>JAKOOJ010000002.1:190693253-191293253 GCA_022577455.1 Arizona elegans | reverse complement strand
ATTGGTATTGTTAAGGGAAAACTATATGCTATCTTTCATCTACATCTGATTTTTTAAAACAGAAAACAGAAAAAAAAACTGGATTGCTATCTGTACCAAAAAAACCCTATGAAATTCATGAATATACAATATAAGATGGAAAAGAGAGCAGCATATATTTCCCAAACTTACAGTATTGTAAGACATTACAAAAATATTAGCACCCTACCTATAGAGTAATTTTGCTGTAATTTTTTCCCATAGGATTCTTAATGCAATAGTTTAATATATAAGTATTCAATAAAACTTCTAGTTTATATCAGTAAAACAGTGAACTAACATGTAATTTTATCATTCATCTGTAATCTATGTTTAATTAAATAAGGCTTATTTCATTGAATTAGAGCTAAGAGCAGGATTAGACGTAAATGAACTATAGTTACGAAAAATAGAGAGACAACACATAATGTAGATATAGTTTTCAGTTTACTCTGTGTTCGACTTCATTACAATGGAGAATGGCATCAGTCCTTAAATTTCTACTGACAACTTTCAATATTTCAGAGAACTAAAAGAGCCAAAATATGCTGTTTAGAATTTAAACACTATATTGCACATATAAGAGTTTATAGCACATATAAGAGTTTATATTTATCAAGTAGATGGCTTTACTAGTCTAAATAAAAATAATCACTATATATGGAACCTATAGATTTTTAGGTTATAATACATTAGATATATTCTGTTCTAATGACTAACATCTAAAAATAAATTTTCTGGGTTGAGGGGCAGTGGTTTCTACTCAATTCATGCCAATGTGTACTGGGGTGGCCTTAGGCCCAAATTAGCCCTAGTGAGAGAGGGTTTAGAATGGGGTAGTGTAGTGTCTGTTATGCATCTTGTGTTAGGCAGCTGGCTTGTCTGGATCTGTTGTAATTATAGCATGTGTAGTAAAGAAGGTTCTCCAGTTTTATTTCTTAAAAGAAGTATAGTAACACCCAACAATTCAGCATGTCAAATCTTGGCTGCACCCTGCTGGCTTAATGTATTATAAAGTGAAACTTGAAATGGCAAGATTAATCTCAGAAGATGGATCTGTTTAAATGACTTCCGATTATTCTTTTAGGAGTTTTACACTGTTAAAAATATTTCACATTGAAGGCAAAGGGAAAAAAAGCATTGAGCAGAGAAATGCCAAGCTTACATTTTGTGTTGCATTTGATGACAAATTCTATGAAGACGCAATCTCATTTTAATACCAAGTATTATTTGAAACATATGTGTTAATGCATGAACCTACCTGGGATTTTTTCTTAAAAACATTTGCTCTCTAGGAAATAGCAATTCAGAAGTACAAAGTACATTCCTGACAGATTTGCAAATTATACTCTGTGAACCATAACTCGATTAGGAGAAATTCAGAGTATAATTTGCACACCTGCCATTATAGAACAGGAAAAAATGTTTGAAGTCATTTACAAAATACTTTCTACAGACTTTAGATTGTTCAGTTACTTAGGATAAACAAAGAAAAATTCAGTGCACTACTGAAACAAGATATTCCAGATTCACAAAGTAACTTAATTTTACACTTATTGGGCAAGTGAAAAATTGTGATTACCTAACAAGATTTGTATTGTACATTGCTAAAATCCAGGTGTGTCCATGAATACACATTGCTTAACACAATTACTTACAGGATTCACTACGAAAACCAAACCAGAGAAAGTCAGATTATATTGTTCAGATTAATTTTCACCTACCTGTATATTTGACTAGTGTCCTTCCTGTTGATATCTCCCATAGTTTAGCCACAGAATCCTTTCCACTTGAAAGTATGTACTTGGAGTTCTTAGAGAAAATGGCGGAACAGACTTCAGCACCATCGTGTGCCTTCTCAAAAGTGGTGATACAACGATTTGAAACTCCATCCCACAATTTGATGCATCCATCTTTGCTGCCTGTTACATACATGTTAGCACTTGCATTGTAATTAACTGAGCATATAGCATCTGTATGTTGATCTTGAGGATTGCAAGACACAAAGCACTGGAAAGTATTCACATCATAGAGCCGCAGGGTAGGATGCTGTGTCCCAACAAGTATGAAATCCCCAGAAGGATGGAAAGATATAGAGCGCAGCATTTCTGCTTCCTGTTTAATTGGAAATTCAATAATTAACATTAGAGTGCACTATCCTATAACTGTAACATATCTAAATATCAACCACTATGCTAATAAATATATCAAATATAAAATGAATTCCTATCCAGAGAAGGACACTGCTATCTGAACAAGTCAGACAGAATATAAGACAGATTGTGAACAAGAACAAGTACATATTTGATAGAGATTTGAAAAAAAAAAAGAGGGGGGGAAAGAATCTTATTTTTCTCCTTAAAAATGCATGACTATTATTTAAAAAAATATTTTTAACGTTTTTTAAAAAAGGATACTGATTATAGAATACAGACATTTCCCCCCAAACAACTTGGAATAGTAATGAGCTTTCAATAGAAAAAAAAAGTTTGAGAGAAAAACACTAACATAGTCTTTGCCAACTATATCACTGTTTTGTGCTCATCAATTTTCAATGTACCAAGTATTAAAACAAACTACAGAAAAAGAACTTGTTATCATGCTTGACCCATAATTTAAGAACTAAAAAAACTGTCTGAAAAGCCACCCCAATGATGCCCTTGAAGTGATGTCCCAGTGCCTGGAGGCCGTGCGGGCCTGGATGGGGAGAAACAGGCTCTGACTCAACCCCTCCAAGACCGAGTGGCTGTGGCTTCCGGCGTCCCGATATAGCCAGCTGATGCCATCGCTGGCTATTGGGGGCGAATCACTCGCCCCCACGGAGAGGGCTCGTAACTTGGGCGTCCTCCTGGACGCACGGCTGTCTTTAGAAGATCATTTGATGGCCGTGGCCAGGGGGGCTTTTTATCAGGTTCGCCTGATACGCCAGTTGCGCCCCTTTCTAGATTGGGACTCCCTACGCACAGTCACTCAAGCACTCGTCACTTCCCGCCTGGACTACTGTAACGCTCTCTACATGGGGCTCCCCCTGGGGTGCACCCGGAGGCTCCAGCTGGTCCAGAACGCGGCCGCACGGGGGATTATGGGGGCGACGAGGCGCTCCCATGTGACACTTCTCCTGCGCGAGCTGCACTGGCTCCCGGTTGTCTTCCGGGTGCGCTTCAAGGTGTTGGTGACCACCTTTAAAGCGCTCCATGGCTTAGGGCCGGGGTACTTACGAGACCGCCTTCTGCCACCAATAGCCTCCCACCGGCCAGTACGCTCGCACAGAGTGGGCCTCCTCAGGGTGCCGTCCGCCAGACAATGTCGGCTGGCGACCCCCAGGGAGAGAGCCTTCTCTGTGGCGGCGCCCACCCTCTGGAACAACCTCCCCCCAGAGTTATGTACAATAACAGACCTCCGGATTTTTCGTCGGGCCCTGAAAACCCATTTATTTCAACTAGCTGGGCTGGCTTGAGTCAAATTTTTAAACTATTTTAAATTGGAATTGTTTTTAATTACGGCCAAATTATTTAATTATTTTAATCAGTTTTTAGATTTTCTATGTCTTGTTTTTACTTTGGCTGTTCACCGCCCTGAGTCCTATATTGGAGAAGGGCGGTATAGAAATTTAAATAAATAAATAAATAAATAAATAAATAAATAAATAAATATATATATATATCATGAAGTATCATTTATATCCTTATACCTAAAAATTATATTCAGTAACACCAGCAAGACAAATCTTTTCTAAGTTGCTTATGATATTTCTTAGAAATGTACGATTGGAGAACCTGACCTGAATATATTTGAAAGCTCTCTTGGCAGATGGTTTTGAGTAGTCGAACAATTTCAGAGTGTAGTCTCTGGATCCAGATGCAAGGATTTGTTCATTTGGATGAAAAGCTAAACAGGTGACCTCATCTACATGATCGTAAAGGGTCCTAATAACGGGATGGTTCTCCATGTTCTGCTGAGCTGTTTCATTCATCATAACCTGTAAAAATTAAAAGTACAGCATTTCAATATAGTCTTTTAAATATATAAAATAAAATGCATGTAAATAAACAACTAGTTTCCTTTCCAGAGAGTTTAAAGAACAAACAGCACCTTTTCAGAACTGTTAATTCTCTTTCATACAGAACCTAACAATTATTTAAAGTAAGATAATGCAAAGCTGTTATAGGAAAAGAAATGGAAACATACATTTAAACTCTCACATGGCAGATTGTGGCCATGTGAGCATTTTTCAAAATCTTGGCAGCCCACCTACTACCATGTACAAATGATTTATATGGTAAATAATATAAAATATGATTATTTCACATATTCAGAAATCTAATTGTCTAAAATGCATTGCAATAATATACATTTCCCCCTGAAATAAATTAGTTTTGGGAGAATTTTTCTGTTATTCCCAGAGAGGAAGCTATAATATTTATCAAATTAATCTTGAGTTTGAGAAGTTTGATTGAACTCGCGAGAAGACTTTCTTTTACAGCGTGTTTCCCTGAACACAACGGCGAGGAAAGCGATGGAGTTTGAAAGGTAAGACCTGCATCCCACTTCTCACCCATCCCACCTGCCACCCCCAAATTGTATTTCTAAAGGGGGCGGGTGGCTAAGCAAGGGGCAGGAGCCCTGTCATGCCCGGCGAGGGTGGGAGAAGAGATGGCAAGGGGAGCCAGGTCTCGCTCCAGGCGTCTCGCTTCTCCCCTGCCCCACCCCTCTTGATAAAGAGACGGTGGGAAGGGAAGCAGCTGTTGCCATTGAGGTGGGACGTGTTGGGCCGCTCGGCTGGCGCGAAGAACAGGGAGGGGAGGCGACGGCAGTGACGGGACATCCAGTCCCATGCTCACCGCCTCCTTCACCCCCAAAATAATAAGACCCCCTGATAATAAGGCCAAGCCCTTATTTAGGGGGTCAAAAAAAAATAAGAACCTGTCTTATTTTCAGGGAAATACTGTACCATTGTGGCCAACTCTACCTAGAGTCTGAAATCGGCCAAAAGCTATTAGATGCTACCATTTGGGTAAGTTCAGAGCATATTTTAACTAATTTGAGCTTTGTAATTTGAGCTTTGTAAATCAAAGTTCTCCCAAAAAATTTGTACAAAGAATTTCCTGTGAAGAACAAAACTGGTTTGCAATAAGGTGAAAGGAACAAGGGAATGGATAGGGAAAAATAAAAAATAAAGCTGTTTAGACATTACCAAAAAGATTAAAATTCAGAAAGGGAACAACAAAGGTGAGCTCAATCCTTCCCACGTCCCCAGCAAAAGTGAATTTCCAAAGACAATCCACAACCACATCTGCAATTATTTGTATCTCCTGCAATAGTGTTTATATAAAGTTATAGACTTTCATTGAAATTTAAAGAAAATATGTATTTTTAAATTAAATAACCAGAGCCTGAATTCTGAAGGTCGCCAAACAGTCTCTCCATGTAGAATTCAGTATCTCTTTATGTATCTCTTTATGAAAACAGATGATCAAAAAAGACCTGAAGCAACAATATGGATGCATACTATTTCAATATTTACCTCAATGGGCATAGCACTTTTTGCTAACATTCTTTCGGTATCAAGTATTTTTATTGATGCATCAGCTGATCCTGTAGCAATTAACTGTCCATCTCTGCTGTATGTAGCTACACGACATGGTCCTTTGTGAGATGTGACATAACATGTCTCATATTCAGACGCTTCTGGGGACATAGTCTGTACATCTGCATCAAACTCCAAGTCAATTCCTGTTCCAGGAGCTACTGTATCAGAGCGTCCAATTGCATACTGAACTGCACTATCATCATTTTCCATTCCTGGAGGAGAAAACGCACCAAACTTAAATTTTTTAAAAATATAAACCACAGTTGATTCAATAATGTACCATGTGGCTGTACAAGAAGCAAATGCATCAAATAACTGTAGATTACAAATTACAGGAAGCTTATTTAGGAATAGAATAGAATAGAATAGAATAGAATAGAATAGAATAGAACAGAACAGAACTCTTTATTGGCCAAGTGTGATTGGACACACAAGGAATTTTTCTTTGGTGCATATGCTCTTAGTGTACATATGGAGAATAAAATACATTAATCAATAATAAAAAGATACAACACTTAGTGATAGTCATAGGATAGTAATAAGCAATCAAATCATACTAGGAAACAATAAAAATAATATAAGTTATAAAGATACAAGCAACAAGGTTATAGTCATAAGTAGAAGAAGATAGGTAATAGGAAAGATTAGAAAAATAACAGTAATGCAGTCTTAGTAAATAGTTTGACAGTGTTATGGGAATTAGTTGTTTAGCAGAGTGATGGCGTTCAGGAAAAAACTCTCCTTGTGTCTTGTTGGTCTGGTGTGCAGTGCCCTACAGCATCGTTTTGAGGATAGAAATTGAAACAATTTATGTCAGGATGTGAGGGGTCTGTAGATATTTTCATAGCCCTCTTTTTGACTCGAGAAATACATAGTAAGTATAAAGTTAATGCATAGAATTTTAATATCTATAGACAAGCTGAATAGAGAATGCTTATGAAATAAAAATGATTTGTCTCCTAGCACTGATTTGATTCAAACATAAAGCTAAGTCTTGCTTTAGAATGTATGAGCACAATGTGCTTTGTGTGCCCTTTCCTTCCTTTCCCACCAGTCAATTACTTTCTTCTCTTTATTGTGCAAATCACAATACGTCATTCATTTCCATGCAAATCAAAATTTTAAACCTATAAAAGAGAAAGTCTGGGAGTGGCGAAACAGTCGGGAAAAGGAAGGTAAAGGAGAGACCTTTACAGTGATGTCAATGTATAGTTTGATAGTGCAGCTAGACTGGCAACCATTTAAAGTCAGAAGGCTAGAAACACCTCAGAAAAAGTTCTAAAAATCCATTAGAATTACACCGTTACTGGACAATTGACTGGAATATTGCTCAACATTATTTTAGAAGGCAGAACCAAAGACTTGCTTCAGTCTGGTGTTCTGGGTGTCTGAGAGTGCCAATCTCTTGCTTAAATTAATGGTGGGTTTTAGGATTCCTGGCTGCTGTGAGTTTTAACTTTTTGCATTGCTTTTGTTTTGTATTACAAGCTGCCCAGAATCACATGAGATGGTGAGTCAGTCAGTCAGTCAGTCAGTCAATCAATCAATCAATCAATCAAATAAACAAGCTAAGTGTGCAGAGATCTAGATTCATATGAATTCAAAGTGTGTATATATAGAACCATTGGGAAGTATTTTAAGCAGCTGCAACTTTTCCTGTCACCTACAGCTGAATTACATTTTGCTCTTTGACTCCAAATCTCTGCACAGCCATATTTAATTAATGGTATGTGGAAGAGGTCATATTAAAATAATGGCTTTCAGTGTGGAAATTACTATAACCAAATTTAGGGCACACCAGAACTAGACACAAGAACAGTTTTTTCCCGAACGCCATCACTCTGCTAAACAAATAATTTCCTCAACACTGTCAAACTATTTATAATCTTCTCATCGTTCCCACCACCCATATCCTTCCACTTATGACTGTATGACTGTAATTTTGTTGCTTGTATCCTTACAATTTATTGTTTCCTGATCACTTATTTGTACCCTATGACTATCATTAAGTGTGATAGTCATAGGGTATTATGATTCTTGACGAATGTATCTTTCTTTTATGTACACTGAGAGCATATGCACCAAGACAAATTCCTTGTGTGTCCAATCACACTTGGCCAATAAAGAATTCTATTCTATTCTATTCTAAAATGATATTACTGTAACATTTTTGTTTGCTGATGTTTCAACTTACCTAGTTTAATAAGATGTAACAGTTGTTCAGAGGGTGCACAGACAGACTGTGGCTTTACTTCATTTATCAGACCATTAGCAATATTGATATATCCATCATATAACAGCTGACTAATAATAAGCCTGTAAAGTTGTTGCCGGTCTTTAAGGCTTACTTTTGGTCTATACATTGTGAACAAGGGTTGCCTTACAGGTATCTAGAACAAAAATAAAATGATTTACATGTGTGACAAAATGAAAACAACAACAGCCATGTATCTACTTTTCTGTTTTCGGGATAATAAACTACTGGTAAAAATGAACTAGGTGACAAAAAGAACCATGTCAGAAAAAATATATGAACAAGTACAAAATATATGGGTAGTGATAGAATATTAGAAAGGAATAGGAAAGACTGATTTTTCTAATCAGAGAGAAGTCAAGACTGCAACAACAGAGAAACTTTTCCCCCCGCTTTTTTTTCACACATCAGGTACTGAAGACAAGACAGAGTTCCATAAATGATTCAAGCAGGGGATCTTACTTACTGTAGGAAATGCACTAGGCCTTTAGACAACCTTACTGCCAGCTATTTGCAGTCAAGTCTAATAATAAACTGATATTTGGTTTTTTTAAATTGGACACAGTGGCAGGAAAAAGATGCTTGGATATAAGAATCATATTAATAAGAATTCTTTAAGAAGAATTTACATAGTAAAAACTATCTACCAGCAGCTAGTTTAGAATATTTAGAAACCTCTTTGATAATTGAATAAAGAAAAAGGATAGAGAAGGAATTATTTGTAAAACATACTATTAATGTCCCAAAGGTACTTTTTTTTTTTCTTCAAGAGGCAACTGGACTTTCTGGTTTTTCTTTGAAGACATTTCACTTCTCATCCAAGAAACTACTTTAGCTCTGACTGGATGGTGGGGAATGGAAGGATTTATATTCCTTGCAAAGGGCTGGTCATTTGAATTCTTTTAGCAGGTCGTTGAGGTGACTGAGATTTATCTGGGTCATCAGAATCACCTGTGTGATGCAAATTGGTGTGGAACCTTCTTGGAACTGTTGAAAGGACTGTGTGGTAGATTGGAGATAGATGTTGTTATATCCCTCCCCCTCTGTTGAGAGAGGGCTGTTCAATTTTGACATAGATGGCCTCTTTAACCCTTCTTTCAAACCAGTGATCCTCTCTGTCCAAAATATGGACTTTGTTGTCTTCAAAAGAGTGGCCTGTGTCTTTTAAATGCAGATGGACTGCTGAATCTAGTCCTGATGTTTTTGTTCTCAATATTGTACCATGCGTTTATGAAGTGGTGGTTTTGTTTCCCCAATGTACAGATCTGCACATGGCTCACTACATTGTATTGCATATACCACATTGCTTAGTTTCTGTCCGAGTGTTTTACCCTTGGGGTGGACAGACTTCTGCCTTAGTGTATTCTTGGGTATGAAGTGTGCATGTATGTTGTTAGGTGAAGATCCTCCTGAGCTTTTCTGATATATCTGCAACGTACGGAATGACAACATTGCTTTGTTTATTGTTCTTGTCATTGTCTGTTACAGAGAAGCTCCTGTTTTGAGATTTGATGAAAGGCTCACTTGGGATAGCCACACATTCTGTGGGCTTCCTTGATGTGTTTACATTCTTTTTCTTTCCCATCTTTGTCCATTTAGGCAGGTTTTCAGTTCAATGGTGTAAGGTTCTGATGACTCCCATTTTGTGCTCCAGTGGGTGGTGGGAATCAAAATGTAAATATTGATCTGTGTGAGTGGGTTTTCTGTAAACTTCAATGTTAAGGCTTCTGTCTTCCTTAATGTGTACTGCACAGTCCAGAAAGGATAGACTTTTTACCTTAACATCTTCCCATGTGAATTTGATGTATTTGTCCAGAGTTGATATGTTTGGTAAATGCTTCCACTTCCTCTGTTTTGATCTTGACCCAAGTATCGTCCACATACCTATACCAGTGAGTGGGTGGAATTCCTGTGAAGGAGTCTAGGGCTTTGGTTTCTACCTCTTCCATGTAGAGATTGGCTACAATGGGGGACACCGGTGAACCCATGGTGCAGCCATGTTTTCTTCTGTAGAAACCTTGTATTTAAAATAGGTAGTGGTCAAACAGAGGTCCAGCATGGCACATATATGTTCTGGGCTGAGGTTGGTTCTGTCACCAACTTATTAGCTCGTCTAGTTGGCCACCCATCCCATCCCAACCCACCCATCCCATCAATTCACAGGACTTTGCCTGCAAGGTTTGGAAATTAAAACTTGACCCGGATGAGAACATGGTTTCCTATGATGTGACTTCTCTCTTCACCTTCATTCCAACTACCGAAACTGTCATGGTAGTGAAAAAAAATGACTGCTATAACACAGAACCTTTCTGAACCACTGCTTGACCACTACCAATTTTAAATACAATGAAGAAACTGAGCAACATGGTATATGCAGTACATTGCAATGAGCCATGTGCAGATCTGTAGGTTGGGGAAACAAATCAACCACTTCACAAAGGCATGGCACAGCATAGGAGAACAAACCCATCAGCAGTCCATCTGCATTTAAAAGACACAGGCCACTTTTTTGAAGACAACAAAGTCCATATTTTGGACAGAGAGGATTCTGGTTTGAAAGAGGGGTTAGAGGCCATCTATGTCAAAATTGAACAGCCCTCTCTCAACAGAGGGGGAGGGATACTACACCATCTATCTCCAATCTACCACACAGTCCTTTCAACAGTTCCAAGAAGGCTCCACACCAATTTGCACCATTCAGGTGACCCTGATGACAGAGATAAACCTCCAGGTGACCTTAAGGATTCCGCTAAAAGAATGTCCAGCTGTCTGCAAGGAGTATAAATCCTTCCATTCCCCACCATCCAGTCAGAGCTGAAGAAGCTTCTTGGATGAGAAGTGAAACGTCTTCAAAGAAAAACCAGAAAGTCCAGTTGCCTCTTGGAAAAAAGCATCTTTGGGACAGCCATGATGTGGATGACTGAGAATCTCCAAGACATATACCATTAATGTAATAGCAGGAAAGAGATACTACATATTGTCTAAAAACAAGGCAATATATTTGTATAATTCCTTGTTCCAAGATAAAATACTAGTTACTTCTTAAAATAGATTCTAACAATTGAACAAAAGAACCACAACAGCTATATGGAAAGTTCAGAGATGGAATGTCTCAGTTTACAGCTTATTAGGCTAAACTATAGTTACTGAATTTGTGGTTTGATTACTGTATTATTATAATATGCTAAATTTGTTTAGCTTTTTGGAGGGTTACTATGCTATGATAATCCAGAGTGGATTGTTATTAATTTTTGATTCAGTGTGCTGTGTGAACAGTCAACAGGGTTAAATCTATAATCAGTGTTTAATAAACTATGGGGTTAGCATGTTGTGCAAATACATTTTATGACAGCACTCACACAATCTTAACTTTTGTTGTGGAATTTTTGCCAAAGAAAGGAGCACAATGCAGAGGAGAAATTGCCAAACTTTATTCAACAATCGATCACTGGGTGCCTGATTTACAAGAAAGAGGGACACCAAACAATAGAATGACAGAGATTCTTACACATTTTGGGATTCAAAGGCAAGAAGATCCATGAGATTTTATTGAGATGAATGTTTCTGAGGGAGTGAGATACAACAGGTGTTAGGGAAAAAAGTTTTTCTACTGTAAAACAAAAGTCACTCTTCTGTGACAAATGGAATTTTGAGATAGTCAGGTAATCATGCTTGATTATGAGATTATTATGATTATTGATGAACGTTTCTGGACAAATGAGAGCTTTCTTTTCAAATGCAAGTGAGGGAAACAGGAATAGCAGAGAGAAAGAGTTTGCAACAGGAGAGGCGGGGGGGGGGGGGGGGGGGGGCAGAAAGGAAAAAAAGTGGCAGGGAAAGCCTGGAAAAGATCTTGCAACTTTATTGTTTTTCTGTCACACTTTGTACAACCTGCAAAAACAGCCACTATCGCTACTTTATAATTTAGCGTGTTTTGTAAATCTGAGGAATTCAATTATTTCAGAAAGTTAAGATTAGAACTGGACAAGCTTGGTGTGCGTGAATACTAGTTGCACTTATCTACACAGCAAAGGCTGCACACATTTCTTGTGAACTGTACAGGTAGTCCTCAATTTACGACCACAAATGAACCCAAAATTTCTGTTATTAAGTGAGGCATTTATTAAGTGAGTTTTGCCCCATTTTACGACCTTTCTTGCCACAGTTGTTAAGCGAATGGCCGCCGTTGATAAGTTAGTAACATGGTTGTTAAAGTGAATCTGGCTTCCCCATTGATTAAGCTGTAGTGGCAGAGTGGTTAAAATGCAGCTTTGCAGGCTAATCATGCTGACTCCTGCTTGCCGGCAGTTCGATTCTCACCAGCTCAAGGTTGACTCAGCCTTCCATCCTTTTGAGGTCGGTAAAATGAGGACCCAGATTATTGGGGGCAACATGCTGACTATATAAACTGCTTATAGAGAGGCAGAGGTGGATTTCAGCAGATTCTGACCAGTTCTGGAGAACCGGTAGTGGAAATTTTGAGTAGTTCAGAGAACCGGTAGTGAAAATTCTGACTGGCCCCACCCCCATCTATTCTCTGCCTCCCGAGTCCCAGCTGATCAGGAGGAAATGGGGATTTTGCAGTAACCTTCCCCTGGAGTGGGGTGGGAATGGGGATTTTACAGTATCCTTCCCCTGCCATGCCCACCAAGCCACACCCATAGAACTGGTAGTAAAAAATTTTGAAACCCACCACTGTAGAGAGGGCTGTAAAGCACCGTGAAATGTGGTTTCACGTGTTCATAAAGGGTGTATGAGTCTAAGGGCTATTGTTATTTTGCTTGTCAAAAGGTTGCAAACGCAGTTCACGTGACCTTAGGACACAGCGACCGTCGTAAGCATGAGTCAGTTGCCAAGCATCTGAATTTTGATCACATGATCACGGGGATGTTACGAAGGTCGTGTGAAAAACGGCCATCGGTCACTTTTTTTCCCAGGGCCGTTGTAACTTTGAACGGTCACTGAATGAATGAACTGCTGCAAGTCGAGGACTACCTGTTTAGCGTAATCTATACAACTGCCTGGTGATTAAATCCTGGCCTAGATAAGTAATATAGGGCGAGGGTGGACGGAGTTCATTTTAGGCAGGATCGGAGATCTTTCGATCCAAATCTTTTTTCCGTCTTTTGTTATTTTAGGATCTCCCAAACTACAAATCCCCCCACCCCCAAACCCTCCTTCTCGGTCCCATCGCGCTCCACCTCCTTCCCGAGCGGCGGCTTTAACACCCACGGGGATAGGACAAGAGGCTTATCCGTCGTAGGGGAGGCACCACCTTCTCCCGCCTTCCATGTGCGAGAAAACGAATGGCTGACGCGGGAACTACCGGATCCGACACTTACGAGCCCGTCCTTCGTCCGCGATCGATCTTCGCTCAGAACGGTCGCCGGGGCCCCCACGGCGTCAAGGGGCGACTGGGCGGGCAGGTGAAGCGGAGCGGGCGGCGGCGGAGGCAAAGCGGGCGGCGGTTGTGGCGGCGGCGGTAGCAGCAGTCTGGCCCGAGGACCGCTCCGTCGAACAGGCTGCTGCATGGAGCCCCCGCACATCGATTGAAGCCGCGGCTGGAAGAAGGCAAAAGCAATCAATCCCTCCCCCAACAAGAGCCAGCGATGGCTTTACGCAAACTACGCAACGTTCCGATGCTTGAAATAAAAAAGAGCCCGGTAGAAGTTGGCTGAAACTGAGCCTGGGATCCAAGGCAAGGGAGCAAAGGGCGAGGGCTTCCTAGTGGCCGGTCGAAAACGATCCTTTCCCCTTTGCTCTGCCTCTTTTTTTTTTTTTTTAAAGGGCAACTGGGCCCGTGAGAAGTGTTTTTAACTGGCAGAAATTTGACATTTCCGCATCGCTTCCTTGCGCCTGGAAAAACTCTTTAAATTTCTGCTCGACCGACAAGATTTGACAAAAACAAAAACAACAACAACAAAAAATTGAGGAGCAGCATCCAAAAGAAGTAAAAAAAAAAAGTTGGATCCAGGATTTTTACCTGGATTCAGTTCAGTGCACATGTCTGCACAACACAAACAAGTTCAAAACTTTTAGGCACCACTGAGTCCAAATTGTCAAATTGGGGTGGATTTCATATTTTAAAAAATCATGGTATGTGCATGGACAACCTGTTCCCTAGTAAAAGGTCAGGTCAAACAATTAATTCCTTTTCAATATTTTTAATTCATGATATAAGCTTTTTAATATTAATATTAACAGTAACAGAGTTGGAAGGGACCTTAGAGGTCATCTAGTCCAACCCCCTGCTCACGCAGGAGACCTGTATTAGGGATTCAAACTGCAGAACTGTTTACCTGATTGACAAGCTCATTGTCTTAGCCACTTGAGCCACCCAGTCAGGCTTGAAATATATCATAATAAAATATGACATCCACTGTTCTATATTTTGCTAAGTGAGTTTGTATGCCAAAAACCAGAGTCATGTTGCTTGAACTGGGCAGCTACATAAATTATATAAATATCAATGTAAAGGTCCTCAAGCCAATGATATATGTATTGTATACACTGGAGTTTTATTTCCAGCAGAAATGCTGGGAATTGTCTGTCCAATACATCTGAAAGGCACCAGCTTTGAACTTACTGTACTTTATGAAATGCTATGATTCTGTGTAATATTTATAATGTACAACGAAGGATAAAGGGTGAGGAATAAATTCCATTCTCTTAAATAAGGGACTAATTTAAGGAAGAATTCCTTCTAGAAATTCTTACTCAGCAGCAGAATCCAATCAGTTTAATCTGAATTTGAGAGAAAAATGAAAACTTAGGTCTAGCTGCAAATCTCCAATTCTCTACCTATTTAAATGTAGATAAATTCAAATAAATCACTCCAGAGGTTTGCAATCTTGGAAAATTTCAGGGATGTGTATGGGTTAGGTTTTATATTCATTATATGGCATCTGTTAAACAGCACATCTTTCAGTATAATTTGCTGAAAAAGAGAAGATCCTATTAAAAACATGACTTGCTTAAAGCTTTTCAAAGGTATCTGTAGAATAACAATAATGGAATAGATGAGCCTTTGGTTTGACCATTGACCTTCTCTGTGGTGGCCCCTTTTTTATGCATCATCATTTCCCGAGGTACAGTTGCCCCCCCCCCCGTTGATTTTATGAAAAGTCCTAAAAAATCATTGTTTTTCAGCAGACCTGGGGACCACAAATGGAGACAGAGTGGATCAAGTGGCTGATTTGATTGTGTTGTTGCTGCCATGGGAGTGGGATGGGTTTTTTTAAAAAAAATGGGCATTTATTATATGATGGATTTTTAGAATTGTGTAAGTTTCCTGGAGCTGCCTGTGTGTGAATTTGGTAGCTATATAAATTTGTTTTAGAAATGAATCTAGCAGGCTTTTTCTTACATTCTTCAGTATCTTATTTTATATTTATGGTATTTACACATCAACATGCCCCATTACACTAATCCAAAAGAACAATGCTACTTACATCCGCTTCAAGAAATGGTAATCGCATTGGCCGCAGTTCACCAGTGGGTGAGCCCATGCCAGTCATGCTCCATGGAAGCTGCCGCCTGTCACATGGCGGAGTGATACGACGACTTGACATTCTTTCTGAGAGAATAATATATCACACAATATTCACACTTCTGAAATCTGTTCCTTACTGTCCTCATAAATGAGCACATCAATCTACAACTTTCAATATGTTGCCTTTAAAGAGCACAGGGACCGGAGAATCTTTTCTCCTTTTTTTGGTTAAGTTTATGGGTACTACTTTTAGAAATTGTTTTAGAGTACAGTGAAAAACTGCTAACTTGATATGACAAAACAATGGCAATATTCACTGAACTGGAGGTACTTGTTTTGGAATATCCAACGTAGTTCAACTTTCCATCTTTTTGCTTTCGGAGGGAAAGTTCCTCAGCAGCAGAGTGTCTCTTGCTTGACTCAGAAACTATACAATCCAATTGTGTGTGTTACTGTTCTAATAAACAGGAAAAATTCTTCATGCATACCCTTCTTATTCCTTAACTTGTAAGGCTGGCTTTAACATTAGTGGCAAAAATTGCAGTCTTTTGAGCCCACCGTCTCTTTGTATTGTTCCTGTTGAGGCATATAGAGGAAAAACACATTAGGATTATAAAATGCAGGACATTGACAAGCATCTTTTTTTAAAAAAAATTGCAGTGTGTTATAAAGTGTCACACTGCACCCTTCTGCCTTTATTCTTGCTGCATTTTGTGGAGATCATACATAGTTAGCACAAATGGCCTCTGACAATTGCAAAACTGGTGACAAATTCCAAAATAGACCTTTGCTCATGCCTGATCTAATCCATCCATGGCTTGTTTGGCTCTCCTTGTGCTCAAACGCAGCCCATTTTTATTAAGTAGTAAGAAATAAGGTGAAGCTGCGGCTTTACTGCCTATAATTAAAGCACTGCACCAGACTATTGATATCGATCCATCATATACATCCAACCTGTCCTAATCATGACTGTGTCAATGGCTGATATGTAACCCGCAGCAGCAGCAGCTCTCAAGGGTGTCCACTCATGTAAAGGAACGGCCTCATTCAAACTTTGCGGCAGCGGCTTTCGTATAAAAGTGTGTCCGAGAGTAGGAAGGTAAGCAGCCTTCAGCACCCCATTTCAGTCCCGGCCTGACTGCTGCTGCGGACGCGCCGCCGTTAGAAGCCGGCTGCCGTTGCTTGAGAAACTACGCAATTTGCGTTGAAGAAAAGCGAGGCCGAACGCCCCCCGGCGGCGCAATGACAGGCAAACTCATGCGCCTGTTTCGGTAATCAGCGCAGTGTACGCCTCTAACGTAAAAATGCCCGAGACGTTTACGCTCCTTCTCGCCCCGCCCTTTCCAAGCAGCTAAAGCGACGGCGAGCTCGCTTGGAATGGGAACCGGTGCTCTCACTCAGCCGAAACGGTTAGGAAGAGGCGGATGTTATCTATGGAGTTAGCCAATGAGCGGTCGAGAGTCTTGGAGTGAAGGGGAAAGACTCGCCAATCAGAACGCGCAGGCGGTTTAAAGGGCGTTGAAGGTAGGCGGGAGGACATTTGAATTCAAACGGCGGTGGAGTCTGCTAGACGGACTGCGGAGGTGAGGGGGCCTTCAAAGAAGGGCGGCTGGTGGATGGCAGGGCTGTCGGGAGTTCCTTGTAAGTGATGGCGGGGAGAAGCTTTTTTCCCCTAAGCGCTGGCGTCCACCCGTTTTGGTGGCTTCCTTGAGCGTTATCATAGAATAGGTGTGATGGCCGGGGAGGATGGGAGTTGTATTCCAACCGCTATAGGGACTAGTATTTTGGAACATCGTGGGACTGTAACCGTTTTCGTTATTAAAACCATCACAAGGTGAAAAGTATGGCGAGGGCTGGGTGATGTTCTAAATCTGCCCTATAAATGACTTCCCAAATGATAAAACATCGGTTCCGTTGGAATAAGTGTCTTCAATTCCTTTAAAATGCTACTTGAGACAAGAGTTTTTTTTTTCTTTTTTGCCTGCCCTTCAGCCTTTTTTGCTGTCTAACTTGCTTTTAACCCTGAAGGCAGGGGCTCTAATCCTTATTTAAACTTCGCTGGGAGTTGGTTATTTTTTTTTAAAAAAAAAAAGAACCAGCACAAAGGAGGGAATAATAAGGAAATAAACTGCAAATGCATGTTTTGATATAAATAAAAATAGAAGAACTCTTTGGGAAAACAATGGATTCTAATGCCTATGTTTCTCTGCATTTAGTGCCACAGGCTCTTCAGACAAACTATGTTTTATCAAAGCATTAGAGAAGGTGCTAGACAGTGTGTACTGAAATGGAGTGAGAGAGTCCTCATTCATTCTTTCATATAAATAGGTGTGTCCATTTAGCAAGTGGGAGATATCCTGCAAAGGATACAGCAAAGGGATTGTGGATAAAAGTTGCTTTAAAACTGGGAGAAAACTGCATTAAGACTGTTCGGCTTCTAGGTAGCTTTACATACTTGGTACAGGAGGAAAGCTGACCTCTATTTTCATCTGTGTAGTTGCTAATACTTAGAAGACAGTTGGGAATAGAGTATTCTTGTCACACATGCTTTTACAAAATGGTTCTCATGGAGGATGGCCAATTACAGGACTCAGTTGCCAGAAAGAAAACTAGTAACATTCCTTATTGTGTTGTGTACTACAATTGTTCCCCAAGCACCTTTGTTTCTGAGCAAATGGGTGTACTTCCACAAAAAAACAACAACTAGACTGCAGTTATCCACCACATTAACTTTATAAGAATGCCTCTGAAGTCTTTGTGGAACCCGGAGGCATTATTGGGGGGAAATGGGGTTTTATTTTGCAGCAGGCTTTCTTTTTAAAAATGCTGAGTTCCAACTGAGAGATAATCAGTCCATTGCTACTATATTGTGGTTCCATGATGTAAAATATCTGTGAGACAAACAATATGTCTTTTCTGTAAAGTATATTTAATAAAAGTTATGTAACTTCATTCAGACAAACCAACATGACCTTTGTTGTTGTTAGTTGCGAAGTCGTGTCCGACCCATCATGACCCCATGGACAATGTTCCTCCAGGCCTTCCTGTCCTCTACCATCCTCTGGAGTCCATTTAAGCTCATGCCTACTGCTTCAGTGACTCCATCCAGCCACCTCAGTCCCTTTCTTCTTTTGCCCTCAATCTTTCCCAGCATTAGGTTCTTCTTCAGTGAGTCATGACCTTAGGCTTGTGTTTTTCAAATGTTTGGTACTTTGATGTCTCTTCATCTCGTCTTTCTTGTTCCAGATGAAAACCTAAAAATTAACTTACATTACTATGAATAAGCATTTGCCTTTGTAACTTCAGAGAGCACAATTATAAAGCTTTTTTAGCCAGTTTATGCTATTGAAATGCTTTCATAACTCTAAGAAAGAAACTGCATTTCTTTGCCTGTGTGATGTATATTGTGCATTACATATATAAATTGATGTGTACTTCCTTGAGGTCAGAATTCATGCAGTATGATGACTTAATTTTTCCAAGGGTTTACTAATAGGTTGAAGATATTGAAATGTCTCAAATACCATGATGGAATATGAGAGACAAAAGTTTTAGGTATTTTATGTTAACATGACGAATGCCTGGATTTTTTTGTTCCTCAATATAGTAATGGACAAGTCGAGTAAAGAAAACCAGAATGGACACCCACATAGCAGCAAGGTAAAGTGACCCCTTTTGTGTATTGGGTAGTGTAATTCTTGCCTTTTTGGATTTCAACTTTGCACTGCCCCTTGTAGTCAAGTGACCACAATTTGGATGCTTGTCAATGGGCTTGTATTTACAATCCATTGCAGCATCCTGTGCTCACGTGATTGCCATTGGTTAAGTTGAATTCGCACTTATGGCCATAATATTCACTTACTGACCACATCATTTGCTTAAATACCACAGAAGCAGGACTTACAACCTTCATAAAAATGATTGTAAAACCTGTTCTGGTGACATGGTCTGACCCCAATGATTTATGACCGAAATTCTGTTCATAATTGTAGTTGTGACTTAACTTTTGCTATACTGAGGATACTACTACTAAATTACTACAGTATGAACTTTCAAAACTATGGGGCACCAATGCCCTATAGTGGTTTTATGTTGAAATAAACTGAATCCTAAGAAATTTTGCAACTTCTGTTTTTCCTTAGGTGCTTGAAACTCTTCAAGTTGTGTGTTTATTTTTTATTTTTAAATCAGGTAGATGGTCCAAAGCGTATTCCTATGACTCAGAATCGGGCACTGAGGACTGGAATTCAACCACAGCGTGTTCTTTCTGCTTCAAATATACCCCAGAGAGTGCCTATTCAGTCTCAGGCACAGAAACCTGCTGTTGCCCATCCAAAATGTTCCAACTACACAAGTCAGCAGCGACCAACATCTGCAGTTCAACCAACATCTAGGAACTCGGGTCCAAATAAACCTGGTATAATCTCTCAGCAGCCTTCTGCATCCGGTAAGTACTACTATTTCAGTTATTTCTAACTTTATAACTAAGTATTCCTGTTTCAGCTACTTCTAATCATTGTAGAAAAATTGATGGTTACGATACAGGTAGTCCTTGAATTAAGGCCAAAAATTCTGTGATTTAGTAGCTGAATGAAAGGACTTGCAATTGGACACTGAAATTACTGACATTGCAATGCCCTCATGGTCACATGATCACTATCTATGCACTTGGTGACATATTTCAACTTACAACTGGTTTCCAAGCACTCTACAATCATGGGATCTCCCTTGGAACCTTTCCCGATGGCTTCCTTAGGGAAAGGAAGCCATAGAAAGCCAATGGGGAAGCTAGCATGGAAGTTCACAATTCACTGGGATAAGGCTCTGCCCATGCAGTTACCCAGCTCTTCTACACTTGTGCCATGCTGGCCACTGACACCCTTCCTGAGCTGCATGGTGCTTCTAGACACCTTGCATCCCTTTTGTCTTCCCCACTCTATCACCTGACAGCAGCCGCTTACCTGCCAGTCAGCTTGGGACTTGTAACTTTCTGCTGGCTTTTCCAGTGACTGATTCAAAGAAGCAGGTAGGAAGTTATCTCACCTAAATAATAATAATAATAATAATAATAATAATAATAATAATAATAATAATAATTATTATTATTATTATTTTATTTCTATACCGCCCTTCTCCCGAAGGACTCAGGGCGGTGTACAGCCTATTTAAAAACACAAGACAAAACAACGATTAAAATTTAAAATAATTAAATAGATTTGGCTCAATTTAAAACCCCAGAAATTTAAAATACCCCAATTTAAAATTATTATGTTGATAGCCATTTAAAATTATTATGTTGATTATTATGGCGGAACAACAGGGCCTTCAGTGCGCAGCGAAACACCCGGAGGTCGGAGATCTTACATATTTCTGGGGGCAGTTCATTCTACAAGGCTGGGGCTCCCACAGAGAAGGCCCTCCCCCTGGGTGTCGCCAGCCGACATAACTTGGCCGATGGCACCCTGAGGAGACCCTCTCTGTGAGAGCGGACTGGCCGGTGGGAGGCTATTGGTGGCAGAAGACAGTCTCGAAGGTATCCGGGTCCTATGCCTATGCTAAAGACTGTGGCACTCATTCAGTGACAGCAACTGAGTCTTCAAGGATTCGCCTTGCTAACCAATGAGATTGTGCTTTACAACTATATTCCCTTTGTGTGAAGTGGGGCCGTGGGGTGCAGATGGGTTTGCTGGCCACGTACCTGGCTCCCTGCCACGTGGCAGCGACCCTGCCCGAGCTACTCGACGTCATTGCCGAGGTGGCGGTTGATACCCCCAGACTTATTGTCATGGGGGATTTCAACCTTCCATCTGCGGGTGAGACGTCAGAGGTGGCTCGGGAGTTCATGGCTTCCATGACGGCCATGGACCTGACCCAGGTAGTTCAAGGCCCCACTCACATAGGGGGACACACTCTGGACTTGATTTTTATCTCTGGTCAGTGGTTGAATGATCTTGGTAGAGGGGATCTAGACATTAAACCCTTGTCATGGACAGATCATTCACTCCTTCACCTGGACTTTCCTACCGCTTCCCCCCACCGCAGGGAGACGGAACCGACCAGATGGTTCCGTCCCAGGCGCCTGATGGACCCCGAAAGGTTCCTGACGGAGCTTGGGCCGTTTCCTGAGACTCTGACACACGACTCGACTGAAGAGCTGGTGGCCGCCTGGGAAAGGGCGGCCGCTGGAGCTTTGGACCGCGTCGTGCCTTTGCGGCCTCTGACCCGATGCCGATCTCAATTGGCTCCTTGGTTCTCTGAGGAGCTGAGAGAGATGAAGCGTCGGAAAAGACGCCTAGAGAGCATTTGGAGGACTAGTCAATCCGATTCCGACCGGACACAGGTGAGGTCTTATATCAAGACCTACCTAGTGGCGATAAAAGCAGCAAAATCTAACCATTTTTCCGCTCTTATCGCATCTGCAGAGAACCGCCCAGCCGCCCTGTTTAGGGTGACCCACTCCCTTCTTCGGGGGGGGAGTGCGGGAAGATCCCTTGCAGGGTCGTGCTGAGGATTTTGTGCAATTCCTGCACGATAAAGTCGCTTGGATTCGGGATGGCTTGGACTCCGATTGGATGAGTCCATGGGAGGAGACGAGGGCAGGTCTTGAGAATGTTATCTGGGAGGAGTTTGATCCTGTGGCTCCCGAGGATGTGGACAGGGTTCTGGGTAAGATTAGTGCCGCCACGTGTTTATTGGACCCGTGTCCCTCCTGGTTGGTACTGGCCTCCCGGGAGGTTACACGAGGCTGGCTCCAGGGGATTATAACTGCTTCTCTGAGTGAGGGTGCCTTTCCTGCCGCCTTGAAAGAGGCGGTAGTGAGGCCCCTCCTCAAGAAGCCTTCCCTGGACCCGGCTGAATTAGCCAACTATCGTCCGGTCTCCAACCTTCGTTTTGTGGCGAAGGTTGTTGAGCGCGTGGTGGCACGACAGCTTCCCCGACACCTGGATGAAGCTATCTATCTGGACCCGTGCCAGTCGGGCTTCAGGCAGGGGCACAGCACAGAAACGGCATTGGTCGCGTTGGTGGATGATCTCTGGAGGGCTCGGGACAGGGGTTGTTCCTCTGTCCTAGTCCTATTAGATCTCTCAGCGGCTTTTGATACCATCGACCATGGTATCATGCTGCGGCGGTTGAGGGGGTTAGGAATAGGGGGCACCGTTCTGCGGTGGTTCTCCTCCTTCCTCTCCGACCGCTCGCAGTTTGTGTTGGCAGGGGGACAGAGGTCGACCTCGAGGCATCTCGCATGGGGAGTGCCGCAAGGGTCGGTCCTCTCGCCCCTCCTGTTCAACATTTATGTGAAGCCGCTGGGTGAGATCATCCGTGGTTTTGGGGTGAAGTGTCACCTGTACGCTGACGACACTCAGCTGTACATCTCCACCCCAGACCACCCCAACGATGCCCTTGATGTGATGTCTCGCTGCCTGGAGGCCGTGCGGGTCTGGATGGGGAGGAACAGGCTCAGACTCAACCCTTCCAAGACCGAGTGGCTGTGGCTCCCGGCGTCCCGATATAGTCAGCAGGTGCCATCGCTGACTATTGGGGGTGAATCTTTGCCCCCCACAGAGAGGGCTCGCAATCTGGGTGTCCTCCTGGACGCACGGCTGTCTTTAGAAGAACATATGACGGCCGTGGCCAGGGGGGCCTTTTATCAGGTCTGCCTGATTCGCCAGTTGCAGCCCTTTCTGGATCGGGACGCCCTGCGCACAGTCACTCACGCCCTTGTCACCTCCCGGTTGGACTATTGCAATGCTCTCTACATGGGGCTCCCCTTGAAGAGCACTCAGAGGCTCCAACTGGTCCAGAATGCGGCCGCGCGGGTGGTTATGAGTGCAACCCGTTGCGCCCACATGACACCCCTCCTGCGCGAGCTGCACTGGCTCCCAGTGGTCTTCCAGGTGCGATTCAAGGTGTTGGTCACCACCTTTAAAGCGCTCCATGGCATAGGACCCGGGTACCTTCGAGACCGTCTTCTGCCACCAATAGCCTCCCACAGGCCAGTCCGCTCCCACAGAGAGGGTCTCCTCAGGGTTCCATCGGCCAAGTCATGTCGGCTGGCGACACCCAGGGGGAGGGCCTTCTCTGTGGGAGCCCCAGCCCTGTGGAATGAACTGCCCCCGGAAATTCGTAAGATTTCTGACCTCCGGGTATTTCGCTGCGCACTCAAGACCCTATTGTTCCGCCAGGCTGGGTTAGCAACATAATTTTTAATTGGATGTTTTAAATTTTTGGGGTTTTCAATTAAGCCAATTATTTAATATTTTTTAATTATTTTAATTCGATGTCTATTCTGTTTTTAAATAGGCTGTACACCGGCCTGAGTCCTTCGGGAGAAGGGCGGTATAGAAATATAATAATAATAATAATAATAATAATAATAATAATAATAATAATAATAATAATAATAATAATAATAATAATAATAATTATTATTATTATTATTATTATTATTATTATTATTATATCATTTAGCAATGAAAATTCCAGTCCCAATTATCCTAAATCGAGGATTACCATGTTTCCCCTAAAATAAGACCTGGTCTTATATTAATTTTTGCTCCAAAAGTCGCATTCGGGTTTATTTTCCGGTTAGGGCTTATTTTGGGGTAGGGCTTATAAGCATCCAGAAAAATCATTAGGGCTTATTTTCAGGGAAACATGTATCTATATATGATAAAGAGCAGTTTTAAAACAGTATTGGAAAATATAATGAATTGAAATTCAAATGAAAAACATCTGCAAAAATTTGACTGGTTAGTATGGGTTGATACAGGTAGTCCTCAATTTATGATTTTGTTTAGCGACCTTTTCAAGTTATAGCGTTGCTGAAAAATGTCTGGTCCTTACACTTAAAACTGTTGCAGTGCCCCTGTAATCATGTAATCAAAATTCTGGGACTTGGTAAGCAGCCTGTATTTACAATAGTTGCAATATCCAAGGTTCATCTGATCAACATTTGCAACTTTTCCATATGGCTTCCAACAAAGTCAATGGGAAAAGTTGTAGTTGCTTGATGACCATGTAATTCACTTAACAAACACACTACAGGTAGTCCTCGATTTACAACAGTTCACTTAGTGAAGTTACAATGGCACTGAAAAAAGTGACGTGACCATTTTTCAGACTTATGACTTTTGCAGCATCCCCATGGTCATGTGATTTACATTTGGATGCTTGACAACCGACTCAGATTTATGACGGTTGCAATGTCCCGGGGTCATGTGATCCCCCTTTGCGACCTTCTGAGAAACAAAGTCAGTGGGGAAGCCAGATTCCCTTAATAACTGTGTTACTAATTTAACAACTGCAATGATTCACTTAACAACTGTGGCAAGAAAAGTCGTAAAGTGAGGCAAAACTCACTTAACAAATTTCTCATTTAGCAACATAAACGTTGGGCTCAGTTGTGGTCGTAAGTTGAGGACTACCTATATTTAAATATTTAACCATGAAGTTAAGTCTTAAAACAAGCTGTGTTCTCTTTTGTGGATACAGAAATATGAATATAGTAAATAGTGCTATCTCAGTAATGTATCTACTCATGTTGCAATATTGATTCATTTTTAAATGTGGACATTTATTTGTCTGCAAAATCATTAGTTAAAAGATTCTTAAAACTGCATGAATCGTGAAAACTGAATCCATGTAAGATCTTTGCAAAAATGAATGGAAGGTTAGAGATGGCTTCTTGGATTGCTTACCAGTAGCAGGGAATCAATTTTCTCCCAGTTGGTGCTGAAAATCTCTTTCAGAGTGTCACAAAATTTTGGCTGTGAGCACGTTTGAAATTCACATTTTCTCATTTAGAGGCAGAAAATGTTATAACCCCTTATCCACAACACATAAATACTGAAAGGGGAACAACTTATTTAGAAAAAGTAAGAAACCTCAAGTGTATCCATATGTAATAAAATCCTGTCCATTCTTTCTCATCCAATGGTAGCCCTTGGACAAACATAGATGGTCCATACTTGATTTAATGCAGGATGCTATCTTTTAAATATAGAGTATTTCCTTCATATATCTAGAGCAGACGGAATATCTTAAATATGACTGGTGAGCTAGCAAGAAATCCTTAATTACTTAGAATTAAGGGTTTCTTGCCCGCCAGTCATATTTAAGATATTCCATCTGCTCTAGATATTCAACCAGAGCTATTTTGATTATGATATTACATAATTTCTAAAGATAAGTAGAATACATATAAAATTGCCAGGCAAGAGAGTTAATTTAAAAGTGTTCACCCTTACATAAAGTAAGTGTGTGTGTGTGTGTACACGCGCACGTGCGAGATAACCACCACCAAGCAATTTTCATTGTCTTCTCGGTCACAAGATTTGCTTAGCAACTATATTTCTAGAATGTATTGCTGTGGCTAAACACGAAGAGATCATACATCTTTAATTTCTGCATCATCTATAAAGTACGCACTCCAAACCTGCCACAGAGAGGAACAATTTAAAAGAATCTGCTCAATTTTTTAAACTTCAGAGCTTGCTTTAGAAAATTTAACTTTCCTATGCCCAGGAAAAAAGCCTGAAACTGAAGATGTATCAGCTGTAACAACTGAGGCAAAAGGAGCTTCCGATTCAAAAAGTGAGAGCAAAGGGGCATCAAAAAGTGAAACTAAAAGGTAAGTTCTTATTTTGTTTTTGTGGGTGGATATATATACAAAGGTATGTACGCTTCGTATTGGGAAATTCAGATGGATCCAAGCCTGTTAGCCTTATGTAAAGGATTGAAGACCTGGCTGTTTCCCTAGACCATGGGTTGGCAACCCATGGCTCCGGAGCCGCATGCGGCTCTTTGGGCCCTCTGCCGCGGCTCCCTGTCCCATCACTGGTTGGCCTTGCCCCTCATTTCTTTTTTTGACTCCAGTCCGAAGCGGCAGGAAGCAAAGGCTACCTTACGTGCAAATGTGACGTGAAGGCAGGTACAGGGCAGCTTTGCTCCTGCACTCTCCTCCTCCCCCCCCCCCCCCCGAGCCGGGAGCATGCACATGTGCAAGAAGACCTCCTCAAGCGAGTGCCAAAGCGCAGCAAAGATGCATGTGGGGTGGGTGGCCGCTCGCTTAGGGGGGGTCTTAACAGGACGTGGCTTCTCCACTGCACTAATGATCCAGCCATCGCCGGATCTTCTCCTCCCACTCTCATGACGCCCTGGCTGTGACTGAGCTGAGAGAGTGCGCACGCGTGGGGAGAACCTCCACAAGCAAGCGCTGAAGCTCAGGAAAGGTGCACGTGGGGTGGGCAGCGGCTCGCTTAAGGTGGGTCTCCCCACGTGTGCGCATGCTCCTGGCTCAGCCACGGACGGCCAGGGCGTCACGAGAGTGGGAGGAGGAGGGGAGTACAGGAGCGAAGCTTCCTTGGACCTGCCTTTGTGCCACATTTGCACGTAAGGCAGCTTTCACTTCCTGCCGCTTTGGGCTGGAGTTCGCACCCTCCGCACTCAGCTGAAGAGCTGCCGGGAGTGGAGGATGAAACGGCAAGGCGATGCCCGCAGCAGTAGTGCAGGAGAGAAACCGCATCCTGTTAAGACTCCTAAGCGAGCAGCTGCCCACCCTGTGTGTGCTTTGGCTGTGCTTTGGTGCTTTCTTGGGGAGGGTTTCTCTGTGCGTGTGCACGCTCCTGGCTCAGCCATAGCTGGCCAGGGCATCACGAGAAGAGGGGGGAGGAGGAGGATGGTCGCTCGAAGGGAGGGGGAGACACACACACACACACATATATATATATATATATATATATATATATATATATATATACAGAGAGAGGAGTGAGAGAGAGGAATAGAAGGAGATACAGAGGGAGAGAGAGACGGGGGGAGAGGGAAAGAGAGACAGAATGGTTTTGTGGCTGGGTAGGCATGGCTAGGGGGTCATATGACTGGGTGGGAGTGAGTGACATCAAGTTGGCCACACCCACCCAGGTTTTGTGGCTCTGGTATGTTTTTTTTCTGTGGGAAACGGATCCACGTGGTTCTCTGAGTGTTTAAGGTTGCCGATCCCTGCCCTAGACATTTGAGTCAGCTGGTTAGATGAGCTCTACTCTTACTAATGTATTTTTTCTTCTTCTTGTCAGTGGGGTTCTTATCCTTGGGCACCTGTGATTTTATGTGGTGGGTTTAATTGTGTTATTTTTCAAGTCAGAACATTTGCACTCCTATAGACATTTATGTAAATTCAGTCTTGCTGAAAATGGTTTTCAAAGAAAGCATTTTCTTCTGCATTCCTCAGGAAACCAAGTGCTTTTACCTATCCCACTGTGCCTCTAAGCTATCCCCAGAAAAAGTTTGTCCTTTAGAAGGATTTCCTATACAAATTGCAAGTTTTGAGGAGAGAACAAAGTGTTCTTATTTCATATTCTAATGCTTTTTTTTTTTTAAATAGAAAACAGTGGTTCCTTGAAGACTTTGAAATTGGCCGTCCATTGGGAAAAGGAAAATTTGGAAATGTGTACCTGGCTCGAGAGAAACGCAGCAAATTCATTTTGGCACTGAAAGTCTTGTTTAAAGCACAGTTGGAAAAAGCAGGTGTAGAACATCAGCTGCGGCGAGAAGTAGAAATACAGTCTCATCTTCGGTAAGGTTGAATAAAAATATAGAGGGGTAGCCTGGAGGCCATATACAGCAAACAAGGCTTACACTGCCAAAATAGGACAGTAAAAGAGTAAACATTCAGTAGTACAATTATTGTTCAGAATTATAGGTAAAAGAAGTGGAGAAGGAGACCTCTGGGAAGGGATTCTAATTCTTCACTTTCTCTTACCCACACAGAAATGGCTTTGGAGGGATGTCTTTGATATATTTATCAGGTTTTGAAAGTAGGAATAAAAAGTAAAGGCCTTTAGGAGGCCAACTGTTCTCATTCCTAGATCATCTCTAAGTTAACCTGAAAAGTGGCCATTTCTGGCCAATGGAGAAGGTGATTAGAATAGCTAGTATTGCAGAGGCTTTCCAGAAGTTTATAGTCTCATCGAAATTCTTTCAAATAGCTGAAAAAATTTGACCCAACTTTTTTTTGATAATATATTGAACAGCTTGCTTGGCTTCAACTTCTCAATGTTGTTTATCGCTTGTATATAACAAGGAGGGAGTTATAGAAGTGTTTAGCTTATTAATAGCAACGGTCTTGTTTAAAAATCCATATGCCTCTTTTGTAGGCATCCCAATATTCTCCGGCTGTATGGTTACTTCCATGATGCAACAAGAGTGTACTTAATTTTGGAACACGCACCTCGTGGAGAAGTGTACAAAGAACTTCAGAAGCTTACAAAGTTTGATGAGCAACGAACAGCTACTGTACGGTTTGCAAATGGCAATGCATGCTTTTATGTATGAAATACTAAGGCTGTTTTTCCCTTGTTTGGAAATGGGTACTCTGCTATGGTTATTCCTCTAGCGATTTGAATCTGAGTATGCTGAATGGCTTTGGTTTAAGAGAGAGGGGTTTTTTAAAAAATCATTTGGAAATTTTCACGTAGGTAGAAAAGTTCATAGCTTCTCTCTCTGAAGCAGATTGTGGTGACCTGGGGCATTGCATGAAAGCAACACAACCAGAGAACAGGTCTCACTCCCCTTTATTGCTCCAGCTGTGCCCCCAAACGTTCTCATATTCACTACAAGTCCTGGAGCAAAGCTCTCACACCCACCTTCAGAAGCCTCTGGCTGCAAGCAGTCCAATAAGCCAGGTTAGCTAAACGGTAACCAGAGCAAGAAGTTCAGTGAAGCAGGCAAACTGGCAAGCCCCTCAAGACAGAGTACAGCAATCTTCAGGCTTTGGCCAGTGTGCACGAGGCTCCACAGATTCAATGATTGTTCCCAACAAATGCTCCTCCCACCGGCACCTCCTTACATCTCAGTCCCCAGATGTGCCTTGTGAAAGGGGGCGGGGCACTCTCCTTTGTAGTCGACTCAATCTGTGTTGATCTCGCCATCTCTCTTCCCTCCTTGCTCTTGGATCAGGAGGAGGGGGGTAATCCTTGCTCTTCTCCTGAGCTCTCCCTGTCTGCAGGCCTTACTATTTCAGAAAAGCCTTGCCTGGACTGACTGCTCTTCCTCCAGGTTTACTCCAAGGCCAAAGGAGCCAGCCTCTCCATCTCAGGGACATGACACAGATCACCACTTAGAGGCCAAGTGGGAGTACTTCACTGAAGCAGTTTTCAAATGAAGGGAAATATATATTTCTCAGGATAATATTGCAGGATCCAATCTGAATCGGTCACTGGGACCAGGATTTATTCTTCCAAGCTTTTGGACACATGCAAGAACCTCTCTCACCAGAATGTGTGCCTGTTTTGTTTAAAATTTCTGAAATTAACAGTGAAAACTTATTTAAAGGTGCTCAGCTTTCATAGAAGAGAATGGAAGTTTAAAATAAAATGGCTATTCATTATATTTAAATTATGGTGTCTCCATCTGGTGTCCTGTAAATGTTTTGGGATAGAAGTCAATTACCAATGGCTGTGGATTCAAGATTTTTGTGCCATTTTTTTTTCATGACTTAAATGATATCTGGGCAACTTTACAGGTTCATTCTTGAGCTGATTTAATTTTCCGTCTCTGCATTTCCAATTAATTGGCAATCCAGTTCATCTTATTATTTTCATGTAATGATGGGAATACTATGATTCTGTTGCAATTTTTTCCATTGGTCATCCAATTTGTATATATGCAAAGGAAGTACTGTTTTTCTTGTCCTTTATGGCATGATTAGGGATTGTTTTCTTTGAGAAAGACATTTGATATAGGGTTTCTAAAAATGCATTTGTTTTTAAAATGCTCTTTAGGCTTTGGGACATTGAAAATAGAAATACAGCTTTGGAAAATAGGCATTTTTTTGAAAGTGTCTTAAAAAATTAGCAACAGAAGAAGTGAGGCAAGCTTTCTACAAAGAACTTGAGTTAATGGGCTGTTCCCACCCATCATGTGAAAGTGGCAATGAGTGGGGAAGTGGAATAATGCCGAGAAGAACTGTTGACCCATTTTCAGTAGTTTAAGGGAGAACAGGTACTACAGTTTTAGAAATTGCTTGTCTGTCAAAGATTCCAGAAGTGCACTCCATAAGTACACACATCCTAGTCATTGAAAGAACATTTAATATTGGAGAGATCTTCAATGTACCTTCTTTGGTCTCATCAAATTTTGTTTAATGTGCCGCTTGCCAGAAAAGTAGAAAATAAGTATATGAATTTCTTTTTAATCTTTTGAGACAAAGTTACATACATTTTACATGATGAAGGCCAATGGTTAGTAAGCATAGAAACCACTGTATTTGTATTTGCTTTTGTATTAAAGCAAACGTCCGTAGTTAAACCAATGCAAGCAGAACCTTCCTGAAATTTTGGTAACACTTCAGGTATCTGACTATTAAGAGGATGGTGAGAGCCATAACAGTTAAGGGAAACTTTACATTTCATAGTAGAGACTTGCTGTTTAGCCTAATAATGTAGTAGTTTTCCTGTTCTTTTTGGTAGTTATTTTTATCGTGTAATATAAGATGAATAAATACTCATTGGCCATAACAGCGTAAATTGCATTATTTGAAATTGTTAAGCTTTATTTGCAAATGTTGGTTTCTTCTACAGTATGTGACTGAACTCGCAGATGCATTGTTATATTGTCATTCAAAAAGAGTAATTCATAGGGACATCAAACCTGAAAACTTGTTGCTGGGATCAAATGGAGAGCTCAAGATTGCTGACTTTGGATGGTCTGTACATGCCCCATCTTCTAGGTAGGAGACTCTGTAATACTAAAGTTTGAGAGTAGAATTGGCTTAGAATTACTTGAATATACAAAGTACTTTTCTAGAAGTAGTAAAATGTACAAAAAATAGCTAAATAACTTTCTGATTCTTTTAGTTGAGGATATAACTCTTAATTTGAAAATATGTTTAAAGTGGTACAGTTTATACTAATATATAACTGTCTAAAGAAAATCATTTAATAATTGAATATATAAGAAAGTAGAACACTTTTAACTCAATTCAAGTCAAAATAACACACCAACAATCCTAGTTATTTTATGAATAAACCAACAGCAAGTTAGTTGTGAATGCAATAAACAAGAGAACACTGATAATATCCTAGAAACCAGGAAGTAAGTAGATGGGAAACAAGGTCTAATAAAGAAGTAAGGATGATGATATGTAGAGAAGTGTGAACAGTGGAGGACTTCATGTTCTACAAAGGAACTTTGGATTTGAGTTTGAGAAAGGATTGTTTCTTGTGACATCCAAAAATGTCAAGTACTTTGTGATAGTGATGGTAGAAAGATTTGGGGTTAGGTAACATCCATATACAAAATGTCTTAAAACATAATAATAAGCAGAGTAGCTTATCAGTATTATTAAATATTTATTTATTAGTTAATTTGGTTTAAAGTAGGATTTTGTTGTACGTGTTTTTAACTTGTGTTCGCCGCCCTGAGTCCTTCTGGAGAACGGCGGCATATAAATACATTAAATAAATAAATAGCATTTATTGTGGTTTTTAGATAAATAACATGGTTTGCTGACTGCTCTATACTTTGCTATCCCTAGGAGGTCAACAATATGTGGCACCCTTGATTACCTACCACCTGAAATGATTGAAGGGAGGACACATGATGAAACAGTGGACCTGTGGAGTCTTGGTGTCTTATGTTATGAATTTTTAGTAGGAAAGCCTCCTTTTGAAGCAGAAACGTATCAGGATACATATAGAGCCATTTCAAGGGTAAGTTGAATTTATCTGGCTTGGTGTATCTTATATTTTTGTTTTCTTGTAATCCATGACTCACTCTATATGAGTAACCTTTGAGATTTTGAGAAGCCTAAAACTACATTAACAATTTCCCTGATGTTAATCAGGGATTAGAATTTTTACTTCAGGTTCAATTTCTGCACTATTAACAATTATTTGGATAGTGTCTTACATTGATATGCTACTGCCAAACTAAATGTTATTTTCTACCTGGACTCTACAGTGGGAAGAAGTGAATGCAGTGCTTTGTGTGTAACTGTAATTTTCTTTGGCTTAAAGGTGGAGTACAGGTTTCCTCCTTTTGTAACAGAGGGAGCTCGGGATCTGATTTCAAAGCTCTTGAAGCATGACCCAAAGCAGAGATTACTACTGGAAGGTGTGCTTAAACATCCATGGGTTACATCAAACTCTACTAAATCTCCCAAGCATAACATGGTGGAAACCACTGTTGCTAATAAAACTTAGTCATAGCATAATAAGCATGGCTGACTGCATTTCCCAAGCAGCAGAGATGGCAACGAATTGTAAGACAACTGAGATAGGAAGCATAGAATTGGTCTCAAAAAGAAGTCAAAAGTTTCCTGCACAACGAACCTCTATGAACATGATGAAGTCTGAGCTGCCGTTTTCACAGTCATGCTGCAATGCTTGTAGTTCCATTCAAAGCAGTTTGTGGATATCTGGAAGACATACTTGAAATCTTCATGCATGTGATTCAAAGCTGCTGGGGCACATCTTGTTCAGGATTTTCTCAGATACATAGCTCCTATTCTGTTGATCCTCCTTGCTGCTTGATATCTACATGAAGTTATTGGAACGGTGCAATAACACCCTAAGGTTAACCTGTGCAGTGATGTGACATGGATAGTGTCTGCTTCTGTAAATATGAGCTACTTGTGCGGTCATTGTCCTGTCTTCAGATAGGAAATTCTTTGAAGTCTAAAGACTATAAACAATAACCCAGTGCTTTCAGACATCTTGTTTTGGATACCTAATTGCTTTATTCAGTGGTCAGAGTTATCCTACTTCCTAGGATAGCAATTGTTCAGTGTAAGTTCTTACAAGAAAAACTGTATTAACTACTTTTGATCAATTTTTAAATAATGTATTTGTTTAAGCACTAGTAAAACTTTATTGCAAAATCATGATGGTTCTGCAGCACGTATACTTTTGCATCTAATGGTACTTCACTTTTAGAATTTACATTTATCCAAATGTATAACACATTTCACTTCAAGCTACCTGTGTCAACCCTGAAGGGTGTATTACTTCTGATAACCTGTACAGTTCAGATAAACTGAATGATGTTTGATCCTGAAAATACAAGCCCTCTTTTGGCATGTAGTGATTCCAGGCAATTCTGGAGTTATCCTGGGGTTATGATGAAAATTGGCACCAGGATTGCTGAAACTAACTAAAGCGGTCATAAAAGTGTAATTTTGTGTGACAGCATCATTTTGTGATGGCAATCCCAGCACACCCTGTTAATGTAACCCCAGGACTTTGTGGGTTATTAAGCAGAGAGATGTGGGAATGTTTGAGTTTTGTAGCCTCTGGAAGCTTCTTCTGACTAATGGTTACAAATCAAGAGCAGCCATTTTGCAGTAGGAAATATATAAACACTATAAATAGGCAAAAATACCATTTAAAGAACCAAACATTCCATATCACACCATATCAAACTTAAGAAAAATGGTGAATTCTAGCTTCTAATTGCCCCCTCCCATATTCTCAAATTGGCCACCTGCCCTATTATGTATGCTAATACTATTATCCACTGTTATTAAATTGCTCAACCATTTTACTGTTTGGAAATCCTATCAGGTTTGTAAACCAGGAGTGAAATGCTACCAATTCAGCCGAACTGATAGCGGTGATGGTGTGTGGTTTGGAGATCTGGTAGTGGCAGTAGCGCAAGGCTCTGCCCACCCTCCCGGATGTCATTACTTTCTGGTTTTAACCAGGAAGTAACCTGTTTTTGACCCTTTGCCCTTGCGTAAACGGTCCAAGTACGCGCACACTTCCGAACCAGTAGGGAAGGTAAGTAGATTTCACCCCTGCTGTAAACTATTATGGGCAGCAAGTATCCAATACAGGTACTCCTTGACTTATGGCTGGTCAGTGTTTGAATTCACTCCAGAACCTGAAAAAAAAGGACTTAAGATTCAGATTCAAAGTTCTTGCAGTTATGTAACCATGATTTACTATGTTTTTTTCTGAAAACTCGCATTTCCAGTTTTCGGGTGGGGGGAGAGAGGGAACCCAAAACAAACTCGGTTCTTTAACAACTGCAGCATTTACTTAATGGCGGCTGTTAAAAAAGGTTGAAAAATCCAGTTGGTTTATGTGACCTGTTTTATAATCATGACTTACAACCAAATCACAGTGGTGTGGTAGGACAAGCACTACATGTACTGCTAAAAACTAGTTGCTACAATGTTATCTTTTGAAATACAAGAAATATAACTCCTTAGAATTGAGTACCATACTTATTCGTGTATGTATTTGTGTTTCTAGTCTTGTTTAAAATTGCTTTATTTGCAAAATCCTTGCACGTGAAAGGAAGCAAAATGTAAGTGGAATAATGCCTAATCTGCATTTTAAATTCAATCAGTTTATTTAAAAGATGAGTTTGCAGAGAATATGGAAGGCTTAGAATTAGAACTGAAAGCACCACCTAGTCCACAGAGTTTACAGCTTTATTCAGTTCAAAAATCAAAATATGCTTGAAAGCATCCCAGAAAAAGGAAATACGAAATTGGGTTTCATTGTCAAATTGTTTTTAGGAAGTGTTTCTAGTCCTCAACTTGAACCTGCCTTCTGATCATTTATGCCTGTTCTTCAACATTTTCCACTGTGGGACAATCCTGAATAGGCCCATTGTTTAAAAAGTCTCCCTGCTCCATACAGATAATAGGCTCTAGTGGTGTGATCTGACATGTTTATCAGCGTACCCAATCCATAATTCTTCAGGGCATCAGTAAACAATGTAGCTGAGCCACATAGACAGCAGTGTTTTCGAAGCAGTTACTGATTTCAGATAAAGCACATTCCCATCCTTTTGAAGAAAGAGATGGGGGGGGGGCAGATTGCAAACAGACAAGCCAGAGAGCGCATTAGCTGTTGAATGTTTCTAGGAAGAAACGATGGAGCGTCCTTTTAAATTCCAGGGAATAATTTCATGGGTTTGGAGACGGAGGCTTGAAAAATCCTATCTTCCGAAAGTAGCGAACGAGAAAGGGCACCGAGACTACGGTGATGCTGATCCGGACAGGAGCAAACAGTTTATGAATAGCGTAGGCCAATACAAAAGTGCTTGTTCCAGCAGCTAGCTTGGATCGCACAAGGGCTTCATCAAATCCCAGCTTGAAGAGAATAGTGGTCATGTCCACTCCACTAAAAGGGAGAAGAGGAAGAAACAGACGACATATTAATAGAGTGAAAGTGAATGATTTTGATGGGGTTTGTTTTGTTCGATTTTTTGCAAAAACTATACACAGGTACTCTTCAACTTAACCATTTGTTTAGTGATTGTTCAAAGTTTACAGTGAAACTTGAAAAAACTGACTTACAAGTGGTACCTGCACTTATGACTGTAAACCACCGTCCTGTAATAAATTTGGATACTTGGCGACCAGGCATATATTTACAAAGGTTGCAGCATTCTGGGATCATGGGATCACTACTTACGACCTTCCTGGCTGGCTTTGACCAGCAAAGTCAATGGAGGAAGCTGGATTCGCTTAATGACTCTCTGATTCACTTAACAACTGCAGTAATTCGCCTAATCATGGCAAAAAAGATCATAAAATCAGGCGTGACTCGCTGTACAACCACTTTGCTTAGCAACAAAAATTCCAGTCCCAGTTGTGGTTGTAAAGGAAATCTTGGCTGTGTTCCTGTTCAAGTTCATCCAATCTGAAACAAACACTTCATAGGTATGGGAGAAAACTATAGATTCAGTGTATCCCTCGGGCCTGGAGAAGACTATTCCATGGTTCAGATGACTACAAGTAGGCCAGATTGAGCCTCCTTTATTTTCATGCACCTATGAATATGGGGACATACATCTTGCTCTATCTCTGATTGAATTGTGAGATTTGTGTCCTGGTTTGTTAAATAACCTGAATGAGAAGAAAACTGGTGATGTGGAGTAAGGTTATGGCAAGCTTCAGAGAGCTAAGATAGCCACTCAGTCTAGCTAGAAGTGTTTCTCAATCTTAGCAACTGGGGCATTCTGTGAATTGTGTCCACACATCTTAAAGAGTTTCTGAGATTAGAAAATATTCCTCTAGAGCAGGGGTTGGCAACCTTAAACACTCAAAGAGCCACAAAGGTCCTAACCAGAAGCCCCCCCATTCAATTCTGGAGCCAATCGGAAGTCCAGTTCCCCCATCATAGTCTCCTAGCGTGGGGTCCTTTTTCTTCTGCCAACTGGAAATCCGGTCTGGTTCCCCCACCACAGAGCCCCCTCCTAGCGTAGCATCCTTTTTCCTCTACCTGAACTAACTGAAAGCCCTATTAATTGTGGAGCCGACCAGCGACAGGGAGCCGCAGCAGAGGGTTGTAAGAGCCACATGCGGCTCCAGAGCCGCGGGTTGCTGACCCCTGCTCTAGAACAGGCTGTCAAACTCACGGCTCATGAGCCAATGCATCATGCACTGGCCATGCCCATGCCCGGTTTAGCAAAGGAGGGGAAAGTTCTGATATGTCATGTGACACTGCCGTGACAATGTGAGTTTGACACCCCTGCTTTAGAGCCTCCTGTGAGTCACCTACTAGACCGAGGCAAGGGCTGCAGAGATAAACACTTGTGTTTGTAGCCCTTATTATTACTACTAATTTGAATTTATTAGCTACCCAACCCCAATGGTCCTTGCCAAAGGCAGAAGTTGAATGATTTTGGTATGAGCTACTGTAAAGGGATTCCTGGGTGGACAAAACTGGCTTGAGTTAAAAGCCCTCCAAATTGGGTGGTTCTGGCTAGTGCTACAGGCTGTCCAATCTGGTAGCAGTCAGGGATGGAAGAGAAAATTGAGGATTCTCAATAGTCCGAAGTAATTTGGAGCTGCCCAAATTCCAGCAGGCCTAAATTCAATGTTTAAGATTATTGTAAGCTCACTGAATGTTTTGGCATGGCCCAAAGTTACAACAGCACTAAAAAAAGTGACATGACCATTTTTCAGTTACAACTTTTGTAGCATCCCCCATGTAGCATCCCCATGGCAACGTGATCAAAATTCAGATGTTTGGCAACTGGTTCATATTTGTGATAATTGCTGTGTCTCGGGGTCATGTGATCACCTTTTGCGACCTTCTGATAAGCAAAGTCAATCGGATAATCCGATTCACTGAACAACTGGGTTACTAACTTAACTGCAGTGATTCGCTTAACAACTGTGGTAAGAAATGTCGTAAGATGGAGCAAAACTCAACAAACGTCTTAACAACAGAAATTTTGGGCTCAATTGTGGTCGTAAATTGAGGATGACCTATATACTGAAGATAAAATTCAGCTTAACAGTTTTTAAATTAAACAAACAAAAAAAGACCTCTCATTTTCTTTTTGTAAATGCGAGAAGATCAGAAAGGGAGAGCATGTAAACCTGATTTACAGTATAGTGATCAAACTTCTAATGCACCAATAACAGCAACAGTCATAATGCTTACCTTGACACAATGAGATAAAACATCCCGAGAGATATCAAAGAAATCCCAATATGAAACGTTACTCCAACAGCTCCATATTCCTTAAAAATTTTCTTCAACTGATGTGATTTATTTGGTTTCTTCCCATTTTCCTGACTGGGATCTGTGACATTTTCCGGAGATGTACCTGTAATCTGAATATTGGAGGTAAGTAAGAGAGAAAGAAGACTGATCGTTATTACCATACAAATAAGCCATTTTGTTTCTAGAGTAACTTTTATTTTAGAGCATGTTTATTTCATCATTAGGGACGCGGTGGCTCAGTGGCTAAGACACTGAGCTTGTCGATCGAAAGGTTGACAGTTCAGCGGTTCGAATCCCTAGTGCCGCGTAACGGGGTGATCTTCCGTTACTTGACCCAGCTTCTGCCAACCTAGCAGTTCGAAAGCATGTAAAAAATGCAAGTAGAAAAATAGGGACCACCTTTGGTGGGAAGATAACAGCGTTCCGTGCACCTTTGGTGTTTAGTCATGCCGGCCACATGACCACAGAAACGTCTTCGGACAGCGCTGGCTCTTCGGATTTGAAACAGAGATGAGCACCGCTCCCTAGAGTCGGGAACAACTAGCACATATGTGCGAGGGGAACCTTTACCTTATTTCATCATTTGGATCCTGTAATTTATGGTGCAGTTTATTCAAACATTATATTACAAACCGCTGGTACATAACAGTTGGCTCTTTTACCCTGCCTATAGTATTCCTGTTTATAATATACCGACTGTTAAAACCAAGCTGACATAAATGGTCATTATTAGCCCCTATCCCCAAATTTCACCAGCATTACAAGTGGTCCTCATTTATACTGACTGCCTTGTTTTGCAACTGTTTGCGGTTACAATGGTTATGAAAAAGTAACTTGACAACCAGTCCTTGCATTTACAACATTTGCAGGTTTAGAAAGGAAAGGAAAGCTGAAGGAAGATCACAAGCACAGTTGTGGATTACTTAGCAGCTATTTTGGTTACTGACCGAGTTGCCAGTCCCCATTATGGTCGCTAAATGAGATCTACCTGTATTTGAAATCAGTGGCTGAAAGTAGGAGTAGCTATGGTTGCAGGGTGGAGATAGATTTCTACTATTTCTTCCCCTTGGTTAAGGATGCTGTTTTCTCTTTGGGTTTTTCCTTCATTTTTATGTAAAATCTATTTGAGAACTAATACTTCAGAAATGATGGGAAAATTCCAGCAATTGGAGGACAATGACCTTCAGAAAGATTGCTGTGAAAGGATACAAATAGAGATTTAAGGTCACAGAAAGGAATACTTTTTGCCTACTTCAATTGAGGCCTTTAAGGAGTTGTTGTTGGTTCCTCACTTCCCAAACTCACTGATCACCAGTTTAACTCATTTTTGTGTTGACTTGAAGTTAATTTGTTTTATTCTGTTTTTATAGTTTTGTAAGTCATCTGTAGGAACTTTATCTTACAAAGGTTGGCCTCTACAGGTAGTCCTCAGCTTACGACCACAACGAGGCCCAAAATTTATGTTGCTAACTGAAACATTTTTTAAGTGAGTTTTGCCCCGTTTTATGCCTTTTCTTGCCACAGCTGTTAAGTGAATCACTGCAGTTGTTAAATTAGAAAGTTGGTTGTTAAGTGAATCTGGTTTCCCCATTGACTTTGCTTCATTCATACACACACACACACACACACACACACACTGCTCAAAAAAATAAAGGGAACACAAGCAGAAGACATCCAAGATCTGAATGAATGAAATAGCCTTATTAAATACTTTGTTCGTTACATACAGTAGTTTTGTGTTCCCTTTAGTTATTTGAGCAGTGTATACACTACTGTATATAAAGAACAAAGTATTTAATAAGGCTATTTCATTCATTCAGATCTCGGATATCTTCTGCTTGTGTTCCCTTTATTTTTTTGATATATATATATGTGTATGTGTGTGTGTGTGTGTGTAGTTAATATATAATATATACATACACACACACACACACACACACACACACACACACACACACACACATACACCTTTGCAAATGTATGTACATCTGCAGGTACATTTAAAGCACCAAATAGTGGAGTATTATAATGCATGGTTCCAATCTTCTTTCCTGATTATTCCAGAGCTGATTGCAAGTAGACAGCTAAGAACCTGAGTCTAGGTCTAGATCAGGAGTGTCAAATTCGATTTCATTGAGGGCTGCATCAGAGTTGTGTTTGACCTCGGAAGGCTGGGGGTGTATGGGGGTGTGTGGTGTGGCGTGGCGTGGGGGTATAGCCATGGTGGATGTGATACAGGACTGCACCTCTGCACACATGGTTTTATACAATTATAAAAATAGGCGTACATTATTGTGATCGTTTTTTAAATACATACTTGATCTACTTGATCACCCTATGAGAGAGAGACCAGATCAAGAAACTGACCCCATAGGAAGACTAGAACCATAAATTATTGACATAGGCTACAGAAGCAGAATCTTGCAAGCCTGAAAGGTAAAATATTTTACCTTTCCTCCCATTTATAACCATCTGAGTCAAGGATGGCCTCCTGCAGCACTCTGGTAGCCAAAATGGGATGTGGGGGGCCTGCATGCAGGAGGCCGTCCAGGCCCAGAATGGGGCATGGGCCCCATTTTCAGTAGCAGCAGAGGCACCATGCGCCAGTTGTTTGTTATTTCCAAGCCGGCCCCGTGGGCCAGATCTAAGCACCTTGCCGGTCTGATCCAGCCCGCGGGCCTTGAGTTTGACACCACTGGTCTAGATCAAAACAATGTTTTTTTTCCCCAAAGAATCTGCAAATCCTGAGAGAAGAAAGGGACTTCTGTACTGCTGCAGGCAACGTGCACAGTAATGCTTGTCACCGCTTAGAGGACGCTGGTGTAAAATAACTCTTCTGGGAAGAAAGCTTTGTCTCTCCTGCTGCGTAATGCTCGTAACAAAATATGGCAGATTGTGGAAAGGAAATGGTTGGCAATAACTTGCAGACAACACTCTTTGCTAGGCAGCTGACGAAATAAAATGTTACATGGATTTCACAACAGCTCTCTGGGGTCAGAGAGACAGCAACGATAGCATTCATCCTAGCTTTTTAATGAAAAGTTTGCAAATCATCTGTTAATGTTAAAACCTGCTGTTTTAACATTAACACTGAGTCAAGTACTCTGGGAGCCTGCAAATTTGAATAAATTTCCCCAAAGGTCATGCCTACATTGAAATCAATTAAATTATGTCAATAGTAAATAATGTGTGTGTGATGTGTTAAGAAACAGGAGAGGCATTGAAGAGCAAAGAGGAATCTGGGAAAAAAGGAAATCTAGCAGAACCTGGTGCATATTGTCCCCCAACAGTTCTTCCATAGATTTCAATTAAAAAAAAAAAAAGCTTAGGAGAGTGATTTGAGCCATTATCATGGATAGTAAGGAAAGATGCTTTTAAGAAATATTTTAAATGTGTTACATTGCAGGCTTATTTTTATTTTAGAACATTTATATTGCTGCCTAACTCGTCCATGGCGACTCAAGACGGCTTATACACAATATAAATAGCTTGAAAACTATTGTTTTGGATTACTTATTTTAATACTGTATTTTAAATTATTTTTAAAATCCTGATATCCATATGCTATAAAACTTGATGTTCAGGGGTTCCATGGACTTTTTAAAATTATAATCCTTTGTTTTTTTAAAAAATGGTTGCACACAGGGGTGGGCTGCTGGGGGTTCGCAGGGGTTCGGGAGAACCTCTAGCTAAGATTCTGTGCAGTTCAGACAACCCCCAAATCCCATTCCTGGCCCGCCCTGCCCTGCCCAGCCCGCCCAGCCCAAGACTCCCCACCCAGCCCGTTTTGGATGCAGGTAAGTGCAGGGCGCGCACAAGGCTCGGGGAGGGGGAAAAACGGGCCTACTGGAAGTTCAGAAACGGGCGCGTTTCCGGCCTCCAGACGGCCTCCGGAGCCTTGGGAGGCCGTTTTCATCTCCTGGAGGCTCGAAGAAAGCCTCCGGAGCCCAGGGAGGGCAAAAATGCTCCCCCCTCCCGCCGTGGTTCAGGAGGCCAACTAGGCCACACCCACCATGGCCACGCCCACCCAGCAACCGGGCAGAGAACCCCTTGTTAAAATTTTTGAAGCCCATCCCTGGTTGCACACTAATATACACCTCAGCCTTTCTTATCTTCCAAGCTTCACAAATTTCCCAGCTATAGCAGCCAAGCATCATGCTGGCTGGAAATGTGAAAATGAAAAGTCTCACACATATGGAGGGCACTGAATTGGAAAAAGCTGTTAGAACTGCCTGATTGGCACAATTTACAATCTATAAAATGAGTCAGCTAAGCAGAAGAAGTGATAGGCATAATACTTTTTTAATGATGCGTATAGGCAGGTCTCCCTCTGTGCTAGGTAAGTGGCTGCAGACAAGGATAACCTGAGATCATCACAAAGCTTTGGTATACAGAAAGCAATTGAATGTGGATTTTTCTTTGACAAGAAAATTCACTGTTGTACTGCAGGAAATAGTAACATAAACAATTACACTAGTATGTTTCTAATTAAGGTCAGCACAGATCTCTAATTCATTTCCACTTCGCAATAGATATTAAGTGAAACTTTAGTGCATTTTATTTTATTTGTTAGATTTTTATCCTGCCTTTATTACTTTATTTGTAACTCAAGGCAGTGAACATACCTAATAGTCCTTCCTTCTCTTATTTTCCCACAACAACAACCCTGTGAGGTTCTAAACTAGCACCTTAACCACTATACCAAAATAGCTCTTATTTTGCTATTATCTCATGTTCAGGCACAGTGTCATAGGCCTCTGAACATCACTTTTTATTCCTTTATTCAGTTCATAGGCTGCCAGATTCCCAATGACTCTGGGCACCTTACGATTACAAATAATTATTAGTTTTTATCCCAGAGCTATAATTGCACTCAACAATAAGCTAAAGGGCCACCATCCGTGAGCTTTTGGAGAGCATTACTTGGTCTGTTGTGTGGATGTTTGGGTGGTTTAGGGGTGGGAAAATTGTGGTGGGCGGAAGTGTGTTTGGGGATTGTTATGTATGTTGGACCTGATCTTTGGGTGCTAAGTGAATTTCGTTGTATGGGTATACTGTGTATACACGTACAATGACAATGAAGTAATAATAATAATAATAATAATAATAATAATAATAATAATAATAATAATAATAATTATTGGGGGGAATAATATTCCCCCAAAAAATACATATAAACAAGGAAAACCCATTCAACAGGGGTTCAAACATCACTCTACCCCACACTGGGAAAATAGACAGGCCTTTAATAGCTTCTGAAAGTTTTTAGGATGGAAGCCATCAAGAACCAGAAATTAATCCACACATAGGAGAGAGAAGCAAGTTTGTGGGAAGAGCACAGAGGTGGGTTTCAGCAGGTTCTGACCAGTTCTGGAGAACCGGTAGCGGAAATTTTGAGTAGTTCGGAGAACCGATAGTAAAAATTCTGACTGGCCCCGCCCCAATCTATTCTCGGCCTCCCAAGTCCCAGCTGATCAGGAGGAAATGAGGATTTTGCAGTAACCTTCCCCTGGACTGGGGATGAAATGGAGATTTTACAGTATCCTTTCCCTGGAGTGGGGTGAGAATGGAGATTTTACAGTATCCTTCACCTACCATGCCCACCAAGCCACGCCCACCAAACCATGCCATGCCTACCAAGCTACGCTCACAGAACTGGTGGTAAAAAAATTTGAAACCCACCACTGGAAGAGCATATTTAAAATGTTCAGAAGCTATGGCTTGCACACCCATAGAATGGCTTGCTGTGGCAGAGTTGCAAATTCATTAAAAAAAAGCTGTAGATTTTGATATGGAATAATATTATCCTCTAACTCATCTGTCAATTGACTACATGCTGAGAGGCATTGCTGGTCTCCTAAATTCTCTCCCATCTACTGTAATCTAATTTGTAAAATAGCACAACTGATGAGAACTAAACTGCATTTTTATCACTCTACTGAAGATGTTAAGTTTAGTCACCAAAGATTTATTGATTTGCTGACTAGATTTAAGGCAATGGAGAGCATTGGGCTTGATCTTGACAAAACAAGTTTTTTCTTAAAAAGGATGCGGTGGCTCAGTTTGTTGATCGAAAGATTGGCAGTTCAGCGGTTCGAATCCCTAGTGCCACGTAACGGGGTGAGCTCCTGTTCCTTGTCCCAGCTTCTGCCAATCTAGCAGGTAAAAAGCAGGTAAAAAATGCAAGTAGAAAAATAGGGATCACCTTTGGTGGGAAGCTAACAGTGTTCTGTGCGCCTTTGGCGTTTAGTCAAAGCCACACGGCCACATGACCACGGCTACGTCTTTGGCAGCACTGACTCTTCGGCTTTGAAATGGAGATGAGCACCGCCCCCTAGAGTCGGGAACGACTAGCACATATGTGCAAGGGGAACCTTTATCCTTTACCTTACAATGCTCTAGTCTACATTCAGTAGAATTGAAAACTCTGTGAGACAGAAAAAGCAAGGAAGGTTTGACTACTAATGTGCCAGCAGATGATGATTTTTTTCCAATTATTCTTCCTACAATACGCTGAAATCAAAATGTTATTAAAGGGTATAATTAACTAATTTAGCTTTATTGTTTGTTGCTGTCAAGTTGATGTTGACTCATGGTAACCCTGTGGATAATTGCCCTGAACTGTGTTCTCTCTTCAGTTGGGTGGCTAATGGTAGCTAAAGTGGCATCCATAGCTACAATTCTTCCATTGCATTGACTCTTCCTCTTTAATGCTTTCTTCAATATATTTTATTATTATTATTATTATTATTTTGCATGGCATAACCCCAATACAAAAGTTGTGATTTTAACATTCTAATGAAAGCTCAGGCTTGATTTCTTCCAAAATTGATTGATTTGTCCATTAGGCAATCTAGGGTACCCACAATAGCTTTTGTCAGTATCACAATTCAAAGGTATCTATTATCTTCCTGTCTTATTTCTTGATGGCCAAACTTTCACATCTATGGAGTGACTATTTGCCATCAAGTTGCTGTAAACTCTTAGCAGCTATGTAGATTCTTTCCATGTCCCAGAATGGTGAGAACAGGGACAGAGCAATGGTAGAGTTTAGTCTCCTTGAATTTCCTCAAGGTCTTAGATGACTCCAATTTTCTGCATTATTATCAGGCAGTAAAAAAAACAATTGTCCAGCTGGAGATATGCTTGCTACTTTGGGGTGAATGTTTTTCCAAAGAAGTTATTCCTCATTGTAACAACTTTGCAGAAATATTTTTTTTTTAACTGTTTGCTTCCAGATTAGATTCTGAGGGTTCTCCGGACAAGGCCATCCTTTAGGTATTCGAAGGCCCTAGCTCTTAAACCAGTCACTTCCCTAACACAAGCCCAGAAGAGGAAAGGTCAGAGCAAAGCAAAGAGCCTGTGATGTTGCTAGACAAAAAGCAGGCCTGTGATTTGGGGAAGAGGGTATAAGGAGCCTTGGTGGCGCAGCGGACTAAACTGCTGTTTAAGTAGCACTTAGCTACCAGCTGCCTGCAATTACTGCGAGTTCAATTCTCACCAGGCTCAAGGTTGACTCAGCCTTCCATCCTTCCGAGGTAGGTAAAATGAGGACCCGGTTTGTGGGGGCAATAAGTTGACTTTGTATAAAATAGAACACCACTTGGGGGGGGCCAAAAACTCCGACTAAGCAGGTATATACAAAAGTATGAAGGCTATTGCTTAAAAGCATTGTAAGCCACCCTGAGTCTCCAGAGAAGGGCGGCATATAAATCGAACCAATAAATAAATAAAAAAATAATAATTCAGTCAGAGAGAATATCTAGACTTTCTAGAGCAGAGATGGCAAACTTGTATATGATATTTTGGATGACAAGCCAGTACTTATCAATGCCCAACAATTATTCCCAAAAATCTGCCTTGTTCTTGCACATCTGTCCCAAAGGTGCTTTTTCAAGAGGCAATTGGACTTTTTTTTTTTCTTTGAAGATGTTTCGCTTTTCATCCATGAAGTTTCTTCAGCTCTGGCTGGATGGTGGGGAATGAAAAAGCACCTTTGGGACAACCATGATCTGGATGACTGAGAATCTCCATAGACATTGTTCTTGCACAATTTTCAGAGTCTCTGGAGGCCGCGTGAAAATGGACGTGCTCTCCTGTGGCTTCTGGAAGTCACACAAGAATGGGGCATCCTTTCGTCTGGTTTTTGGAGGCTACAGTGGCCATGGGAGAGCATTCTCCCAAGACCTTGTGTGTCCCAGAGCAGCCTCAAGTAGGCTGCAGGGGTCTGTCAACAGAGAGAACATTATCTGAAGGTAAGCAGCATGTGGCAGATCCTGGAGAGTGCCAAACTGCAGGGGCAATCACCCCATTCCCCAAGTCTCCCATGTCTTGGGGAATTTATTTATTTATTTATTGGTTCGATTTATATGCCGCCCTTCTCCGGAGACTCAGGGTGGTTTACAATGCGTTAAGCAATAGCCTTCATACTTTTGTATATACCTGCTTAGTAGGGCTGTGAGGCAGACATTTTTGAAGAGCAGTGGTAGTGCTAGAGCCGAGGTTGAATTCTGGGCCTCTACTCCAGGCCCAGGCTCGGTGCCGCCGCCGAATGCTGTTGTTCAGGGTGGCTTAGATGGGGTGCATGTTTAGATGATTGTTTCGCTTTTGTTTAGGTTGTATGTGTGTATGTGTCATGCTAGCAGAGTCAAATTAGGGCACTTTCTGAATTTGTGATACGTCAAGCCAAAAGGTTTGCCACCACTGTTATAGAGCCAAAACGTAAGGTATCTTAGACAACAATTCCTCCTCCAATTTAGCCAGTGACTGGGCTCAGTGAGCTTCCAATGGCTGAGAGTTGTTTTGAACCGAGTCTCTTCCATCCTAGGCCTGAGCTACTACAGCATACTGTACTGCCTTTCTGTCGGGATACAGAAGGTCTCAGGTTCAAGAGGTGGTTTCTAGAGCTGAAAGGATAAGAAAATGGTGCTGAGGGTAACTTTGGCCCAAGATCCTGCAAAAGGGAAAAGGCTCAGCGAAGCCTGAGTTCCTTTCTATAAGTTCACATTTACAGCCAACATTTCTTACAAAAGAAGCCAAACAGCTAAAAAAAACCTCCCTCATGTAAAATAGATCTCTCTGACCAACTTTATTAAACTAATCCTTGGATATCTCCAGAAGGTAAATATAAGCCCTGTTTCTTCCACTGCTCCTCCTTATGCACAAAGGAATTTTAATTAATTAAATTGAATCTTTTTCATAACAAATAGTTCTCAGAAAGGCTGACATTAAGATATATTTAAAAATAGTAAATTATAATTAAAGTCCAGGAGTTCATCCGGTCTTCTAATATTGCTTTATAGCATTTTTATGCTGTCAAATCCATTTAGATTTTGGCATTAGCTGAAAAAGCCAAAAGCCTATCTGAATAAAAACATTTTTCTCCAAGTTTTGGTGCTGCTTTCTTATTATTTTTGTGATGCTAGATTGCTTTATTATCTATTGTTTTATTATTTATTATTTGAGTATCTATCTATTGTTGGATATCATTTCAACAGTAAAGCAGGTGTTTTTTAAAAAAAAACAGTGGTTACATCCCACAGTATTCTTAACCTGGTTTCTGAATTACTCCATCACCTGTGTTTACACAATCCAATGAATTGTAAATTCAGTGGGTTGATTGGAATGTACAGCATGTTTCCAAAAATGCAAAACAAAATTACCACCAAGCTAACTTATCATGTTACTTCAAATTACTCTTCTAAGCCTTTATCTGATTGCTTAAACATGTAGCAATTGCTTAAACATGTTGCATGTAAAGTAAGACAGAAGGAATTTGTTGTTTTTTCTGAAACATATATATTGTAAGATGACTGTAAAAAATAAGCAAACAAACACAAAAGTCTTATAGTGCAGCAGTTTTGACAACCTTGCCCCACACTGATAATTGTGGCCTATAACCTAAATACATAAAATAATGATGGAATTGTAATTCTACCTCTTTCTGGCAGGCACCAGATAATAGAAAACTGGTGTAAACTGTGAATTGAAGGCAGATAAGTGACAATTGCCCTCCCCCACCCTCTCACACTTTTATCTGTAGCATGCACACAAGGCAAACCTCTCCCAAAGGATAGCTGAGCAGACTAGGGAGATGCAGCAGAATTCTCCAGTTCAAACCTGCTAAATATTATTAAAGAGAAGGGGAGTTAAGTGCTAAATCACGTTTTACTCAAGTCCAAATCTACTAACATAAAAAAAAAGTTTACATTAAAAAAAGTTGTTTCAAAACCTGCTGTCCAATACAGCATAATAATATAATATAATATAATATAATATAATATAATATAATATAATATAATATAATATAATATAATATAATATAATATAATATAATATAATATAATCATATAATCATAGCATAGCATAGCATAGCATAGCATAGCATAATAGTCTAACTAGGTAGCTCAGTGGCCAAGACAGAGCTCCTTGATCAGAAAGGTCGGCAGTTTGGCGGTTTGAGTCCCTAGTACAGGTCTCCTGAGAGAGCAGGGGGTTGGATTAGATGACCTCCAAGGTCCCTTCCAACTCTGTTACTGTTCCACTTTCTGAAGGTGCTCAGAAAAATCTTCCTGTTTCACCTTCTGGGCAATTTTCAATGAAGGGAAATAAAATATGTGCCCTTGTTTCTCTAATAATCCCTTATTAATATTGTGACTGAACTCACAAGACACGCAAACCAAGTTGTTGACACTTCCGCGTTAAGCCAGCCCAAGTCCCCAAGGGATAGACATCCCGATCCCCGAACTACACAGGTGTCACGTACGCAAAACTCTCTGATCTTAAAAAGTGGCTGCTTCACTCGTACCGCGGGCGAAGGCAGCATTGTGGGTCACCCCAGTGGTGGAATACAATTTTTTTTACTACCGGTTCTGTGGGCGTGGCTTGGTGGGCATGGCAGGGGAAGGATACTGCAAAATCTCCATTCCCACCCCACTCCAGGGGAAGGATGCTACAAAATCCCCCTTCCCACCCCACTTCTGGAGGAAGGATATTGCAAAATCTCCATTCCCACCCCACTCTGGGGCCAGCCAGAGGTGGCAATTGCCTGTTCTCCGAACTGCTCAAAATTTCTGCTACCGGTTCTCCAGAACCTGCTGGATTTCATCCCTGGGTCACTCTGATCTCCAGCCCTAACGAACCACCGGGGACCTCTTTATGCCAATGCAAGCGCGCATTTCCCACGCGCGGCCCGTCATTCACCCACTTTGGGAGGTGCGAGGTTGCCGCGGGATCCCGCGCCGCGGCTCTCCTCTCCGCCGGCAGGGAAGTCGCCCTTCGCCGCATGCCAGGCTATCTCGGGGCTCAGCAGGTTGGGATCCACCGCCGGCGTTTCCAACTGACCGTACGGGCGGCGCAGCGGCTCAGTTCCGCTGCGGAAGGGACCCCCGGCCGCCGCCGGGAGCGCAAAGCCAGCGGGCTGCAGCAGCAGCAGCAGCCCCGATTCCCGCAAGAGACGGCGCAGGAGCCGGAGACCGCTTGGCTGGTGCCCTGGGCCGGGAAGCGGACTCTCCTCTGCCCAGCTGAGCTGTGCCTGGCCCGGCAGGAACCCAGGCGCAGCGCCGCCGGACCCAACTGCCCCAGATCGGAGGCTGCCTCCCGTGCCAGCTGCTTGGTCCAAAGCAAAGCGCCCGCCGATGGCTTGGAAAGCTCCCCTGGGCAAAAACGGAGCCAGGGCGCAAGGCTGGCCTAGCCAACGCATGGCAGCCGGAGGTGCTGACCCGGCGCAGCCCTCCCTGCCCGGCGCTTCTGGAGCGAGGAAGGCGGCACCTCAGCCCCGAGAGAGAAGGGAAACAGCCACCCACGGCCCTCCCTCCTTTAAAGGGCCAGCGGCGGCTTCCCGGCTGGATTTCGCCTTCCAAAGCAAATCCACCAAGGAGACACGCCGGCTTTCTGGCTTGGTTTTTTTGCACTTTTCTCCGCTGCTTGCCCGCTGCGTTCGCACCTGGGGTTCTTTACCCGAAAGGGGTCGACTCTATTTTGCCTTGGCGAACTGGGTGAACCACAGCTAATAGTTGAAGCTTCCCAGCCCATCCTCCCTCGGTATTTATTACGAATTTTATGAAGCAAATCCTAGCCAATCATAATAAGTGGATAAACGTGTTCCTTTTTTGTTTCCCTCACTGAAAGGGCCCTTGGTAAACCCTGTCCCAGTTCAGGAAAGAGCCTTGTGCGTTTGGGGACCTTGAGAAATTCCAGGGTCAACACAACCCTGGAGCAATTGACAAGTTTACTACTAATTACACCTCACTGTTTGTGTGTTCATCTGTTTTATGAACACACAAACCATAAATATTACCAAGAAATCAAGCGCTAGTTGATAAGAAATAAGTGTTTCATTTCTTACAAGATATCTGACATCTCATAATGCTGACCACAGCTGACCAGTTGGAAAGGGTTGACAGATTTCCCTTTATTTCGAGGCCCTTCCTTCCTTCTAGGCCCTCACTCCATCCTGTGGCTATCCTTTTAATTTCTAGTCACATTTGGATTGCTTGGGGTCAAGAAAGGAAATTAAAATGGTAACTATAAATTTGAATAGAATAGAATAAAATAGAATAGAATAGAATAGAATAGAATAGAATAGAATAGAATAGAATAGAATAGAATAGAATAGAATAGAATAGAAAATAGAACAGAACAGAACAGAATTTTTTATTGGCCAAGTGTGATTGGACACACAAGGAATTTGTCTTGGTGCATACGCTCTCAATGTACATAAAAGAAAAGATATGTGCTGGCAGTCAAAGAAAGTTTCTTGGCTAGGTGCAGATAAAATGATCATGAAGCTTCTGCCTTCCTAGGCCTATATATTAAAAACATAAGTAACTAGATTGGATTGGATTCCTATGAGCAGTCTCAACTCTAGGGCAATCTGGGGTGAAGTGTAAACTCCTCCTGGACTCTAGAGTATGGCTGACACCCCAATCTTCTCAAGTCCCCTGCCTTCAGATTTTTAATGTGACAGAAGGGGAAAATATTTAATTGCATTAGTAATAATCCTAACTATGTTTAGCTAATCAACTTTAGTTTGGGATCTGACTCTTAGCATTTTTTGTTTCAGATTTTTCTATTTTGCCATTCTACTCAAAGGGTGGAAATGGCCCATACAAGTAGTCCTTGACTTACAACAGTTAATTTAGTGACCGTTCCAAGTTACGATGACACTGAAAAAGTGACTTTCAATCATTTTACATACTTAGGAACATTGAGGTATCCCCATGGTCACGGGATCAAAATTTGGACACTTACAACAATTGCAGTTTATTATTTATTTAGCGTATGGCATGTGTTAGCCAGGGATCACTGAGGTAGCTGGCTGCCTCTGTGAAAGGAATTTTTTCGGGTGCTGTTATCTTTACCTGCAGGACGCCTGAATGCTGGTAGGCAATCGGGGGATGATTGCAATGTCCTTGCTCATGTGATCACCTTTTGTGACCTTACTAGCAAAGTCAATGGGACGCCAGATTCACTTAACAATCATGTTATTAACTTAACACTGCAGTGATTCACTTAACAACTATGGCAAGAAAAGTTGTAAAATGGGCCAAATTCACTTAACAAATGTTTCACTTAGCAATGGAAAATCGGGGTTCCATTGTGGTCGCAAGTCGAGGACTATCTTTATAATGATCCAACCCAAGAATATCCAAATACAGCATCTCATATATACATCACACAATTGCTGGGAATTAAGCAGCATTTAATACGTTTAATTAATAATATAATTTTTGTATCATTCCTCCCAGAAGCAATAAAAGAAGAGAATACAAGATTTATATGATATATAAAATGTAAAATAATAAATATGTGTGCCTTTGAGTTATAGTTGACTTCCGGCCACTGCCTGCACTAGTCCCTGCTAGTTTTCTTAGCAAGATTTTTTGGAAGTGGTGTGCCCTTGTCTCCTTTTTAGGGCTGAGAGAAAGAGACTGGCACAAAGGCAGCTAGCTGGCTGGCTTTGTGCCTAAGGCAGGACTAGAACTCATGGTCTTCCAGTTTCTAGCATGATGCCTTAACCACTATACTACCTTGGCTTTCTATATACTATATATTTAGATAATACAAACACGTACACAGAATTATGCATATAAATAAATGTATGAAGGTAAAAGGTAAAGGTTCCCCTTCAACATATGTGCTAGTCATTCCCGACTCTAGGGAGCAGTACTCATCTCCGTTTCAAAGCCGAAGAGCCAGTGCTGTCCGAAGACGTCTCTGTGGTCATGTGGCCAGCATGACTAAATGCCAAAGGCGCACGGAACGCTGTTACCTTCCCACCTATTTTTCTACTTGCATTTTTTACGTGCTTTCGAATTGCTAGTTTGGCAGAAGCTGGGACTAGTAACGGGAACTCACCCCATTATGCAGCACTAGGGATTTGAACCGCTGAACTGCCAATCTTTCGATCGTCTTAGCCACTGAGCCACCGCGTCCCTGATAAATGTATATCGATGTGTTTGTATGCATATAAAGAGAAAGAAAGGGTCACCCAGGGACACTGCAACCAGCATAAATACTGGTTGGTTGCCAAGTGCCTGAATTTTTATTATGTGACTCCAGGGACACCAGGACAGTTGTAAGTATGAGGATGGATCATAAGTCACTTTATTCAGTACTATTGTTACTATGTATGGTTGCTAAATGAATGTTTGTAAGTTGATGACCTGTATCATGTTTTGGAGCAAGGAGAGGAGATGATATCAATAAAGTTTCTGTTTTTCATCATAAAGCTGACCCTAAGTGTTGGAGCTTCAAGGAGCTCCACTTCCTTGCTTAACAACAGCAGTTCCAATTGTGGTCATAAGTTGAGAACTACCTGTATACTTTAATGTCTATGGAGATTCTCAGTCATCTAGGTCATTGTTGTCCCAAAGGTGCTTTTTTCAAGAGGCAACTGGACTTTTTTGAACACTTTGAAAACATTTTGCTTCTCATCCAAGAAACTTCTTCAGTTCTTCTGAAGCAGCTTCTTGGATGAGAAGCGAAACGTCTTCAAAGAAAAACAAGAAAGTCCAGTTGCCTCTTGAAAAAGCACTTTTGGTAGGGGAAAAAGGAAAAAAAATGTTACTACCCTGTTTCCCCCAAAATAAGACATCCCCTGATAATAAGCCCAATCGGGCTTTTGAGTGCATGGCAATAAGGCCAAGTGCTTATTTCAGGGCTCAAAAAAATATAAGACAGGGTCTTATTTTCGGGGAAACACAGTATATAAATGTACAATTATGATGATATATGTGAAATCAGTAAAATTGAAAAGAAATTGAAAAGAAAGTATATATGAATAGAAAATCGGGGTTGCTCGGATACCAATATGGAAAATATTGAATTGAAAATAAATACGACAATGGAGAGAGAATGGAAAGAGGAGTAGAGGGTTAGATAGGAGGGGAGAAGGAGAGAGAGGAACAGAAGAAAGGGAAAAGGAGAGGAAGAAAGGGAGGGGAAAAAAGAATAGGAGAGAAGGTTAGAAAGGGGGGAAGAAGGGAGGAGTTGGGGAAAGGAAGGGGAAGGAGAGGAGGAAAGAAGAAAGTAGAAGAGGATAGAAGAAGGGAAGGAAAGGAAAGAGAAGAAGGAGAAGAAGGATTGTTGTAAAACAAGGGAGAAGGAACGGTAGAAGAGCTATCCCGAATATATTTAAATTTTTTAAGGATGAAGAATGAATTAATATGAAAGTGTAAAGAGGATATGTATGATTAATAATGGATAAGAGACTGTACATTTATGATATCTTTATGAGAAATAAAAATAAAAAGGTTTTGAGAAAAAAGAAAAAGCACCTTTGGGACTACTTGTATGCTTATTTGAAGACTTCTCTTTGAATTCCCTCAGCATGCCTGAAGAACATGGGCTTCTTAAAACCCATGGCAATCTTTCTAGATTTATGTGGTGGTATCATGAACTTCTTCCTATAATTCTACTCAAGTTATGTATGAATATATATGCTGTGTTATCATTTGGTCTCTGATTACTTACTCTTTCTTAGACATGTCTTGTATACCAGGCGTCTTTACTAAAAAAAAAAAAAAGTCTTAATCTACAAGTTTTTCCTACTGCTTCAGATTATAATAGCCTTACAGAGATCAGGACAGTCATCTGTCCAGCCAATATGGAGAAACATATGATATCTGTACGCGTTCGGAACATTAAGAGTATAAATGCATCCCAGAACAGAGATTTCCTGAAGAGGGTCTTCAAGGAAGCTTTATATTCATTAAGTGGGAAGTTGAGAGCACTGAATGAAGGCTTTGTGCTTTGAGTATAATTCTAGCTTTCAAAATCCAGATTCTTTATAAAGAACGTGGGAGAGTTCCAAATAGGGTTTCAATTGCTTGTATCCTCGACATTTTTATTTGTTAAAAGACTTTTCATTAATGCAGATTCCCCCAACTTAATGTTAATAAACATGATTTCACAGTAATCATGCCCTAGTTTTCAAATTTAGAGCATTATGTAATACAGTTGTGACATTGTTTTGTTTTGTTTTTTCATTTATTGGTGGTTGATGAAGTTTTGCCTGGCTGTAGGAGAGCTAAACTCACTGCATTGTAACTAGCGAGCGTGTTGGGTGATAACAAACATGCTGAGTGCATAGATCATTCTGACTTTAAATATTGCAGGTAAACGAATATAAAACAAAGATATCTCATTGCTGTGTATACAGTTGCAGAAGCTTAATATTGTAGATAAATGCAGCAAGTGTTTATCCCAGCCACAATCGGAGCCATTTATAAAATGCATTATTTATGAAATTGATTAAGAAATTGAATCTACTGCTGAGTAGCCAGTCTTTTAATATCCCCTTATGGCATTTGAAATCCATTGGGTAAAATGTTAGAATTGGGCTAGAGCTATAACACATTTACAGTAGACTCACACATTATGCTAACCTAAGCCATAAGGTAATGTTTCATTTTGATACCATATGCTGTGTGGAACCAGTTACTGTAGTCCTTAAAATGATTTACGAGTTACTAGGAGATATAAATTTGCCAAAGAAGGAGGAAACAAACCAGGGCCAAGTACAATATGGGGGGGGGGGGGGGAAACAACCTTTAAAAATGAAATTTGTCCTAAGGCTAATGCAACTGTTTTTGGAAAATAGTCGCCAATGATATAAATACCTTGCCTCTCACAGACAAAATACAGGTAGTCTTCAATTTAAAACTAGTTGCATAATAGACCCAAAAAAGGCTATTTGTGACCTGGATTTGAATTCCCAATAACTGGGACTCCCTCTGTTCACATAACTCTATTTGGGATGCTTGGGAACCAGAATGTCAGCGTTCCAAGTAATGCATCTGCCACAAGCAGAATTCCGAGGCAGGTAGATTCCTCAAAGAATATGTTTATCGGATACATCATATCGGCACAGCCAATTCTAAAGGTTCCCGCAGGTTTTTGTCTAATTAAAAGAACAAATGGTTCCCTCCCCAGATGTCACCGATCACATTGTCCAATGTAAGTAGCTGGCAGGCTGCTTTGTCATTCCTCTCTTTCCCCCAACTGCCACCTGTTAGGATGACCTTGGTTCCCACAAGAAAACTTTTTTGTTTTGACTGTTAGCCAGTCTATCTACTTCCCCCTCCCTTCCCCCTTTCAGAGTTCATGACAACTACGAGGCAGCAAAAGATGGCTTCAGCCAGGTTCGCTTCCGAGTTGACACCGAATTTATGATGGTTTAGCTGGAAAACAGCATTTACTTCTGCTTTCTGGCAAAACCTGCCCCACTGCAAACAATGAGTTCATTTAACAACAGCAATATTTGCTTAATGACCACAGGCATTTGTTTAATTGTTGTCCCAGAAATTTTAGGGGAGGGGGTCTTTTGCCTTTTCCTTCGTAATGACTAGAGTGCAAAAAAGGTTGTAAAAATTGGGTATGGTTATTTGATCGCTTTATGACCCTCACGACTTACAACCGAAATTGTGGACTTAACACGGGTTGTTAAGTTAGAAACTACCTGTAAAAAGCTTTAAAGGAGCCATTTAAAATAATTCTAGGAATCTTCTCAAAGATATTATTATTATTATTATTATTATTATTATTATTATTATTATTATTATTATTATTTAAATTTCTATACCCCCCTTCTCCTTTCGGACTCAGGGCGGTAAACAGCCAAGAATAAAACATTTGTACACAAAAGTTAAAATAGTTTTAAAATAATTAAATAAAGTTTGGCCCACAATTTAAAACATTTCAATTAAAATCAGTATCAATTTTAAAAACCAATATAAAATCAGGCCAGCCCGGCTAACTGAAAGAAATAGGTTTTAAGGGCCCAACGAAAAGTCCGGAGGTCTGGGATCACTCGTATCTCTGGGGGTAGATTGTTCCAGAGGGTAGGCGCCATCACAGAGAAGGCTCTCCCCCTGGGGGTCGCCAGCTGACATTGTCTGGCTGACGGCACCCTGAGGAGGCCCTCTCTGTGGGAGCGAACTGGCTGGTGGGAGGCAATTGGTGGCAGAAGACGGTCCCGAAAATTCTCAGTATTTTATGCTAATTTTGAGCTGTTCTCTTTGTGTGCCTTAAACCTTGCTTTCTGTGAGCAGGCATATATAATCAAGGTTCCTAATGAATTCGTTTTCTGACAACAACCCACAAAACCATCGTTTTATGTCACAACAATTTTTTAAATAGCACTTCACAGAAGCTTGCTCTCACGCCTCCTCAACAGCTGAAATACTTGCAGAACAAGATGCTCAGGTTGCTTGTACCAGATACCGAAAAGAAAACCCGCACCTCATTAAGCTACAGAGAGCAATATCTTACTCTTCAATGAGGCGGTTAAAACCATTCATATTTAATTTCTGTTTAGCTTTTTATGTGGCTGCCTTGTGTCCAGAGATTTTCTTAGACTTGTAAAGCATTTAATGGGCTTAGTGCAACCATTCCCAGAGGGAAACATGAAACTTAAAGTTCAGACTTAGTGTTAAATATTGTAACTGACTGGTGAATATTCATTAAGACAACCTTCCTCTGGTTCCTGGAGGTGAAATCGTAATAGCCCCAGTTATTCCCATATGTTTGGAAATTGGAGAATTAAACGCATAATCTGTGGGGATCAGTTGTAGGGAAAGCTGCGTGCCGCAGTTGCTGTGGGGCCTTTGCTGGCTCTATTAGCCAGGTTTACTTTCAGTATTGATGGGCAACAATGATTTCACAGAGCTTTCTCTTAACTTTTGTTAAAATGTGAGCTGTATGCATGGTCACGTATTATAATTATTATTTACTTTATTCATTAAACATGAAACTCAGTCAACTGAACATTCAAAAGTGCATCACAAATACCATTGAGTGGTGCTAATGGTTGATATGGGTTGCTGTCAGCATCCTAGGTATCAACCTTCTTAAGATGTACGATGTTCCAAGTAGCGCAGTTTTTTGCAGTTCCGCTGGTGTTATTGCAGGAAGCTGCAATTTGTTTGTTTTTTTATTGAAAAAGTTTTACAAATACAAATTTTCCCATTCCCCCCCTTTCCCTCCCTAACCCTCCCTAGCCCTCCCCTCCTCCCATGACTTCCCCAAGGTGAAATCCAAATCCACATCATATTATATCATACTTTACCGCCCTTCTAATCTCCCCCCTGTGTACTATACATTTCTACATAACATTGAACTATTCTACCCCCTATATACTATACATTTCTACACAACATTCAACTAAAAGCTATCTGATACTTCCTAGTTTGGTATTTATTCTGCACATAATCTATCCATTTCTTCCATTCCCATGCATAAGTCTCTTGAGTCCGGTCTTTTAAGTATGCTGATATCTTCGCCATTTCTGCAAAACTGGCCACCTTCAAAGTCCATTCTTCAATAGTAGGCAAAACATCCCTTTTCCAATATTGACCAATCAGTAACCTAGCTGCTGTCACCATGTACAATATCAATTTTGTTTCACCCATTGAAAAACCCTTAACTATACCCGATAAAAACAATTGAGGAGAAAATTGGAGTTTTTTCTTCAAAACATTTTGCATAACCCACCAAATTTTTATCCAGAAAGCCTTCACTTTCTTGCAAGTCCACCATATATGATAATATGTAGCATCCAAACAATCATATCTCCAACATTTTGGTTGAACATTAGGATACATGCATGACAATTTCTTAGGATCTAAATGCCATCTATAAAACATTTTATAAAAATTTTCCCTCAAGTTCTGTGACTGCGTAAATTTAACATTCTGAACCCATATTTTTTCCCATGTTTTCATCATAACTGGTTCTGAAAAATTTTGCGCCCATTTTATCATACAATCTTTAACTAGTTCATTTTCTGAATCTCTTTCTAACAAAACATTATAAACCCTCTTGATATGCATTGGGCCTTTCTCTTTTATCTGTCTAACCAATTCTTCTTCATGCAACATTAAACCAGTTTTTTGATCTTCTCTCCATCTCAGTTGAAGTTGATTATACTGTAACCAAGTTAAATTAATCCCTTCTTCCAACAGTATGTTCAATGTCTTTAGTTGCCATCTGGCCCCATCATTAAAAAGTACTTCTTTGTATAAACCTGCCCCCCCAGTGACTTTATATTTATATTCCGTATGATATGACCAAGATCCAACCACAACAGTATTTTATAATCCCATTTGAACTGGTGCTTCTTCCATACTCTCATCAAGGAGTTTCTAAGCATATGGCTGTTAAATACTTTATCCACTTTATTTTCATAGAATAAATATGCATGCCAACCAAATTCAAAATCATAACTCTCTATATTCAATATTCCAGTCTTTGTCCTTCCAAACCAATCACTTGCTTGTGTCAACGCTGCTGCTTCATAGTACAGTCGCAGGTTTGGAAGTTTAAGACCACCCCTTTCACGAACATCTTGCATAATTTTCAATTTCACTCTTGCCTTTTTCTCATTCCAAACAAATTTATTCACTCCTTTTTGCCATTCCATCAACTGTTTATCGCTTTTAAGCACCGGAATAATTTGAAACAAGAATAAAGGAAGCTGCAATTTGTTGATGTATCTTATAAAATTCTTGGACATGGTACCAAGTGCCCCGATGACAATGGGTATCACTGTTACGTGTTTCATCCATAATCGCGTAGTTTCGATGGCCAGGTTGTCATATTTTATGATGATGATGATGATGTTGATGATGATGATGATGATGATCACCTCTTTGAGATGGACTAGACTTGGATGCCCAATTACGAATATTAAACCTCCTTTTATTATAGGATTACAGAAACAGAATTCTGCAAATCTGAACGAGTCTATCCCCAGTGAGAATCAAGACAAAGGAGCTGCCAACATATATCCAAATGGGAAGTGATACGTTATTGACAATTGTATATAGTCAATATCAATGCTATGGATATTTTAAGTCAAATCAGCTTTGGAGCATAGAAGTCTACGCTGTGCCAAGGGATAATGTCAAAGATCATTTGCCCTTTGACAACACATCTAGGCTTTGATTTATGAATGTTTGGTTGTTGCGACCTTGGTGTGCCCTGCCTCTTAGCCCAACATGCAATATTGTTACACACAATGAGAAGGGATTCATTTTTCCATTGTGTGTTCTTTGGCGGGGAAAGGTTAGATGTTGAAGATGAACAGTAGAGGAAAAAGAATGGACGAAAGAAGACAACTGGAAATGCTTCATGTAAAAGAACCAAGGTGGTGCAGTGGTTAGAGTGCAGTACTGCAGCTACTTCAGCTGACTGCTAGTTCAGCAGATCAGTGGATCAAATCTCACCGGCTCAAGGTTGACTCAGCCTTCCATCCTTCCGAGGTGGGTAAAATAAGGACCCAGATTGTTAGGGGGCAATATGCTATTTAGTATATTGTCTTTGGTGTAAGCCGCCCAGAGTCCTCAGAGAGTGGGTGGCATAGAAATATGACTAATAAAATAAATAAATAAATAAATGTATTACAAAATCAATATTAGAAAGTGATGAGCATAGATGATCTCAGTTAAAACTATGTTGGAAGGAAAATTAGAGCTCTTCCAAACTGGGTTTTTTTTTTTTTAAAAAAAATGATTTATATGCCGCCCTTCTCCGGAGACTCACGGCGGCCTACACTGCGTTAAGCAATAGCCTTCATACTTTTGTATATTTATACAAAGTCAGCTTATTGCCCCACAATCTGGGTCCTCATTTTACCTACCTTAGAAAGGCTGGAAGGCTGAGTCAACCTTGAGCATGCTGAGATTTGAACTTACAGTAATTGCAGACAGCTTGATGTTAATAACAGTGCTTTAGTCTGCTGCGCCACCAGGCTCTTCTGATTTCAGGTTTGAAAGACACAGGCAGTTACTTGAAGTAGAGGTGAACTTTATTTCCGAGAATATGATTCAAGTATGGTATCAGCTGAGTGGAGGTGGCTGCCCTTAAATCTTGTCCAAGTTCTCTCTCTATAGAAACTCCTGGCCTTTATCTTATTCTACTGCACCAAAGGGAGTTGGGAGTCAGAAGTCCACACTGTTTATTTCTTTTTTGCTCTTTTATTTTCCTCTTCCCTTCCCTTTCCCCTCCCTATCTTTCCTACTATTTTGTTTTGCATTTTTGTATTTTATATTATATATAAAAAGGAACTCCTTGCCTTGTTACAGTTGAAAATACCTAACCTACTATCTGTAAATATGTGTGCTTGTGCATATGTCATTGTGTGATGTCATTGTGTTCCTTACCATTGGTTACTACTTACCATTAGCCCCGCCTCCTCTGTATATAAGCTTTCGCTCTTCTCAGATTGATAGCTGTCTAAATGTGTTCCTGAGGAAGAAAATAAATATTATTATTACAAGAAAGTCTACAGTCTCTTATATTGGGCCTAACCAGGATAACCAACTAGCAACAAATTTGGTAGCAAGAGGATGGTTTGGTAGGCCCAACCGAACATAAAGATGCAAGACTCACATAACGACAAAAGAAGACCTGCCACCAGATACATAACGAAAAGAATGGCAGCTCAACTAACTCCTGACAAATATACACCACTTGAAAATATTAAGAAACAAACGCAATTACAAGAAAATGAACTGCTAACACAAAACAAACAACCACTAGCTGGAGCAGAACAAACTTTCTCAACACCAAACAAAGAAGATGAGGTAAAAAGAAAAATACTAGAATTAATAGAAACAACTACAGTTGAATCAAATCTGCTTGTGAAAATCCGCAGCATGATAAACGAAAATAACAAACAAGAAAACTGCAAGGTAAGAAACTCAACCCCTGACTTCAAAAATGACACCGAAGATGGCGACAGCTTCCCGCCTTTTTCATGGCAGCCATCTTACCCACCTAATACCTCTAAAATGCCTGACCAATTACTAAAAGAATTCCAAACCTCAAACTACGAAATAAAAAACAAAACCTACCAAGAAGATGTCTACCCGAGTCCAAAAACAAATAAAAAACAATTATTTAAACAAAACAAAGCTCAACCTACTGAAGTAGAAATAGACAATGCTATACAGGTGCTGACTGCAGCACTCGGGACTAAACTAACAATACCAAACAAACAACCAGAAAATGAAATAGAAAATTCTAAACTACCATCTACCAAAAGCCAAAAAGAAATAGACTGTCTAAAGAAAGGCCTAGCCACCCGAAGAAAGACAAGCTGGCAATCATACTTACCTACCGAAGAGCAACTCCGTGAACAACCCGGCTCCATTGGCAATGGCGGCCTGCCTCAAGCTCCACTTACTGAGGACCTCAGAGAAGACTCCCCGACGAGCAGAGCAGCACCCCAGGCATTCTTCAGTCACCAGAGGCCCTCCGGAAACAAAGCAGAGCAACAGAAGGCCGTCTGGGACTTCACCCCAGGAGCTGCAGACACAGGAACCTCCCTTGCCGGCTGCTGGAGAAAAATGAGGACTGAGCATGCCCAGAACGAGCCTGCAAAGAAAGAAGAAGAAAACATAATTACAAGTCAGCGCAACCTAGAGATAAGTAAATACAGACATGCATCTACCATACCCAGGCCTTATTGTGAGTATGCTAAGGTCTTAAATCATGGACAGCTACTAAACATGAATAACACTTCACAACACTCAGGGACAATACCTTCAGACTTTATAAAGTTACGATTAGATGGAAGCAACTTAATGGAATGGAACCAGTGTTTACAGATTATATATTTGAAAGAGAATGTTTTATTTTTTATTGATAACCCACCAGATAAGCCTTGGACCTATGAAATAGACTGCCTCCATCACAAAGCATATTATATATTAATTGCCTCTATTTCCCCAAGTATACTTCCCAGTATAGAGCATAATTTAACTGTATTTGAAACATACCAAAAATTATTCAATTTGTTCTATAGTAAAAGTGTAGCCACCACCACAAAAATTTCTAGGGAATTCTATTCTGCCAAACTAAAACATGATACCTCCTTGAGTGAACATATCTTGAATCTAAACGCTGTAAGAGCAGACCTTATTCAAAGGGGGGAAACCATTTCTGATAACACCATGAAAAGCATTATAATTAACTCATTAGATCACAGCTGGGATAACTATATTACCTTAATAGATAACCTAAGTATAGAACAAATTACTTTAGAAAACCTCACCAATAAGCTTATTACTGAAGATAGACTTAGAAGAGAGCGATATACACAACAAAGGGAAGGTAGAAATCAAAGAAGAACTGATTTTAGGGTCAGAGATAGGTACCCACATGAATGTCTCATATGTGGATCTGAAAGACATCAGAGTAGAGATTGCCCCAAGAATGCAGGATACAGTGACTCATATCAACACAAGGATAGGAGAATACACTTCTTAGACAGAACTTCCTCAGATTACAGGTATAAGCGAAGAGAATCACCACACCCTAGAGAAAGACAAATGTACAGAAATAACCCTAGAGAAAATAAGAAAGGATCACTATATGGAATAAGAAACAATAACATTTTGATGTCTGATTCACTCAACACTTGGCTCATAGATTCTGGAGCCACATGTCATACAACTCATAATAGAGAAATATTAAGTAACTTCACTGAAAAGAAATATTACATTAAAGTAGCAAACCAAAATAAGGTCCTAGTGAGAGGAATAGGAGACACGCATATAAAGGGTATAGGGAAATTAGAGGGGGTACTATTTGTGCTCGAAATTCCAAATAACATATTGGCAACCCTAAAATTAAGTATAGAGAATGAAATAGAAACCACTTTCAGAGGTGGAAAGGTATTTATGACTAAGAACAACAGAAACATAGGTAAACTATTTACAAATGATGGACTAACATACCTACTGCCACAAGATAACGAACTAGTCTATGGAAACTATCAATTAAGAAACAAAAAGCCAAATTCAGATAGCCATGATGAAAGTAATAATGATAATGCATCAAACACTGATACTAATATGTCTGAAAATTTAAACAATGGAAGACCTATTCACGATAATTGTAGTCACTTACTCCACAGAAAGCTAGGACACACAAGCTTTCCCGTCATACGAAAAATGTTAGAATGTTCCGAAGATTTAAAAATAAAGAACTGTAAAAATTACTTAGAATGCTCTGTGTGCAATTCATCCAAAATTAAAAACAAACCAAAACCCAAAAAAGCCACTCGCACCACACAATCAATTTTTCAACTAATTCACATGGATGTAGTAGGCCCATTAAAACCCTCAATTAAATATAAAAAAAGATACTTTCTAACCATAGTCGATGACTACAGTAGATTCGGTTTTGTATACACCCTTAATCACAAAAATGAGGTTTTCAAAAAATTTAAGGAGTTCTTTAAAATGGTAGAGACACAACACAATACTAAAATTAAACAAATAATGACTGACAGGGGGTCGGAATTCCTATCCAACGAATTTTCAAATTGGCTAAAATCACAAGGAATATTGCACTTTAAATCTTGTCCGTTTTCCCCATTTCAAAATGGAGTCTCTGAAAGAAAAAATGGTTTGCTACAAACCATGGTTAAATGTGTGTTAGATGATGCTGGCTTAAACCAATCATTCTGGGCTGAAGCCCTTACTTATTCCAATTACACTATAAATCGCTTATGGTCCAGTACAATTGACAAGACCCCATACGAACTCATGTATGGAAGGAAACCAAAAATTGGGCATTTACACGTATTTGGTGTATCTGCTGATGTATATGTCCCCTCACAATTAAGGCGCAAAGGAGAGAAGTATCCAAAAGACTGATATTTATGGGGTACGAATCAGGAACCAAGGGATATCGCTTCATTGATAAAAATAACCATTTCATTGTATCCAGATCTGCTGTGTTTCATGAACACATGAACTGGTCAAAATTACATCTCAACGAAATATATCCAGAATCAAAAAATATTACACACACGCACACAGAACATCATACATCAGATACCAATCCCAAAACCACAACCACGAACAGAATTAAATGCCCAAAAACAATTAATGATGAATGGAAGAAAGGACACCCCACTTTGAAGGTAGACCAATTAACTGAAAAAGAAGCTAAATATACGCATAGCGATGAACATCCCCAGAATAGGCCCATTAGATCCAATAGGGGCACAATTCCTAAAAGATTAGATGATTATGTACTGTCTATTCAAGCTAAACACCTGACTCCCAACACGTATGATGACATACTTAAGTTACCTCCAGAAGAAAAAAGTAAGTGGGAGGAAGCAATGAAAAAAGAGATGGACAGTTTAAAAGAACTAAATGTATATACACCAACAGATCTACCCACTGAGAAGTCCCCCATTGGCACTAGATGGATCTATAAAATTAAAGAGCTAGAGGATGGTAAATTCTTATACAAAGCCAGGTTAGTGGCTCAAGGTTTTGCTCAAAGGTTTCCGGATGACTATGAAGACACATACTCCCCAACCGTTAGATCAGAAAGTGTGAAAACAGCATTAGTATTAGCTTCCGTTTTAAATCTGGAAGTATATCAATTTGATGTACAGACAGCCTATCTGCATGCTGATCTCGATAAAGAAATTTATGTAAAAGCACCCCCAGGAAAAGATACAAAAAAGGGAGAAATTTGGCTATTGAATAAGAGCCTTTATGGACTAAAACAGTCCGGCAAACGGTGGTATGAGTGTTTATCAAAGATACTTAACGATATAGGCTTTGTGGCTACTTCATCTGATTTTTGTTTTTTCACAAAAAGAAATAATGATTCTATTGAATATGTTTTGATTTATGTTGATGATATATTATATTTTGGACGTGACAGGTTAAATGTGATAATTTCGCTGAACAATTAGGCAAAAATTTCAACTTAAAAATATTAGGAAAGGTAAATAAGTATTTAGGAGTCCAAATTGACAAAACAGATAAGGGTTTCAAATTATCCCAGAAAGACAAAATTATAGAACTCATAGAAAAATGTAATATGGTTAACTCAAAAATTTGTGAAACTCCCATGTCAACTGATTTTTATAGGAATGTGTACAATGAATACGAGCCATTTAAGGATAACACTTTATATCGATCAATTATTGGGTCCTTATTATACATATCTAATTGGACTAGACCTGATATCACTCTTGCCGTAAATTTGTTGTCGAGACATGTAAGCAATCCTAACTTATACCATTGGGAAGGAATCAAGAGAATTTTGAGATATCTGAAATCTAGCATTAATGTATGTCTATACCTAGAACCATTCATTTCTGAAAAACCAACTTTGACCTGCTACGCCGATGCAGATTGGGCTACTGATTCAAAAAGCAGAAAAAGCACTTCTGGATATGTTTTTCTTATAAATGGTTGTGCGGTGCACTGGTACACTGGCAAACAGAACTTAATTGCCACCTCTACGGCGGAAGCCGAATATGTTTGCTTATCCAAAGCAGTCAATAATCTAATTTGGTTCGATGATTTATTATGTAATGTGTGGGATGAACCTATTTATCCAATTATCATCAATGAGGATAATAAGGCAGCGATAGATATATCAGCTTCCGAAGCGATAGGTCAACGATCTCGACATATCGATATCAAATATAAACATGTGAGGCAACTGTCATGTATAGGATTCATTAAGGCTGTTCATTGCGATACTAATGAACAAATTGCTGATATCCTCACTAAGCCATTAGCAACCAAACAACATGTATATTTGACTTCCAAACTTAATGTACATATATAAACTTAATAACCCACCATTAGTTAGGTATTTTAGAGGGGGATTTGTTACAGTTGAAAATACCTAACCTACTATCTGTAAATATGTGTGCTTGTGCATATGTTATTGTGTGATGTCATTGTGTTCCTTACCATTGGTTACTACTTACCATTAGCCCTGCCTCCTCTGTATATAAGCTTTTGCTCTTCTCAGATTGATAGCTGTCTAAATGTGTTCCTGAGGAAGAAAATAAATATTATTATTACAAGAAAGTCTACAGTCTCTTATATTGGGCCTAACCAGGATAACCAACTAGCAACATGCCTTTGTTCCATAAAAGCATGCCCTTCTAAGAAAACACATTTACAGAAACCAGTTATTAGTACAGTACCTTTGCAGTTCAGGTTTCTTGCTGAGGTAAGCTTTAGCAGGGTGAAATGCTCCCGGTTCGGACCGGATCACTTGATCCGGTAGCGATGGCGGCAGGTGGTTCAGAGAACCGGTAGCAAAAATCCCTGCACTGCCCCCCCCCATGCCCAGCTGAGCCGTGCAATCATCAGAGGCTTTTAAAAGCTTTTTTTTCTGCAACCTCTTCAGCTGAAGAGGCTGCAGAAAAAATGCTTTTAAAAGAAAAAAAAGTTGGCCACACCCACCCAGTTATATTACCCCCCCCCCCCATCAAGCCATGCCCACAGAATTGGTAGTAACAAATTTTAGATTTCACCCCTGCATTTGTTGATTGTGAACAGTGATTTTGTTTTGGGGAAAAAGAAAACCTGTTCTCTTCTTGCAATCTCCTCATGAGGAGCAGCTGTCTGGAGCCCTTGTGTGTGATTTCAAATGTCTGGAGAAGAATTATTGAAGAGCTGGTCTACTTTCCCGGCTCTCTATTCCACCATGGTACTTAGCTCTGCTTTTCACAATGCTATCTTTAAGCTGTCACTTCTTCCCTAGAAGTTGTAAAAGCATCACTCCTTTTCAAAAGTATTTTACTCCACATCTGTTTAAAGAAGTAAGAGGATATAATGAAACTGTTCATCAAAAGTTAATCCCCAGAGCAAAGACTTACACAGAGGTGGTTTAATTTATTTGTTTACCTGTTGAATTGATTTTTATGTCTGGCCATTTTCCTTAGCAATATTGGAAAATGTAAACAGTGTAAGCTGTAACACTATCAAAACTGACACCAGAGCATAGAAAAACTCAAAGAAATAATGCAAGATTGGAAAATGTGGAGAAATCTGAATCATCAAGAGTTGGACACGATTGAATGGGCAACATCATTATCATCATCATCAAAAGCTGTAAAACAGATTTGCCAATCTAGATCCAGAAGTGGGTGAATGAGCATTGCACTCACTTTCTAAGAAATTTCTTATACAGGTAACCCCCCGAGTTACGAGCATTCTCTTAGTGAACATTCAAAGTTATGCGATCAGTGCCCCCTAGTGTTTATGAACAAGTCCCGAAACTACGAATCTTGCAGCACCATGCCAGTTGTTTACCCTTACGAAAAACTGCAGAGGCTCTGCAACATTCGTCCTGCACTTTGCTGGCCAAAACGGAGCTCCGTTTAAGCCTGTGCAGGCCTCACCTAGCACTTTGCAGGACAAAATGGAGGTTTGGAGGGGTGAGCCCGCCCCTCCGACGCTCCATTTAGGCCTGCAAAGTGCTGTGTGAGTCCTGCACAGGCCATTACGGAGCTGCAGAGGGGTGCACACAGCTGAGAGGCTGGTGAGGAGACAGCTTGCTTGATCTTTGCATGGTAAGTGATCCGGCGTGGCAGCTTGGTTGATGGGGAAAGCAACTGTGGGGAGCATGAGGTATTTCAGTGGGTCAGGGAGGCCTTGGGTGGTCTTAAGCAGGTGGCCTGTTCCATCACTAGCCCCCCCCCCCCCATGGCCTTCCCCACCCTGAAATACCTTATGTGCACTTAAGGAGCCTCGCATTCGATTATTAAATTCATGGGCGAAAGGAGGGGTGATCACATTCAAGGTACAAGATTCACTCCCATGAATCCTCAGGTTACAAATGGAATGGGCAGCTTCCATTACATTTGTAACTCAAGGACTACCTGAAGTGGTGGGATTCAGCCAGTTCGCACCACTTCGGGAGAACCGGTTGTTAACTTTCTGAGCAGTTTTGGCAAACTGGTTGTTGAACGAAATCATTAGAGCAGAGAACTGGCCTAAATTACTTGAATCCCACCACTACCTACCTGTATTCTGTATCTCTTATTACAGCCCTGAAGTCTTTGCAGGCCAGAACTTTCTTCTCTGCCAGAGCTTGTGGAACAGTCGAGGGACTACATGGCCTGAAGCACACCAGGCTTTCAAAAGTTCAGGATGGAAAAGATGTCCCAGCCTTCTTATTTTTTAAAAAAATAAACCATAAAATTTACCTGGTCTCAGTTTCCTTCACAATAATGGGAATCATTACTGTCCATAATAATTATTTTCACATTTGTAGCACCATGAATAAATTAGGACATGTCATTTTTCATTATTGTTTTTTTAAGATGATGCGTATTTTCCTTTTCATCTATGTGCCAAGCAATACCCTAAATTACACTCAATCAAGAGTGTTCTGGTAATTCTACTAGTGATATGCTTGTAAAAATTACCAGTTTTGTTTCTGATGTTTTCTCAGAAACACGTCGCAATTCAGTACAGTTGCTTCAAGGAACAAATCCAGGACTACAATCGTGTGTGTGTTTGTGTGTGTGTGTGTATCAGTGAGAAACTGATAGAAAAAGGAAAGTTAGGAAGTAATGAATATATGAAAGGAATCAAAGTAGAGGACAGGTGGCTGCAGGAAAAGTATAAAACCCAATGGGCAGTGTATCTTATATTTTCAGCTGGTATTTCAACAAAGAAACAGATGAAAAATTGATGGGGTCTTCTGGTCACTTTGAAAGCCTTCAGGCTAGCAATGCAAATAACTGAGAAATTGCCTGAAGATGAACCGAGAACTTGTTTCAAGGTACATCTGAGCTGATCCCACAGTGCAATTAAAAAAATAGTTGCCAGAACTATTTGTTGTGGTTCTGTTGCAACAAAACCACCATTTTTAGCTTTCCCAGGAACAAAGCTATCTGAAGGGGGTGGGTCAAAAGAGTCAAGGGGGGCACATATGACGATGTGACAGAACTCCTGCCTCATTTTATGTGTGTGGCAGATGTGACATACCTAAGAAAAGGGGTAGGGCTTTTTGATCCCCTCTGTGGGGTAAAACAAGAAGTTGCAATTCCAGTATACGTAGAAGAATCCAAAATGGGGAACACCATAGCGAGTCTTCCTTGCATTATAACCACAATTGAGACCAGAATTTGCCAAGCACCCCAATTTTGATCACATGGACGTGTAAATGTAGTGATAGTTGTAAGGGCAAGGACTGATTGTAACTCACTTTTTTTTTCAGTGCCATTGTACTGGATGGTGGCTAAACAAATGATTGCAAGTCAAGGACTACCTGCAGGCGTGGGATTCAGAAATTTTAGCAACCAGAGAAATTTCTCTGCCCAGTTGCTGGGTGGGCATTGCTACTCAGCCTCTTGCACCACAGGGGGGTCATTTTCACCCTCCCCAGACTCCAGAGGCTTTTCTCAAACCTCCAGGAGGACAAAAACGGCTTCCTCCGGCCTCTGGAGGTCATCCGGAGGCCGGAAACGGTCCCATTTTTGGGCTTCCAGTACTTTCAGTAGGCCCATTTTTCACCCTCCCCAGGCTCCAGAGGCTTTCCTTGAGCCTCTGGGAGAGGGAAAATGGCCTCCCCTGGGTTCCGGAGGCCCTCCGGAGGCTGGAAACAGGCCCATTTCTGGACTTCTGGAACTTCCGGTAGGCCCGTTTTTCACCCTCCCAGAGCCTCCATGTGGGCCCTGTACTTACCAGGCATCCAAAACAGGCTGCTTGGAGACTTCTGGGAGGGGTGGGGCAGGGTGGGGTGGGCGGGGTCAGCCAGTCCTTGCAACAACCAGTTCGGCGAACCATATTAAAATTAACATCTGGTTCGCCCAAAATGGCTCAAACTGGCTGAATCTCACCCCTGACTGCCGATATTAAAAATGCAGTTATTGAATGTTGGGTAGGTATCATTCTGGTCCACACTCATCTAATACGAGAAATAAAAGTTGGGATGCTTTTAATTGTTTTTAGTTTAGAAATGTGAAAGCAGGGCAAGGGAACAAATCAAAACAAGGCCTTCCCAAGAACGGATACAAAACAATTCTTGAATGGAACTGTTTATTTTATACATTTTCTCAATTGGGAAGAACACTAACATCTGTCCTCCCCCAATTCCCATCTCTCATTTTCAGAAATCTACTGGAGCAAGATATTAACAAAATAACATACGTCATTCTGATTTGCTCATCTTAATGTCTTTTATTCCCAGCATTCTTTTTAGTTAAAATTCTTTGTATATGCCTTTTTTTTTTAAAAAAAAGTTTTCTTTTTTTTTTGAAAAAAACTTTATTGAGTTTTTTAAAAAAACATAAGTATATTGACATTTTCAATTAACATCAAAAATGCAGTGTTTTAACTATATACAAAAACTATTTCTGCTGATATTTCAAATTACTTTTTACCTTTGTTTAACACACCTTTTACTCTTTCTTTCATTTTATCATGCATCCACTTATACCACCTTTCCCACTCAATATAATAATCTGACTTCTCATCATCATTTAATTCATGGGTTAGTTTAGTCATCTCTGCGCACTCCAATATTTTCCTAATTATAAGCTCTTCTGGTGGTTGGATTTTCTCTTTCCAATACTGTGCATACGCCAGTCTGGCGGCTGTAATTATATGGATCATTAGGTGGATCTTTTCCTTTCCGTATGGCTTCTTGACTACTCCCAGGAGAAATATTTCCGGTGTTAATTCAATATCTTCCCCAATTATTTCGTGTAACCATCTCCTGATCTTACTCCAATATCCTTTCGCTTCCGGGCATGTCCACCACATGTGAAAGAAGGTGCCTTGACCATGGCCACATTTCCAACAATTGGGGTGTATATTAGGATATATCTTTGCTAGACTGGGCAGGGCTAGATACCATCTATGGAGCATCTTGTAATGGTTTTCCTTGTATGTCGCCGCTCTAGTCAATTTAAGGTTCTTATTCCATATCTCCTCCCATTCACTAAAATTTATATCTCGTCCAATATTTTTCTCCCATGCGTTTATTTGATTCTTTGTTATATCCTTATATAACTAATCCTTATAACTAACAAATAACGAGGATATAACAAAAAATGTTTTCATTCTACTAGTCTCACTAGAACAATACAGTTACCTTCATTTCCTGATTTGCTTTTTGCTGGTTGATGACCATCATAAAGACTGATGCTGATAATCAAAGCAGACGTGAAATTCAGCAGGTTCTGGAGAACCAGTAGTGGAAATTTTGAGTAGTTCAGAGAACCGGCAAATATCATCTCTGGCTGGTCCCAGTGTGGAGTGGGAATGGAGATTTTGCAATATCCTTCCCCCAGGAGTGGAGAGGGAATGGGGATTTTGCAGTATCCTTCCCCTGGAGTGGGGTGGGAATGGAGATTTTGCAATATCCTTCCCCCAGGAGTGGGGAGGGAATGGGGATTTTGCAGTATCCTTCCCCTGGAGCGGGGTGGGAATGGAGATTTTGCAATATCCTTCCCCCAGGATTGGTAAGGGAATGGGGATTTTGCAGTATCCTTCCCCTGGAGTGGAGTGGGAATGGAGATTTTGCAATATCCATCCCCCAGGAGTGGGGAAGGAATGGGGATTTTGCAGTATCCTTCCCCCAGAACTGGGTGGGAATGGAGATTTTGTAATATCCTTCCCCCAGGAGTGGGGAGGGAATGGGGATTTTCAGTATCCTTCCCCTGGAGTGGGGTGGGAATGGAAATTTTGCAGTATCCTTCCCCTGCCATGCCCACCACACCACGCCCACCAAAACACACCCACAGAACCGGTAGTTAAAAAAAAAAAGAATTTCACCACTGAATCAAAGAAACTAAATCCTTCCTTGTCTTTCAGAGATTTAGAAATATATCATCTTTGGGTTCTTGTTGCTTGATTATCTTCTTTTTAGAATACGAGAAAGCTAATCAGGCTGGAGGAATTCAGGTGAGTCACACACAATGTGTACCTGGCCTAAAGATGCAAAAATGGGACTATCTAATTGCTTTTCATTATTGCTCTTTCAAAGCCAAAATGTTGTCATCTTATTCATCCCTGCGTTTCTAGTAATTACCTGGCCCCATATCTGTGTTACAGAAGCAAATTAATATTCATACCGCCTCCGAATAATTGGCACTAGGGTTGACAGGCTTAATTCACACGTGCATATATCTCTCCAATTCTTTCTTAGAGTATGCAAAAAAATAAAATAAAATACAGTAATAAAGTAAAATAATTGGCTGGTCTCTCGAATTGTGCGGCTAGGAGGAAGTAAATGGTAGTCTTCACAGCTTGGTGGCTTGCAGAGGTTGAGAGAAAGGGTGCGGTTCCAATCACAGCCAACAGGTGGCAGGATAGCCTCTGATTTAGGCAAGTACTGTAATTGTTGGCTGGAAAAATTAGCAGTAAGGTACTGGTTGCTTAGTTTTGAACAAAAACCCTTTTCAATTCTGCAAACTGCGCAAACAGATTAGAGGATTATTATTATTATTTTAAAAAATAGGTCTTTAAGAAATTGTATTTGTGTTACAAATATATGCCAGAAGATGTTCAGTCACTCAAAGGTAATTTTAGTACTAAAAATCAAGGACCACAGTGAAAAATGGATCTAAAATTAAATATAGACTAAACGAATGATAACAGGTAGAACAGTCAGTCTTAAAACTTACAAAGAAAGTATCAAAGTAATGGATGTCTTATCTAACTTATCGTGATTTTCCTCATCTTTCCAGTTCAGTGCTGAGTCTACAGACACATAATGAGTAAATGCAGCCTTCAATATTCACAGGCACAACTTCTTATTTGTAGCTGTAGATCAGTGGTGGGTTGCTCCCGGTTTGCACCGGTTCGGAAGAACCGGTAGTAAAAAAATTTAGTAGTTTGGAGAACCGGTAATAACATTGGCTGGCCACGCCCCCGAACTGGTCCCCGGCCCGGTCGCCGCTCACTTACCCCGCCCACCTCATCAGAGGCTTTTTTTTTTTTTACTTTTAAAAGCATTTTTTAAACAACCTCTTCAGCTGAAAAAATGTTTTTAAAAGTTAAAAAGAAATCCTCTGATGATCGTGTGGCTCAGCTGGCATCTTCAAAGGCTTCTGAAAACATTTTTTCTGCAACCTTTTCAGCCGAAGAAGTTGTAGGGGAAAAAAAATCCCTTTAAAAGCCTCTGGCAATCCCAGCAGATTTGCCTGATCGTCAAAAGCTTCTAAAAGCATGTTTTCCTGCAACCTCTTCAGCTGAGGAGGTTGTAGGGGAAAAAAAAATCCCTTTAAAAGCTTCTGGCGATCCCAGCAGATTTGCCTGATCATCAGAAGCTTCTAAAAGCATGTTTTCCTGCAACCTCTTAAGGTTGTAGAAATAATGCTTTTAAAAGTAAAAAAAAAAAAAAGTTGGCCATGCCCACCCATTCACATTACCCCCCCAAGCCACGCCCACAAAATAAGCCATGCCCACAGAACCGGTAGTAAAAAAATTTAGAACCCACCCCTGCTGTAGATGTCCCTCACCTTGGGAACTCTGAGTCAAAGCTCTAGAAGAACAGAATGGGTAAAAATTATTATCCCAAGGTGGGAAGATGGCTAGAAGGGCCCATGAGGGTAGATTTCCTTTTTCTTTTCAAGAAGCCACACTTTAAATATATATTAAATATATTAAATATATTATAGCACCTGAATTTTTATTTGCTGCATGCTTTAATACACAATACAATGGGATATTGGAAGAAGAGATTATTTGTTGTATAGTAAGAGAAGGTGGTGAGTTATCAAACTTGTTTATACTTGTGATGGGCAAATCATTTTAAATATATTTATTTTCTTTATTCTTCTTTTCTCTTTCTCCTTTTCCTTTTCTGCACTTTTTGTTTAAGTTTCTTTTTTTTTAGTTTGTATTAGTTTCCATGTTCCATGTAATTTTTAATAAAACTTTTATTAAAACAAAAGTTTCAAATTCTTGTCAGTTTTTGTGATCTGAGAGAATACTAACTGTTAAAAAGTTAAACACACCTATATTACTTTTTAAAGATTTTTTTGGATTCCATAGATACCATCTAGGAACAGGCCATCCCTTCCCCTAGGCCCCCAATTCTGCATTGCTAATGTGACAGTCCTTGGAAAGTTTTGACGAGAAGCTTAATTAAAAAAAAAAACAAAAACTCATCCAAAAAATGAAAGAAAGATGAAGCAGAAATACATAATAAATGAGGATGGAAACATACCCAAGAATCATAAAATAAAATGAAATAACGCCAGCAATTCAAAGGTTAGAGTTAACAGTCAGCTGGGATGGATAATAAAATGATGATTCATAACAAATTCCCTTGAAATGGTAGAGAGGAACAAAATTGAGAAAGAATGCTATAAAAAATTAATAATGTGCTGTCTCGGTTTTGAAAGAAACCTGATGAAAATTTCAAAATCACAAGAGGAGGCTTTAGAGTAGAGTATTTCAGGTCCCATTAATTGAATGTTGTCATCTTGAGGGACTGAAGAAATCTGCCTTCTTTGTCAAAGCCTTTGCTATCTAGAACACCACTTCCCCAAAGATATGCACAATACTTGCTCTGCGATGGTTGCAGAAGTCTCTTAAGACTTGGTTTTGTTTCCAGGCCTGGGACTAGGGAGTCCATGGACCCCCACTGAGTCTTTATTTTTATTTATTTATTTATTTTATTAGGTTTTTTTTTAAAAAAAATTGATTTATATGCCGCCCTTCTCCGGAGACTCAGGGCAGCTTACAATGCATTAAGCAATAGCCTTCATACTTTTGTATATTTATACAAAGTCAGCTTATTGCCCCCACAATCTGGGTCCTCATTTTACCTACCTAAGAAAGGATGGAAGGCTGAGTCAACCTTGAGCCTGGTGAGATTCGAACTTACAGTAATTGCAGACAGCTGGTGTTAATCACAATGCTATTAGTCTGCTGAGCCACCAGGCCCCTGGTGAAGTGAGGTCCATGGTAGACAGTTTAAGGTTGAAGCTGTGAAGGTTTGAGGATGTAACAACAGAGTCGGGTAGAGCATTCCAGGCGTTGACCACTCTGTTGATGAAGTCGTATTTTCTGCAATCGAGTTTGGAGCGGTTTACCCTGAGTTTCTATCGATTGTTTGCCCATGTATTGTTTCTCACATGCCAAGGAGTTTTGTTGTAGATTTGGCAGGCATAACTTTTATGTTCAGTTGTACTTCTGTATTGAACATACTGTAATCTGTCCAGACTCTTTTAGAGTTGGGTGGCCTTAACAGTTACAATAAATCAATAAACAATACAAATAGAAGCACTTTTAATGGAAGAAAGGAATGATCAAACATAGATAATTTGCAAAGAGAAAGAAAGAAAGAAAGAAAGAAAAAGAAAGAAAGAAAGAAAGAAAGGAAGGAAGGAAGGAAAAGGAAAAGAAAGAAAGAAAGAAAGAAAGAAAGAAAGAAAGAAAGAAAGAAAGAAAGAAAGAAAGAAAGAAAATAAAAGAAATACATTGCTTCCTTTTTATAGCTCTGTTCTGTGAATGACAACAGTTCTCAGTTGACCTCCAGATGCAATTTAGTATGCTGGGTATCAGATTATTTGCACAGTGTATCTCTCAATTGTTATTGCTATTGTTATTGCTATATTGCTATAGCAATAGCAATAGCACTTAGACTTATATACCCCTTCATAGTGCTTTTACAGCCCTCTCTAAGCAGTTTACAGAGCCAGCAAATTGCCCCCAACTATCTTGGTCCTCGTTTTACCCACCTCGGAAGGATGGAAGGCTGAGTCAACCTTGAGCCTGGTGAGATTTGAACTGCTGAACTGCAGCTAGAAGTCAGCTGAAGTAGCCTGCAGTACTGCACTCTAACCACTGCTCCACCTCGGCTTTATCCTATCATTGGGCCTGACAGGAGACTCATGCTGTGTATCTTGTGAAATAAAGAGTGTCACTTAGTATGAGCTCAGAAGTTAGACTTTTTCTGTCCCTACATGAGTCTTTTTGATTCCCTCTCCCTGATATTAGGCTGATTCTATCCCTAGTGGGATTTTTTTTTTTTTGGAAACGTTTAAAGACTTTGCTGTGTTCTTGGGCAAAGGATCAGGAAGTTGCTGCAAGGAGGTAAACTGCTGGGAGGCAAAGGCCAGTGGCTGGGCAGGGCTACATTCATACATACATTAAAGTCTAATGTATGAAAAGGGGGTGAAAATTTAGGTGTGTCTTATACTCAAAAAAATATGGTAAATAAACATTTAAATAAATATTTTTGTAAAACCCAACCACAGATAGAAACCTATTTTTATTTTATTTTAAACCTATTTTTAAAGCAAAAAAAAAAAAAAAAATCCCAAGGACAAAAACCTAAATCACTGGGAATAAGATTTATAATGTTTTGCTTTATTATTTTTTTTAAAAAAGTTTCAAAACAAAACAAAACAAGCAAGCAAAAACGCTTGGGACTTGAAGAATACTTCCATATACATGATTCAGCGAAATGAATGTAATAATATTTTGGCATTTATACAGTTACACTCAGACCTTTGCAAGACCTTTGCAAGAAGGTTAAGGCAGCCCTAGGGTATTTCTCGTTTTTAAAGTCCTTAGCCATAACGAGAATAAAAGCTGACAATAGATAAAATGGAGCACAAATGTTTTAAGTTAAAAATCTGCCCCAGAATAAAAGAAAGGGAAGAAAATAAAACACTAGCCTGGTAGGGCAATACGAAAAAGAAAGATTGAGTGAAAACAAAAAAAAAATGTATCTTTTTATAAATATGCGGTTGTCTTTTGAATTTGAAGCCCTGGTTTCATTCTGTTCAGTGGTGGGATGCTGCTGGTTTAACAATCGGTTCGGTGATCGTGTGCCTAAAGCGCGCTGTGCGTGTGTGCGCAGTTTTACAAATAACCTTCTGTGTTACCATTTGGGAGTAACACAGCTGAGGCATGGCAATCCGCTGTACCGTGCCAATCAGCTGAGAAGATAAAGGTAAGTAAAGCGCAGGGGCAGGCGGGTGGGTCAAACGGATCATCGGTGTGAACCGGTTCGCTCGCAGCTGATCGTCAGAGCTACTGGTTTTCCCGAATAGATCCGAACCAGTAGAATCCCACTGTTCTGCCCCAGCTATGGACCCCAAAGAACACAGTACACACAAAGTCTGTACAACACCTAAATTTACTAAAATAACTCAGTCTTTTTCAAACAAAGGATGTTAATAAACTTTTTTAACAGCCTACAAGAAAACAAAGATAAAGTAATCACAATCTTACTATGGTTGGCAGAAAGCCCAGAAGCAATTTACAGAGAATCCAGACGTGAAGGAGAGTGAACTAAAGTTGTTCCCTACGAATTGCTTCAGTCGGCATTCCTCCTTAAATAGGCTAAGGGAGTGGCCAATTAGCCCCAAGCCTTATTCTCGAGGAGACCTTCTCCTGAGGAGCCACTCCTGCCTTTTGGCAGCTCTGTGCGCTGCCTCCTCTTTGTCCTCTTCACTTAAAGGAGCTTCTGGAGATTCTGAAGGCCCTGGCTGAATCCCTGCCTCTGGCACCACATCTTCTCCAGCCTCCTCATTGTCTGACTCGAGTGCCAGCTGCACAGGCTGCTGGTGCAGCACCACACCAGCCTCCTCTTTGTCAGAATCAGCTACAATCTGCACAGGCCACTGACGGGCCACAACACTAAACCCCGATTCTGTTCCTTTTGAACATGATTCATGAAGAACTGTTGCAGGAACTGGGCATGGCTAGTCTAGTGAAGAGAAAGACAGAGGTGACATGATAGCAATGTTCCAATATTTGAGGGACTGTTACAGAGAGGAGGGGGGAGGTCAACCTATTTTTCCAAAGCAATTGAAGGCCAGACAAGGAACTATGGATGGAAACTGATCAAGGAGAGATTCAACCTAGAAATAAGGAGAAATTATCTGACAGTGAGAACAAATGGCCTTCAGAAGTTGTGGGTGCCTCATCGCTGAAGGCTTTTAAGAAGAGATTGGAAAGCCACTTGTCAAAAATGGTATAGGGCAGGGGTGTCAAACGTGCATCATCATGGCGTTGTCACGTGATGCATCGTGACTTTCCCCCCCTTTGCTAAACCGGATGTGGGCATGGCCAATGTGTGAGGCATCTGGCCCGCAGGCCATGAGTTTGACACTCCTGGTATAGAGTGTCCTGCTTCAGCAGGGGGCTGGATTAAATGACATTCAAGCTCCCTCTCAAACATTATTCTGTTTATTCCACAGTGAGTGCAATAAATAAACTACGCTGAACCAGTATACTAGAGCTGTAGAACCAGAGGTGGGATTCAGCCAGTTCTGTCCAGTTCAAGCAAACTGATAGCGGTGACTGCAGGAGGCTCTGCCCACCAGCCCAGATGTAATGTGCGAGCACTGTGCATGCGCGGAAGGCCATGCGCATATGCAGAGGCAGCACGTGTGCTCACATTTGCGAACTTGTAAGGAAGGTAAGTGAATCCCCCCTCTGTGTAGAACCCACCCTTCTGTTAGCAGCCCATTCCTTTTAACCAGTGGTGAAATCCAATTTTTTTTACTACCAGTTCTGTGGGCATGGCTTGGTGGACGTGGTGTGGCTTGGTGGGCATGGCTTGGTGGGCATGGCAGGGGAAGGATACTGCAAAATCTCCATTTCTACCCAACTCTAGGGGAAGGATACTGCAAAATCTCCATTCCCACCCCACTCTGGGGCCAGCCAGAGGTGGAATTTGCCGGTTCTCTGAACTACTCAAAATTTCCGCTACTTTCCAGAACCTGTCAGAACCTGCTGGATTTCACCCCTGCTTTTAACTAGTCTGTCAGATCTGTGATGTTCATCTTCCTGCTCCTGAATCACCATTAGGATGAAGGGATGAACTTTTGAGTCTAAGAAACTGTCAGTTTGCAGCTGACAAATGTCTTGGGAATTTGCTGGGACTGCAAATGCCAAAGGAAAGCTATTGGCTCCAGTACTGTGGAATATTCAATCACAGGACTGCTGCTACCATATGTCCCTGGCTCCATATCCCCTCCCCTATCCTCCTTACCTGAAAATGTTCTCCAGAAGGACTGGAACAGCAGTATAAATAATCCTCAATTTACAAACATTCGTTTAGGTTACAACAGCACTGAAAAAAGTAATTTGTATCCATTTTTCACATTTACTACCATTTTAGATCACCGTGGTATAGAAAGTTAGCACCCACCCCTCCTAGAAGGATGAAATATTTTAAGAAATATTAAAAAGACAGAATATTATATTTTCCTAAAGGAGAAACATGCTCTTGGAAAGCAGCCCCCACCTTTCATAATAGCCCCAGCAGGACTGGGCCAGCCTATCTACAAGACAAAAGCCCTTCAGCTCCATGGTGATGGTATTAAAACATGACCCCTCAGGACTAGCCCTCTACCATCTGGCAGCAGAGTTCACCACATGGTACAACAAGTCTCTTTGTTGCATCACCCAGTAATCTTCAACCAAGCCTGGGATTCAGACAGCCTACAAAGTTAGCAGTGATCCCTACAACAACCAATAGGATACATTTCTTGCACAGGAACAGGAAGCTCAAGGACAAGGCCCAAGAGAGGGTATAAATAATCCTCACTCTCCACTCCATGTGTCGGCTGCCCAGGGCCTCAAACCCATGTGGTCCTGTTCACCAATAAACCATCTTTCCAATCAGCTTCCATGTTTCCAGTGTCTTTCTCTCCACTTGGAACAGAACCAGAAGGATATTTCTTCCAACAATGGTCACATGATCAACATTAAGATGTGAATGAAAGTGAACATATGTGGCCCAGGATAATGTTGCCAGGTGCAGTTTTTTATAGTTATAAGATGTTTCTCTTGTTGTTATTTAAGCCTGAATTGGCTGTCACTCACCCGGCTTCAAAAAAACCTCCATTCCGTTCCTCTCTTCTTCCAGCTCTACACTTAGTCCAGTTGTCCCAGCTTCGTGGCAGCCGCTGTGGCTGCCGCTGTCCGCCACCGACTCACAGAGAGTTCCCTCTGACCTCCGAGGAACTTGCCTGTTCCTCTTGGTCGTCCGTGGTGCCTCTCTTTCTTCCCCGTGGTGCCTCTCTTTCTACCCTGCAGGACAGTTCTGGTCTGAAGACCCATCGGCAACGGTTCGGCAGCCGGGGTTTTTGCGGCACTCATCAGAGCCTGCTATTTCCCTGACTGCCTCGCCGTGACACCAAACCGAAATCTGCTGGATGCAGTTTGAGTCAGTCACTGGGACCAAAGATTTATTCTTCCAAGCTTTTGGCTTGTGCTGCAGCCCATCTCAGGGAACCTCTCTCCTCTCTCCAGAATACATGCACTGAGATGTTCTACATGTTGTATTTATATGGTGCCTGGCTGTATGTAGCTTTTAGTTGTTAATTATGGGGTGGGTGGCTAGCTATGAAGTCATTGATTGTTGTTTCCTTGTGTTGCTTTGTCCTCCTCCTTGTACCTGATAAGCTGATAGTAAATCAGCACTTCTGTTGACTGAGTGACCACAAGGAGCCGTTTCCCAGGCTTCAATCATTTCAATCAGAGAAATGATTGAAGCCTGGGAAACATGCCCATTGTCAATCAACAGGGGTACCAATTTACAATCAACTTATCAGGTACTTGGGAGCCAAAGGAAACAACAATCAATGATTTAATGGCCAGTCATCAACATTCTAATTAACAACTAGAAGGTACACACAAGCAGGCACCATATAAATGCAACAGGTAGAGTAGCCCAGTGCACATATTTTTGAAAGCTTGGAAGAATAAACTTTAGTCCCAATGATTGACTCAGACTGGATCCTGCAAAATTCAGATGCTTGGCAACTGGCATGTATTTATGACAGCTGCAATCTCCTAGAGTCATATGATCATCTTTTGTGAACTTCTGACAAGTAAAGTCATTGGGGAAGCCATATTAACAACCACGTTACTACAGTAACTAAATAAGTGCAATGATAGACTTCACAACTGTGGCAAGAATGGTCATAAAGTGGGGCAAAACTCAATGTCTTGCTTAGCAATGGAAATTTTAGGCTCAATTATGGTCGTAAATTGAGGACTACCTGTATTGTTTATATGCCCATATCTTGTATCACTGTCTTTGGGTGATGAAGCAGTAGCGGACAAAAGCATCGATCTAATGGGACTTAAGGGACCTGGTGGCTCAGTGGCTAAGACGCTGAGCTTGTCGATCGAAAGGTCGGCAGTTCAGCGGTTCGAATCTCTAGTGCTGCGAAATGGGGTGAGACTTGTTCCAGCTTCTGCCAACCTAGCAATAATGCAAGAATAGGAGAAAAGAAAACATTCAAATCAGTATTCTCCCATTGTGACAATGTTCTATTATTTGTGTTATTATTATCATCTCCCATAAGTAGCTGATTTACTTGCCAGGACAAAATGTGACAATAGTGCAGATGAATGCACACACATCTTTGCACCCACACAAAAAGTTCTACCTACAAAAGTTGATGGAACATTTACAACTTTCTCAAATAAAAGTCTGCAATCCAGGTAGCCTTCAACACACAATGGCCATTGGGATCTGAATTTCCATTGCTAAGTGATGGGCTTATAAAGCAAGAGTGTTCAGGAGATACCAGCTGGGAAGGGAATCACAAAGACACCAGTCATAAGCACCATTCAGTGCCATCATAACTTCAAATGATTGCTGAATGAATGGTTGTAAGTTGAAGATTACCTGTATCCTCCCCATTGCTCCCCGATCCCAAAACAGTTTGCTTTCCTCAGCTAAACTTAATAAATAACCCCTGGGGAATCACTTTGCACTACAGTATGAAAAAACTTTATGAAAAAATACACCAGGGACATGGTGGCTCAGTGGCTACGACACTGAGCTTGTCGATCGAAAGGTTGGCAGTTCAGCGGTTCGAATCCCTAGTGCCGCGTAATGGGGTGAGCTCCCGTTACTTTTCCCAGCTTCTGCCAACCTAGCAGCTCAAAAGCACATACAAAATGCAAGTAGAAAAATAGGGACCATCTTTGGTGGGAAGGCAACAGTGTTCCGTGCGCCTTTGGCGTTTAGTCATGCCGGTCACATGACTACGGAGACGTCTTCAGATAGTACTGGCTCTTTGGCTTTGAAATGGAGATGAGCACCGCCCCCTAGAGTCGGGAACGACTAGCACATATATACGAGGGGAACCTTCACCTTTACCTTAATGGGACTTAAGGACAAGATCCTTAACTGAATTTTGGGCTGGAGTTTTAGCTAGGCAGATCATATGCAGGTTATTTTCTATCATTATGGGTGAAATACTGATTGTACTAACCAGGGTGCTTATGGAAGATGCAGCCAGAAATCTCATGTGTTTTTAAATTATTTCTAGGAAAGAACAAATGTTCTTGTGAGTCCAGGCTTTTCCTCAGTATATGAATATTATGATTCCCTTCCTTTTGTGACTTCCCCCATAAAATAATATACAGATCTTCACTTGGGACTAAATATAATAATTAAGTGATTAACCTAAACTTGATATTGTTGGAAGAAATGTCCATCTGGGTTCAGTTCCAAGTGGGAAAAAGACACTGGATTCATGGAAGTTGCTTGGAAAGAAGATTTATTGATGAACAGGATCACATGGCTTGAGATCCTGGGCAGAAAAAGGGCAGAGATGCTGAGAGTGCCTGAGTTTTATGCCTTCTGTTGGGCTTTGAATTTAAGCTTGTGTTCTGATTGGTTGTCAGACTCCCATGGGGCCATGCAGGGATAACTTTGTAGGTTGTCTTTTGAATCCCAGGCTTGGTTGACTCTTGCTTGGTGATGATATAATGAAAGGCTTTGGGCAATTCCTAGTGTGGCTCTGCCTGAAGGAGGTAGATCTTTGTTGTGTAGAATAGATTGGCCCAGGCCTTAATGGTCCATTGTCAAAGGTGTGTGTGGGGGGGTGTCTGCTGAGTTTCTGCCTCCCTTTTAGAGGAAATATTCTGCCCTTTTAATATTTCCTAAAATATCTCATTTTCCTAGGAGAGGGGTAGGTGCTAACTTCCTACAATATGATTATACCATATCTATATGGAAAAAAAAAGAACCTTGGTCGAGTGGTTAACAATCTCCCACAGATGCTGAAACATCTGTTATACTTCCAGATGTACTCATAGTTTTGAAAATTATGGATGCACTTTGTTGAGAAGGTCAGATTTGCTAAAAGTTCATTGACCTCATGAGGGTATCTTGATGTCATGAGCTGTGGTAGAGTGGTTAGAATGCAATATTGTAGGCTAATTCTGCTGACTGCCGACTGATGGCAGTTCGATTCTCACCAAGCTCAAGATTGACTCAGCCTTCCATACTTCCAAGGTCTGTAAAGTGAGGACCCAGATTGTTGGGGGCAATATGCTGACTCTGTAAACTGCTTAGAGAAGACTGTAAAGCACTGTGAAGCGGTATATAAGTCTAAGTGCTATGGCTATTGCTATCTCAAGCAAGATTTCACTGCATTTAATAGGACAACACCCAAACATTAGAGTTTTACGAAGTTTCCGTTGATTTTATTTGGGAGGAGTGTATAGGCCACTATGTGAGATTACACAATGGTTAGGTGGTTAGGGTCAGAACCAGTAGTGAAATTCAATTTTTTTTTTTACTGTGGTTCTGTGGGCATAGCTTGGTGGGCATGGTGTGGCTTTGTCAGCATGGCAGGGGAAGGATACTGCAAAATCCTCATTCCCTCCCCACTCCTGGGGGAAGGATATTGCAAAATCTCCATTCCCATCTCACTCTGGGGCCAGCCAGAGGTGGTATTTGCTGTTTTTTTTTTTAAAATTTGATTTATATGCCGCCCTTCTCCGGAGACTCAGGGCGGCTTACAATGCGTTAAGCAATAGCCTTCATACTTTTGTATATTTTTATACAAAGTCAGCTTATTGCCCCCACAAACTGGGTCCTCATTTCACCTACCTTAGAAAGGATGGAAGGCTGAGTCAACCTTGAGCCTTGGAGAGATTCGAACCAGCAGAAATTGCAGGCAGCTGTGTTAATAACAGGGTGCGTATACCACTGTACTATCAAGGCTCTCCGAACTACTCAAAATTTCTGCTACCGGTTCTCCAGAACCTGTCAGAACCTGCTGGATTTCATCCCTGGTCAGAAATACTTGTTGACGTGCAGTATAAACTTTTACACAGATGTAGTTGGATTGTAGTTTCCAACACCCTTCTTCACTGATTATGTTGGAAAGGTGAGGACAATGTCTGCCATGGTCGGAGGAAAATAATTTGAGCCAGATTGACCATTGACAAGGCATGGATGTCCATCACTCCTCCTGCCCACTGTGCTGAAGCCCTCAGTCTGTTATATCACCCAAGCAGGAAAAAGAAAGATACAAAAAGTAACCCTTGCTTTCACTATAAATAGGGCTTGCGTTTTATACTGCTGGAATTCTTCACTGGTTTTCTTAGTTCCTCCAATAAATCTACTTAATCTCTGTTTACATGGTTTTTAATCCAGTGTAAAGTAAGGAAAGGCTGACCATGAGTACTAATGGAAGTTTGGATATCCCTTCCCTGAAGCTATAAATGGCTTAATGCCTGGTTATCTGTCAAATCATCCATTGTAAACCTGCCCAAATGTAAAATCGATAGAAGAACATCTTTTAAAGACATTCTTCTTCTTGTGCCATATCCATCATCGGATGTTGGTGATTATGTTGGCGATTCTATTTTTATCAACAGCCGCATGAAAAAGTGCTGCTGAGTTTTGTCCAAACCAGTCCCTTAGGTTTTGAAGCTATGATGTTCTTCTTCTGCCTGGACCTCATTTGCCTTCAATCTTTCCCTGGAGGATTAAGTGAAGTATGCTGTATTTTTCCAGGTGTCGCATCACATGCAGTGGTGGGTTTCAAAACTTTTTACTACCGGTTCTGTGGGTGTGGCTTGTTGGGCGTGGCTTGCTGGGCGTGGCAGGGGAAGGATACTGTAAAATTTCCATTTCCTCCCGATCAGCTGGGACTCGGGAGGCAGAGAATAGATGGGGGCGGAGCCAGGCAGAGGTGGTATTTACCGGTTCTCCGAACTACTCAAAATTTCCACTACCAGTTCTCCAGAACTGGTCAGAACCTACTGAAACCCACCTCTGATCACATGTCCAAAAGATTCTAACTTTCCCTTTTTTATGCTTTTGATGATTTCCCTTGGCTTTCCCAGGCGGCTTATTACTTCATTTCTGATTTTGTCAACCCAATTTATACATAACAGCCGCCTGTAAATCCACATTTCAGATGCTTCTAGTCTCTTCAAGTGGCTTTCCATCAGAGACCAACTCTCCACTCTGTAGAGCAGGATAGAAAAGATGCAACATCTGACAAGCCTGATTTTCAATTTTAGGCTTATGTCGTGACTACAAAATGAAAAGACCTTTTTCATTTTGAAATTTTTAAAGGCATCCTTGAATACAAATGCCTACTTACCAGGCATGTGAGAAATGGTCTTTTCTGGCTTCATTTTCAATTTGTTGAATGTTTATCCTTTGGGATTTCAAATGATCCTAACTCCTTCTCTGTGTGATTTTTTTAACTTCTAAAAAACAGAATTACATTTTTTGGATATATTACAATTTTTATGTTTCCAATTATTATATTGTCTGTAAATTGTAGCTTTGACTAATTTCTTGTATCTTATATAGATTATCTGTTGTTACTAGATGTTACTACTTTTTAAAAACTCACTGTGAAATTATTTAGTTTATTTATTTATTTATTTATTTTCAGGCATTTTTATGCCACTTCAATAAGGAATGAATTGTATCTAACATGCTCTTTCATGCTTGCTTTCTCCCAAACACTCAAATAAATCTTTCCATATTTCATGAAATGTATCTGCCTCCTATGTAACTGTACTTGGCTATGAACTTTCTGATTATAGAATAGTTTTGACAGATCTACCATCCTGCCAAGCAATTAAGACGATTTTGCTATCCATTCAAATAGTACCATAAGACGAGAGCTGGGTTTAGGGTTCCCTTATAATTGACTGGGCTACAGCTCCTAGAATATATGCACACTAGTTTGCTGGTTCAGTTTTATTCCTTTATAAATTGTCCTCTGCATATGACTATAATTAAGTGCAAAATTATTGTTGCAGGTCATGGCAGTTGTTAAGTGGGTCACCATGTATAGAATCATAGAATAACAGAGTTGGAAGGGACCTTGGAGGTCTTCTAGTCCAACCCCCTACTTAGGCAGGAAACCCTGTACCATTTCAGACAAATGGTTGTCTAATCTCTTCTTAAAAGCTTCCAGTGTTGTAGCATTCACAACTTCTGGAAGCAAATTATTCCACTGATTAATTGTTCTGGCTCTCAGGAAATTTCTCCTTAATTCTAGGTTGCTTCTCTCCTTGATTACTTTCCATCCATTGCTTCTTGTCCTTCCCTCAGGTGCTTTAGATAATAGCCTGATTCCCTCTTTGTGGCAACCCCTGAGATATTGGAACACTGCTATCATGTCACCCCTAGTCCTTCTTTTCATTAAACTAGACATATCCAATTCCTGCAACTGTTCTTTATATGTTTTAGCCTCCAGTCCCCTAATCATCTTTCTTGCTCTTCTCTGCACTCTTTCTAGAGTCTCAACATCTTTTTTGCATCATGGTGACCAAAACTGGATGCAGTATTCCAAGTGTGGCCTTACCAAGGCATTATAAAGTGGTATGTCATTGTATCCAAATTTATGAACTTTTTGGCAGAATCATTAAGCGAACACCATAGTCATTAAATAAATACCATAGTTGTTAAGCAAACACAGCAATTGTTTAAGGAAACCCACTGTACCAAAATCACAGTTGCAAATGTGGACACATGACCATGGGGTGTTGCAAATGACCATTAAAAAATGTGACCACTGGGTGTGCATATAGCAATATGGAACTTCAAAGCTGGGTCAAAGTAGCATTGGGGAGGACTTTAAAAGATCGCTAAGCAACTGATCATAAGTCAAGGACTACCTATATAACAGTGGTGGGATTCAAATAATTTAACAACCGGTTCTCTGCCCTAATGATTTCTTCCAACAACCAGTTCACCAAACTGCTCAAAAAGTTAATAACTGGTTCTCCCAAAGTGGTGCGAACTGGCTGAATCCCACCACTTCTGTATAACATGTTTGGAAGGCACCATGCTACCTCTTGCTAAGCTGCAAACAGTGGTGAAATGTAAATTTTGTTACTACCGGTTATGTGGCATGGCTTGATTGGGGGGCGGGGGTTAATAAGACTGAGTGGGCATGGCCAACTTTTTGTAAAAAAACTTTTAAAACCATTTTTCTACAATCTCTTCGGCTGAAGAGATTGTAAAAAATGCTTTTAAAGCCTCTGACAATCCCAGCTGACTTGCCTGATCGGCAGAGGCTTTTTCTTTTTTCTTTTAAAGCCTCTGACAATTGCAGCTGACTTGCCTGATCGGCAGAGGCTTTTTCTTTTTTTCCTTTTAAAAACATTTTTTCTATAACCTCTTTGGCTGAAGAGGTTGTAGAAAAAATGCTTTTAAATTTTAAAAAAAAAGCCTCTGATGATTGCGCAGCTCAACTGGACAATGTGGGGGGGGGGAACCAGGGATTTTTGCTACCGGTTCTCCGAACCACCCGCCTCCATCGCTACTGGATCAGGCGATCCGGTCCAAACCAGGAGCATTTCACCCCTGGCTGCAAAATGGTGATCTAGATGGATTCCTAACTGTCCATCCATTCTGCTGCCCATTTCATGGGATGTTAGATGAGCAAGAAAAAGCAGAACTGTTCTGTTCTGAATGCACCAGTCTATTTTGAATTAGGCAACCTCATCTTCATGTGCTATAATAATACACCAGAGACTAATGTACCAGGAAAATGCTTTGATGTTCCTGCATGAAGGAGAATTATTCACAATGTCAGTCAATGATATGATGTGATCTAGGTTTTTCAGCAGCCCAGCTCAGCTTTGAATTTAGAAAGTGTCAGAATGTGGATGACAGCTCTTGTAAACCATAATTTGATATATAAAGATACATTACATATTGTGTGCGCTGTTGGGAGACCTGAAAGACCACGTTAGGAACAGATCATCACGGAGAAAAATATAGGTGGATGCTATGAGTCAACAGCAACTTGATGGCAAATCAACCAATCAATCAAAAAAATCCACACTACAGAAGAATGTCTGAAAAATTGTAACTGAGTTGACAGCTTAAAAACAACAACCTAGGGAAGCTTGAGATAACTTAGGATAACGAGGATCCATTGCCTATAGAAGCTGAAAGTTTTACCATGTTCTCTCCTCCCTTCCAGTGACAGCAAGACAAACATTCATTTACCTGTTGCCATAGATACCATTCTGAAAAGGTCCTCAGAGGAGAGTATTAGAAACAGTAAGGAGGAACATTGGTAAGAACATGGGTGACAGTGAATTGTTCTCAGGGGGAAAAAGAGATCGACCTAGGACTAAGGAGAAATTTCATGACAGTTAGAACAATTAATCAGTGGAACGACTTGCCTCCAGAAGTTGGGGCTGCTCCAACATTGCAGGTTTTTAAGAAGAGACTGGATAACCATTTGTCTCAAAGGGTATAGAGCAGGGGCGTCAAACTCGATTTCATTGAGGGTCGCATCAGGGTTGTGTTTGACCTTGGGGTGGGTTGGGTTGGATTGGGGGAAGTGACCATGGTGGGCATGGCCAGCTCAATGTCACTCATGTCGGGGGCGCCTGTGGCGGCCCAAGCACTCTGCCAGTGAAAATGGAGCACTGCCTTCCCAAACTGTTTTCGCTGGCAGAGGGATGCAGGCCACTGCAGCCGAAAACGGAGCTTAGGAAGGCCTCCCAAGCATCGTTTTCACTGGCAAAGGTACTATGGGCCTGGTCCTTTGCTGTTTCCAGGGTGGTCCCCCAGGCCAGATCTAAGCACCCTGCAGTTCAGATCCGGCCCATGAGCTTTGAGTTTGACATCCCTGGCATAGAGTTTCCTGCTTGAGGAGAGAGTTGGACTAGAAGACTTCCAAGATCCCTTCCAACTCTGTTATTCTGTTAGTCAGATCATTTCCTTAGCTTGCCCAATTCTCTGAACATAGCATACAATCCTTCTAGCTCCTTAAGTAAAATATTTATATGGATTCATACTACATAGCTTTTACATCATCACCACTCTGTCCAGCTTTTCTCTCTCTATAGTTTTATTTTTACAGCAAACCAGAATAATAATTCCTTGATTAGAGGTAATAGTAACTTTGAGCAATCAATCCACACTGCCACTAATTCTCAAAGCAGAGCTGTGTGCATGGACATTTGTGAGCAATATTTGACTTGTTTGCAATCAATGTCATTTGCTTTAACTGCAATGAATAGCTTGTATTACTTTATTAAAAAAAAACAGACCCAATGGTCCTGTTTTTGCCATGTGAATAAATAATCAGTCTTGAGGAGTGGACAATCCTAAATGAAAAGTCTGGTGCTGGTTAGTTAGCAAAGTTGGTTTTCCCTGCATGGATGGGAAGGGCAAGATCAATCCGTCAAGTCTTGTTATGGCTGTCAACTCACTGCAATAAAGAGAGGTATTTTTGAAGCTAATGGGAATAGCTCGGAAGACAATAGCTTAGGCTATAGTGCACGATTGCCCAGCAAGAGGTAAATTTGGATGCTTCACTGAACAAATAAAATAGAATTGTTTGGATAAAGTTTCTTGCAAGTTTCTTAAAACTTTTTTCATGTACAAATAGTATGTTTTTTACAGTATTTTTTTCATAGGTAAAGGTAAAGGTTCCCCTCGCACAAATGTGCTAGTCATTCCCGACTCTAGGGGGCGGTGCTCATCTCTGTTTCAAAGCCGAAGAGCCAGTGCTATCCGAAGACGTCTCCATGGTCATGTGGCCAGCATGACTAAATGCCAAAGGCACATGGAACACTGTTTTTCTACTTGCATTTTTTACGTGCTTTCGAGCTGCTAGGTTGGCAGAAGCTGGGAAAAGTAACGGGAGCTCACCCCATTATGCAGCACTAGGGATTCGAACCGCCGAACTGCCAACCTTTCAATCGACAAGCTCAGTGTCTTAGCCACTGAGCCATCATGTCCCTGGTGTATTTTTTTCATATTTTTTTTCATACTGTAGCGCAAAGTGATTCCCCAGGGGTTATTTATTAAGTTTAGCTGAGGAAAGCAGAACTGTTTTGGGATCGGGGAGCAATGGGGAGGATACAGGTAATCTTCAACTTACAATCATTCATTCAGCAATCATTTGAAGTTATGATGGCACTGAATGGTGCTTATGACTGGTGTCTTTGTGATTCCCTTCCCAGCTGGTGTCTCCTGCACACTCTTGCTTTATAAGCCCATCACTTAGCAATGGAAATTCAGGTCCCAAAGGCCATTGTGTGTTGAAGGCTACCTGGATTGCAGACTTTTATTTGAGAAAGTTGTAAATGTTCCGTCAACTTTTGTAGGTAGAACTTTTTGTGTGGGTGCAAAGATGTGTGTGCATTCATCTGCACTATTGTCACATTTTGTCCTGGCAAGTAAATCAGCTACTTATGGGGGATGATAATAATAACACAAATAATAGAACATTGTCACAACGGGAGAATACTGATTTGAATGTTTTCTTTTCTCCTATTCTTGCATTATGCTTTGCTTTGTTACATTATTTCTTCCGGTTTATAAGGTTTATTTGAGAAATTCATTTCTACACTGCCACAATCAAAACATGGCTTAAAGAGGAGAACTACAAATCAAAACATTCATGGTAAAAATAAAAACAACAAGAATACAATACAACAGTACAGAAATAAAACTGTAGAAAATACAATAGGAATAAAGATGAAGGTAGAGATGATGACTTCAAATTAAAGTTCTACAGAACAGCTTGCTCTTCAAAAGCTTCTAAAGTTTCTAAAACATCAACAGAAAAGCAGTACCATCTTGTCTTGATCCCCTAAAACAGTGGTCACCAACTGGTGGTCTGCGAGAAAATTTTGGTGGCCTGCAGAAAAATTATTTGCATTTTTTATATTGTACTAAATCAGGGGTCTCAAACTACGGCCCCTGGGCCAGATACGTGCAATGAACGTTTATGTTGCTGCAGAGAGTCTCCCCCTTTGGGGTCTTTTTGTGTGGGTTGGAGTGGGGCAGAAATTCCAACTTGGGGTCTGCTTCAACCTCCTGGTGCGGGGCTTTGGGCGAAGGCTGGAGGGAAGTGCCGCTGGTGGGCTTTGTTCCAATGGGATTGCATCATGGCCTGGAACTGGCTGACTATCTCAACCCTTTGAGCCTCCAGGTGCCGGTACCTGGCCTTGCACTCACACAGGTCTTCCCTCTGCTTGGAAACCCTATGCTTGTAGTCCTCAGTGAGGTACTTCTGCTGAGCCTCCTTCTCGGTCAGATCCAATTTGAACTTGGACCGGGGTATCTACGAGACCGCCTTCTGCCACCAATAGCCTCTCACCGACCAGTACGCTCCCATAGGGAGGGTCTTCTCAGAGCGCCATCGGTCAAACAGTGTCGACTGGTGGCCCCCAGGGGGAGAGCCTTCTCTGTGGGGGCACCTGCCATCTGGAACGAGCTCCCCCCGGAGATACGGAGGATCCCGGATCTGTGCACTTTCCGCTGTGCCCTCAAAACATTCCTATTCCAGCAGGCTGGTCTGGCCTAACCTTCCTTTTTAATTGTTTTTAAATTGGTTTTATAATTGGGGTGTTTTAAATCTGGCCAATGTATTTAATGTATTTTAAAGGGTTTTTAACGTTTGTATTATGTATATTTTACTTTCTGGCTGTTCACCGCCCTGAGTCCTTCGGGAGTAGGGCGGTATATAAATTTAATTATAAATAAATAAATAAATAAATAAATAAATAAATAAATAAATAAATAAATAAATCTGAGCCCGGGATTGAACTGGTCCGCGAGATTTAAAATTATGAATTTAGTGACCCCTGAGGTCCAAAAGGTTGGTGACCCCTGCCCTAAAATCTCCTGAAAAGTATAGGATTAGCAGCAGTTTCTTCCTGGTTGAATCAGGCCAATACTGATTGGAGTGCTCATTCCTGCAGGTATTCAGGTGCTGAACTATCAAATACTTCATACATCAAAACAGCATCTTGATTAGAGTTGGAAACCAGTGAGCAACCAATGCTGTGTCCACAAAACTGGTATAGTATTCTCCCAATGCCTGGAACCTGGCAGTACAAAGGTTGCTGCATTTTGGAACAACTACAGTTTTTGAATGCTCCTTAAGGGCAATTCCAAGTAGAGTACATTACAGTAATCTGTATCGGGTTCCAAGAATTAAGAACAATATATGGAGTTATTTCTGAGTAGTTTCCTTTATTAGTCTTCTCCTACAGAAGAGCAACAAAGATGATTAGGGGACTGGAGGCTAAAACATATAAAGTATGGTTGCTGGAATTGGATATGTTTAATTTAACGAAAAGAACATGATACACCCCTCCTGCGTGGTTTGCATTGGCTACCAGTTGCCCTCTGGGTGAGATTCAAGGTGCTGGTGTTGACCTATAAAGCCCTACATGGCTTAGGACCAGGATATTTGGCGGACCACCTACAGCCAGCAACAACATCCCATTGCCCGGTTCGCGCCCATAGAGAGGGCTTACTCAGGGTGCTGTCGGCTAGACAGTGGCGGCTGGCATCCCCCAGGAGTAGAGCCTTCTTGGTTGGGGCGCCCACCCTCTGGAATCAACTCCCCTTGGAGCTCCGACTAGCGCCCGACCTTCGCACCTTCCGCCAGGAATTAAAAACCTGGCTTTTCAAATCCCTTGACCTGGTCTGATGATGGGGTTTTAAGGGTTTTAATGGGTTCATTTTAAAATTTTTAGATTTTAGTCTTTATTTTTATTGTGGCTTGTGTTTTATTGTTGTGAGCCACCCTGAGTCCATTGTGAGATAGGGCAGCATATAAGCCGAATAAATATATAAATAAATAATGATAGCAGTGTTCCAATATCTAAGGAGTTGCCAAAAAGAAGAAGGAGTCAACCTATTTTCCAAAGCATCTGAAGCAGTGGTGAAATCCAAATTTTTTTACTATCGGTTCTGTGGGCGTGGCTTGGTGGGCATGGCTTGGTGGGCATGGCAGGGGAAGGATACTGCAAAATCTCCATTCCCACCCCACTCCAGGGGAAGGATACTGCAAAATCTCCATTCCCACCGCACTCTGGGGCCAGCCAGAGGTGGCATTTGTCAGTTCTCCAAACTACTCAAAATTTCTACTATCGGTTCTCCAGAACCTGTTAGAACCTGCTGGATTTCACCCCTGATTTGAAGGCAGGTCAAGAAGCAATGGATAAAAACTAATCGAGGAGAGAAGCAACCTGGAATTAAGGAGAAATTTCCTGACAGTTAGAACAATTAATCAGTGGCGCAAATTGCCTCCGGAAGTTGTGAGTGCTCCAACACTGGATGTTTTAAAGAAGAGATTGGACAACCATTTGTCTGAAATGGTATAGAGTTTCTTGCCTGAGCAGGGTATTGGATTAGAAGGCCTCTAAAGTCCCTTCCGACTCTGTTATTCTATAGACAGAATCTTGCCAGACTAAAGCAACTATCTGCATAATTATAGAAATAGAGCCATTTTAACTTTCTACCTGCTGACTAACCTTTCAAAGCTCTGCTGCCTCTTTGCCCTCTGGAAAGCAGCCTTTCCTTCTGGGAATCCAGACTTCAGTCTGCCACAATCTGCCTAGCTGATGATAAGGGCATGAATTAATATTGCCAAGTTCTCCTGCCCCAGGTAATGTCACAACTGGCACATCAGCTGAAACTGAGCACAAGCTCCCTGGCATCAGCGTTTATCTGCTTATCTCACAGGAGCTGAAGACCCCCCCCCAAGTCACAATATTGCTCCTTGATGTCCAGGACAGGCCCATTGAGATATAACTCTGGCATTGACAGAATGGCCAGCAATTCCAATTTGAACAGCAATTCCAATTTGCCAGAGCTCAATGTCAGTCTATTTCCTTCCATTCAGACCCTGAAAATCCCCAGGCACTATGTCTATGGAGATTATCAGTCATCCAGGTCATGGTTGCCCCAAAGGTGCTTTTTTCAAGAGGCAACTGGACTTCCTGGTTTTTCTTTGAAGACGTTTCACTTCACAAGCTTCTTAGATGAGAAGCGAAACATCTTCAAAGAAAAATCAGAAAGTCCAGTTGCCTCTTGAAAAGAGCACTCCAGGCGCTATGAAAGCGTATCCATAAAAACTTCCCCACAGCCTAGAATAGCGATGTGCAATATGATATCACTGGCAAATTCTGCACCTTTGTGTTGTGATATTGTCAGTTATATTGTCACTGCAGTGGCTCAGTGGCTAAGACGCTGAGCTTGTTGATCGAAAGGTTGGAAGTTCAGCTGTTCGAATCCCTAGTGCCGCATAACTGGGTGAGCTCCCATTACTTGTCCCAGCTTCTGCCAACCTAGCAGTTTGAAACCATGTAAAAAAATGCAAGTAGAAAAATAGGGACCACCTTTGGGGGGAAGGTAACAGTGTTCCATGTGCCTTTGGTGTTTAGTCATGCTGGCCACATGACCATGGAGACGTCTTCAGACAGCGCTGGCTCTTTGGCTTTGAAATGGAGATGAGCACCGCTCCTTAGAGTCGGGAAAGACTAGCATATATGTGCGAGGGGAACCTTTACCTTTTTATTGTCAGCTTGTACAAAAAAAAGGAATGATTTCCATAATGGCAGCATGATGTTTCTGTCATTTTAACAAAAATCTTTGGATTTTGTGGACATCTCTGTGCCATTCACCCACATTTAATGCTCTCTAGCCTGTTCAAAAATGCTCCAAACTGCATTTCTATCTCAACTGATCGTGACTGCTTTACTAAATCAAACTCATCTACTTATTTATTCATATATTCTTGTTTTACTTTAGGGAAACCAGACTTTACAATAAAGCTTTAATTTTTTAAAAAAATAAAAATCTCTGTTGCCTGTGCTCAGACTCATATACAATTAAACTGATCAGCAGCATTTTGTCAGTTTTACCAAAACATGTAGAAAAAAAAGCCTCTTGGGTCTCTACTTGGAACAATTTCTTCCCTCCCAGTAGACATTGAATTAGAATGTGATACCTATCTAGGCTAAAGGAAAGTGCAGGACTCAGGTCTCCTGATATTTCCTTTCATTTCAAAACTTTCTGAGGTGGTATGCTCACCTCCATCTTGAAAACTCAGCATAAAAACAAGATTGCATCCAAATCCTTGAGTTCCTCCTAAGGCTTTAAATCAGGGAATCGGATCCCCCGATCTGGTAGCGATGGAGGTGGATGGTTCGGAGAACCGGTAGCAAAAATCCATGCCCCCCCCATTGCCCAGCTGAGCCGTACAATCATCAGAGCTTTTTTTTAAAAAAATTTAAATCAGGCAAGTCAGCTGGGATCGTCAGAGGCTTTAAAAAAAAAAAGAAAGCCTCTGCAGATCAGGCAAGTCAGCTGGGATCATCAGAGGCTTTAAAAAAAAAAAAGAAAGCCTCTGCCAATCAGGCAAGTCAGCTGGGATCATCAGAGACTTTTAAAAATATTTTTTTACAAAGTCTTCAGCCAAAGAGAATGTAGAAAAAAATGTTTTTAAAAGTAAAAAAAAAAAAGTTGGTCATGCCCACTCAGTCATATTAGCCTGCCCCCACCAAGCCACGCCTACAGAACCGGTAGTAATAAATTTTATATTTCACTACTGCTTTAAAGAGTGTACCAACAGGTTAAAGTGCAACATGTGTTCTCTCGTTTAATGTGAGTGCCTTTTGCCATATTTGATAGAGTTCCTCAGACCTGAATTATATATATATATATATATATATATATATATATATATATATATATATATATATATATATATATATATATATATATTGCCCTGTCTTCTTCTTGGTAGTTCCTCAATTCGGCTGTTTTTTGTTCTTAGATTGTTTGTCTAAATTCATGGTTCCTTAATTGGGGTATTGCTTGCTGCTTGATTGTTGGTCTGGTATTCATCCTGTTTTTAATCCCTGCTTATTTGGGAGTTTTTGCTAGTAAGGAGGTGTTTTGGTCTTTTTGTTTCCTTTTCAGCTTTTTGATTGTCTCTTTTGAATGGTATGTAAATGTTGTTTATCTCTCTGTGTGTGTTGATGGTTGAGTTGTCTGATTGTCAGAGCTCCCTAGTGTTTTTGTACTTAGCTTGGACTAGGCTGCTCACAGGGACTAGGCTGCTCAGAGTTTTCTAGTTGAAACTATGTGTTGTGAGATGAAGGAGTTTTCATCATGTCTATTGACTGCTAGTTGGTTTCATGGATGTGCTCTGCAAGTCTAGAATAGATTTATGGAAATTACCGCTCTTAAAAATCAGAAAGGTCCTTCTTGCTGGAAACAATGGCAGAAGAGCAGTAATTTTCCATCTCCCGCTTGCAAATGTTCAGAGATATCTGGTTTACCACAAAATGCTGGGCTAAAATGGCCTTTGGCTTGATCCAACAGCAGATTTATTCATATATTCTTAACATCGTCTGAGAAGGTGATCCATAGCTTTCAATTTAGAGATTTATAGAATCATTTTTCTCCTCTTGTTTCTGCCCAGTCAGAAATGTCTGGCCAAGTCAGTTTGATGCAGAATAATGTCATCTTATTGGTGGCTGAATCAACAACTAATACCAACCAAAGATAATTGTTTTGCACTGTAGCACATATGGTACAAGTATTTTTCTTGCCTACTTGGGCAAAGGGCCCTAATGCAGTATGTTGATAATGCACGGAAACTGTTTATGAAACCAAGCACAAAAACAGAAAAATGGCATATAAATAACCCTCTTCCTTTTCACTTAACCCAGGACTATCCAGCACAACATCTGCTGGTAAATTGACAATTAGTCTTGTTGACCAAAAGCCATATTGAGATGACTTTAAAGTGCTAAATTGCGGTTGATTATCCACTTATGAATGCAGGCTGATTCATGGTTATGTTTTGATGAAGCTTCTTACTATTGCATTCAACAAGATACACAGAAAAACAAGAAAGCTAAATAATGAAACCAGCAGCAAAACATTGTAGAGTACATTATCTTTACCATGTTCATTTATTCTCTTCTGAGTGGCTTTCTCAATAGATATACCAGCTGTACCTCCTCCTCTTCCTCCTTTCTGACCACAAGAACTAATTCAAACAGCAAAGTGGAAGCAGAAGTGAGTTGATCAACTGAAACAAAACTTTTACAGGTAGTCAGTCTTCAACTTACAATATTTCGTTTAGTGACTGTTCAAAGTGACCACGGCATGAAAAATGTGACTTATGACCATTTTTCACAGTTATGACCTTTGCAGCATCCCCATGGTCATCAGAACAAAACTCAGATGCTTGGCAACTGGTTCATATTTATGACCGTTGCTGTGCCCCAAGGTCATATGATCCCCTTTTGCCCCAAGGTCATGTGATCCCCTTTCTCACAAGCAAAGTCAATGGGGAAGACAGGTTCATTTAACAACCAGGTGCTAAGTGAATCAACTACAGTGATTTGCTTAGCAACTGGGGAAAGAAAAGTCATAAAATGGGGCAAAACTCACTTAACAAATGTCTCACTTCGCAAAATAAACTTTGGGCTCAGTTCTGGTCGTAAGTTGAGGACTACCTGTATTTAAGATAATTGTTTGTATTTTTATAGATTGAGAACTCTTTCCTCATATTCTTCTGTCTGCCTTTATTTTCAACAGCTTACCAAAATTCTACTCCATAACTCAGAAGAGGAAGGGGAAGGGGAGAGGAAACAAATGAGGTTTTGTAGCCAAAACAATAAAGTTTTCCTGTGGGAACCAAGGACATTTTCCTCTGGCTGGCCAGAGGAGGAGCAAGTATCCAAGCAACCAGCCACCACCTGGACTGGATAGCATGACCAGTGACTTGGGGGGGGGAAAGGGAAACTTTTACTTTTAATCAGGTGAAAGCCATGGGAAATTTCTGAGTCGGCTTTCAGTAGTTGTGCCAATATAAAGTATCCAATAAACTGTTCTTTGAGGAACCTGCCTGCCTCGGAGTTCTGTTTGGAACTTGGAACGCTGACCATAGTTTTCTTGGCAAGGTTTTTCAGAAGTGTTTTGCTATTGTCTTCTTCCTAGGGCTGAGAGAAAGTGACTGGTCCAAGGTCACCCAGCTGGCTTTGTGTCTAGGGTGGGACTAGAACTCACAGTCTCTCACTTTCTAGCCTGATGCCTTAACCACTACCCCACAGTAGCTCTCCAGCATTTCTTAAGAACGAGCATATTCAACCTGCATTAAATTATTCAGTGCTTATAACCTCTCTTGAGATGTGAGGGATAGTAATGGTGACGATAGTGGTATTCTCCTAAATATATTTTGCACTTAACTACAGACCTTGGGTTTTTTTCCCATAGAACCACTAATACCTTTTATAAGAATGGTTCCAGAAATGAACAATTTAACAATTTGCACCTTCTGAAGTATTGGATGTGTAAACTTTCCAGCCTCTCTCAAAATTGCCATTTTGAATTTTTAATGTGATGGAACCATAATTACTTCCCACGCTTTTCATATTAACTGCAGTTAATTTGACTTAACTTCAATTACATTTCTATTTCATTAAGTCAAATCTGATGTTGATCCTTAGCCAACACGGTTCTTTATCCTGCTTCTTTTTTGTAGTAGAGCCACTGATCCCCAAAGTTGAGCATTTCTGGTTTCAGAGATTTCTATCTTATTCTTCAACTGAAAACCTTTTCTGCATAGCTAAGACAAAGACTGTTGAATCAACATCATGGCCTACTAACTACTAAGAATTCTTTATTGGCCAAGTGCGATTGGACACACAAGGAATTTGTCTTGGTGCATATGCTCTCAGTATACATAAAAAAAGAGATACATTTGTCAAGAATCATAAGGTACAGCACTTAATGATAGTCATAGGGTACAAATGGGCATCATTCAAATTATTTTCATGGATATTTTGACAGCCGAAGTCCTACTCATACATAAGCTAATTACTCACACCAAGCCTGCTAGAATGTGAAATGGAAAATCAGGTGCTGCCCTATCTTGATTTTGCAAAGTGATGATTTTGCACTAGATGGTATTTTGCCTACAATTGGATGAGAACAGAGGCTCCAGAATTCATCGCATGACATACCAATGATGTATATGGTTCTTCTTGCTAGAGGTTTTGAAGATGGATATAGATCCAGTGTTACTCTGGATTTCCTAAAGTAGGGAGTTAAGACACCTAGCTGAGTCCCATGTGACTTTAACACATGCTTTCTAAAAGTCTTCTTCTAAAAATAAACTTAATATGGGAGCAAGCTTGGATGACAACTGGAGACTCATCTGGAAAGGTTTGGCAATTGTCATGTAAACCAGTACACATTTTACACAGGCAATCAACCATCAAATGGCAGCTGATACTGAACAGTTCTAACAAGGACTGCAATTATATTCAAAAAAGATCCATGATACATGTGAAGTGAATAAATTTGCAGCTGCCTTGCCTCATTTATAGAATCCATTACCAACATGTTGTCATAAGTTGTGCATAAAAACAGATTTCTCTATGGTTCTGAAATTGCAGTAGTGGTTATTTGTCATGGTATTACAAATGCCATATAAAAGCCAACTAGTTATGGACAGCATGGTTTTGTTTTTACTCTTCCATTCCTCATCATACATGGGACAAGAGGTTGCACAATTGTAGATTCCTATATGAAACTTACAAGCTGAAATTCTACCTTTTGCAATAGCGGTGAATATCTGTAGCTCAGGTGTAGTATGACGGTGAAGGTTCCTTCTCTAGGCCTGTGGGTTGGTTTCTGAATACTTTGTTACCAGCCTTCTGTTGGTATCTGTTGCTGTTTTCTTAATTCTGGCTTTGTAAGCATAAAATTCCTGAGGGTGTGGGCAGGGGTGAAATCTACTTACCTTCCCAACAGGTTTGGAAGTGCACACGCTATGCACATGTGCTCGCTTTGCTTGCGTGCATGCATGTGTCATGTGCGCACACAGACCCTCTGCACATGCTCAAATCCTTCTGTGCATGCGCAGAGGGTAAAAAACAGGTTACTTCCTGGTTTTAACAGTTTTAACGACAACTGGGCGGGTGGGCGGAGCTTCGCACCACCATCGCTACTGGTTCTCCAAACCATCAGTCCGAACCGGGAGCATTTCACCCCTGGGTGTGGGGGTTGTCAACACTGCCATGCTGCTTTCAGACAACCATACTTAGTAATTGGAGTAGATCTACCTTAACTACTAGACGTTAATGAAAAGTCAAACTTTTCTGTATCTTTGTTATTTAATGGTTGTCTGGGTTTTAGCAACTTAACTATGGGCTATGTTGAATGGAGGGAAAACCTTTGGGAGAACCATGACCTGGATGACTGAGAATCTTCATAGACAATGGAAGGAAGAGAATATGTATAAGCCCTATGCAGTTACTCTAAAGTGGAAGCAAGCTTTAATGATTATTTCTGAGAAACATGTAAATACAAAGACAACTATACTGGGAAAAAATTGCCCCCCCAAATGATTAAAACGTACCTTTTAGGATCAAATAGATGAAACAAAAGGATGAAATCTTTTTCAGAATATCAGGTTGGGAGGTAGACCAAACACTTGCCAGTCACAACTATGTAGTCCAGAGCCTTGGTGGTGCAGTGGACTAAAGTGCTGTTAAATAGCACTTAGCTGCAGCTGCCTGCAATTACTGCGAGTTCAAATCTCACCAGGCTCAAAGTTGATTCAGCCTTCCATCCTTCCGAGGTAGGTAAATTGAGGACCCGGATTGTAGGGGCAATAAACTGACTTTGTAAAAACACCGCTTATGGGGGGCCAAAAGCCCTACTAAGCAGGTATATGCAAAAGTATGACGGCTATTGCTTAACGCATTGTAAGCCGCCCTGAGTCTCTGGAGAAGGGCGGCATATAAATCGAACCAATAAATAAATAAATAAATAAAAATAAACTGACAGTTTGATCAACTGCTTATTTCTTTAAAGAAGATACTATATTTGAAATCTTGCTTTGTCGTGGAAGGCAAGTGTTTTTTTTCTCTTTTTTAAAAAATATTTTATTAAGTTTGTAAAGTACATTAAGTATCATTTCTATTTACATCGGAAGTGCAGTGTTTATACATATATACATATACATAAGATATGCACCTGGTATTTCTTAAGCTACTTATTCCTTTTATTAGGTACATCTTTTTCTCCTTTTTTTAATTTTATCGTTTATCCATTCATACCACCTTCCCCAAACAGTATGGTATTCTGAGTTTTCATCATTTATTTCATGTGTTAATTTGCTCATCTCTGCGCACTCCAGTATTTTCCTAATTATATGTTCTTCTGTAGTAGTAAAGAAGAATTATGGAAAGAAAAAGATATATTTAATTATACATATCACCACTGCTGCGAGACTGGCATATGCACAATACTGGAAAGAGAAAGATCTGCCAACAGAAGTGTTTTCTCATTTTACAGAAAGTTTTTATTTGGCTCATCCATTAAAAAACACAATTAGCATATGAACAAAGAGAGATAGCAGTGAAAGCCTCAACATACAGTCAGGTCCAGAAATATTGGGACATCGACACAATTCTAACATCTTTGGCTCTATACACCACCACAATGGAGTTGGAATGAAACAAACACAATGTGCGTTAACTGCAGACTGTCAACTTTAATTTGAGGGTATGTACATCCAACTCAGGTGAACGGTGTAGGACTTACAGCAGTTTGTATATGTGCCTCCCACTTGTTAAGGGACCAAAAGTAATGGGACAATTGGCTTCTCAGCTGTTCCATGGCCAGGTGTGTGATATTCCCTCATTACCCCAATTACAATGTGCAGATAAAAGGCCCAGAGTTCATTTCAAATGTGCTATTTGCATTTGGAATCTGTTGCTGTCAACTCTCAAGATGAGATCCAAAGAGCTGTCACTATCAGGGAAGCAAGCCATCATTAGGCTGAAGAAACAAAACAAACCCATCAGAGAGATAGCAAGAACATTGGGCGTGGCCAAAACAACTGTTTGAAACATTCTCAAAAAGAAGGAATGCACCGGTGAGCTCAGCAACACCAAAAGACCTGGGAGAACATGGAAAACAAGTGTGGTGGATGACTGAAGAATTCTTTCCCTGGTGAAGAAAACACACTTCACAACAGTTGGCCAGATCAAGAACACTCTCCTGGAGGTAGGTGTATGTGTATCAAAGTCAACAATCAAGAGAAGACTTCACCAGAGTGAATACAGAGGGTTCACCACAAGATGTAAACCATTGATGAGCCTCAAAAACAGGAAGGCCAGATTAGAGTTTGCCAAACAACATCTAAGAAAGCCTTCACAGTTCTTGAACAAGATCCTATGGACAGATGAGACCAAGATCAACTTGTACCAGAGTGATGGGAAGAGAAGAGTATGGAGAAGGAAAGGAATTGCTCATGATCCTAAGCATACCACCTCATCAGTGAAGCATGGTGGTGGTAATGTCATGGCGTGGGCATGTATGGCTGCCAATGGAACTGGTTCTCTTGTATTTATTGATGATGTGACTGCTGACAAAAGCAGCAGGATGAATTCTGAAGTGTTTCGGGCAATATTATCTGCTCACATTCAGCCAAATGCTGCAGAACTCATTGGATGGCGCTTCACAGTGCAGATGGACAATGACCCAAAGCATACTGCAAAAGCAACCAAAGAGTTTTTGAAGGGACAGAAGTGGAATGTTATGCAATGGCCAAGTCAATCACCTGACCTGAATCCCATTGAGCATGCATTTCACTTGCTGAAGACAAAACTGAAGGGAAAATGCCCCAAGAACAAGCAGGAACTGAAGACAGTTGCAGTATAGGCCTGGCACAGCATCACCAGGGATGAAACCCAGCGTCTGGTGATGTCTATGCGTTCCAGACTTCAGGCTGTGATTGACTGCAAAGGATTTGCAACCAAGTATTAAGAAGGGAAAGTTTGATTTATGATTATTATTCTGTCCCATTACTTTTGGTCCCTTAACAAGTGGGAGGCACATATGCAAACTGCTGTAAGTCCTACACCGTTCACCTGAGTTGGATGTACATACCCTCAAATTAAAGCTGACAGTCTACAGTTAATGCACATTGTGTTTGTTTCATTCCAACTCCATTGTGGTGATGTATAGAGCCAAAGATGTTAGAATTATGTCGATGTCCCAATATTTCTGGACCTGACTGTATAACTGTCTGCATATCTTTCTCTTTCTTTCCTTTCTCTCTTTTTTCTGTTTCTGTTTCTGTTTCTGTTTCTCTTTTTCTTTCTTTCTTTCTTTCTCTCTTTCTCCTCTCCTCTCCTCTCTCTGTATCTATCTATCATCTATCTAATCTCAGTCCTTAAAATCACCTCTAATATATTGAGCTCATGAAATCTTAGATTTGATGCATGGAGTTTAAGCCAAGTGCTATTTTACTGAGATCTTGCCATCAGGCAATAGATATTGTCTGTAGGATACTTTACAGGATTTGAAGGCATGCTATTCCATTTGATAGCAAGTGCTAAAATTGAGGAACTGCCAATTGAAAGAGAGGATGAGTGATTGCTGAGCAGCTACTGCCAGGAACAATGAGCATTTTCCAAGCCACCATCCTGTTCAAATAAGTAGTCATTTACATTGGATTACTACAACTATGGAAAAAATGTGCCAGATGGTTGTAATAGTTGCAGTCAAGAGAGATCACTGGAGGGTGGTTGGATAAGGGAAGCATTTTAAAGCAGTTTCAGCTCTGTTCTGATTTTTCATAAGAGGTTCCTTTTCCTGCTTATCATTTTATCTGCTTTGTTGTTTGAATAATCCCTCTCCCAGAGTGGGTTTGGGGCTGAAATAAACACCTTTCATTTCTTCTATTATCCAATGCTTCTTCCCTCTGAAAGCTATTGACAGGTAACCATTGATGGTGGGTAGCTTTGATTTGGTTAATCAAAGGGATAGCTTGGTTAAGTGTGGTGTAACACACCTGGAGATGGTCAAAGGCTATAGTGATATATGAATAATTTTGTAAAAAAATTGATTTTGGAAGGATTACTTCGGAAGGAAGATTTTCCCATAGAAATAGACTGTAGTCTTATTATCATAAAACAGGGACATCAAGGAGATAAAGCTGTCATTTTTTCTATGTTAAAGCTACCAAATCTAAGAAACAAATCTCCAGATTATTAGTAAATTTCATAAAGGAAAAAAAAAACAGTTCTTTGCTCCCATCTAGTGGTTATCTGGATTTTTGCAATTCAGATCTGGTAGCCTATGTTATTCAGCACATTTTGCAATACCTGACTTATATTGTTAAATTTCTCTCAAAGTGGTTATAAAATTAGAATTCTAATTCCAAATTAGAATGTGTTGAATGCATGGAGATTTATCATAATTATAGATAAAAGGATACATGGAACTAGTGTTAAAGATTTGAACTTTGGGATCTTATGCAGTAATGAAAAGCACAAGGAAACAAACAGCGCACAGAGTCCATTCCATCCTGCAGTATGTAAGTTGCATTAATTACTATTGCTTTAGTGTTACCCTCCCACACTTGCACACAAGTATATATACAAGTGATCTATGGCAGGCCTATGAAACTGGTGGCCTGCAGGCTGGATACATCATGCGCAGCCCATGCCCGTCCTGGCTCCTCAAAGAAAAAACAACAACATTGCGATATGTCACATACATCCCATGATGCGATCGAGTTTGACACCTCTGATCTATGGGATGCTCTGTAGATGACAGTTGCAAATATGGATTACGAGATTCCAAACAAATATTTGTCTAGCCTTCCTTCTATCCTTTGCTAGTGTTTTTATCCATCATGTGTCCCTTCAGGTTGTCCTTTTGTTGACCATTAAAATAATCTTTTGGTCCTTTTGTTCCATTACTTCCAGTGTTTTAGTCCCTGGAACATGTTCCTTTCTCAGAAACCATTTTTGACAAAAGGTATAGCACATTCACAAATTCATATGTACTAAGAACATTCATAATGGTAAAATTGCTTTGGGGCACTCTTGCTAATTATTGCGGTTATACAAGGATTATTATTGCTGATTATTATTATTGAGATTATACAAGGACATACCAATTAGAAACATCAGGTGGTTAAAAAAAATGCAATAATTGGTTAAATGCTACTTCAAAGTTTTAAAACACGATGGTGAAACATCTTTATGTGTCAGTTGTTGCTATTTTTCTTTAGGTAACCAAAGAATTGTAAACAATAATGTGTGTTTCTTATCAGGGTAAATGCTACCAATACAACAAACCTGTTCTATCTGCTAGTCAAATATTTATCATCCTAGTAAAATAGTATTTCACTATAGCGATGAACCCATTTGTACTGAAACGTCAGGCTATATTACTCTGTGATGTTATGATTTTGTGGTGGCTTATCCTTAATAAATTTACCATTGTTTATTTGAGTCTTATTCTGAACAAAAGTCATATTTCATGTACTAGTCACTATGAATACAGAACCATTATACTGTAAGAAGTTATTGTTTCCATTTAAATCTAAAAAAAATTTTGCAATAAGCTTTCCCCAGGTCCCCATTTAGGAGCCCCCACCCCAATAAACAGAAATGCCAACATTTCTTTATGACAGTCTTTGAAAAATGGAACAAATAGAAAGCAAACAACAAAAGTCATAAATGATCATGGCTTCAGCATTATTTATTTCTTAAATTTATTTCCTGCTCATCTTGCCATGGGGCTACTACCCATACCCTACCCCTGTCCACTTCCTTAAGAACAAAAGGATCAAATTGTTCCTAGATCACTTAGTAAGTTTGGTCACCATGATGTAAAAAAGATGTTGAGACCAGTGGTGAAATCCAAATTCTTTTACTACCGGTTCTGTGGGCGTGGCTTGGTGGGCATGGTGTGGCTTGGTGGGTGTGGCAGGGGAAGGATACTGCAAAATCTCAATTTCCACCCCACTCCAGGGGAAGGATACTGTAAAATCCCCATTCCCTCCCCACTACTGGGGGAAGGGTATTGCAAAATCTCCATTCCCACCCCACTTTGGGGCCAGCCAGAGGTGGTATTTGCCGGTTCTCCAAACTACTCAAAATTTCTGCTACTGGTTCTCCAAACTGATCAAAATTTCCACTACCGGTTCTCCAGAACCTGTCAGAACCTGCTGGATTTCACCTCTGGCTGAGACTCTAGAAAGAGTGCAGAGAAGAACAATAAAGATGATTAGGGGACTGGAGGCTAAAACATATAAAGAAGGGTTGCAGGAATCAGGTATGGCTAGGTTGATGGAAAGAAGGACTAGGGGTGATATGATAGAAATTTCCTGACAGTTAGAACAATGAATCATTGGAACTACTTGCCTCCAAACACTGGAAGTTTTTAAGAAGAGATTGGATGCCTTTCCCCAGGCATCTCACAAGGACTTGTACCATGCTTGGGATCCAACTGGGAATGAATCTGAGTGATTTTATCTGACAGATGTTCAACAAATTTCTCTGCATGGCTCTGAAGATGATTATCTGTGCCCCCTTTCCAGCCCAAGAGGGACTGAGTGATTCAGCACTGGGCCAGCCGGCAAAACTCAGCAGATGCAATAAGAATGGAGACGTAATTCCATTTTGCTGCTCTTATCACCATGTGATAGGGGTTAATAGTGGCTCTATGTCATGTCCATTCAGAGTCGTCCTTCAGTTTTCTCCAGTGGGTGGTCTAGGCATCTCTTAACCCTTTTTAGAGCCTGCAGCTCCTCCATGAACCAGTGATGGGTCAAGAGAGATTGCATAGGTACGATCCTGCCCAGACCCTCAACCGCCTGTGATTTTAGGCCAGGGGTGTCAGACTCAGGGCCTATGGGCCGGATCCAGCCCATGGGGTGTTTAAGTCTGGCCTGTGGGGCCAGCCTGGAAATAGCAAAGGACAGGCCCCATGCAACACTTTGCCAGCCAAAACAGGGCACGGGGGACCATGCACCCCATTTTGGCCAGCAAAATGTTGCAGGGGGCCATTCAGGCTGAAAACACGCCCCCCGTGCCCCGTTGTGGCTGGCAAATAGTTGCAGGGGGCTCTCCAGGCTGAAAATATGCCCCCCATGCCTTGTTTTTGCCCAGCAAAATGCTGCAGGAGGCATCTGTCCCATCTCCCCCACCCCCACCCCGGCTGGCCTGTGGAGGAGAGCTACAGGCTGTTACCAAGACTTCAATAGAACTGTGAAACAAATCCTCTGGAACTGAATATCCTCCAGTTCCTCTGGAATCCATTTGGGATCATCAGTCTTTGGGGTCAGACGGATTGAATGGGTCCATCTTCCCTGCAGAAGAGGGAGGCATAAGAGATTCTCAGTGCCACCAGGGTATGATCTCCCCATGACAGGGAAGAGAGATAGTGTTAGATTCCCCACCAGATCATGCTGGAATTGGTCTGACTCCCACAAGAATATCATATCTGGCATGTGATCACTGTCTGTTAAGGATATTCTTGACTCATAACCGATGTTGTGAGTTATTGAGCAGAGTACCCTTTGAGTAAACGCATGAAAAGCAACTGGGAGTGGTTGTGAACAATCGTAGTCAACATACAAACACACTGAGTTGTTGTAGTCTTTTACTTTTAGAAAAAGTAAAGCAAAGTTCAAAAACAATCCAACTCATACACAGATAAGACAAGAGTTAAAAGATCAATTCACGGATATTTCAAGTTCAAAATCTTCTTACCAGTTGTAGTCATACACAATAAAACAGTTCTTCTTGAGTTTCAAAACAGGAACAAGTTCAATATCAAAACATTCAATAAATAGTAGAAAGCAACATGTATCTATGATCAAACAGTGATCATGCAGAGAGATCAGGTAGAGAGTTACAGCAAATAAGCAGGTAAAATGATGTAGTATCCACACAAGCCATGATCCCGACTTCCCTTAAGTACATTGGCTACAGAGTTTAGCCAATCAGGATACAGGATGATGCAATACAGTCTTAAAGCAATATAATACCTTTCTGACTGCAAACATACATTGTTGGTTTATATATTGCCTGACCAACTAGTTAGATAAATAACCATTTCCTAACACTGTCCAAAGTCATACCCTTGATTATCCACATGCATGTATAGATTGACTTGCTCTACTACACCATGGCCAAGTGAACTATTGAGACTATAATTGTAATGAGACAAATTTAATAAATAATAACTGTCCCACTAACCCAGGGAATTCTAGGAATTGAAATTTCATACAACTGGAAGTGTCCAATGTTGAAAAATACTGCTTCTTCCCTGACCTATCCCCATTCCTGTAGCTTTGATCATTTGTCCTTGTTCCCCCCTCCCTGTCCACATGTAATGCAAAATAGAAAATGTCACTTTTACCCATGCTTTTGCTGTTGGAGAGATCGGTTCAAATTTGTTGGTATGAGCTCTGGAATCAAAAGTTAAGCCAGAATTTCATTCAGCAGAAAAAGGGCCCATCCATGAATTCTGCAGAAAAACATCAGCATTTCAAATTGTAAGATCAGTTTCCATAAGCTGCAGGAAAGATAACCATAGGAAACCGACATATACTCAGCAGTTGAATACAGGTGAGAGCATGAGACAACGGAGACCCATAGTTGATTTTGAAATGTGCTAAAACGGCATGCTGAAGTGTTCTGTACTACAAACAACACACCAACAGCAAGAAATTGCTTGTTGGTGAGAAAAGGAAAATGGGTACAAAGGTTGGAAGAATTCTTTGCAGCTACTAGCCATTGAAGGGGAAACATGAAATGCATTAAATGAGCTAATTCTGAGTTGGGATTGGAATGCCTATCCTAATGTGCAAAATATAAGTTTCATTTAAACAAGCATTAATATTCATGCCAAATTCAACAGGAGTGAGGTGAATATTAATTGACTCTTTCTCTTCATGTACTGGAGGTACTTTGGGTTGACCAGTGTTTTAATATCCCAATCTTTCTGAATCTAAATTCAGAAATCTTAAATTCATGTGAGACTGAAATGGGTCTTATAGCCTATTTCCTACAGATAGCAAGACATTACAAGCAGGAGTGAAATCCAAATTTTTTCCTTACTGGTTTTGTGGGCATGGCTAAGTGGGCGTGGCAGGGGAAGGATATTGCAAAATCTCCATTCCCACCCCACTCTGGGGCCAGCCAGAGGTGGTATTTGCCAGTTCTCCGAACTACTCAAAATTTCTGCTACCGGTTCTCCAGAACCTGTTAGAACCTGCTGGATTTCACCCCTGATTACAAGGATAAATGTTTACACATTTAAGGGTCTAGGAAACTGCCAGCTATAGAGTGAATGATATTTGGGGTCAATATCTGAACCAGCAGCTATTCAATGCTTGTTTGTCAACTTCTATGTCTCTTTCGGCTCCTGACAACCTAACAGAATAATAGAGTTGGGAGGGACCTTGCAGGTCTTCTAGTCCAGGAATGTGAAACTTCCAGGAGTGTCAAACTTGTGTCATCATGGCATCATCATGTGATGTGTCACGACTTTTTTCCCTTTTGCTAAACTGAGTGTGGGTGTGACCAGCGCATGATGCATCCGGTTAGTGGGCAACAAGTTTGACACCTATGTTCTAATCCAACCTTCTGCTCAAGCAGGATACCTATACCATTTCAGACAAATGTCTGTCCAATCTCTTCTTGCTCATAGCATGATGTGACAGATTGTTGGGGGAAGCTAGGAAAGAAATGGAAGGGACAATAGACCTAAACATTGATGTATCAGTGAGCAAATCAGTTGGCAGATTATCCCATAAATAGCAACCTAGCTCAAGTGATCAAAAAAAAAAAAAATCTGGGGAGACATGTTTCAAAGTCTTCAAAGATATTCTACCTTAATTAACATGCTATAGAAGAAAGTAGGTAATTCCTCTTGCAGTTTTCAGCTCCTTAGGGGGAATTCCAGCCATGTTGGCCTCACTGCACAAAAGTGTTTTGTGATTCAGCATCTTGGACTAACGCAGCTTCATCTGTTTGTCAATGTTTCAACATATTATAAACGTAGGAAATAGGTTAGGTCGATGTTTCTCAACCTTGCCAAGTTTATGCTGTGTGGATTTCAACTCTTTCAATTCCTCAGTCAGCACTGAGGAAATTGTGGGAGCTGAGGTTCACACAACTTAATGCTGCCAAGTTTGAGAAACACTGGGTTAATTCATTACGGAATAGGTTAGGCATATAACTGGGATATTTTACAGTATCCTTCCCCTGGAGTGGGGTGGGAATGGAGATTTTACAGTATCCTTCCCATGCCACGCCCACCAAGCCACACCCTCAGAAAAGATAGTAAAAAAATTTGAAACCCACCACTGGTTGCTACCAATGGAAGGGGCTAAAGTTTTCCCTCCTTCTTTCTCCTTCTTTAGCCATTGTTCTATTTTATATAAACAGTCAATAGCATTCTGTCTAAGATGGGTTCATTGTTGATGGAATCCCAAAATCTTTATTACTGCAGTATAGGCTTCTCTCTTGAATCTACTCTCACATTTGTTAGGCGACTTCTACTTTTATAAGGAATGGAGCAAAACTATGTGCACTCTCTAAATTTTCTATACTCTTTGCAGAGTTTTATAAACCTCAGTGGAGAAGAATAACATGAAAGCTTATCTCCCTCTCTCCCCTGAATGTAATGGTGAGTGAAGGATGGAGGGATTTTCAGGGAAAAATAGGATTCTCCTATGAGCTGCAATATTTTCCTACAACCTCAGATTATAGAAGCTTGTTTGTTGAGGAATATTAGGAATAGCAGCTGAATATAATCCAGACAGCCCCGGTTGAATGACCACTCATTCAGCGGCTGTTTCCACTTATGTGCATGATCCTACTTAATATGTCTGATTGGGTTTTTCTCAGTAGCAGCCCTATTGAGAATGGGAAGATTATTTTTTCCACCTGGTAGTTTCAGACACAGAAGCTTGACTAGAATCTGAAGAACAATTTCAGGGGTGCATAAGGCAGCTGAAGACATTACAGACATTGTTGGCTGAAGGGATTAATCTAACTTGGTTACAATATAATCAATTGCAATTGAGATGGAAAGAGGACCAAAAAACTGGTATTATGGAGTATGAGGAAGAATTGGTCAGACATATAAAAGAGAAAGGTCCAATGCATATTAAAAGACTTTATAATGTTCTGTTAGAAAGGGATTCAGAAACTGAACTAGTTAAAGATTGTATGATTAAGTGGGCACAAAATTTTGAGGAACCAGTGATGTTGGAAACATGGGAAAAAATTTGGGTTCAGAATGTTAAATTTACACAGTCGCAGAACTTGAGGGAAATTTTTTATAAAATGTTTTACAGATGGCATTTAGACCCCAAAAAATTGTCGTGTATGTACCCTAATGTGCAGCCTAAATGTTGGAGATGTGATTGTCTAGATGCTACATATTATCACGTTTGGTGGACTTGTAAGAAAGTTAAGGCCTTTTGGATAAAAATTTGGTGGGTCATGCAAAATGTTTTGAAGAAAAAAATTCAATTTTATCCACAATTGTTTTTATTGGGTATAGCTAAGGGTTTTACATTGGGTGAAACAAAACTGATATTGCATATGATAACAGCAGCAAGATTGTTGATAGGTAAATACTGGAAAAATGAAGCGCTGCCTACGATTGAGGAATGGACTTTGAAGATGGCCAGTTTCGCAGAGATGGCGAAGATTTCAGCATATCTAAAAGATTGTTCACAAGAGACTTATGAATGGGAATGGAAGAGGTGGATAGATTATGTTCAGAACAAATTTCAAACTAGGAAGTATCAAATAGCTTTTATTTGAGAATGTTATATTAAGATAGAAATATTTTAAGGTAAAGAGGATGAAAAATTTATTTCAAAATGTTATATTAAGATAGAAATATTTTAAGGTAATGAAGATGAAAATTTTTAAGGGGGAGGGAGGGGTTCAAGTTTTATATACAAATGAGGGTTTTTCCTTCTACTTGATATGAGTATACTGTGTGGAAGTCTGGGGGGGAGGGGAGGGTTAGGGTGGGTTAGGGAGGTTGGGAAGTTTGGGGTGGGATGAGGGGGGAAAAAAGGGGTGAAAATGTAATTGTAAAACTTTTGCAATAAAAAAAAAAGAGTGTTTCCATTGCATCACTGACACTCAACCAATCTCATTGTACATATGTTGTACGCTGACAATAAAGATTTGAATTGAATTGAAAGAAAGAAGCCATTAACCCCCCCATTTTGTGTGTCGTCTGCTCAACGGTCCCCTTTTTTCTGCCATCAGTTCAGGAGTGAAATCCAGCAGGTTCTAACAAGTTCTGGAGAATCGGTAGCAGAAATTTTGAGTAGTTCGGAGAACCAGCAAATACCACATCTGTTTGACCCCAATAAGACTTTTTCAAATGGATAATAAAGTGGATAAAATGTGTTGGAGATGTAAAGTGGAACTCGGGACATATGTTCATATGTGGTGTAAATGTAATGGGGTTGAACTTTTTTGGTCTAGGATAGAAAATGAAATATTTGAAATAATTAAGAAGAGGGTCAAATTGAAATTGGAAACCATATTATTATTAATATTGAATGAAACAACATTAACAACTGGAGAAAGAGAATTGGTGAGGATTTTGGTTATAATGGGGAGAATTATAATTGCTAGATATTGGAAATTAAATGTTGACTTAAAATTAGAAGAATGGTACAATGAAACATGGAAATTTGCATTAAATGATAAATTGACTTGTGATATTAAAATTAGAAGTGGTATATATAAAGAAAATGTTTTTTGGAACACTTGGCAACCATTTGTGGACTTTGCACTTGGGAGATTGGATGAATCGGCACCAGTACCTTATCAAAGAGATTTCTGGAAGAATTGAAGACTTCAAGTTCCTAAAACTTCCTTTCCATTTGTATAGCATGTTGGGGGAAAAAAATTTTTTTCCCTTTCCTTACTATTGATTTTTTGTATTGATTTTTTTCCCCTTTTTGTTATTCCTTAACAATAAAAATATAATAAAAAACGTAAAAAAAAGAAAAAAGCAAATACCACATCTGGTTGCCCCAGAGTGGGATGGGAATGGAGATTTTGCAATATCCTTCCCCCAGGAGAGGGGAGAGAATGGGGATTTTGCAGTATCCTTCCCCTGGAGTGGGGTGGGAATGGAGATTTTGCAGTATCCTTCCCCTGCCACAACTACCAAGCCACGCTCATAGAACCGGTAGTAAAAAGATTTGGATTTCACCACTGCATCACTTTTCTATGTTTCTGTGTTTCTTTTCCTCCCCTCTGATCCCATTAGCTGATATTAAACAAAGGTTTTAATGTGTACGAGTCATTTGGTCCTTGAACATGCTTCAGTATTTTGCCACACCACTTTCAACTCCAAGACATCCATCATTTCCATTATGCTGTTTTTAAATGGAATAATTGTTGAAGGAAGATTGCAAAGAGGCTTTATAAAACCTGAAACCAAATAGAAATGTTTCAAGGGTTAAAGTGTCCGTAATTGGGTTCACTCTGGAAGGATTCAATGATTACAGTACTTTCCTCAGCTAATCCATTCATTAATATTTTATAAAACAGAGAACACTGGGCAGGTAATTGCAGGCCCATTTTATTCAAGACATTACTATTTCTTCAGCAGAGCTGTTTCAGAGAACATTAAGTGCAATTAATTCAAAGTTGTGACAAAGGCAAATAGAAGTGACAACTAGAAAAAGTTAAGAACCTGAAGCACAACATCACACTAAGTGGACAACAGTCAAGAGTAGATTACAACAACAGAAACTTTTAAGTGACATATGGTGCTCAAATACACTTCACTCTTTTCTTGTGTGGAATTTTCTTGGCCAGAAGTAAGGATACAGTCACTAAATCTGAAATGCCTTGGGTCAAAGTAAGTGTTCTAGAACAGGGGTCTCCAATCTTGGCAACTTTAAGCCTGGCGGACTTCAACTCCCAGAATTCCCCAGCCAGCTTTGCTTTTGAGGAATTCTGGGAGTTGAAGTCCGCCAGACTTAAAGTTGCCAAGGTTGGAGACCCCTGCTCTGGAACTCAGTCATTGTAACTTATGAACCTTTGAAACAACCAAATTTACATTTATTAGCATGAACACCACACAGGTTTTGTCACAGCGTTTTTTTTATTTCCCAGCTGAGCTTCATTATTTTTGGACTAATAGACTTACTGTAGTTTGCCAAGTTCCTTATCAGTACTTTACTACGCATGTCCGCATTCCTTCACTTGCTTCACACTTCTTTCCTTTGTTCTCTTGCCAGAGGTCCGGCTGGACCGGCAGGAGATCTCGCTTGCCAAAATGTAACAATTAACTTTTTCTTAGTTAGTGAGGTGTTTTATTTTCTTTATAACAAATAAATGAGTTTTATTAGAAACATTCCTTCGCGTTTTCTTTATCAGAATATTGCAACTTGGAATAAGCCACGATCCATCTCCTCTAAACCAGGGTCATTAGTCCCGGAGCCAAACATGGGATTAATTGATGCCTTGACAGGTTTATCCTCAACTCAAAGGATTCTAAAGTCTTCTAGGACATACATATCCTTCAGGGCGGTGAACAACAATTAAAACAAATGGAAAATTAAATTCCCTTAAAAGGATATAAAAGTAAACAGATACAACAGCTATATTAGTCGTAGAACTAATGCTTTCCTAGATTTTGCCAGATATAATTATTCTGGTCATCACAGTAATGGTTTACAGGCTGTTTTCCAGAGAAACATGGCATACCAAAAACTGAATAGAATGGAGGCTCTGTTCTAGAACTTCATTTAGAGTAATATTTCTGTAAAAGACCACTGGACAACTATCAAGGATCTTCCCTGCAAACAGCATATACAATGGTGCTCTCTGAGCTTGGCTGTTTTTTTAAAGACATTTCATTACCAAACTAGGTAATATTATCAGTGCATCATCAGCAAGAAAACAAACAAACACAGAGTGTATCAAGGACCCCACAGTCCAACCCTGAGTTACAAATATTCTCTTCAAAGCATATACAGATTAACTTTAGAGTCCTTTGTAGGTCACGATCTGTAGGCCTACCAATATTATCCCAAAATTGGTTTATTTAAATTAACCAGTTGGATTGATTCAATATGCCACGCTGTAACAACAACAAACTACATTTAGACTTAGCACGTTGAATGAAATGGTGACATGTTTGAAAAGTATTATAGTGGTTTTCAAAATTAATACAAGCTATCAAACAAATATAAGCTCTTTCCAGTTGATTGTTCTCGTTGTTCTAGAGACACTCTTGTTAAATGGTGAGATAAACGGTGATGATAATAACTCAAGTGTACACATCACACAAAGCCATTCATCTGCAGGCTCTTTAGAAGCTTGGATTCAATTATCCACATTGGCTTTGCTGGTGAAGCATTATAGGAATAGAATAGAATAGAATAGAATAGAATAGAATAGAATAGAATAGAATAGAATAGAATAGAATAGAATAACAGAGTTGGAAGGGACCTTGGAGGTCTTCTAGTCCAATCCTCTGCTTAGGCAGAAAACCCTACACCACTTCAGACAAATGGTTATCCAACATCTTCTTAAAAACTTCCAGTGTTTGAAGTTCATATATATGGAGATAGATGTCCTTAGGTCCTGGTTTTCTTAACAGAGGTTTCTTGTGAATTTACCTTAAAGAAACTAAGTCATATATCTTAGTTCCCCAAAGACAATAACACAGTGTGTCATACATATCAAAACAAAGTTCACTTTATAGGATCTGTGAACCCACTCTACCTATATGCCTGAGAGCTGGAGGAGATCTCTCTGGATACATTCATTACTTATAGATCCGTTTTCCCCAACCTGTTAATCTCAGATGGGCTGGACAACATCTCTCATCCTCAGGCAATACATCTGGAAATAAGTCATAATAAATTTGATGAAGTTGATCATAGAGCAGACAGGCATAATTTTGTTCTGCTAAAGGTATATTGAGAGCAACATATTTAGAATGGGAACAGAGTCACCAAAATTGAACCCATAGAGTAACCAAGGAAATGTTGACACTGTATATAGTATTTGATATCAGCCATGAATCTTAGAAGCTTTCTTGGAAGCTCTTTTCTGCAGGTCCATTTCGAAATCCTCAGCAGGTTGTTTTTCCATGGATCAACCTGGTTTGCAATGGACAAGAGACCACCAGGGCATCCCTGACTATATAATAAACTGGGAAACAGAAAATCATCTCAGAAGGAAGTGACTGCAATCCATTGCCATGTCTTGCCTTGAATGGACTGTCAGGTAGTCAATAGTCCAAGTTCCACCCACCAAAGTCTTTTATTTTTTTTTAAGAATGCATTTGTTATTAAATCACAATTGTGAATGTACACAATAAAAGAAATCCAGAAGCTATAACAGAATAACAGAGTTGGAAAGGATCTTGGAGATCTTCTAGTCCAACCAACTGCTCAGACAGGAAACCTTGTACCATTTGAGACAAATAGTTGTCCAATCTCTTCTTAAAAACTTCCAGTGTTGGAGCATTCACACCTTCTGGAGGCAAGTTGTTTTATTTATTTATTTATTTATTTTAATTTGATTTATATGCCGCCCTTCTCCAGAGACTCAGGCCGGCTTACAATGCGTTAAGCAATAGCCTTCATACTTTTGTATATATATATATTTTTTACAAAGTCAGCTTATTGCCTCCACAAACTGGGTCCTCAATTTACCTACCTTAGAAAGGATGGAAGGCTGAGTCAACCTTGAGCCTGGCTAGATTTGAATTTACTAATTGTTTCACCGATTAACTGTCAGGAAATTTCTCCTTAGTTCTAAGTTGCTTCTCTCTTTGATCAGTTTCCACCCATTGCTTCTTGTCCTGCCTGCAGGTGCTTTGGAGAATAGCTTGACTCCCTCTCCTTTGCGGCAAACCCTGAACCCACACCAACAAGTAATGAATGGTATTCTTTTCCATCGCTTCAAATGAAGAGAATCCAGAAGACAAGGGAAGTCGGACTGGAGGATGGATGAAACACACACAGAGACACACACACACACACAGAGACACACATAAACAACTCTGTGCTTTTTTCTCCCCAGGCTTTATGAGGTATGAAGCACCCGGTCCCCTGATCCACAACCCGAACCCGGCAGGCTCCTTCCAGTTGAATGGTGAGCCCGGGAAGAAGCTGGGGCAGGGCTACGTGCGCGTCTCATTCTCCGAGAACAAAATCAAAACGCTCCGTAAGAGATGGAACTTAGTTCCGAAACTCTTCCGCTGCCGATTTCCTTGCTTCTAACGGAAAAAGATGCTTAGATAAGGCAGAGCGATGTTGGTGACAGGCGCTTCAAATAATCACAATGCAGCGGTTTGCAGGTGAATAATAATAATATTAAAAAAAAAAAAGATTAAAGTGCGGTCCTAAACAGAAGATCGCCTGATTTCTGTGAGACTTAAAGCCAAATAAATAGCAGCGGTCCTTCTAAAATGTCGAGGAGCTTATTCGTAGGTAAGAACAGAGCTTAACACTCGGGAGTAGCAGCTTTATAAAATAAACCAATCGTCAATTAAAACATTTCTATGGAAAGCGGCAGGTTTTCTGTCTCAGACCCACACTCACCTATAGTTTGAGCTAATTATGTAGAGTTCTCTACGGACAGCTTTCCAAGCTTATGTTATGTGGTTGAACATCTTCCTCTTGTATAGTCCTGTTCAAAATGTATTTTTGGGGGGAGAAAATTATGGACTTCCTTTTAATGCAATAAGGGAACCTATCTCTGTTCCTTCCCAGTATTTCTGAGTTTGATGTCCTTTTTCTAACCACTGCCAATAGTAGGAGACATTCTTGGGTGCTGAAAGAGCACTGGAAAAAGAAGGGAAGAGAGAAGAAAAAGAAAAGAAAAGAAGAAAGCACTTTTTCTCAGTTTTTCTTCCTTTCTTGGATCACTGCTAGCAACTGGCAATTGGAGGAAGAAAAGTATTAGGATTTTTGCATCAGCGTTTAACCATTTCATGTCTTCACTTTCCCCAATATTGCACTTTCCGGACGGGTCAAACTGCAGCAATCATCATTTGGAAAGGTGTGAAGGTGAGTGTAGGGTTGAGTTCAGAGCATGCATTGCCCCGTGCTGTAACAGCCACAAGCCATTTCCTTGAAAGTCTTTCTCATCTCCAGACTCCGGAAAGCATATATAAGAGGATCAATGACCGAGTTGCACATGATAAGAACCAGGTAGGTGTTGAAGTGAGAAGCATAACAAAGGCAATGTGGGTTGGTGGGGCAAGAAATGATGAGGATAAGATGGAGGAAAAAGGGTGCCCAGCAAGTGATGAAGACACCCAGCAGAATAGTAATTGTGACAGCCCCTTTTATGCAGGTGCGTTGGTGGTGGGGGACACCATCTACCGGGAGGGCAGCGATGCGTTTGACATGTAAGCGTGCAAACAGGAACATGTGGATATAAAGCAAGGCCATGAAGAAGAGCATGGTGAAGAACATGGTGATGAGGCAGACAATGACCGTTTTGCTCTCGTAGTAGGCAATGAACATGATGCCGCAAAAGACACAAGCAGTCCAGATGACCCCAATGAGTGTCAGAGCCTTCCTCACAGTCATGATGCTGTGGTACCGGAGTGCGTAGAGAATGGTAATGTACCTGTCAATTGCTATGATCAAAAGGTTGCAGATAGAGGCGATCAAAGAGATACAAATCATGGAGTCAAAAACGTTGTCCATGTTCTGGATGAAGTGGTCATCGATGGTTAAGTAGCCCCCGTTCAGGATGGCAATCATGAGGGTTTCCAAGGCATTGGACATCCCCATGAGTATGTCTGCCACAGCCAAGCTACAGAGAAAGAAGTACATGGGGGAATGTAGGTTGCCATTCTTGATCACTGCAAGGATGACCAGGACGTTCTCAAGAAGGCTGATGATTCCAAGGATCAAAAACACCTCAGCTTTGATGAAGACTTGCTCACAGAACTCATGACCTCCTGTGCTGCCCAAAAGTGAATGGTTGACTTCTTCAGTGGCATTAAACAACACGGGCTGGAATCTCAGAACCCAGGGTGCTGTGGTGTTCATTGTGAAGAGCAGAGATTCAGGTTTACATGCATTTATGGGGGGAAAAAAACTCTTAAAAGATAAAATCCACCAGAAATCCCACTGTACCCTCTATTTGAATGAGATCAGTTGTGAAAAGAAAAGAAAAAAAAAGAAAGAAAAATTCCTTATTCGATGGAGAGTTCTGAATCCATCAATCCAAAGAAGTTAGTTCCTTTTTTGTGCCAGTAGAATCTGAGCAAACAGCAAATGCAGGAATCTGAGGAATCATCACTTTAAAGAAGAGAAAGGTAGCAATTAGGAGTCCCTTTCAAAGTTGATTTAATATGATGGGCTTTGCAATCTTGGGACTTTGTCTTGGGACCCCCCCAGTTCAGTCAAGACAGATCTTCTAGCTTCATCGAGAAGGATAGAGCAGGAATAGGAGACAGAAAGATAAGACAGGAAGGCTTGCATTGGATTTTATACTTTCATCAATGGAGAGGAAACACTCCTACTTAATCATCTGTGACTCGAACAACCACTAAAAAGCAACTTCTGGCTTGACTGATGGTTGCCATCACAGACTGCATAATCCTGATTGCTCTCCAATTCAACATTACTTAGTGCCCTCTGGAGATCAGAGGGAGAATATGTGTAAAAATGATTGTTTTAGCCCCGTAGGAGGAATCTGTTACACAGAGAAAAAACTCACCATAATAGAATATAAAGGAGGACATGTGGCAAATATATATAATTAACAGATAAACATCATCTGCTCTACAGGTGATTGTTGTCAGATGGAAACACTCAGAGGGGTCGCCAAATGTGCGAGATAACATTGCAGCTGCCTTGATGGCACAAGCACATTTGAGCAATCACAACGAGCTTGGTCATTGATATGCTAAACAAAAATGCATCATTTCCTGATACTGCAGATTGTATTTTCTGTAGCCCTGTGAATTTTCTAGCACCATTCTCCCTCTCCAATTTCATCCCCCCACCAGCTCTATTGTGCTTTATTTTTATAGATGCATTCAGTCAAGGCCATTTGATGTATCGGATCTGCCTTAATCACATATTTCCTTGGATACATCACAATTGATGCTAATTTATGTTTGACTGTCTATTGTCTGTGGGATGATGGTTTAGGCCCTGGATTTAAAAGAAAAATCTGATCTCTAGCCTTTGGGAGAGAGAGAAAACAAAAATCCACTTACTAATATACCCAGAAATGATACTTTTGAAAGACATCAGCAAGGCCGTTGATATTTATTTATTTCAGTACCAAAACATTGACACCAACAAGAACATTATTGTAATTGGATTTATTATAGCCACTCACTCCAAAAGAAGGATGGTTGGATGGTTTACAGCATTCAATATATAATTTAAAACAATGAAAACATCTTAAAATAACCAAGGCAGGGATGGGATTCAGCTGGTTCTAACCGGTTCGGGCGTACCGGTAGCTCCAATGATCAGATGGGCCTGCCTGCCCCTGCACTATAACCTACCTATATTTCTTTTGTTTTAAACCCAGCTGATTGATGCGCCTCAGCTGTTTTACTCACTCTGAATTCAGTAGAAGGTAATTTTCAATTGTATTGAGCATGTGCAGAAGCACGAGTGTGTGTGCGTGCATGTGCAGTGAACCGGTTGTTACAACCGGTGAATCCCACCACTGAGCCAAGGTTGAGCAATATTGTTCTAGAATTCAAAGAATGTGGGTGTATACGTACTGCATCTGATTGAATGCTTTTCTTCTCTGTTCCTTCTGTTTCACGGGAACATACTTTCTTATTTTCATGAAATGTTTACTTGAAAGGACCTGAGGTGTACCCACCCACACTTCCAGAAGGTTCTGGGAGAAATGTTTGGAGACAGGTGGTCCTGCAGAAACCAGGCAGTAAATGTGATGACCAGCATCTTAAATTGGACCTGAAGCCAAGTGGCAAAGGAGTCATACTCTTTTGTAGCTGCCCTCAATTTTTCCTCCAACACCAGATCATGCTGCAACTTTCAGGAGACAAAAAAACAGATCTAAGGTAGGATCACTGGTATGTATCAGGTTCTCTCATTATGGAGACTTATGACCACAACTGAGGCCAAAATTTCTGTTGCTAAGTGAGGCAGGTGAGTTTTGCCCAGTGTTGGAATCCAATTTTTTTTTACTACCAGTTCTGTGGGTGTGGCTTGGTGGGCATGTTGTGGCTTGGTGGGTGTGGCTTGGTGGGCATGGCAGGGGAAGGATACTGTAAAATCTCCATTCCCTCCCCACTCCTGGGGCCAGCCAGAGGTGGTATTTGCCGGTTCTCCAAACTACTCAAAATTTCCACTATTGGTTCTCCAGAACCTGTCAGCACCCCTGGTTTTGCCCCATTCTACCACCTTTCTTGCCACAGTTGTTAAATCAATCATTGCAATTGATAAATTAGTAATACAGTTGTTAATCTGGCTTCCCCATTGACTATGCTTGTTAGAAGGTTGCAAAAAGTGATCACATGCTCCTGGGACACTGAAACCGTCACAAATATGAGTCAGTTGCCAAGCATCTGAATTTTGATCATATGGTCGTGGGGATTATGCAATCCCCATTTTTCATAAATAAGAAAAATGGTCATAAGTCACTTTTTCCAGTGCCATTGTAACTTTGAACAGTGACTCAATGAACTATTGCAAGTTGAGGACTTGTTGCCATGGAAACCTGACCATCCTGATGCAATGTTATCAGAGTTCTTGTTTTTTTTCTTTGAAGACGTTTCTCTTCTCATCCATTAAGGATGCAAATGACTAGCTGTCTGCAAGGAATATAAATCCTTCCATTCCCCACTCTCCTGTCAGAGCTGAAGAAACTTCTTGGATGAGAAGCGAAACGTCTTCAAAGAAAAAACAAGAAAGTCCAGTTGCCTCCTGAAAAAGCACCTTTGAGACAACTATGACCTGGATGACTGAGAATCTTTACAGACCTTCCCTTACCTCCCCATGCTGCTGCCTCCCTCATTGTCCAATCAAATTCAGAGAAGATGCTTTCCAAATGGTCACTTCAAGTGTGGGTTGGTATGCAGCTGCCTTCCATTCCCAGTTGGTCAACCTTGAAACCGAATCTCAGGGAGATTCAATGAACTTTTCATTTTCCTTGAAACCCCCACCCTCCCATCCAACCCCCCTAGAGTTCACAGCATTGAGCAATAGCAAAAGGCAAGTATGAGGTGGCAGCTGACACCTAAATAATAAACTATTCAATTGGATGATTGTGCTAGAGCAGCAGCAGTGAAATCCTCTGAAGTCTGCTACTGGTTCTGTGAGTCTGCTACTGAGTTCGTGCTTTGCGCACACATGCGTGTGTGAGGTGTGCCTGTGCAGCCCTAAAAAAGGAATATTTTGGAGCCTTCTGATTCTGCAAAGGTAAGTAGAACAGTGTGTGTGTGGGGGGTAATCCACTGTGCCACGCAATTTATATTAGCTAGAAAGCAGGAAATCTGTTGTGGTCTGCCAGCAGCCTGAGGAGCTGGCAGCGGAGTCGGATAGTGAGGAGGCTGAGTAAGAACATGGGCCAATCCTGGAGGCTGGGGAAGGCCCGGATGAGGGCTCTGTGTCGGAGGCAGAGATGGGGCCAGGGCCATCTGGGAGTGATGTGCAGACTCTGGAGCCTCCAGAGGCTGACAGCAGAGAGGCAGAGGAACAGGAGGAGCCTGTTCCTAGTGCACTAGGAACTACCAGGAGCTGCCAGAAGGCAAGAGCAGCTAAAGCAAAAAGAACGACTCAGGAGTAAGGCCAAAAGATGATTGGCCCCTCCTATAAGGCTTAAAAGACCAGCAACGGTTCTTGGGCTTTTTGTCGGAAAACAATGTTGATAGATTTGTTTCTTGTCTTGCTGCATTTATTTCTTGTTAGCATCTTCTGCTTCTGAACTTTTGTCAAGAAAAGCCAGGTTGCCAAAGTAGACCAAGGTTGGTGATAAGGCTGAAGAATTATGTTATGAAAATTATGTTATGAAAAATTTGTTTTGAATTAGTTTGGACTACGCTGATAATGAGTTAATTCTCAGCTGTTCTAATAAAATCTGTTTGTTTAGAATGGATTGTGTCTGATAATACCTTCTTGGGCCTAGGTCACAACAAAATCTGACCATTCTAGCTAATATAAATTGCGCGTCACAGCTGATCGTCACCCAGCTGATCGTCAGAAATACCAGTTCGCCCAAACTGGTAGCATTTCACCCCTGTAGAGCAGGGATGTCAAACTCCTGCCCGCAGGCTGGATGCATCACACTCTGCTCACCCCCAGGTTTAGCAAAGGGAAAAAAAGTCCCAATATGTCACGTGACGCCACCATGACGACGTGAGTTTGTTACCCCTAGAGTGATCAAGATGTGAGAGTGAAGTTAGATGTGAAATGTTTTTTTTTCCGTTTAAACTTTACTGTGGGGTTCATCATCTTAAATTCAGACTTGTCTTTCTTTCAGATAACAATAGCATTCCTTTATGCTAACTTTCAGTATATAGTGCTATTGTCAGTATGAGTTATCTTCCATTAACTCATAAACCAGACACCCACACACAAAATAATAATTGTCCCTTCCCCAAGAATTAAATTAAGAGAAGAGAATGGATCAAAGATGAGTGTTAGGTTGTTCTGACCTAGGCTTCCTTTATCTTCTTTGACACACTGCCAAAGACCTAATTGGCAATTATCTTGGCAAGGCCACATGGAAACACAGAGTCCAAAACGGAGCTTCAAAGTACAAACCGACACCATCCACAACGTTGCTTCCTGCAAAGGTCCACGTGCCTTTGCTCTTCCCTTATGTCTTTTGGGAGGGGCCAATCATCTCCAAGCCTTACTCCTGAGTCGTCCCTTTTGTTTTAACTGTTCTTGCCTTCTGGCAGCTCTGTGCATGCTTTAGGAACAGGCTACCCCTGTTCCTCTGCCTCTCTGACGTCTGACTTTGGAGGCTCTGGAGTCCGTACTTAACTCCCAGATGGCCCTGGCCCCATCTCTGCCTCTGACACAGAGCCCTCATCCGAGCCTTCCCCTGACTCCAGGACTGGCCCATGTTACTCCCCAGCCTCCTCACTGTCCGACTCTGCAGCCAGCTCTGCAGGCTGCTGTTGGACCACAACATAGGTTAAGGTGAGCATTTGTAACTGTTGGGTATGCTATAGGGAAGATATTTGTGTACTACTATACAAATTTGTATACTGCATATATCCTCTTGCAAAATTGGATAAGCTGTATAAATCAAAGACATGTAAAAAAAATACAGATGGTAGAACGATTGCTGGGATCAAAGTACAACTCTTTCATGTGAGATGCACATAAAAAAGGCACGAGCTGACATTTTGACATTTTGGATCCCCTGTGGGAATAGGCTGAATATCAGAAACAGAGGCACCAGAATCTTACTTGTAAATGAGAATGACTTGGAAATAAAAAAAATCTACTCAAAAGTAATCCAGCGTGTCTGAATTGCCCTAGGCTTGATGAACACCATTTGATTTAGTCTTTTAATTCAATTACTTAGATGATCTTCTAGCCAAATTAGACTTAATGAACTCTAGCTAAGAAAGAAGTAATTGCAGGCACAACTTTATAAAAATCTCTTGAGACTAATTCATGTCTAGAAGCATATCTTTTGGGCCATGAACTTTTACAGTTCTTTCATTTAATCCTCCATAACCTTGATTTGGGTTGGTTAGCTTTTGACTTTGGGGCTGACATACTGGTTAGTCTTCTCCCATTTGGTCATGAGTGATTGTGGGGGAAATTATGTCACTATGTTTTGCTACTCCCAACTATGCTTTAGGATTGAGTACCATGGAGCATGGGACATCTTAGATGTTTTGTTATCCAGCTACGTAACCTCATCAGGTTACGAGAGAGTGAACTTTGCTGATTGTTTTTATATAAATATAGCTTGGTTGGGAGCTGGTTCTTCCTTGATTCGTTTGATTCATGGAGATGTTTTTTTCCCCTGATTATTATCTGATGCTGGTTCCTGCTTTATTTGCAACGCCTCAAATTAGTACAGTACTCAAGATGGGATTTCATCAATGCAGAATGAAATAAAACTATGACAACTTCTGATTTGAAAATTCAATTTCTCTTTCTGTATTATAATTCTATAATTCCAACATTCTTGTCCTATGCTTTATTACCTAGCCTATGACATTTCTTGATTGTTTTCCCAAGAGAAAAAAACTGCATAGGTCTCTGATCAGTGGTGAAATCTAAAATTTGTTACTACTGGTTCTGTGGGCGTGGCTTGGTGGTGGTGGGTAATATGACCGGGTGGGCGTGGCCAATTTTTTACTTTTCTTTTTTTTACTTTTAAAACCATTTTTTTCTACAACCTCTTTGGCGAAGAGGTTGTAAAAAAATGCTTTCAAAAGGCTCTGACGATCCCAGCTGAGTTGCCTGATCATCAGAGGGTTTTTTAAAAACCCTCTGCCGATCAGGCAACTCAGCTGGGATCGTCAGAACTTGGATCGTCAGAGGGATTTAAAAGAACAAAACTTTTTTTCTTTTAAATGGCTCTGACGATCCCAGCTGAATTGCCTGATTGCTGATCAGGCAACTCAGCTGGGATCGTCAGAGCTTGGATCGTCAGAGCCATTTAAAAGAAAAAAAGCCTCTGATGATCATGCGGCTCAGCTGGGCATGGGGGCGGGCAGGGATTTTTGCTACTGGTTCTCCAAACCACCTGCCTCCATCGCTACTAGATCGGTCGATCCGGTCCAAACCGGGAGCATTTCATCCCTGTCTCTGATGCATTTTATTCACTGTCCATGACTTTATGTATCATAGATGTATAAGTAATTTACTACTTACAACCACAATTTAGACTGGGATTTTGGTCACTAAGCAATGGAGTCATTAAGTGAGTTATCATGTTACCAGATCCAATTTTATGACCATTTTTACAACAGTCATGAAGCAAATCACAGCCTTTAAGCATATCCCATGGTTGTTAAGTGAATCATGTGGTTGTTAAAGTAATCTGCCTTCCCCAGTCAAATCTGATCACATGACTGCAAGACTTTGCAACCATTGTAAATGTGAGCTGGTTGCTAAGCACCCAAACTGCAATCATCTGACCATGGGGGTGGTATCACAGTTGTAAATTCAAGGATAGGCTATAAGTCGAGGACTACCTGTACCATATAGGTGTAAAATTTAAAGTTAAAATCCCTGATCAGTCATAAATCAAATATAGCTTTGTATTCACAAGGTTAGCTTGTGATAGTTAAGATAATTAATAGGGTTCTTCTTTTCCAGTTCTAATTTAAGAACCATGGTGGCACAGTGGTTAGATTGCAGTACTGTAGGCTACTTCTGCTGCCTGCTGCCTGCTTGCAGTTTGGCAGTTCGAGTCTCACCAGCTCTATCCTTCCGAGGTCGGTAAAATGATAACCCAGATTGTTGGGGGCAATATGCTGACTCTGTAAACCACTCAGAGAAGGCTGTAGAGCACTGTGAAGTGGTATATACAGTATTTTTTGGACTATAAGACGCACCGGAGTATAAGACACAGCTTAGTTTTTGGGGAGGAAAATAAAAAAAAAAGCTGATTGGTGCATGGATCAGCTTCCTGGAATACCCCCAATCAGCTGTTCCCAGAGGTGAATTTTAGCAACAGGTTTGTTGGTTGTGAGCTCTGTGCCTTGCTTTTTTTTCTGCCTCTGAAATTTCTAAACTCCATTTCAAAAAAAAACACCATTTTTTCTGCCTCTGAAAGCCTCCGAAACAGAGCTTCAGCAAAAAAGGCTTTTTTTCTGAAGCTCTGTTTGGAGGCTTTTTTTCTGAAGCTTCTTTCAGAGGCTTTTATTCTGAAGGACTATCTATACTCTGTTCAATCTCCTTTCCTTAGAAAATAGATTAAGCTCTTCCAATCTGTTAGTTATTGTGTCATTCTCCAGATTTGTTAGCATAGTTTGGTTAAAACCTTTACTGATTCTTCTTTTGTTGCTTGCCATATTATTTTAGATAAAAGCCTTTCAGAGGCTTTTTTTCTGAAGCTTCTTTCAGAGGCTCCATTTGAAATCTCCGTTTGCAAGGCTGCGCAGAACTACATTCGGAGTATAAGGCACACCCAGATTTTCACCCTCTTTTTTTGGGGAAAAAGGTGCATCTTATACTCTGAAAAAACAACAACAGTAAGTCTAAATGCTATGGCAATGCTATAATCAGCTCTTCTTTTTCATTCATTACTTGCAACTTCTACCATACGGTTGAAGTCTGAGTGGCTCATGTTTGTGCTATAATTCAGCCTACGGGGGGGGGGGGGGACCCAAAGTGGTTTTTGTTGATTGCTACAAGAAAAGTAATGCACCTCCAATCAAGGTAGAATTATGTAATAATCAATAGTTAAATGACTCTGCTTAAATTCTTCGCCATAATCCAGAGAAGACCATTTGCCCTTAGGTGCTATTGTAATCAGTGAGACAAGTTACCTACGATTTTTTTAAGTCACTAGATTTTTATAACTAGACAAGAGTCTCCCGACAGCACAGACCAGTCTTTCAATCTTCAACTTGCTCGACTAAAGTTCAAAACAAAGTAGATTCTCTCAAAGGATCTTCTGCAAAATCTACTGAGAGTCAATCAAACCTAAATTGCCCATCCTGCCGGATCTATCTATCTATCTATCTATCTATCTATCTATCTATCTATCTAATTTATTTGTCAACAAGTACAAGGAAACAAGTAACAATATAGACATAGATATGGACACATGAAATTTTTTTTGGCACAAATAAAAGGAGATAAATAGGCAAAACATAGCCATAAACACATAGAACGATTACATATAAATGGGGACAGTAGGACAGGGACGGTAGGCACACTGGTGCGCTTATGCAGGCCCCCTTAGGGACCTCTTAAGAAACATGAAAGGTCCACGGTAGACAGTTTAAGGTAAAAGGTATGGGGTTTAGAGAGACTAACAACAGGATCAGGTAGGATGTTCCAGACATTTGCTACTCTATTGCAGAAGTCATATTTTCTACAATCAAGATTAGAGTGAATTACGTCGAGTTTGAATCTATTGATAGCCCTTGTGTTATTACGGTTGAAATTAAAGTACTCATTTACAAGTAGGAATTTTTGGTAAATAATCTTATGAAGTAAGCATAGTTCGGAATGTAGATGGCGTAGTTTGAGGCTATCCAGACCTAAGATTTCAAGCCTGGTGGGATAGGGAATTTTATTTCAATCTATGCCTCAGTTGTGCCCTACAAATACGGTATTTTTTGGAGTATAAGACACTTTTTTCCCTCCTAAAAGAGGCTGAAAAATTGGGCGCATCTTATACTCCGAATGTCAATATTGTTTTAGAAATGTATTTTAGCTTTGTCTTTTTATTTACTATCTCTTTAGATTTACAAACAGTTCTCTCAGAGAATTTATGAACACATTGTTTATTATGCCGGCCTAATAAACTGACTGAAATGGATCTTTGATTCCTTAATAGTCAAACATTTTTTTTAGACTGCTAGCTAATTATTTTTGTACCAACACTAATGAAAAGTGCATTTCACGCTTCTTCTATTTGACTGTTTTTCTAGGGACAGAGAATAGAATATTTCATTAGAGTGACTGCCGGTATAAACATACAGAACAAATCAAACAGCGCCATCTAGTGACCATAAACATTACATAAACATCAGCTATACTCAGATAAAGTAAAACATTAAATAAAGAGGAATGATTAAATACAGCACATATTTCCAATTAAACATCAGATATGATATTTGGTTACTTAAACAAGCAGGCTTAAAAGGAAAAAAAAACCCTATAGTGTTAATTGCTTTTGAAAAACATAGTTTTGCTGCAAAAAATGCATTTATCTTCTGTTTAAAGTTTTCAGTTTTCAATCTCTAAAAAATAATTCCACAGGGATTCTCAAAAATTAACCAGATGGAACCCTAAGTCTTGGGCATCTCTCCAGTGCTGCTGTGAGAAATCAGGGAACAGTCTTCAGTATTAGCCACAGGGAACTTCTATAGGAAATTGGCAGTCCTTTCCCTGTATATGTAAAATCACTTTATGTAGGTGAGAGGCAGGGTGACTCAGTGGCTTAATGATGCAGGAGATGGTCTTTCTTCCAGTGGTTCAAGTCCTAACACTGTGTGGCGGGTGAGTGCCTGTCACTCACCTCAGCTTCTGCCCACCTAGCAGTTCGAAAGCATGTTCTAGGCGAGTAGATAAATAGGTACCACTTCAGTGGGAAGATGAATCGGTGCTTTGTGCAGATGTGTTAGAATTCTGCAGGCACGGAACCTTCCCTGTTGTGATGCCCATTTGTGAGGCAGCTTTAGTGGAGGGAGAGGGCCTTGGCTGACGCTGTACAAAAAAGCAATTCATTTCTCTTTCTGGTGTGGAGCTTGCTCACCTGCCTGTGGCACCTGCCTTGGGAAGCATGTGAGCAGTGAAATCCGGCTGGATCTATCCGGCTCATGCGAGCCGGTAGGGTCAGTGGTGGGAGGCTCCGCCCACCCGCTGGGACATCATCACGTCCAGTTTTTGACTCTCTGCACATGCACAGAAGGCTCTGTGCATGAGCAGAAGAGGCGCTCATGCTCACATTTCTGATCCGGTAGCAAAGGTAAGTGCATTTTACCCCTGATGTGAACGTATATCAAACACAGTTAGTAAACAGGCAGCTAAACTACTACTCTGCATTAGCATTGTGGTCTCCTGGCTAATGTAACAGCATTATATCTTAAATAATTTTTTTAAAAAATATGTAGGTGTAGTACGTGGTTCTTTAGCCAATGCTTGTAAATGAAAGATCAAAGTCAAAAATATATTAAGTTTTTATATTTTCAAACGAAATGAGCACAGCAGGCTTGTTATTTCTGCAAAGAAATCTTTCTTTACAGAGTGATTGCATCCACCTTTCCTTAGAAATAAGTCTTGGTGACTTCAGTGCAGTTTGCACCCAAGTTATTTACCCAAGATTGTAGCCTCATCATGGACTCTTGAAATTAAAAAATGCTAATGTGCTTCTGGGAAATTCAAGCGTAGACATCTTCTCCCGTCCCACTTTTAAAGAAGAAAAGGCAGACATACTAAATTTTAAATATGCCAGCTTTCAAGTGTCTAACTACAAGATCACTCCAAGGGGTAATTTACCCTCCCTCCTTCCTGGTACATCTGATAAGAAAAGTTCAAATCCTTTACTACTTGCTCTAGAAAAACTAGAAGCATACAGTACAGATAGACAGCCAATGCCACACAGGCACTGAAGTGGTTCGGGAATAACGAGAGGCACAAGCAAGCAAGTGACAACAGCTCTTTAATATACAGTGAGACTTCAGCAAAAACTCAGAGGCTGCAGTCCTCCTTATATACAATCCTGGAGAGACTGTCAGCCAATCAGAAACGTAAGCAGGTTTGAAACTCCCGCTTAAAAGTATCAATACATAACACCCCTCCCTTCCCAGAAGGCACTAACACTCAAAAATTAACATATGTACAAACAAAGTCTCGCAGGTGCTTAGGCTGAGTTCTCGCCCTAGTTGACCTGCGCAGTTCAGTGTTTGGTGAGGCGTCGAGCTGGTCGGAGGGACTCTTTGTCTCTCCCGGCTCCGCCAATGGAACCTCCTGGATTTTATCCGGGGCGTGGTTATCCCCGGCTGGGAGTGGCGACTCACTGGGGCGGCGCTGGAACCAGGGCTTGTCAGCTAAGTATTCTCGCGGCCCCGGGCTTGAGTTAGCTGTTTTGGAGAAGTGGTCATAGTTAGGCTCGGACATGTCTGCGTTGATATTTGCCTCGCCAACCACCCGTTTCCTCAGTTGGTCTATGTGGCGCTTCCAGAGTCTATCTACCCCCACGTCCACCGTGTATGATTTTGGCCCTGTTATTCCCACTATGGTTCCGGCAACCCACAGAGGACCGCTGGCATAATTGCGAGCGAACACCGGGGACCCGACCTGAAACTGCCTTAAGCCACAGGTCTCTCCCTTAAAGTTTTCGTGCGAATAGTTAGGGTGAAGCCTGTCCAACACGCACCGGAGCTTTCTCCCCATGAGGAGCTCTGCTGGGCTTCTCCCAGTTGCTGTGCATGGTGATGCATGCTGAACCGCAAGGAATTGATCTATCCTGGCCTGCCAGTCCCCATTGTCTAATCTGGACAGTGCTTCCTTGGCTGTCCTGACAAATCGTTCAGCCAATCCGTTGGAAGCCGGGTGAAATGGGGCTGATAGGGCATGGCGGATCCCCAGGCCGGCTAAGTAGCCTTCGAAAAGGGTCGCTGTAAATTGGGGCCCATTGTCCGATACCAAGGTATCCGGCAGGCCGTGGGTGGCAAACAACTTTCTTAGGGCCTTGATAACCGCTTCGGCCGTTGTGGATGGCATTAATACAATTTCGAGCCATTTTGAAAAGGCATCCACTACTATTAAAAACGTTTGGCCATGGAACGGGCCGGCAAAATCAATGTGGATCCTCCCCCATGGGCCTTTTGGTTTCTCCCACTCTCGGATGGGCGCTACTGGGGGATCGGGGCGAGACTCCTGGCAGGGTCTGCACTTCCCCACCCACTCGGAAATGACCTGGTCCATGTTGGGCCACCAGACATAGCTGCGGGCTAAGCACTTCATCCTAACGATGCCAGGATGCCCTTCGTGCAATAATTCTAAAACTCTATCTCGTAGTTTTGCTGGAATTACCACTCTGTCACCCCACAGTAAGCACCCCCCTTGCGTAAACAGTTCATTTCGTTTGTTGGCAAAACCTTGGTACTCCTCCCCGACCACCTTGTCCGGCCACCCTTTCAACACCCAACCCATAACAGTCCGGATAACAGGGTCTCTATTTGATGCCTTCGCCACCTCGCCGGAGGAGATGGGCCCCAAGGTTAACGTGTCCAACAACAGGACGGAGGTTTCCGGTGTTGGGTTGTCCAGCAGGTCGGGAAGGGGGCAACGGCTAAGGGCATCCGCATGACCCAGGGTCCGCCCAGGCCGATGGACGAGCTGGTACGAGTAGGCCGATAAGAAAATCGCCCATCTAGTTAAACGGGGGGAGAGGGCAGCGGGGGTTGGCCTGTCGCCTGCTAGCAGTCCTAGCAACGGTCTATGGTCAGTCACAAGTTCGAATTTTCGGCCATAGAGGTATTCGTGGAACTTCTTAACCCCCGCAATCGCAGCCAGAGCCTCTCTGTCCAATTGGCTATAGTTTCGTTCTGTGCTGGACAGAGTTCGGGAGTAGAAGGCAATGGGTGCCTCTAGGCCATTCGGCAGTCTATGGCCTAGGACGGCACCAACTCCTACGGGGGAGGCGTTCGCAAACTAAGACGAGCGGCAGCTCTGCATTGTATTGGATCAGGAAACTGTCCTCAGATAGAAGTTTTTTTACTGCCTCAAAAGCGGCCGCTTGCGGTTTCCCCCAGACCCATGGTACATTCTTCCCTAAGAGTTTGTGAAGGGGATCAGCGACCGTGGCCTTATCTCTTACGAACATTGAGTAGAAATTTAGCAGTCCAAGGAAGGCTTGGAGCTCAGCTTTGGATTTGGGGGCTGGTGCGCTTTTGATGGCCCTCACCTTGCTTTTGGTAGGGTGGATGCCTGTGCCGTCCACCCTGTACCCCAGAAATTCTACCGAGGGGACCGCTATCCTGCATTTGTTCTTTTTAAGTCTTAGTCCCGCTTCTCTGAATCTGGACAGGACGTTCCGTACCCTGTCCCCTAGCTGGTGTTCGTCTTGGGCGCTGACTAAGACGTCATCGAAATAGGAGACTACTCCCGGAAGTCCTTGCAACAGGCGCTCCATGGTGCTTTGAAATAAGCCGGGTGCAACGCTCACCCCAAATTGGAGCCTGGTGCATTTAAATGCACCCCTGTGAGTCACGATCGTTTGCGCCTCTGCCGTGGCGTCGTCGACCGGTAACTGTTGATAGGCTTGGGCCAGGTCTAATTTAGCAAAAATTTTTCCGGGGCCCAGGGAGTGTAGTAGATGGTGCACGATCGGCACCGGATAGGCGCTTGGCTGCAAAGCCTTGTTGATCGTGCACTTGTAGTCGGCGCAAATTCTGATTGAGCCGTCGGACTTAACTGGGGTGACTATGGGGGTCTCCCACTTGGCATGGTCAACGGGAACCAACACCCCTTGCTTAATCAGTTTGTCCAGTTCTGCATCGATCTTTGGTTTCAATGCGAACGGCACTCTTCTGGCCTTTAGTCTTACTTGGGCTACGTTGGGGTCTAAGTTTAGTGAAATAGGGGTCCCCACATACTTGCCCAATGTGTCCCCGAAAACGTCCTGGAACTCGGACAGGAGGCTGTCTTTCAGGGTTGACTTGGACATCAGGTGGACGCCGGTGAAGCCCATGCCAAGGGCTCGGAACCACCCCATGCCCAGGAGGCTCGGCAGCTGCTTCGTGACGATGGTCAGCGGCAGGTCTCTTTCGTAGTCTCCGTAGGTGACCCGGAACGTGCCCACGCCTTCGAGGGGGACTCGGTTCCCCTGGTAGTCTAGGATGCGCAGTCTCTGTCTGGAGAGTTGATCCTTCCGGAACGACGGCAGGAGGGTCTTTAGGGTTGTCCACGACATGATGGAGAGAGCTGATCCGGTGTCGATCTCCATCGAGCACGGTCTTCCGTTGATTTCGACCACCGTGCTGACTTTGTCCTCGACCGTTGTGCTGGCCTGGTCGATGTGTATGCTGCGGCCATCTCGCGGTTCAAATTCGCGCCATTTTTTCGCGCCGCCTTCTCTCGTTGGCTGCTTCTGGCGCGCTGATTCCGGTTGGTTGCGGCGCTCACGTGGTTTGAGACTTCTGGGCAGAATGGCTCTGCAGACTCGCGCCAAGTGCCCTTTTTTCTCGCAACGCCTGCAAATAGCCTCTCTGTATTTGCAGGACAGTCTATCATGGTGCCCACCACAGCTGGGACAGCTTCGCCGGGGGCTGCCAGTGTCTTTTCTTCGGTGCTCTGTTCGGAAGACGTCCTCATCCGACTCGGACTCCGAGCTGGATCCGGCGTCTTCTCTGTGCACCGGGGCAGACTTGGGGCTGTCTTTGCTGGTCGGCGGACGCTGTAGCGTTTCAGCGGCCTTTGTGGAGGCTTCGTGAGCCCTGGCCTCGTCAAGGGCTCCGGCGAGCGTCAAATCAGGCTTGGCGAGCAGCCGCCGTTGCAGCCTAATGTCCCGAACACCACAGATCAGTTGCTCAAGCAACGCGTCATCCAAGTCTCTGTAGTCGCAATGAGTTGCGGCTTTTCTCAGGCTGGCCATGTACGCGCTGACCGGCTCTCCTTCTCGTTGGACGCGCTGCCTCAGTTGGTATCGCTGCACGAACTTGGAGGGGACCGGAGCGTAGTGAGCCCGGAGAGTTGCCATCAGGGTGTCCCATGAGACTGTTTGAACCGGCGTTGGCTCACACAGTGACTCGGCCATCTCGAACACGTCCGGTCCGCAGTGGCTTAGGAATAGGGCTCTCTTTCGATTAGCCGAGAGGCCCTGCATGTCGCTGGCTTCTAACGAGCATTCAAACCTCGTTAGGTACGAGACCCATTTTTCGCGGGTCGGATCAAAAGGCTTGGGCGGAACGTAGGCAGACATGTCCGGTATGTCTCCTGTGGTTCGCCTCGTCGCCTAGCTGAAGCTCGTGGTCTCACTGGTTGGCTTCTTGTAGCCTCAATCCCACCTTCGTCGCCAATGAAGTGGTTCGGGAATAACGAGAGGCACAAGCAAGCAAGTGACAACAGCTCTTTAATATACAGTGAGACTTCAGCAAAAACTCAGAGGCTGCAGTCCTCCTTATATACAATCCTGGAGAGACTGTCAGCCAATCAGAAACGTAAGCAGGTTTGAAACTCCCGCTTAAAAGTATCAATACATAACAGGCACAGTAATTACTTAAAACCCAAGTAAGTCTTTCTGTCTGGTGTGAGGCCAGCTTACCTCCCCCTGTGGTGCATGTTGGGAAGTGTGCAAGTATGTTCTGTAACAGGGCTGATACTTGGCAAGCCAAACTTTGCAGCAGCATCGTGGTCTGCTGGCTACTGTAACAATGCCATAAACTAATAATAATAATCTTGACATTTTCAATTTACTCTATCAGATGACTATAAATCCAGAGTGTGCTAAGCAGACCCCAAGCCCAGTGGTGGGTTTCAATTTTTTTTACTACCAGTTCTGTGGGTGTAGCTTGGTGGGCATGGCATGGCATGGCTTGGTGAGCGTGGCTTGGTGGTCGTGGCAGGGGAAGGATACTGTAAAATCTCCATTCCCTCCCCACTCCAGGGAAAGATTACTGCAAAATCCCCATTTCCTCCTGATCAACTGGGACTTGGGAGGTAGAGATTAGATGGGGGCGGGGCAAATCAGAATGTTTACTTCTGGTTTTCCGAACTACTCAAAATTTCTGCTACCAGTTCTCCAGAACTGGTCAGAACCTGCTGAAACCTCTGCCCAAGCCTTACTTATCTGCCGTGACCTGTCATAGAGCTGTGATAATATATTAAATTCTTTGAATGTAGCAGCTTTTTGCTTAAACCACTTCCATATTGTTCCCAAACTCCTGGCCAATCTTTCCATTTGTAGTTTAATCATGATTGATTCCTACTTTTCCTACCCATGAATTGTCCTCATAAATTTTATTATTGATTCAAAAGTCTGCAGTTAGAGATACTGATAGTTGTCTAATTGCTGGGGGGCCACTTTGAATTAATAGAGCTATCAGTCACTGAATGCAGTCCCCCATCTCTTTTATGGAATCAAATGCTGAAAAGGTTTAATTCCCCCTCCCCGTTTTTGGTGCAGGTACAGTGGTACTTTTCCAACAAGGGGAAACATCAGATTGCCAAATTAAGGCTAAATTTTCATGAAGGGGTTTGTGTGTGCATATGTGTACATTTGTGTGTAGGGGGTTTAAAAGACATTTATCTAGCCTGAGATGAGTAAAAATTTCAGGTAGTCCTTAATTTATAATCATTCATTTAACAACTGCTTGAAATTACAATGTTACTGAAAAAAGTGACTTCTCACTGATCCTTACACCTATGACCTTTGCACATCCCCACAATTATGTGATCAAAATTTGGGCACTTGGCCAGCAGCATGCATTTATGACAGTTGCAGTGACCTTCGGGGGGTGTGTGTCACGTGATTCCTGTTAAGGATATTGTTGTTGTGTTACCAACCAGCAGAGTGTAGAGCACAGAGAAACGTTGCTGAGAGCAATGAATAAGAGATGTACAAACTGGTTTATCAAAAGTTTACTTTATAGGGAAAAAACAATCTCATAGTCTTTAAATCAATCCAAGTCTTTGCCAGTTAAATCAGTCCAGTGATTCAAAAATCTTCTTACCACACAAACAGTAGTTGGTTAGAATAACAAGCTCACTCTGGTTCACAAACCACAATGGTAGCAGATCCATCCAACGATGATAGCACAATGATAGCAACTCCTCACACAATGGTAGCTTATTATCAACTGAATACGTTACAGTACCTTTCTTAAATACGTTTACAACCAGTGATCATCTAATTACAGCATGACTCAGCATTACAATGAATCAGCAGGAAAACTTTAAAGTCACACAATACCCATCGTCCTGTGCGCTCCCACAGAGAGGGCCTCCTCAGGGTGCCATCAGCCAATCAATGTAGGCTGGTGACCCCCAGGGGGAGGGCCTTCTCTGTGGAGGCACCTACCCTCTGGAATCAGTTGCTCCCAGAGATAAGGAGAATCCAAGACCTTAGTGCCTTCCGCCGTGCCCTTAAAACCCACTTTTTCCAGCAAGCCGGGCTGGCTTAAGAAGAAATTTTAAATGTTTTAATTGGTTTGTATTTTTAATTTTGGGTCAAATTTATATATATTTTAATTTTTTAATATTTGTATTTCATGTTTTTTAATTCTGGCTGTAGACTGCCCTGAGTCCTCAGGGAGAAGGGCGGTATATAAATAAATAAACAAACAAACAAACAAACAAACAAATAAATAAATAATATTCATATTAAAGTCACAGAACACATATATTGCCTGGACAACTTGTTAGGCTCAAACCATATCCTAACAATTCCCATTTGAGCCATGGTGGCACAATGGTTAGAATGCAGAATTATTGCAGGCTAATTCTGCCAGCTATCAGCAGTTCAATTCTCACCAGTTCAAGGTTGATTCAGTCTTCCATCCTTCCAAAGTGGGTAAAATGAGGACCCAGATGGTTGGGGGAAATAAGCTGACTCTGCAAACTGCTTAGAGAGGGTTGTTAAGTCCTGTGAAGCGATATGTAAGTGCTATTTCTGTTGTCATTGTCATCATCCCAGCCAGCTTCCAACAAGCAAAGTCAATGGGAGAAGTCAGATTTGTTTAACGACACAGATTCACTTAACAACTGCAATTATTTGCTTAAAAACTGTGGCAAAAGAAAAAGAGCCTTGGTAGTACAGTGGTCTAAAGCAGCCTGTTATTAAGACCAGCTGCCTGCAATTACTACAGGTTCGAATCTCGCCAGGCTCAAGGTTGACTCAGCCTTCCATCCTTTCTAAGGTAGGTAAAATGAGGACCCAGTTGTGGGGGCAATAAGCTGACTTTGTATAAATATACAAACGGATGAAGGCTATTGCTTAGCACATTGTAAGCCGTCCTGAGTCTCCGGAGAAGGGTGGCATATAAATCAAATTTAAAAAAAGTCATAAAATCAGGTGCAATTCAAACACCACCTTGCTTAACAATGGAAATTCTGCTCCCAATTATGGCCATCAAGTTGTGGACTCCCTTTAATCCCACACTGTCTTGATTCCAATAGTTTTTAATGCCTCCACACCATCCAAGCAAAATAAATGTTCCTTCCAGTTCTGTCTTCTTCTCTTCCCCTCTAATATTCCATTACAATTAACAGATTTCTTTTCCTGGCTTTTATATTCATGGTGCCTCTGTTTATCTTGGTGGGATATTTTTTTACATTCTGGAGGGGATGCCAATGCTTTCTCCACAAATTAGTATTTGATGATATTCAAATGCCCTCTGGCTGTTAATGGCAGTTATGAAAATACTGTGATTATCCAGGCTGTGCTTGATAGTTTTGCTATTATAGATAGCCCAGAATTTCAAAGTCCCTGCTTCTGGCTTCCAAAATAATTGAGCACTGTGGGCTGTTTTTTCGTGTTGACCCACAGATATACTGTATATATGTATATGTATATGTGTATGTGTATATATGTATATACATGTATATATGTATGTCATCTGTTTTCTTAAGTTATACATGTGTATATATGTATACACATATATGTATACACGTGTGTGTGTGTATGTGTGTGTGTGTATTTCTTTCTTTTTCGTAGGCTTTTATGTGCATATTCTTTCTAGCCAGGTTTTACCTACGTAAGCTATGATGTTATGCAGCCCTGGTTCTGTGAAAGAATATGCACATAAAAGCCTACGAAAAAGAAAGAAAGAGAAACATTGTACCTTTACAGGGAGGATACCTGAGAAGAGGGTGTGGCTCACTGATGAAGCCTTATAAGGCAGAAATAGCTATCTGAGTCTCCCAAAGGGCAGCAGAGTTTGCTGTCTGTCAGCAAGAAACAAAAAGCCCAGAAACTTGTGGTTTTTCCTATGTAACCAAGGTTTTTCTGCAGCCCTAGCTCAGTAGAATCACATCCACTCGATTCTGGGCTTTTTTGCTTTCTGGCAGCCAGCAAGTTCTTGCTGCCAGGTGAGAGACTTATATAGATCTATTTCTGGCTCGTTAGCCATCATCAGTAAGCCACATCCACATTTCATGTATCCTCCCTGTAAAGGTACAGTATCTATTTTCTTACTTCTTCGTAGGATTTATGTGTGTTTTTCCTGTAGCCAGGTTTTTCCTATGTAACCAAGATTTTTCTGCAGCCCTAGCTCAGTGGAGTCACATCCACTTGATTCTGGGCTTTTTTCCTTTCTGGCAGCCAGCAAGTTCTTGCTGCCAGGTGAGAGACTTATATAGATCTATATATATATATATATATATATATATGTTTTCTCAGGTTTTCGCGGGTGTTTGTATGTAGGTCTTTGGTTATTCGGGTCTTCTCCCACGTAAAATTTTACGTGGGAGAAGACCCGAATAACCAAAGACCTACATATATATATATATATATATATATATATATATATATATATATATATATATATATATATATATATATATATATATATATATACACACACACACACACACACACACACACACTGTAAGATTTTTTTTCTTGACCCACTCTTCTTATGTTTGGGTTATTATTATTATCATTTCTTTTATTCATTAAACATGAAACTTAGTCAACTGGACATTTAAAATGTATCACAAATACCATTGACTGGTGCTAATGGTTGATATGGGTTGCTGCCAGTTTCCTAGGAATCAACAAAGTATCTTCTTAAAATATATGATGTTCCGAGTAGTGTAGTTTTTTGCAGTTTTGCTGGTGTTATTGTAGGAAGTATTATTGTTGTTAATGTTATTGTTATTCCTCCAAGTTGATGTTGGTTCCTAACGACTGCCTGGGCAGATTTCCTTCACCTCCTTCCATGAGAAAGAATGACTAGCCCAAAGTTATCCACTTGGTTTCATGCCTAAAGTGGGATTAGAACTCACTGTCTCCTAGTTTCCAGCCTGTTGCCTTAACCACTAGACTAAACCAATTCTCATTTTTCAGTCAGTCACTCTGATATGACTTTAAAAAAATATGGCAGATGAGATCCACTAGATGTCTCTGTTCACATTCTGTATTCATCCTCATAAACTCTGAACATTTAAGAAGTTTTTAAAGAAACCCCCCAAACAATGAAATAATTGACTGCATTTTCTTTCTTTCTTTCTTTCTTTCTTTCTTTCTTTCTTTCTTTCTTTCTTTCTTTCTTTCTTTCTTTCTTTCCTTCCCTCCCTCCCTCCCTCCCTCTCTTTCTGCAATACATGAGAGTTGCATTGCAAACTGTTTCTTGGTTTTTTAAAAACAAAAATGGGACCCAAAGCTGACTGTTTTCAGGAAGATGATTTTCCTGACATACGTATTTTGAACGTTCACTAAAAGATTTTTTTTAAAGAAAATAAAAGCTATGATGTATGTTATTATGATAGTTTCCAAAGTGGTAGCAAGTATGACTGTTTTGCAGCAAAAGTGATGCCTTTAACTCTAATCTATTTTTTATAGTGTATATTGATCAAGCCTATTTCGTCAGCCAAATGAAATAAATTCTGTGAGTTGGGCGTTATCAGACAGTTGTAAGAGGTAGGGGAAAGGAGAAAGAGGTGCTAAGAATTGGCAGGACAAAGAAAATAATTTTGGTAGAGGTAATAAATAAAATAAAGGTGTGTCAGTTCTATGCAGCAGAATAAAAGAATTCTGTGTTTCATCAAAGGCAATAACTCCATGATTGCATGAGATTTATTGCTTTATAAAAGTTTATATTTGTGTCATTTTGTAGTTTGGAGAGTGCTTTGGAAATAAGTAAAAGAAAGAGCCCTAATTTTTGATGTGGATATTTTAGTATTAAATGGTTTGTTCATTAATTAAAGATCCCAGGAAATCTTGGTCTCCATTTCAGTAGACATTTTATGCAAACTTAGACAGATGGATGGATGGATGGATGGATGGATGGATGGATGGATGGATAGATAGATAGATACTGTAGATAGATAGATAGATAGATAGATAGATAGATAGATAGATAGATAGATAGACAGATAGACCGATCCCAGGAAATCTTGGTCTCCATTTTAATAGGGATATTGTACAAACTTGTAGATAAATGATGATAGACAGATAGATAGATAGACAGACAGACAGACAGACAGATGCCAGAAAATAGGTAGATGCTAGATAGGTAGATGATAGGTAGATGACAGCTAACTAGCTAGATAATACATTGATAGATAAATAGATGATAGATAGATAGAGATAGATTAGATAGATAGATAGATAAATAGAGATATGAGTGATCCCAGACCTCCGGACTTTTCGTCGGGCCCTTAAAACCTATTTCTTTCAGTTAGCCGGGCTGTCCAGATTTTATGGTGGGTTTTTAAAATTTGAAATTGGTTTTGAATTGAAATGTTTTAAATTATGGGCCAAACTTATTTAATTATTTTAAATCTATTTTAACTTTTGTGTACAAATGTTTTACTTTTGCTGTTCACCGCCCTGAGTCCGAAAGGAGAAGGGCGGTATAGAAATCTGAAAAATAAATAAATAAATAAATAAAAATAGATAGATAGATGATAAATAAATAAATAAATAAATAGACAGACAGACAGACAGACAGATAGATGATAGAGAGAGTGAGAATTTAAATGGCAAGCCAACTCAAATTCAGGGTAGCATACAAAAAAAATCAAACAATACAAAACAAATATCATTAAAATCAAATAAAACTTCAAATAAATAAAGATGGTGAACAAAAATAAAAAAATAATGATAAACAACTAAATCTACAATTCCTAAAAAATGGAGATCCTCCTCAGTCTGTTTCAAGAACCTAGGAAAGGAGATAGATCTTAAGCCTAACCAACCCCTAGGGTTGGAATATGTTGAGGAAAAAATCACAGCTTCACAGCTGAGGAGGCCTGTGGGTCTTCCCTGGGTCTCATAAACTGACATTGTCAACTGACAGAAACAGTCAATGCTTGGCTGACTTGAAAATAAATAACAGAGCAAGGAAATATGATGACAAAATCCACTTGAGTTGACTCTGGTAATTAAGTGTGGCTATGTGTAGGGCACACATGTGGAAAGTGTGATCATAAATGGTCTTACGGGACCTCCATATTTAGTCAGGAATCATGTGTATAGTTTGATTGACTTCAAAAAGCTTAAAGGTGCTGTCTTTCGGAATATCTTTACGATACTGAGGAAAGAAAACATTGGACAAAAGCTTTGCTTTTTGGAAACATCAGGGGAACGCTACCTCCTTTCATTTCAGGGTTTGGGTATTCAAGTCAGGTTTCATAATTCTTTTTCCCAGCCTTAAGATGTCAATACTGCATCCAGTATGAAGGGGTTTGAGCTAAATGCACATATTGCAGTTTTGGATATTTCAAAAAGATTTCTGAATGGTTAGAGGTTAGGATACAGTTAGAATGCAGTGGTTAGAATGCAGTATTACAGGCTACAAGCTGCCTTTATTATTATTACTAGATGGACGCCTGTGCTTCGCTATGAAACTATGTGTATAAATTGACACTTAAAGCCTGAAACTTAATGTAGAATATGTAACTCTGTAGCATCAGAGCGTGTTAATAGAAGGCAACTGGCAGTTGGAACAGAGGGGAAGGGGGAGTAGACTGTCCCAGCTCGCAGGCCGGATGAGTCATGTGCTGGCCACACCCACGCCCAGTTTAGCGAAGGGGTAGCATCAGAGCATGTTAATATAAGGCAACTGGCAGTTGGAACAGAGTTCCTTTCTGGAGGGGAGGGGAAGTCGAACATCTAACTCCTTAGCATCAGAGCATGTGAATATAATACTGTATATGAAATACTAATGATCTGATGGTCATTTCGACAAATCGTTTCTTAGCAAGCAGCTAGAAGCCAAGAGGAACATACGTGCCAAATTTCAAGTTTGTAGGCTTTACAGTTCTGGCGATTTTGTGATGCGCGAGTGGTATTTGGTTTTTTATACTGTATATATCAATTAGTAGTAGTAGAAGTAATAGCAGCAGCAGTAGTAGTAGTATTTTCTGGATTTCTATGTCACCCATCCCACTAATATAATGACTCTGGGCAGTTTACAATATAATAAAAATGAAAACATGAAAAAAGAACAAAGTAGAATAAAAAGTTAAAAATTATAATTAAAAACCAAGATGATGGACGGCCTCGGGAAGATAATCTTCTCTATCTTCTTTTCTCTATGAGCTGCTATGGTGCAGCGGTTAGAGTGCAGTACTGCAGGCTACTTCTGCGGCTGCCAGCAGTTCAGCAGTTCGATTCTCACCATCTCAAGGTTGACTCAGCCTTCCATCCTTCCGAGGTCAGTAAAATGAGGACCCAGATTGTTGGGGGCAAGATGCTGACTCTAAACTGCTTAGAGAGACCTGTAAAGCACTATGAAGTGGTATATAAGTCTAAATGCTATTGCTACTGTTATTGCTATTACCTGTACATTGTCTAAATATGACTGTTATAACTGGATTGTACCATTCAGATTGCAAGAGAAGCTCATTAATAGAGTGGGTCTTTTCAAATTAAATGACTTTCTCTCTTCCAAATAAAGAGAAGAAGAAGAAGAATATAAACAGGAGAAATCTCTGAAAACAGTGATTCTAACCTTCTGCCCAGGAAATCAGCTTTCCATCGGTGGGAAGTCTGATTTATAGAAATAAAAATCGTGGAACTTCATCTGCAGTCCTAACTGTACACGCAGCCAGCAGTTTACAATCTGAGAAGTAGACCAACATTGTTGCTGTTTGGAGTCAGATCGTTGTATTGTAGCAATTGAATACAACTGAGTCAGAGGATGGAAGGAATTTTATTTTCATGCTCTTTTCTCCTGTAAACCTTCTTTAACCTGCCACTTTATCTCGCCCTGGAGATTCATAGCCGCTAAATGTATTGTTTGCTTCTCCTTTGTGTGCTGCTGTTCAATGCTACAAGCTCTGCTTTATTTGCTGTGCTGAGCGTGCCGATCCTTCCTTGCGATATTACTATCCTTAGAAATCCCACAGGTCAATTTAACTCCTTTCCAGCATCCCAGCACGTACCCATTAGGCTAGGCTGACTCTGGCATTTTTTCAAGCATGGTATGCATTTGCTTTTGCTATACGTAAGCTCTTCGTCTGAATTTTAGTTAGCTGAGTTTTGATTTTCCTCATTGCGATGGGAAACAAGATAAAGCCAACCAGCCCCCACCTATTCCTTTAGGCCTCTCAATTTTCCTCTCTTTCACAGCCCCCCTCCCTCCCTCCCTCTCTCTCTCTCTCTCTCTCTCTCTCTCTCTGCACACTTGCACTACGTAGTAATTGTGGCTAGGCAAAATGAATAAACAACTTTACCAGAGGAGCAGAAAGAAGTGGGAAATAAAAAAATGAAGCTGGTTCAAAATGTATCTTGGCTACCATTGCATGCTGGGCAGTGGTGGGATTCAAATTTTTTTTTTTACTACGGGTTCTGTGGGTGGCTTGGTGGGCGTGGCAGGGGAAGGATACTGTAAAATCTCCATTCCCCTCCCCAATCCAGGGTAAGGTGACTGCAAAATCCCCATTTCCTCCTGATCAGCTGGGACTCGGGAGGCAGAGAAGAGATGGGGGCGGGGCCAGTCAGAGATGGTATTTACCAGTTCTCCGAACTACTCAAAATTTCCACCACCGGTTCTCCAGAACTGGTCAGAACCTGCTGAAACCCACCACTGATGCTGGGGTGTCCACAACACTATAAAAAAGGGGGCTGGGCTTTGATTGCATGGTCCTGATGGACATCTTGACTTTTTTGACCTTCTCCCTGTGGATATCTCTCATATGTGTGCACATACACACTGCCACCTACCTTCTTTGACATTCTCAGTGGAAATGTTGCTTGTGTACACATATACAGCACACTCCCAGGCCATGCATATACAGATAACTGGGGAATGCTCTTAGAACAATAATTTGGGGTTACAACTTGAGTTGCGCAGGAATAAATAAAAATGAGATCCAGACAAGCTGTGAGAAAAGAAGAAATAGTTATTCCTAAAAGCAAAACAGTTTGCTTTTAGGGGCAGGCTGCCAAGTAATGGGGTACTACGGCAGATTTTTATAGGAGGAACTTGCGCAAGGTGTCACATGCTGATGTGGGCGTGATTTATTTGTTTGTTTTGTCTGTGTAGGTATGCTAATTCTTGGGAACATGCAGTTATTCTGGGAGACATAATTTAATTAATTCTGTTTGCGTTTTCAGACCTTATCCTTTGATATGTGGATTAGGTCTGGGTAACTTAGTTGGGGGGTTTGAGGAAGGGTTGCCCCCCCCCCGTTTACTATTTTTACTTGATTAATTTAATTTCAGCTTGTGAAACACCTGTGGCTTTAATGTATGGCTGAGCACACGGAGAAGTGATCTCATTCATGTGGCTGTTGTTTGGATGTTTGTGTTTTGCCTTTTGCTTATAGAAGCAGTTCATCATGGAGGAAGGGAGCTTAGATTTGTCACCTGGATCTCTCTGGTTGATTGTTGTATACTGTTTTATTTACTGTAATTTTAAAACGGTATACAGCAGGGGCGTCAAATTCGATTTCATTGAGGGCCACATCAGGGTTTTTTTTTTATTTATTTATATGCTGCCCTTCTCCGGAGACTCAGGGCGGCTTACAATGCGTTAAGCAATAGCCTTCATATTTTTGTATATTTATACAAAATCAGCTTTTTGCCCCCACAAACTGGGTCCTCAATTTACCTACCTTAGAAAGAATGGAAGGCTGAGTCAACCTTGAGCCTGGCGAGATTCGAACTTACTAATTGCAGACAGCTGGAGTTAAATTACAATGCATTAGTCTGCTGAGCTATCCAGGGTTGTATTTGACCTTGGGGGACTGGGCTGGGAATTGCCAGGGTGGGCATGGCTAGCTCAACATTACTCATGTCGGGGGTGCCTGTGGCAGCCCTAACGCTCTGCCAGCAAAAACGGACTCCCGAACTGTTTTCAGCTGCCACTGCCTCCTGCAATGAAGCACCGTGGGCCGCTCCTTTGCTTTTTATAAGGGCAGGGGGCAGATCTAAGTACCCCACAGGCTGGCTCCAGCTCCAGGACCTTGAGTTTGATGCCCCTGGTATACAAGATCAGTGGTGTAGATATAGTAAAAAAAGACAGGTAAGAAAGAAGGATATATAGAGATAGACTCTTTCAAAGTTTTGAAGAAACTTCATCTATTTTATTAAATGGTATTCTGTATTATATCACCACTCCAGGAAAGGGATCTGCTTTCTAGCTATAACAGGCCAGACTTCCTATTGATCTGAAAGTCCCAAAGGTGCTTTTTTCAAAAGACAACTGGATTTTGTTTTTCCTTGAAGATATTTTGCTTCTCATCCAAGAAACTTCCTTGGTTCTGTTGGAGGAACCTCTATTCCATGGAGGATAGAAGAATTTATATTCTGGAAATCTGTTCATAACTCCTGCCCCTTTTAAAGGGTATTCATCCCAAAGTGCATCGCTAAATCTCTATGGAGATTCTCAGTCATTCAGGTCATGGTTGTCTCAAAGGTGCTTCTTCAAAAGGCAACTGACTGAGAATCTCCGTAGAATATATTGTACATGCAGATAGTAGAATTCTCAGTCTGGAAAAATTTGGTCTATAGGTAAAGGTAAAGATTTCCCCTTTCCAGTCATGTCTGACTCTAGACAGCGGTCACCAACTGGTGGTCCATGGACCACTGGTGGTCCGCGAGAAAATTTTGGTGGTCCGCAGAAAATTTATTTGCATTTTTTATATTGCACTAAATCAGGGGTCCTCAAACTATGGCCCTTGGGCTGGTTACATGCAATAACCGTTTGTGTTACTGCAGAGTCTCTCCCTTTGGGATCTTCTTGTGTGGATCGAAGGGGGGAAGAAATTCTGATTTGGGGTCTTCTTCAGCTTCCTGGTGCAGGGTTTTGGGCGAAGGCTGGAGGGAAGCGGTGCTGATGGCAAAGAGCCGGAAGGCCTTGTTCCAGTGGGACTGCATCATGGCCTGGAACTGACTGATCATCTCAGCCCACTGAACCTCTGGGCACCAATACCTGGCTTTACACTCCCGCAGGTCTTCCCTCTGCTTGGAAAGCCTATGCTCATAGTCCTCAGTGAGGTGCTTCTGCTGAGCCTCCTTCTCGGTCAGATCCAATTTGAACTGAGCTGTTTTGCCAACTCTTTCTCATGGTGACTGCTTAGCTCCAACAACTGCTTCTTGTTGGGGCCCTAAGGAGCCCAGGTGGGGAGGGGAGGAGTGTCTGGGAGGGGAGGGGCAAGTAGAGGCCAGCGAGGCACCCCTCAATGTGAATGACATTGAGTTGACCATGCCCACCCAGTCACATGACTGCCGAGCCAGCGGTCTGGGTGGGCATGGTCAACTCAATGTCATTCACATTGAGATCATATTAGTGGTCTGTGGGATTTAAAATTATGAATTTAGTGGTCCCTGAGGTCCGAAAGGTTGGTGACCTCTGCTCTAGGAGGTGAGGCTTATCTCTGTTTCTTAGCCGAGGGAGCCAGCGTTGTCTGAAGACACTTCCCTGGTCATGTGGCCAACATGACTATACGCCGAGACACACAGAACATTGTTATTTTCCCACCAAAGTGGTATGTATTAATCTACTTGCCATTTGCATTCCTTCGAACTGCTAGGTGAGCAGGAGCTGGGACAGACTTAGTTGTCTACACCACAACTCTTCCTCCCGTGTCCCAAGGTTGTTCTCACATACCATGAGACGCTCACTGTCAACTGAAACTGATCAGGGAGAGTGTTCCACGTAAAGTAAGACGTGTGTACCAAGAATAAGCTTTTTTTGGGGGGGCGAAAGTACCGCATAACAAACCTTTAGCAGACATGCAGCGGAAAAATGGGCAATCCTACAAGATCTTAGTTGATGGGTAGGTTCCTTTTGGAGAATGCATTAGTTCCATTTGCTCAATATGTTGCTTCAGTAATAGCAGCCACTGCTTTCACGAATACGCTTTGCTTCATTATTGCTTGCAGCATTGATTAATCAATTAATCAAATGGCAAAAAAGATCCCCCCCCTTTTGTGGGTCGGGGGAACAGACAAAAAAAAAAAAGCACACAATTTCTCATCCTCTTTAGAGATAAATTGCCAGAGGGAAACAGGGATAACTTGCTTTTTTTTTATGAGATCTAAGCATACAAAGAATTAGTAGTCACTTAATTAATAATTGTAGTTGTTGAAAGAATGTGGAGCCCTAGAGGGGAAGGCAGGTAGAACTCTATGGCAGAAAAGCAGGTGTTCCTTATGAATAAACAATAGTACGAAACCTTAAGGGATGCCGGTGAAGTAAAGAGAAGCTATAGAAAATGCAAAAATGCCAAATGCAACTAAGGATTTCTCATTATGTATCGTATTTACATGTAGTCCTTGACTCACGATCATAATTTGGAGCAGTCTTTTAGTTGTTAAGCAAAGCGGTTGTTAAAGTAGTAGTACCCAATTTTACAACCTTTTTTTCCCCATGGTTGTTAAGCGAATCCAACTTCCTCCATTGATTTTGCTTGTTGGAAGCTGGCTGGGAAGGCTACAAATGGCAATCACATGACCTCAGGATGCTGCAACCATCATACATCCCTGCCAGTTAAGAAGCATGGTGGTTTAATGGTGCCTGAGATGGTCTCTGCTCCAGAGGTCTGAGTTCTATCACTGTGAGCTGGGTGAGCTCCCATCACTCGCCTCAGCTTCTGTCCTCCTAGCAGTTCTAAAGCATGTTCTTTGTGAGAGAATAGAACAGAACAGAACAGAACAGAACAGAACAGAACAGAATAGAATAGAATAGAATAGAAGTAGAATAGAGTAGAGTAGAGTAGAGTAGAGTAGAGTAGAGTAGAGTAGAGTAGAACAGAACAGAACAGAACAGAACAGAATAGAGCTTGAATGAGCCCTGGTAGCGCAGCAGACTAAAGCACTGTTATTAACATCAGCTGCCTGCAATTATGCAAGTTCGAATCTCGCCAGGCTCAAGGTTGACTCAGCCTTCCATCCTTTCTAAGGTAGGTAAAATGAGGACCCAGATTGTGGGGGCAATAAGCTGACTTTGCATAAAATATACAAAAGTATGAAGGCTATTGCTTAACGCATTGTAAGCTGCCCTAAGTCTCCGGAGAAGGGCGGCATATAAATCAAAAAAAAAAAAAAAAAAAAAAGGGGTTCTAGGAAGTCTTGTAGTCCAGCTCCCTGCTCAAGCAGGAGAAGTGGCTGTCTAGTTTCTTCTTAAAAACCTCCAGTGATGAAGTGTCCAAGATTTCTGAAGGCAAGCTATTCCACTGGTTAATTGTCCTCACTGTTAGGAAGTTTCTCCTTAATTCTAGGTTGCTTCTCTCTTTGGTTAGTTTCCATCCATTGTTTCTTGTCCTGCCCTCTGGTGCTTTGTAAAATAAATTGACCCCCCCTTCGATGGGGAGACAAGTTGGTGCTCCATGCAGGCGGTCAGATTACTGCTGGCTCTGAAATTTACCAGTTGTGGCGTCTGTTTGCAAGGCGGCTCCGGGGAAGGGGGGGGGGCTTGGATGATGCTACAGGAAGAACTGCTCCTCTTTTTTTCTGGTGCAAAGCCCGCTCTTCTTTCTATGGCTCACCTTGGGAAGTGTGTGAGTGTGTCCTACAACAGAGCAGGTAAATTGGCAAACAATTAGTCTCCTGGCAAATGTAACAATGCCTTACGCTAATAATAATAATAATAACCTGCCAGTTGCAGGTTTGATCATGTGGGGATGCTGCGCTGGTTGTAAGTGCAAGGACCAGTCTAAGCCCCTTTATTCAATGCTGTTGTAACTTTGTTAGTTAGTTTACTTTATTGCCATTGCACCTCATACAATGAAATTAAATGCCATCTTCAGTGTACATTATAACTATAAAAATAAAACAAAAACACACATCCTTCACATTCTATACAATTGTATTGAAAACCTCTATATTGCATTAATATTGCACTATACAGTAGAATTCAATATAGTTACTATTCTGGGGTAGAAGCTGTTTTTCAGCCTATTTGTCCATCCTTTTATTGCCCTGTACCGTCTGCCAGATGGTAATAGTTCAAAAAAAGGGTGCCCAGGATGAAATGGATCTTTAAGAATGTTTTGAACTTTCTTAAGGCAGTGGGAGCTATAAAGCTCTTCCAAAGAGGGGAGAGGGCAACCAGTGATCCTCTGGGCAATGACGTAAACCCTCTGGAGTGCTGTCCTATCTGCTACTGTGCAATTGGCAAACACAGGCGCAGTAAGTTAAAATATTCTCTATGGTGCAGCAGTAGACGGTCACCAGCAGTTTTTCATTCAGTTGTTGTTTCTTGAGAAGTCTCAGGTAGTATAATCTCTGCTGGGCCCTTTTGACCAGAGTTACGATGTGAGTGTCCCAGGTTAGGTCCTCTTTTATGATAACACCCAGAAACTTAAAATTAGCTACTTGTTCCACTTGGTCTCCATTGATAACCAAGGGCTGGATGCAGTGGTGGGTTGCTACCAGTTTGCCTCTGATCGGGCAAACTGGTAGCGGCGATGGTGGGAGGCTCCGCCCACCTCCCGGGCCCACAAGCAAACCAGTAGCGACGGGTTTTGAAACCCATCCCTGGCTGGATGTCTGATCTATTCCTTCTATAGTCCGCTATAAGCTCCTTGGTCTTATTGGTATTAAGGACCAAGTTATTGTCTCCGCATCACAAAAGCAACTGGTCCACCTCATCTCGATAGGCAGACTCATCCCTCCCACCTTGATCACTAAACAAATGGTTCTAAGTTGAGGACTACCTTGCTAGGTATTAGTGGGGGAGTATTACCCAGATATACTTATTATTATTCTAGACAACCTTCCCCACTATGGTAACCTCCACTTGTGCTGGGTTTATATCTTTCATGCTATAATTGGGGTAGGGACTTCTACAAGACACCAATTTTCTAGATGAAGAGGCCATGTCTTGTAGGAGCGTAAACCACTGCTTCTTAAGTGGGAGATCTCTGTGCAATGCAAACTTCCTTTTCCCACTAAATATATGCACAACAAGTGTGGGTTGCTGATGTCTTTCTTTTGTCCTGTAAAAGCATTTGTTAGTTCTTGATATGTTTGTTTCATGGCTTTGGCACAATCTGATACCTAAAAGACATGTGTGCATCCCTTTGTCTTCCTTTGGACGGAAACATTGGAAACAAGAGAAGCCGCAGATGATGATTGAATAGGTGAAGTAGAGAATTCTCAGAGACACCCCATAGCCACTCCATCAGTCAGTCACCAAGCTAAGAAATACCACACTGAAACCTTCAGAATTTCTCAGAATTTCTTTTCTCCTACAAAATATTTATTTATTTATTTATTTATTTATTTATTTATTTATTTATTTATTTATTTATTTATTTATTTATTTATTTATTTATTTCATGTACAAGATAACAGGTATAAGTATAAACATGGACATAAAGGAAATGAGTACAAATAAATGGGGACAGTAGGACAGGGACAGGAGGCACACTGGTGTGCTTATGCATGCCCCCTTTATGGACCTCTTAGGAATGGGGTGAGGTCCACGGTAGACAGTTTAAGGTTGAAACTGTGAGGGTTTGAGGATGTAACAACGGAGTCGGGTAAAGCATTCCAGACATTGACCACTCTGTTGCTGAAGTCTCAATTTCTGCAACTGAGTTTGGAGCGGTTTACCTTGAATTTATATATACTGTTTTCCCGAGTATTATTGAGGTTGAAGCAAATTTTCTTTCATTGGATTGAATGAGAATTGGTGGGAGGGGAGAAGATGAAACCTGCTTGAGAATATCTGTGCCCAACACTACTACCAGGGTTTTGGGGTTTTTTTTGACTCAAAGGATACATCATGTTACGACAGAAATAGATTTCCTGCTTCTGCGAGAGATTAGATTTGATAGTGTGCCAGTTCAACGATTCTGTTTGGAAATGTAGTAGCTATGTTTAAACAATGTCACCTTGCATGTCAAACACTTTTTTTTAATTTTTACTTATCTATAAGCAACATCTCTCCAGTTGTTTCAAATAGATCATATTCATAGATCAGACTCACACACTGTGCTAAACTATGTCATAAACTATGGTTTACCAATGAGAATAGCTGCTGTAGATCTGTAGATTATGTAAAGACATGACATGGTTTGCTAAGTTTGGTATAGAACAATGTACAAACTCAGCCACTGTGGTTTGTGACACACAATTTCTGATTTAATGTTATATATGAATCATTGTAATTTGATTAAACTGTAAGTTAATGCAATGTGGAAACTTATTTATGGGGCGCATATGTGTAAACCTTAATGCATTCCATCAATCCTACATTTGTCCTTGAAATATTGTTTGGTTAGGTTTTACAGGGCACTAGTTAAAATGAATGACTTGAAATCATGAGAGATTATTATTTCAAGTTGGAAATAAATGTAGTTTTAAAAAACGAATGTACATTTTTTGGTGTAGACCAGCAACCCGCAACCTTTATGGAACTACGGATTGGTTTTTCCATGGACTGGGGCACTGCCTAGATACTGCACATGCGCAGATGAAGTTTTGCCAGCTTGCATAGGTCATGCACAGGTCGTGGACTGGTACTAGTTTGTGGCCTGGGGGTTGGGAACCTCTGGTGCAGACAATATATTTTAGATATTTTTCCCCATATAATTATTAAGTTCCCAGTTTTACTTTATTAGCACAGCCCATATGTCAGCCAATTTGGTGTAGTTATGGCAGTCCTCCCTCTCTGTAATGGTATGTGGGAAAGACTTTGGAAGACTGGGCAAAGAGATGCTTTCTAGGGAATGGTCATATTAAGATAGAGCACAGCCTGAAGCTGGATAGCAGGTAGGGCAATGGGCTCAGAAAGGACCCACCCCAGTTTCTTGGGCTGTAAGGCTCAGTGGCTAAGATGCTGAGCTTGTCGATCGAAAGGTCGGCAGTTCAACGGTTTGAATCCCTAGTGCCGCATAATGGAGTGAGCTCCCGTTACTTGTCCCAGCTTCCACTAACCTAGCAGTTCAAAAGCATATTAAAAATGCAAATAGAAAAATAGGAACTGTTAGATCGGCGCAGGAATGGAAGACGTGACCAGCTCGTTACATTAGTAACTTTATTTAGAATAAGAAACAGTAGCAAGACTGGCTGCGCGCTGCCGGAGCTCTCCTTATATTCGCTCCGGCAGTCGCACCGCCCCCTGACAGGGATTCAAACTTTCCCGCCTGATGGCTGGCAGCCAATCCGGGCGGATGTCCTTATAAGGACATAACACTCCTCCCCCCTTAGTCCGAAAAAAATTCACAGTTCATTTACAAACGTTACGTAGTCCCGCAGGTACGTAGGACGCCTCGGCACCCTAGCTGACCTGCGCAGTCTCACTTCTTCCTCGTCCCCGACCTGGACGGATGGGGCTTCTGTGTCTCCTGGTTCCCTCCCCGGAACCGGGCTCGGTTCGGCTGGCGAGTGTGCGGGGTCACCCTCAGCGCCTCTGGCCGAATCGCAGACCGTGGATGGCTGGTTCTGGTGGTCCTCCTCCTGGCCTGTGGATCTATCGTTTCGTCAAGGCTGCTCAGTTCCGACCCGGGAAGAGCGTCTGAGTCTCGGTAAGTCCCAGGCTGTCACTTGCTCCTCCCCGGTCTCCCGGGTGCCGCGGTTCGGCTGCGGTTCGGCTCGTTGTCGTCTGGTGGGTGGTTCGGATCGGTGCCCTCGGGTCCGGTCTGCCAGCGGTGGGTTGTGTTCGCTTGGGTTGTGATGTCCAACCTCGCAGGGGTGGTGCAGGTCTCCTTGGCCGGGCTGGGGTTGGCCTACCCCGTCGGGTCGGCGGTGGTCGACCTGGTCGGGCTGGCATTGTGGGGCTACCTCCTTGGGTTGGTGGAGGTCTCCCCTGCCAGGGAGTCGCGGGCCTACCCGGCCGGGCTGTTCTCGGCTTTCCCTTCGCCCTAGTCCCTGGTCTACTGTCAGTTGGTGGCTGGGGTCATCTGGGCTGGGCTGTTGTTGCCGGGTTGACTTCTGTGCTGGGTGGGGGTCCCTCTCGCTGGGGTGTCGAATGCTATCCTCACCCCTGTGCTGCGGTGTGCCCATCTCGGATGGTCCCCGGTCTACTCGCCTGGAGTGGAGGTCTCCTTGGCAGGGCTGTTGTGGGTTGCCTTCGCTGGGGGGGTGTGATGCTTCCCCCCTGGGCAGGCCCCGGTCTACTTGCGGGCTGGGTTGGTAGTCTCTTGCCTTGCCATGCCGGGTGCCCACCTCGCCGGGTTGGTGTTGCCCTTCCCCATGTGGCTGGCTCCGGTCTACCCCGCTGGACTGTCGGCGTGTCAGCGCCTGGTAGTGGGCTTGGCTGGCCTCGTCGGGGTGGTGGTGGTCTGCCTCACTGGGGTGTGGTAGGCCTACCTCGTCGGGGTGTTGTAGGCCTACCCCGCAGGGGTGTTGCAGGTCTACCTCGCTGGGGTGTTGTAGGCCTACCTCGTTGGGGTGTTGCAGGCCTCCCTCGTCAGGCTGGTTTTCTTGCGCAACCCCCCACCTTTTCCAGAGTTGGTCGATGTGCCGTCGGCAGACCTGTCCATCTTCCAGCTCCACGGTGTAGGATTTGGGGCCAGTTGTGCTGTCTATCTTCCCCTTCAGCCACTTAGGAGAGCCGCTGAAATTCAGCGCGAAAACCGAATCTCCCTTGCTGAAGGCGCAAAGCGGGCGGCTGGTGGTTGCGGACACTTCTGGGCTGTATTGGGGGTGCAACCGGTCCAATGGTGACCTCAACCTTCTGCCCATCAACAGTTCAGCTGGGCTCTTGTGGGTGGTGGCATGCAGCGTGATGTGTTGGGTGAGGAGGAAGTTGTCTATTCTTTCCTGCCAGTCGCCCGTGCCCATCTTGGTGAGTGCCTCCTTGGTGAGCCTCACCATTCGTTCCGCTTGTCCGTTCCCAGCCGGCCGGTACAGGGCGGACAGGGCATGGCGGATGTCCAGTCCTGCCAGGAATGCCTCCATGGCCAGGGATGTGAGTTGGGGGCCGTTATCGGAGACCAGCACATCCGGTAGTCCATGGGTGGCGAAAAGGCGGCGCAGGGCACGGATCGTCGCTTCCGTTGTGGTGGATGCCATGGGTACCACCTCGAGCCACTTGGAGAAGGCATCTACCATGATGAGGAGGTGGCGCCCTTGCATCGGACCCGCGAAGTCGATATGGATCCTCGACCAGGGGTTGCTGGGGGTCTCCCACTTCGCTGTTTTGGCTTGCGGTGGCGCCGGGCGGACTTCTTGGCACGGGTCACATCTGGAGACCCATGTCTCTGTCCAGTGAGGGCCACCAGACGTAACTCCGTGCCAGGGCCTTCATGCGGATGATGCCTGGGTGCCCTTTATGTAAAGTCTCTAGTGTCCGCCGTTGCAGAGTGCTGGGAATCAGCACCCTGTCTCCCCATAGCAAACAGCCCCACATGGTGGACAGCTCCCTCTGCTTCCTGGCGAATGGGCCAAACTTCTCCTCCGTCTTCTGCGATGACCACCCCCTGAGGATCCAGGACTTCACTTGGCGGAGTGTGGGGTCCCTCTGGGTGTGGACGGCCACATCTGCAGACGAGACTGGACAGCTGGCGTCATCATCTATGTGGAAGAGGTGGAGCGTAGGGGCTGGGTCTTCTACAGGATCCTTCAATGGGCATCTGCTCAGCGCGTCGGTGTTTCCTATGTGCCTGGCTGGTGCACGAGCCTGTAGGAGTAGCCAGCTAGGAAGATGGCCCATCTCGTCATCCGTGGAGACATGAAGGTCGGGGTGGGTTGGTCGCCTGCGAGGAGCCCCAGGAGCGGCTTGTGATCAGTGACTATGGTGAAACTCCTCCCATAGAGATATTCGTGGAATCGTTTCACTCCTGCAACGATGGCCAGGGCTTCTTTGTCCAGCTGGCTGTAGTTGCGTTCCGCATCGGACATAGTTTTTGAGAAATATGCTATTGGGGCTTTGGAACCGTTGGGCAGTTCGTGGCTGAGGACTGCCCCCACCCCGTAGGGCGATGCATCGCAGGTTAGCTTGATGGGGAGCGTCTCGTTGTATTGGATGAGGACGCTTGTTGAGGTTAAAAGTCCTTTCACGGCTCGGAATGCTGCTTCCTCTTCCTGGCCCCACTTCCAGGACGCGGCTTTCCCCAGCAGGCGGTGGAGTGGCTCAGCAACTGTGGCTTTCTGTTTAAGAAACATTGCGTAGAAGTTGAGCAACCCAAGGAATGCCTGAAGCTCCGTTTTGTTTTTGGGGCTCGGAGCTTCATGGATTGCCTTCACTTTAGATTTGGTGGGGTGGATGCCAGTGCTATCAATGAGATAGCCCAGGAACTCGACTTCCTGTACTCCTAGGATGCATTTATCTCTCCTGACTCTCAAGCTCTTGGCCTTGAAGCGCTTCAGGACAAGCCTGAGCCTTTCAAGGAGTTGTGCCTGTGAATCTCCGGAGATTAGTACATCGTCGAAGTATGGCACCACCCCTGGAACGCCCTGGAGAAGGCGTTCCATCATTGATTGGAAGATGCTGGGGGCAGCGCTGACTCCAAACTGGAGATGGTTGCATTTGAATGCCCCCCTGTGTGTGACTATCGTTTGGGCCTCCGCCATTTTTTCGTCCACTGGCAGTTGCTGGTAAGCCTGGGCCAGGTCCAGTTTCGCAAAAATTGTGCCAGTTCCCAGGGAATGCAATAGGTGCTGCACTACTGGGACTGGGTATGCGCTCTGTGCCAACGCCTTGTTGATGGTACAACGGTAGTCGGCACAGATGCGCACAGACCCATCATGCTTCAGTGGGGTCACAATGGGGGTCTCCCATGAAGCATGATCGATCGGTTCCAGGATGCCCTGGGTGATCAGCTTATCCAGCTGCTCATCTACTTTTGGCCGCAGGGCAAATGGAACCCAGCGGGGCTTCAGCCTGATTGGGGTGATTCCCTTGTCCAGGTTAAAAGAGATTGGCCTCCCCACAAATTTCCCCAGCTTACCATCGAAGACTTCCTTGAACTCTTCAATGAGGGTGTCGAGTTCGTCCCTGCGAATTTGGTTGATGCCTTCAATTGAAAGCCCCAGCGGCTTAAACCACTCCACTCCAAGCAGGTTCGGTCGGCTGTCCTTCACGACGGTGATGGGAAGCTTGCCTTTGAACTCTTTGTAGGAGATTCGGATGTTGGCTCTTCCTAAAACTCCGATGGGGTTCCCCCCAAAGTCGACGAGCTTGGAGTGTAAAGGCTTCAGGTCTCGCTTGGTGATGCTGGGTGGCAGGCGCTTCAGTTGCTGCCAGTCCATGATGGAGTAGACCGATCCCGAGTCTACCTCCATTTCGCAGGGTGTTCCCTCCACGTGGATGGTCACGTGGAACTTGGTGGCATTATCCGAGTCCGTGTGTGCGATGGTCGTCTGATGGACCGCTCCGTTCCGGGAGTACTCATCGTCTCTGCGTCTGGATGGGCCAGAGGACCGTTTGGATGATCTCTGGTAATCCTTCCGATTCTCGCGGGGCTGGTGGCTGGAGGGCTCTGGGGCAGGTTCTTCGGCTCTGCAAGCTTCGGCGATGTGACCCCTTCTGTTGCAGCGTCGGCAGGTCGCATCTCTCCACTTGCAGGTTGCCCTGGCATGGTCCCCTCTGCAGCTGGCACAGCGCTCCCCCTTGTAGCTTCGTTGGGCGGTTTCCCGCCTTGGGGGTCTGGATACCTTGTGGACGGTGGACTCCTCCTCCGACTCGGATCCAGCCGTGGAATCCTCGGTTGATGATTTCGCTGTGGAGCGAATCTTGTGGATTCCCTTGGCTTTGCTTACTGCGGCAGCCGCTTTTTCTGAGATTTCGGATGCGGTGGCTTCCTCCACCACATCCTTGAGCACGAGTTTCTTCCTGCTCAGGAATTTCTTTTGCAGGCCTCTGTCCCTCATGCCGAAAACCATGCGGTCAGCAATGGCATTGTCCACATGGTCGAACTCGCAGCTGGCTGCGATTTGGCGTAGGGCGGCCACGAATTCTTTGATGGTCTCACCTTCCTTCTGATCCCTCTGATGGAAGGTGAAGCGGTTCGCCACTGGTGTTCCCGTTGGGGCATAGTGGTCTTCCAGGATCTGCAGCAGGTCTGCCCATGGCACTTCTTCGATGTCTCGTGGTGCTACGAGATCGATTGCCATGTCGAGGACTCCGGAGCCGCAGTTGGCTAGGAAGATGCCCTTTTTCCGGTCATCATCGGCATCCCTGATGTTGTTGCCTCTCAGGTATTGCCGAAATTTGACCACGTAGGATTTCCACTTGTCCTTCCCTGGGTGGAAGGGAGCAAGGGCTGGCAAAGTGACTTCAGCGGATGCCATGCCTTCGGAAATGCCTACTGTGGTTTCAGGTGCCGGAGTCTTGGTCTTGTTGGCTTGGTGCCATGAGGTTCGTCTCTTTCTCTCTAGTCCTTCGTCGCCAGTGTTAGATCGGCGCAGGAATGGAAGACATGACCAGCTCGTTACATTAGTAACTTTATTTAGAATAAGAAACAGTAGCAAGACTGGCTGCGCGCTGCCGGAGCTCTCCTTATATTCGCTCCGGCAGTCGCACCGCCCCCTGACAGGGATTCAAACTTTCCCGCCCGATGGCTGGCAGCCAATCTGGGCGGATGTCCTTATAAGGACATAACAGGAACCACCTTTGGTGGGAAGGTAACAGTGTTCCATGGCCCTTTGGTGTTCAATCATGCTCGCCACATGACCACGGAGACGTCTTCGGAGAGCGCTGGCTCTTCGGTTTAGAAATGGAGATGAGCACCACCCTCTAGAGTCAGGAATGACTAGCACATATGTGCGAGGGGAACCTTTACCTTTTAAAAGAGACAGTGGGACAATTTTACTGTCTGACTTACAAGAGTGATACTAGCCTTATTGGGTAGACCAGATGGGAAACATGACAAATAAATTACCAGTAATTCTACTTTATTGTAAAGTTACCTTAACAGAATTAGGATACCCCTCAAGGAAAGCCTTCAGAAAAGATATCGAAAATTCGAAGGGGGCTGCAGTCTCAAATTGGTAGGCTAGGGATGCTGTGAGACAGATAGTCACTGATTCAAAGAATATCAGACAAAGCTGGAAGAACTATATTTCTGTTGAGGTTCTGTAGACTGTTTATTTGTGTATCCTACCATTTAATTTGTCTATGGAGATTCTTTGTCACCCAGAACATAGTTGTCCCAAAGGTGCTTTTTCAAGAGGCACCTGGACTTTCATGTTTTTCTTTGAAGATGTTTCGCTTTTCATCCAAGAAGCTTCAAGAAACAAGAAAGTTCAGTTGCCTCTTGAAAAAAGCACCTTTGGGACTACCATTTAATACTTAGCCATTTGCTATTCCTCAGACTGCTTAAAACCTATTAATGCTAATGCTTAAATAGCCTAGCTTTAAGTAGGTCTATAACAAAATGAAATTGTGATTGCAAAGTTGACTTTTGGGAGCAATTTGGCAACAATTGACCATTCTGAGAAATAATAATAATAAAAAAAGAAGACAAATAGGTCATCTTCATGTTTTCATTTATATCCAAAGGTAGCAGGTTGAAATGAGTCACTGATCTATCACAATGACCTTGAATTAACAGAAAAGAGAGAGGAGGTAAGGCAGCAACTACTACCTGTTTGGGAGTGTGGTATTGCTCACAAAGGGCATAATTTCTTTGAAGACACAAAGCAATTAAAACAACGTGAACCAAGTAGCAGAATATAAAATGTACTCAAAAATACTTGATGGGAAACTTATATTATTGCCTAACTTTAAGTCATTCATTTAATATGCAAATTCTTCCTCTGCCAATCTTTTCCAAAATATGTAAGAGAATCCCCTGTAGAAGGTAATGGCATTATTGGACCATGGGGTATGTCCCTCAGCTATATAGACTTTTAGGATGATGTTGATGCAACAATCCTGGAGTGCTTGTATTGTGAGATAGCCAGAGGGGGCATTCAGCTGGTTCTGACTGGTTCTGGAGAACCGGTAGAGGAAATTTTGAGTAGTTCGGAGAACCGGCAAATACCACCTCTGACTGGCCCCAATCTAGTCCCAGCTGATCAAGTCCCAGCTGATCGGCTGGGTCTTCTTTTGTTGCCCTGCACACAGAGCTGGAAAGCAGGTTAGTGGGGTGGGGAAGGAATGGAGATTTTACAGTATCCTTCCCCTGGAGTGGGGTGGAAATGGAGATTTTACGATATCCTTCCCCTGGAATGGAGTGGAAATGGAGATTTTACAATCTCTTTCCCCTGGAGTGGGGTAGAAATGGAGATTTTACAGTATTCTTCCCCTGGAGTGGGGTGGAAATGGAGATTTTACAGTATCCTTCCCCTGGAGTGGGGTGGAAATGGAGATTTTACAGTATCCTTCCCCCTGGAGTGGGTGGGAATGGAGATTTTGCAATATTCTTCCCCTGCCATGCCCACCAAGCCATGCCCACCAAGCCACACCCACAGAACCGGTGGTAAAAATTTTTGAATCCCACCACTGGAGATAGCCTATACTTAACCAGTCTTACTGCAAAGCCCAATGTATACTTATATGTTGTTGAACATTCAGTTTGCTCTCTTTGCATCTTATCCTCTTGTCCTGCATGTCAGTATGAGAGTACTTCTACACCAGAGCATTTTCACCATCATAATTCACTCCTATATTTCTTGAAAGCACTGTAAAGCTGACTTGCACATATCCCTCCAAACTTGAAGCATTGAGAACAATACTATGGCAAGACCACTAGATAGCAGCAAAGAGATATTAAAAATGACAATTTTTTGCTGCCATCTAGTGGTCAGTCAGATTTTTGTAGCCCAAATATGGCAGCCCTCAGCTGGAGCAAAGAGCAGGACAAAATAAGCCAACCGTTTTCTGTTCTTATACGGGAAAATATATTTTTCCAGTATATCATTAGGTAATTATGAATAATGGAATATATGATAAAATTTTAAAGTTTAAATGTTATTATTAAACTCAAAACCAAATGTGAATATACAGAAAATCAAGTCAACATAGTATAAATGCTGATTATGTGCTGTTGTAAATTTAATCCATGTTGCTAAGACTGTTCTAATTTAGATATTTAGATGTTATGCAAAGCTGAAGTGGAACTGAATTCTGTATAAGACTGATTGTTAAGGTAAGTCTTAATGTCAAACGTTGAAGTTTCCTCCTAGGGCTTAGCCATGTGTACCAATGAAAGGATCAATCAAACTTTCCAATAATGTACAGAATATCCCTGCAGCAATTAACATATACAAAGCTAATTTAGTGTATTGAAGGTGTCTTGGATATGTTCACTGCCTTGAGTTATTTGTAAAAATAATAAAGGAGGGATACAAACCAACAAACTAACAAATATATGTCTACCTGGCCTAGATCAAATTTAGCATGTCTGTTTTCCCTGACTAAGGCAGTGGTGGTATTCAGCTGGTTCTATCTGGTTCGGGCGAATCGGTAGCTGTGGGAGGCTCCGCCCACCCGCCCAGACATAATCATGTCCCGTTTTTTACACTATGCACATGCATAGAAGGTCCTGCGCCAGGGGTGGGTTCTAAAATCTTTTACTACCGGTTCTGTGGGCGTGGCTTATTTTGTGGCTGTGGTTTGATGGTCATGTGACAAACAATTCTTTAGGATTTAGCAGAGGTACTAGTCTACCAGGCTTTTAACTGCTTGCAAAGCCGTACCAGTCTACCCATTTGTTTTTGGAATGCACTGGTCTACCACCACACTGCCTTTTACCACTGATCAGCTGTAGGGCAGCCCTTTGAAGTGCCGCGGCAAGAGTTTTTGCCACTCTGCCACTCTGCCATCACCGAGAGCATCAGAAACTGCTTTCAGGCAGCTTGGCCTCAATTGCCAATCTACCACCACCGAGTGGTTTACAAGGAGTGGATGGGTTTTAGCCGATCAGTTGGGAGGCTTCTTGACTTCTCAATTTAAAGCTAAAGTATCTTGTTTTTTCCCCCCTCTTCTTTGTCAAGTGAGCCCTGATTTTTTCCTTCTAGCCGATCAGCTGGAACTCAGGAGGCAGCGAATAGATTGGGGGTGGACCAGGTGGTATTTACCGGTTCTCCGAACTACTCAAAATTTCCACTATCAGTTTGCAAGAACCGGGGAGAACCAGTAGCAACCCACTACTATCCAGCGCATGAGTGGAGCAAGTACGTGCATGTGTTCACATTTGCGAACCAGTAGCGAAGGTAAGTGAATACCACCCCTGAGCTAAGGCCATAATTTAAAAAATTGGTTTGATGTCTTGGGTTTGATTTCTAATTTGTTTGCTGCCCCGAATTGCTATGAATTAGGTACCTTTAAATGATAAACAAAAACAATTCTTTGTCTTTTCATCTCTCAGAGAAAGTTGGAGTAGCAAATAGGGATACAACGCATGGTTAACCATTCCCACATTATATGGCAAGCCTTATTTACAGTTTTCTCCAGTCCGAAACAGAAGAACATCAAAATGGCACATTTGTGAAAGAAGTGCTTGTGGTTTGAAGCTAAAAAAAGGGAAAAAAGAAGCCCATAAATATACACACGACAGATATTGGTACCATTTGTCTTATTTAAATGCAATTGATCACTTGATATATCAACCCCAAAATGGCTTTGGAAAAGACCAGGGGGAAAAGATCAATTGCATTGGAGGGTAGGATAACTCAAAAGTCTAAAAGAATTGATAAGAAGCCTGGGGAATACAATGCTATAAAGGGGTTGATTAAAATAGAGCGAACCATAAAGGGAATTGGCACACAACCTTAACATCAAATGATACTATCTAACGTTTGAACAATAGTTAAAATCAGCAGGGGATAAATCTACAAAGAAGCCTTGGAAATATGTTTAACACATGGGTCATATGAGCTGTAATTATCAGGGGGTCTTTTGTTAGCTGTGTTATTTGAGTAGTAGCATGGCAAGGCCTACATAATCCGGTTGAGCGTTAAATGTGGGCCCTTCTGCATGGAATGCCGATACTTTACTGCCAAGCAATGCTGCTGTCAGGGTTCCAAGTAACAACCCCAATGAAAGAAAACTCCAAAGCTCAAAGTTCCTTTGTATTGAAGATGTCATATTGGCACATCTGGGAAAACCCAAATCTGAAAGTTTCCAGCTTTTCCCCACCCAAGTGAAAGTTCAAGTCCCTGCCCAGCACCCTCATGTCCATCACATGAAGCAATCATCCACCGTCCAAACTGGAGACACCTCCCAATCATCCGACTCCAGATGCCAGGGCAATGAGTCCTTGACTCTCTGAGAAAGGAATGTTAATTTGACTACATATCACCCATACTCTATGCAATTCCCCCTCCCAGAGGCCTGAAGGCCTGAAGGCCCAAAGATAAAAGATGGCTTCCAGGTCTGACAGCTGCCTTCCCTTCTGTAAATCTGCCCAAAATGACTCTATTCATCTAATTACACCAGGGATGGGGGACCTGGCCCTTTGATGACCTGTGGATTTCAACCCCTAGAATTCCTGAGCCAGCTATTCCACAAGTCATCAAAGGGCTATGGTTCCCCATTCCTGAATTACACAATGACACCTTCATGAAAAAAATGTACCATATTTTTCAGAGTATAAGGCAAACCTTTTTTCCCCCAAAAGAGGGTGAAAATCTGGATGCGTCTTATACTCCAAATGTAGCCCCACCCAGCCTCTCAAATGAAGGTTTCAGAGGCTGAAAAAAGCCTCAGAAACGAAGCTTCAGAAAAAAAGTCTCCAAACAGAGCTTCATAAAAAAAAGCCTCTGAAAGGAAGCTTCAGAAAAAAAGCCTCCGAAAGAGAGCTTCAGAAAAAACTTCGTTTCAGAAGCTTTTTTTCTGAAGCTCTCTTTCGGAGGCTTTCAGAGGCAGAAAAAAAAGTTTTTTCTGAAACAGAGTTTCAAAAGTTTCAGAGGCTGAAAAAAAAGCAAGGCACAGAGCTCACAACCAATGAACCTGTTGCTAAAATTCACCTCTGGGAACAGCTGATTGGGGGTATTCCGGGAGGCTGATCCACCCGCCAATCAGTTTTTTTCTTATTTTCCTCCCCAAAAACTAAGGTGCATCTTATACTCCGGTGCATCTTATACTCTGAAAAATACGGTATGTTAGGTCTTGTTTACAATATCATTCTGCTGCATTTTAGCAAGCGGATTACGGTGCTTAAGCGGTTCAGATTTAGTGCTGGAACAATTATATGATGTTTTCAGTGGAATAGTGGAATACTACCAGTAGGTGTTCTCAAAAAAATGAGTTGACTATGCAGGCGGAACTTGAAACACGCTTTAATTCTGTGACAAAATGAAGGCATTTCTTTGGAAACTGTTATTTGCCAGGAGGAGAATATGAACTCCTCTGGATGTTATCAGTGGCAGAAAGAGATAATTTGGTCTCCTGAAACATCTTGCGTGCAGATCCCTGCTGATGCACTGTTCACAAACTGCTGGGTTAAAAGTCATCTAGGTCATTGTGAAGCTGGGTTGTTTCAAGCTCTGAAACAAAATCCAAAAAGCCTGTTTTTGTTAGATGTACCTGCTATAAAAGCAGCCGAAGCTCAATTGGAAGTATCTCCATGGATGTCGGTGGGACTGAATAACGTTTTCACAGGTAGGGTTCCAATTTAGTAATCTTTTCAAGGCATCTGGAGCACATTGCCAAGGGGAGGTAATAACTGAGAAATACAGCCAAGACTGGAGTACTTTAAACAGCCAGGTTTAATGTGCAGTAATAGGATGTTGACAAAGCAAAAATCCCAGCTCACTACTGTGGTAGAATTTAACTGGGTTGACTTGGCAACAGTGATCAAAATTAAGAGATGGTATACTTGTATAGCATGTAAGAATCTGTGCTGGAAAGCTTACATTAGTACATGTTTTCCGATTTCCTAAAAGTTTTCTTTTGCTGGCTTTTATTTTTCTTCCTCGGGATACTTTAATTCCCCCCCCCCCCAGTTTCTTTTGGTGATTTTATTTTTGAGTTAATTTATTATTAGGAGGCATTGTTCTTTCAGTTACTCATCTTTTAATTATCCTGTGATCTTGCTGGATGGGCTTTCCCCCTCCACCCCCAATCTCAAAAGCCCATGGAAAGATTTCCTATCATCTCTTAGGATCTAAATGAAGTATGAACTCTGACAAGGTTACAAATAGGATATTTAATATATCTCCAAAAATAGAAGAAGTTAAAATGAAACATCCAACACATTGAAGGCAACTGCACAAAAATAAATAAATAAATAAAAAATCAAACATCAGGAGTGGTTGATCGTTCTTTCTTTGCCCTTTGTCCCTGTTTCTGCAGTGTTCACGAGAGAGGCAGATTGTAAATATCACTGATAAAGTGTCAGGAGTTCTTCTGAAACAGGCTTTTTTCCATGAGGGTTTTAGATGGCCAATCTAGTTCAGTGGCTCCACTTCATCAAAATCTTTGGCAGCTAAAGTGCTTGGTCAAACTGAATAAGACATAATGATCAAACAACTTCTCAGAAATTGCTTGCCATAGGTGTCAAAGAGGCAAAGACTGAAGCACAGCAAAGAAAGTACTGTGTGTATCCAAACCTGCTTCAACAGGTGACAACAGAGCCTGTGGCTTAGAGGTTAATACATCTATCTAATATATAAGTAGTCGGGGGCTCGAATCCCAGAAGGGTATGGCTAGCTGATGAGAGCTAAATAGCTTGAAATAGAGCTATGCTATATACCCTTTATTTCTTTGTCGGTAAATATAAATTTAACACAGAAATAGTTCGTTGCGAAAGTGACTGCCTGCAAAGGATCCTGGATTGGGGCTGAAAAGACAAAAGCGGAAGCAGTAGGCACCATCCCATATTTGAGTAGACCAGGTTGCCCTGATTTTTTTTTTTTTAAAAAAACCTTAACAGGTGATAATGTTCTCATTTTAATACTGCTGGCTGGATTATCCTAGCTTTGATCCACTAAGTAAAGACCAGTTGAACCCTGTTATTCCCCTAGGATTAGTTGTTCTAGTTCCAGGAGCTAAGTAATCATAAAGGAAACAGCAAAATTGCATACTCCCCCTATCTTTATTCTGGAGTGCAAATTCCTCTGACTTGCCTTAGCATGGGCTAAACATTCCATGATTAAACAACAAATTGGACCATATCAAGTTGAAATGAATTTTCAATATATTTTTCAGATATGAACTGCTGAGGATGAAGGTTGTCTTCTAAAAATCTTTCTTGTGGGGAGCTGTGGTTTGGAGCTATTGGTTTAGTCCAGGGGTCTCCAACCTTGGCAACTTTAAGACTTGTGGACTTCAGCTGAGGAACTCTAGGAGTTGAAGTCCACGAGTCTTAAAGTTGCCAAGGTTGGCAACCCCTGGTTTAGCTAATGAAAGAAAACAGGAATTTATCCATCTGGAAATGTACAGTGATGGGTTGGACTGTAAAAAAGGAATGACTAATAAATATGATGCAATCATATTTTGTCTGTTCCTAGATGCAGTGACAATTGAGTAGATATGCACTACAACTAGAAACTGGTTGATCTGAAGATACCATATTAGATTACTAATTAGAAATAGCTCAGTGCTAACTTTCTGTTATGTTTGGTATCTATCCACCATTACGTTTAAGTGAGATTAGTAACTATAGACCCAAGTAGAAATTTTTCTATCTGGAATTTAAATGCCATTTGGGTTACAAGGGTTTTGCCTGCTGAACTAGTAAGGATCATAGCTGTTTCTCCTATAATCCTTACCAGGATTGGAGATGCAGTTTATACATTGTAGGGTTGTACATGATTCAACAATGATTTGGGGTAAGTGTTTTGGGGCCTCATGTGGGTATAAACTGATTGCTCATTAAAATAGTTAGTCTTTTTCTCAGGTGTCTGCATAAGCCTGAAAAAAGATACTCTTCATGCGACTCTCAAAGCAGTTCAATTTTTCCTTCAGGCTGGCATGGAAGTTTGAATAAAAGGCTGGATGCCTTAATGAGTTGATTTTCAGAAAGTGTAAAGTATTTGTTCTGAATCAAGTTTGGTGTATGCATAGGCTTAAATAAATAGGAAGAGCTGATATCATGATACCTAGATGGTTCATCCCTCATTCACTTAGTATAATATCGTCTGTTTAGATGAATAGGGTGGCACAATGGCTTAGCGGTTAAAGACAACTGTGTTTGTCATCTGGAAAACTGACAGTTTGGGATTTGAGACCCAGGTGTTGCACAACAGGGTGCCCCAGCTCCTGCCAACCTAGCAGTTTGAAAGCATGCAAATGCGAGTAGATAAATAGGTACCACTTGGGATTGGGAGAATGTTCCTGCATTCTGTACTTTCATGCTGTCCACATGATGTTGGAAGCATCTCTCAGACAATTGCAGGCTCCCTCAGCTGAGAATCGAAGATGAGCACTGCCCCCTTGAATTGGTGATGACTGGAAACCTCTACTTTAGATGGATAATAGCTGATTCCAAGGATTATTTCATCCGACAAAACCATGCGCTGGATCAAGAGTATTCAAAACATGTAACGCTCTCTACATGGGGCTCCCCTTGAGGAGCACCCGAAGGCTCCAACTGGCACAGAGTGCGGCCGCGCGGGTGGTTATGGGAGCGACATGGCGCTCCCATGTAACACCTCTCCTGCGCGAGCTGCACTGGCTCCCAGTGGTCTTCCAGGTGCGCTTCAAGGTTTTGGTTACCACCTTTAGAGCGCTCCATGGCTTAGGGCCTGGTTATTTACGGCCTCCCACCGGCCGGTTCGCTCTCACAGAGAGGGACTCCTCCGGGTGCCGTCGGCCAAACAATGTCGTCTGGCGGCCCCCAGGGGGAGAACCTTCTCTGTGGGGGCACCTACTATTTGGAACGAGCTCACCCTGGAGATACGGAGGATCCCAGATCTACGCACCTTCCGCTGCACTCTCAAGACCTTTTTATTTCACCAGGCTGGTCGGGCCTAACCTCTCCCATTCTCTTTTTAATGTAAATTTTAATGTAAATTTTAATTTGTTCTTAACCTGAGGTTTTAAATTTGTCTTGGGCTAAATTGATTTAATCCGATTTTACTTCTGCTCTTAAATTTTTGTATTCTATGTGCTTTATCTTGTGCCTGTTCACCGCCCTGAGTTCTTCGGGAGTAGGGCGGTATATAAATCAAATAAAATGAGAAAATGAAATGAAATGAAATGAGCTCTACCCTTCAGTCATAGCCATCCTTTGCTAAGGAACGTTACTAGGAAATGTTTAATGAGACAAGAGATTCTTGGAACACACAGTAACAGGCAGTCAAATGAAAGTGTGATCTTCAAATGACCACCTGCCATTAGATCAGTTCTAAATACCCTTACCAATGTTTTGCCCTTCAGGTTGAAGGAAACGTTGGTAGATGAACTCCATATAGGGAACCCATGAGCTGCACGTTCCACTATTATCTGCACTAACTTATAATGGCTGTCCAACATTGCAGATTTTATTCCCAGTTCTATCTAGAGATACAGAGAGTTGAACACAATATCTCTACCCAAAGAAACATATGATGGACCTACGGCCTTTTCTTAGAACAACTTTAATGATCTGTTTACCTGATATTTGTCCAGATAAACTGTAAATGAGCCTTTGGGGCAATTCAAAGGATAGGTTGAAAGTCAGTGAGGGGAACTGTGGCTTTCTTTCTTCTGGTGTGACTGAGGCAAAAGCTTCTCGTGAAAGCCTTGAATGGATCTCTAAGGAGCTCTGTGTTTAACCATCTGCTCTAAATTGCTCAGGGCAAAAATAAGAATAGGAGGACCCTGAACTGACTCTAAAATAATTAGGTGCCACCATTTAACAGCCTGGTAATCATTGTTTCAGCACAGGGCTAATTGGATTATCATGTTAATAAGCAGTATGATTATACAGTTCTTACTACTTTGAATAATTTTAATTACTCATTAAAAGGCACAGGACATTATTACCTTGGTAATGAACAGATGCAGTCATATGTCAACAGCTTTCTATATTATTTTATGCATAGTTCATTAAGTAATAAACATTTGTAATTACACAGGGGAACCCTGCAATGGCACTAAAAATGGCAGTGCCAGAAGGTCTGGCATTTTGCAGACAATTACGGAGCAACGATTTGAGGTGGAGTTAAAAAATTTACAAAAATAAGGGGCACTGTAGATGCTGTGATGGTTCTGTGAACCATTCCTAGGATGGAGGGAAGTAGGGGGAAGTCAGGAAGCTACAATTCAGAATAGAATAATCTCAGCTATTCAACATTTGATCTCAAGGATCTATTGTGGGTTTATAATTTAATTCTTAAGGATAAATTCATTAATAAGGTTCTCCTTTTGTTTCATATTCCATAGCTACAATCCTACGAGGTAGGTTGGGTAGAGGGTGCCTAGCCTAAAGTCACTCTGTGAATTTTCTATGATTGAAGATGGAATTTGTCATCACCATAACCCAGGTTTCCCAACCATGGCAAATTCAAGGTGTAGACTTCAGCTCCCAGAAAACTCAGCAATGGCTATGCAGAATGTGGAATTCTGAAATTTGAAGTCCACATACCTGGAAGTTATCAAGGTTGGGGAACATTGAATCACTACATCATCTTGGCTCTCTTACATGTCTTATCTCTTCCATTACATACCAAATGCAATTCTTTTTAACCTTTATCTAAAGTGGCTGGGGAAGAAGCAGTATAGAAAGACCTCTGCCTGAGATCCTGGAGAGTTTCTGATAATAATGATAGATGGAGGGTGGGGGGAGGCAAGGGATGTCACAAATGTTGTGCTTGCCTTTGTGCAAATGAGTCAAATAGGATCAATGGTCCAATTATTCATGGAACATGATATGTCTTTAATAGACATACTCTTCCAGTGAAGCGCAAATTGTTTTATCATGATACTGGAGCCAACAGAAAGTAACATAAATAGTGACAAGGCTGTAATCCCTATTATATAAGGTAAAGGTAAAGGTAAAGATTCCCCTTGCACATATGTGCTAGTTGTTCCTGACTCTAGGGGGCGGTGCTCATCTTTGTTTCAAAGCTGAAGAGCCAGTGCTGTCTGAAGACATGGTCATATGGCCAGCATGACTAAATGCCAAAGGCACACAGAACACTGTTACCTTCCCACCAAAGGTGGTCCCTATTTTTCTACTTGCATTTTTTATGTGCTTTCGAACTGCTAGGTTGGCAGAAGCTGGGAGAAATAATGGGAGCTTAACTCCATCACTAGGGATTCGAACCGCCGAACTGCCGACCTTTCTGATTGACAAGTTCAGCATCTTAGCCACTGAGCCAATGCGTCCCCATTATCCCTATTATATAGATGTATGCTAATTACATAATAATATTAATTAACAATACACTTATGATTAATGCATAAGTGATTGGATAAAGTAGTATCATTTGATTGGATATGTGAATTCATAAGGTAAGTGTTAAGGATATTGTTGTTGTGTTACCAACCAGCAGAGTGTAGAGCACAGAGAAACGTTGCTGAGAGCAATGAATAAGAGATGTGCAAACTGGTTTATCAAAAGTTTACTTTATAGTGGAAAAACAATCTCATAGTCTTTAAATCAATCCAAGTCTTTGCCAGTTAAATCAGTCCAGTGATACAAAAAGCTTCTTATCACACAAACAGTAGTTGATTAGAATAACAAACTCACTCTGGTTCACAAACCACGATGGTAGCAAATCCATCAAATGATGATAGCACAATGGATAGCACTCCACACACTATGGTAGCTTATTATCAACTAAATATGTTACAGTATCTTTCTTAAATACGTTCACAACTAATGACAGCATGACTCAGCATTACAATGAATCAGCAGTAAAACTTTAAAGTCACACAATACATATTCATATTAAAGTCACAGAACACATATATTTCCTGGATAACTTGTTAGGCTCAAACCATATCCTAACAGTAAGGATAGTGAGGAAACAAGGGTAACCCTGTAAAAAAAAAAGGTCATTAGGTGACTCAAAGGCTGTGAATAAGAGTTTATTTATATTTGTTTATCAAATTTATATATCATCCATCTCACTAAGTAAATCTCAGTGGTTTATAAGTAAATAATAATAATAATAAAACCCTTTCAAAAATAGATGGTTAAAAAGATGCCCAGAGTGCCCTCAAGCCATGAGCCATCTCTGGGGTTGTGTACTATTCTTGAATCCCTATGCCAGTTGATAAAACCAAGTCACAGTGCATTTCCAGAAGGTCAGAAGACCTGTTGTGGTCCGCCAGCAGCCTGCGGAGCTGGCAGTGGAGTCGGACAGTGATAAGGCTGAGGAAGAATATGGGCCAGTTCTGGAGGCTGGGGAAGGCCCGGATGAGGGCTCTGTGTCAGAGGCAGAGATGGGGCCAGGGCCATCGGGGAGTGATGTGCGGACTTCGGAGCCTCCAGAGGCTGACAGTAGAGAGACAGAGGAACAGGAGGAGCCTGTTCCTAGTGCACATATGAGAGGAGCTGCAGAAGGCAGGAACAGCTAAAGCAGAGAGGACAACTTGGGAGTAGAGCCAAGAGATGATTGGCTCCTCCCATAAGGCTTAAAAGACCAGCAACGGCTCTTGGCCTCTTTGCTGGAAAACAATGTTGAGAGATTTGCTTCGTGTTTGGATGTATTTCTTTCTTGTCAGCATCTTCTGTTCCTGAACTGTTGCCAAGAAAAGCCTTTGGCAGTTTGCCTAATTATCTCAAGGTCAGAGATAAAGTGAAGAATGGTGTTTTGAGGACTTTGCTTTCATTTAATTTGGAATACACTGAGAATGAGTTAATTCTCAGCTGTTTTAATAAAATCTGTGTTTTTTGGAACTGTTTTGCATTTAATATTAACTACATGGGCCTGGGTCACAACAAGACCTTGAAATCCCTTCCAGTGCTATAATTCTGTGTTCTATATTCTTCAGGACTACTTCAAGTTGAAAGTGATCAGTTCAGACTTCTGGGTACAGTACATTCATCTGTCTCTTCTCCCCTAGTCTTCTGTGTAAAGGAGTGAAAAAAGATACTAGAAAAGGAGAGAAACGAAGGAGGGGATGATAGAAACAGGATTGGCAGAAAAGTGTTGTTGAGTATTCAGGCTGACTAGCGCTGCTGAGTGTTGATTGGAGCAGCCGCTAGTAACAAAAGTAGCGGGAATTATCAGCTGTCGGATTGGCTACACAATCTGACAGCTAGCTATAAAAGCCGGTCAGGAGTTATTTCGTTGCTCTGTTCTGTACTGTTACTCTTGCAAGTTATGTTAGCAGTTCGTTCTTGATTTAATAAACAGTTGTTGAAGAGGCTTGCCTCAGTGTGTTTCCCTCCGAATACACAACAAGTGCTTTATCACATTGTGGTATCCACCTTGCGTAACACGATGCCTTCAACATATTGCCCCACATGGGCCTCAACAAAAGGAATTTATTTTACGTGTACAGACAATCCTGGGCTACATGGAATATGGCATATGATAGGCTTATGTCTAGCTGGAAAGTATGATTTTTTTTGTCTGTAATTGCCAGTTTTATGTGCAAGAGAAAGTTGGGGACAGTTTGTACTGTTCTCATCCTTCTACGCAGCCCTTCTCACCCCATCATTCTCTGCCTGCCTGTGGAGAGCTTGTTTTTAAATAGACCATTACTATAAATTGCATGACCCAGAACAGAGTTGTCTTGGGAGCCAAGCACCATGCAATATTTTAAGAAATGAAATAAGTAGGTTGGGGGCCATCTGGCTTCTCCTCTCTTCCCTCCTGGGCAGCTGATTTTTCACACCATGTACAGATGGAATCTGTTTTGTGCAGAATAAAAGTTGGGGAGAAGATTATTTTTTTCCTTTTTTTCTTTTTTTAAAATATTTTTTATTAAAGAGTTTGTCTTTAAAAACAACACAAAAAACAATCACACACACACATATGAAAACAAAACATGTCAAGACATAACGTATTGAACATTACATAACATTAATGGTAATTTTACAGCATTTCATATCGACTTACGTATTTTGCTTTTGTAGTATTCTATTCTATCATTTGTATTTACTATTTCAATATAATTCTCACAATAGGCCCGATAGATAGATTCGATAGATGATAGATTGATAGATAGATGATAGATGGATAGATAGATAGATAGATAGATAGATAGATAGATAGATGATAGATAGATGATAGATAGATGATAGATAGATAGGTAGATAGATAGAGATAGATAAATAGACAGACAGACAGACAGATAGATATAGACTGATAGATGATAGATGATAGAGATAGATGATAGATAGATATAGATAGATAGATAGATAGAGTTAAAGATTGCCTGATTACAGAGCAAGTCTGAGTTTAAAAGAGTAAAATTGATAAGTAGAGGACATTTTTATGTCAAGACAAGAAAAATTCCACATACTACCAATTCATCTGAGGATCAGCTGAGCAGGGAAAATGGGTATGGAGCCTTCTTGGAACTGCTGAAAGGACTGTGCTATAGACTCAAGTGACCCTGAAGACACAGATAAACCTCCAAGTGGCCTCAATGACCCTCTAAAAAGCTGCAAATGACAGCTGTCTGCAAGAAATATAAATCCTTCCATTCCCCACCATCCAGTTGGAGCTGAAGAAGCTTCTTGGATGGAGAAGCGAAAAGTTTTCAAAGTAAAACAAGGAAGTCTAGTTGCCTCTTGAAAAACAGCACCTTTGGGACAACCATGACCTGGATGACTGATGATCTCCATAGACCCACACCTGACAGGTTTACTAGCCATTCTCTCTCAAGACTTGGAATGAAAGTCAAGATCTAACTACTTCTGAAAAACCATCAGGGTAGGATCTCCACAGATCTCTTGGGAGATGCTATTCTAGAGAGGAGATGCCACAACACAGAAGCCAGGTTCCCTAGCTCAGGATAGATGCCATTATAAATCAGTGGGACCCGAAGTATTCTGCTGCTGCAAGGATATTTTTTTGAGGGTCTTATGCCAACATTGCTTGCTTTCTTTGTGTCAGCAGCACCTTCAAATGATAGGCCATACACCTTTCAATATTAAGCAAATAAAATAGGTCATCAAAATATAGCACGTATAAAAAGTATATAAAATAAGTAGGATTAAAACTAAACATTCACCCAATATTGGGCCAGAACAACAGCATTTTCTCTTGCCAGCATGAGATCTTCCTCTATACGTGTTGAAGGACATCGTACGCTCTGTAGCATATGTGAGATGGATTGTTCTTCTGCATTCACACAGAATATCTCTATAGCAAAACCCTATTTTCTTAGATAGAATAGAGTAGAGTAGAGTAGAGTAGAGTAGTGTAGAGTAGAGTAGAGTAGAGTAGAGTACAGTAGAGTAGAGTAGAGTAGAATAGAATAGAATAGAATAGAATAGAATAGAATAGAATAACAGAGTTGGAAGGGATCTTGGAGATCTTCTAATCCAACCCCCTGCTTAGGTAGGAAACCCTACACCACTTCAGACAAATGGTTATCCAACATCTTCTTAAAAACCTCCAGTGTTGGAGCATTCACAACTTCTGGAGGCAAGTTGTTTCACTGATTGTCCTTTGATCTTCCTACCCCAGCTTTAGAAATTTCCATACAGGCCAAAGTTGTTCTTTGACCAGGCAGCAGACTCTTCGGTCAATAATACGAACCTGCATAACACCCTGTCAATTATCAGTTTTAATGGCTCAAATTTCAACAAGGCAGCAATTTTCTTCTTCCTTTTCATCTTTGTATCCTATTATTGTAAAAAATATTACGTTTACCCCACTCAAACACCATGTGCTACTTAGGGAGAACATAGGCTGGTTTTGTACATGAAAGGAAATTCCTTCAGAAATTTTGTTTGAAAAAGCTCTTTGCAATATGATTTGTGATTCATTTCAGGAAGTCCCAGAAGTCACTCCAGGCATTTTTCCATTGGAGATAAAATTGTCCTTTCTTCCTATTGAAAAAAAAAAAAAAATCAGAGAGAAGAAACTAATAGAAATATGTTTGAGGCAGAAGCAGGGGTGAAATGCTCCCGGTTCGGACCGGATCTCCCGATCTGGTAGCGATGGCGGCGGGTGGTTCGGAGAACCGGTAGCAAAAATCCCTGCTCCCCCCCATGCACAGATGAGCCGCACGATCATCAGAGGCTTTTTTAAAACTTTTAAAAGCATTTTTTCTACAACCTGTTCTGCCGAAAAAATGCTTTTAAAAGTAAAATAAAAGCCTCTGACGATCAGGCAACTCAGCTGGGATTGTCAGAGCCTTTTAAAAGCATTTTTTTTTTTACAACCTCTTTGGCCTCTTTAGTAGATGATAACCTTTTAAAAATCTATTTCCATATGTGGAATTCTTCCACTTACTCTATCTCTTACCACCGAAATGGTACGACAGTCCACTTTGTTAAGCTTCTTGGAGCATTTGGGCTATGGTCTCTCTTTTCCCCTCTGGCTCAAATTGTGCATTTTATTTGCCATTTGTTTAGATGTGGGGGACAAAATCTAGCACCTTGTGGTTATTCTTTTTCCTTTTCATCCAACTAAGCAATGCTTGTCTTTTGATGGTTTATGTGTGCCCCCCCTCTTCCCAGCTCACATTCTCAAGATGTTTGTAACACAGCTTTTTTCAAATGTTTTTTTTTTTTTTTTTTTTTTTGGAAGACTAGATACGTTTTTTGGTGTAAGTCTGAGAAGGTTTTCAAAAGATCTGTCACCTAATTTAAATTCTTGACATGCCCAAGAATGGAGTCACTCACTCCTGCATCCCAGCTGCTCTGTCATTTGTTGGATTCCAGTCTCTTTGATCTTGTCCTACTCTTATGACTTTTTCCTTGTCCAGTAGAAAGGTTATTAATTGAGATTTCAGGAGCATTTTTGTTTCGAACTAACAAACTGAAAATTCTTGTCTTGCTAGCTTCTCCATAGGCTGTAACTTTCCCGACTCTGTGTTTGCAGGTTTTCTGCTTTTCTAATTCCCCAGGAGATTCAATTTTCCCCCACCTTTCTTATGGAACCTCTTTGCACATTCAGTTCAGACCTTGGGGCCCGTCAGGGCCGGATTTAGATGAAAAGAGGCCCTAGGCTATTCCACTTATGAGGCCCTTTCACCTATAGTGAAAGTGTAATTTTAATTTTGCTAACAATTTGAATGTAGGCCCCTCTTGATCTTGAGGCCCTAGGCTGAAGCCTAGTTAGCCTATAGGAAAATCCAGCCCTGGGGCCCGTAACCTTTTGGACCCCAGTGGAAGTGTCTTTGTATGCATGAGTGTTTCTGAGAGTGGGAATCTAACCTGAGCAATGATCGGTGAAGCAAATGTTACAATAGAAAATTATATATATATATATATATATATATATATATATATATATATATATATATATATATATATATATATATATATATATATATATATATATATATATATATATATATATATTGCAGAAAATATATGGTAGAGATAGGCAGCATCCAGTTTAATTCCTAGCCTATCATGAAAAGATTCCGAAAGAACATGCTTTCTCCATATGAAAGATGCTGAAAGATGGAAATGAGTTAAGATTAGTAATCATCTTCTTTTCCTAAGAAAAAGATTAGTAATCATCTTCTTTTCCTAATCTGCAGATACAACAGGAGCAAATAGACCCAAGCAACTAGTTTTAATTTTAGGCCAGATCTCTATACTACGCAGAAGTAGGAATCTGCACTTGAAGATAGACTTAGCTAAAAGAGAAAACAAGACAAAATCTGCCATTGGTGCCAGCAGTATTTGGTGGTAAGCTTCAAAAAGAGCATTCTGCGATAGCATCCTGGGCTATCTTTATGAGTGAAGACAGAATCATAATAAAGATGGAATACTCAGTAGATCCTTAGTTATTTATATTACAGTGCCCCCTTGTGGTCAGTAAGTAATGAGATGAAGAGTTAGGGCCATTGAATTCTCACTTCCAACAAAAAATGAATGGGAGACAAAATGTAATGATGCTATTACTTTTAAATAATTCAGTTATTTACTCACAAAATAAAACTGCTGAATTATTTAGCTCTTGAAAGCCTACCTCAAATGCAAAATTTCTTGCAATCACTTCTCAACAAATTATCAAGTTTAAAATAAAGTAGTGTGTGTAAAGCAGAACAAAATCTGTACATTGGTTCTCCTAGCCTTCCTTCCTTCCTTCCTTCTTTCCTCCCTCCCTCCCTCTCTCCCTCCCTCTCTTCCAGACACATACATATAATCTCATATATTGAGGAACATCTCATATATTGAGGAAGTACCAGGCAAGTTGAGAGAGGTGAAATTTATTTATATATTTGATTTTTATCTTGCCTTTATTTTGTACAAAGCAAGAATTCTCACTCTCAGAAACATAATGCATATATATATATATATTTTCAGGAGCCCTCAAGTAGTCGCATTCACGACAAACCATTTTATACCAAATTTATATTTGCTGATAAAGAAATAAAGGTAGACTAGTATAGTTCTATTTCAAGCTATTTAGCTCTCATCAGCAAGTTCAAATCCGAGAAAGGGTATGGCTAGCTGATAAGAGCTAAATAGCTTGAAATAGATCTATACTAGACTACCTTTATTTTTTTATCAGCAAATATAAATTTAATATTTTATACATATACACATATATACGTGTGTGTGTGTGTGTGAGTGTGTATGCATGAATTGGTTAAAAACTTGTAACTTTGTAAGAATGATGTCTGCAGTTATCTTGATGCCAAGAGTTGCACTTAGTTTGCTAATAGAGTTGTAGCTTTTTGCTGGTTAAGTTGAGATGTGTCTTCCTTCCTGGCATGGAAATCAACTACATAATAAGGTTGTTTGTCACTTTTAAGCCATCGATGAAGCTTAAATTGTTTCTCAATAGTTGAAAAGAGACAGCAATGTGCCAGTTGAACAAGCATCCTTACCTTCCTAGTGGATTGTCATTACACATTTGTGAGCTGTGCAGGTTCTGTTGGTTTTGCTACTGCTTCAAAAAAAACTAGAAAATTATTCAAGATGACAATGGAGTAGAAAAGGCAACTGTGCAAGGATGCTTCTTTTGTACCATGCTAAAGCCTCTTAGAACTATTGTTCGCTTGCAGCCTAGTTTCCTGGTTATCAGGCTTGATCCAGACATATGCCTCTATAAACATATGGAAATTATTTTTCTCTGCCTAGGGGAATAAATCCATGAGCAGCATGAATACCTGTAAAATACAAATTAATTAATTAATTAATTAAATAAATAAATAAATAAATAAAATAAATAAATAAATAAAAAAATAAAAAAGTAACTCAAATAGATTATGGCAGCAGCTTTCAGTTTTGGGAGTGGAGAGTGATGGACGTGTCTGGAATCCTGAGAATGTGAGTGTAGCAAGAAAATGGCTGCCACATTCATCAATTGGTTGCCAGGATAAACCTATCTCAAGATCTTCAGTCTTGGATACAGTACCGTGTGGGGACTGAAAGAAAATGACTGCCAAAGGATCTTGCTCATTCACAAAATGGCCATCTCTATTAACTTATGTCACAGATTCCCATTCACTAGAAGGTAAGCTGGGAAATGTATGTTTGTTATCTTCTGCAGGATCCCAGGATCAACCCAACCTTCTCTTTTTGAAATAGATATTTTTACTATTCTTTTACTTTTTGGCTGATTTTTTTTTTTTATACAAATAAAGCAGCCCATCACAATCTTTGAAGAATGAATATGAGACCTGTTGAGGAATCGAAGGCATTTTGACTTCTGACTACAATTGGGATTAGAGTTTCCATTGTTAAGCAAGGCTGTTGTTAAATGAGACATGCATAATTTTTCAATCTTTCTGCCATGGTTGTTAAGTGAAACACAGCATTTGTGCAGAAATCAGGGAGTCATTACGTGAATCTACTCATTGACTTTGCTTGCCAAGGGCCCAAATTTTGATCATGTGACTGAAAGTATGCTGCAATGGTCATAAGTGAGAGGACCGGTTGTAAGTATCTATTTTCAGTCCTGTTGTCACTTTGAATGGTCACTAAATGAATGGTTGTAAATTGAGGACTACCTGCAAATCTCTGCTGCGATGGCATTTTGGATACTTCATTTGGATTTTCCACATTAGACAGTTAAGACTACTTTCATAAACATTTTTGGTGCATATTTCCATAATAAATTAGTTTATGCTTTGGATTAAAGATAGAATACGCTTTGTGCATTTAATTTTTCACTTACATTTATTAGAGTACAGACAGAGTTAATACTGAAACTATATCAGGATCTGATCAAAATGCCAGTAAGTGACAGATTAAATGCAGAAAGTGTATTTAATGGACTAAACTGTCTTAATAACAAAGTGGGTGGTATTTTTTATATATGTGAGTCACTCACTTGGCATGAATGTTTTTTCCTTGCATCGCCTTGGATATGAAATACAATATTTATTAACTTTTTTTCACATGGTTTACTTACATGCTGTTGGCTTCATTTGTTGGTTTAAAAAGGTGGTTAATATTAATGATATTGCTTAGCCAAATTATTTTATGGTAATTTTATTAAGCATTATAATTACAAAAGATAAGAATTTTCTATAACAAGAAAAGAATAAAAAAGAAAAAAATGAAAGTGCAGAAAAAGAGAGAAAGAAGAAAAATGTGATATAAATGACTTCCCCATTAATAACGGCAGGTATAAACAATTTTAATAATTTATCTCCTTCTCTTAAAATGCAATAAATGATTTCTTCTTCCTATATCCCATTTCTTATCTAGAAATAAAACCTTGTGACCTTATCATTCAGTCTTGGTCAGGAAAAGTCCATTAAGGGCTACCAGAGATAATAACATATTTATTTTAGCCTTGTTCAAATAAACCAGCTTTATATTCCTTCCTTATACTTCTAGCAATCTTGATCTTTGTATATTCCTTCTGTTTACTTTCAACAATCTCTCCCCCTCAAATAAAATCCTGGGACTGGATTTCTTCTCATTTTTTTTGTCCCTGCTCATAAAATTCTTCACAAATTTAAACAGGTCTCTTTTGTAAATCCAGTATGTCATTCAGGTCACTCTTTTCATTTGATAAAACATCAACTGATTTCAATTAATATCCAGTGTAGTATCTCCATCCCTATCATCCTCATAGCCCCTCATTTTATATTCAGTTTCAAATCAAACTCAATCTTAACAAGTAAAGCTTATACCTCTTCCATGTTATCTTTCAAACAGTTTGTCAGGTATTATTAGGATTAACTATTGAGTCCAATTTACAAACACCCTTCAATATTGTTGTGTTCGGCAGCTCCCGGCAACAAGGGACGCTGCCCGGGGATTGGCTAAGAGGCGTGGCCTCATAAACGCGGCAGTATCTGTGTTTGCTATTGGTTGTGCTCTGACAGCTAGTTGGTATTTTAAGAGCTGTCATGTTACCTCAGCGTTAGCCCTGTTGTGTTTTCCAGCCTGTTGGCTCATAATAAAGGTTCTTGTTAACACCACTATCAGTCCCAGTTAATGCCTGCACTAAGAATATAATACTGGCGACGAGGAGTGGATAACTACTAATGGCACCGCCTACTTTTGCCCCTTTCGATGCTTCCTCAGAGGTTTGGGACACTTACATGGAAAGGTTTGAATGCTTCTTGGAAGCAAACGATTTCACCGATCTTTCCGGGGGTAAGAAGAGGGCGCATTTCCTTAATTCTTGCGGGCCAGAGGTTTTTGCGACTGCGCGGGCATTGTTCGCACCTACTCCAGTGCATACCGTGGCATGGGATGTCCTACGGCTTAAATTGAAGGACCATTACTCCCCTGCCCCATCCCGCATTGCCCGGAGGTTCAAACTGCGCCAAATTCTACAGGATGAGGGGGAGACCATCAACCATTACGTGGCTCGATTGCGAACAGCTGCCCTCGATTGTGAGTACCGCGACCTGGATGACGCCCTTGTAGAACAGCTGGTGTGTGGTGTTAAGGACATAAGGTTGCAGAGGCGTCTACTGGCCAAATGGAACTTAGATCTTCCTACCACGATCGAGGAGGCCCAGGTGGCTGAAATGGCTGAGAAATCCATTGCTGACATTTGGAAATTTTACCCTTCCGGGGGCGCTACCTCTTCCTCAGTGCCCCTGCATGACATTGTCTCTGAAGGGTCTACGGATGAGGAGACTGAGATCGACCACCTTCAGTTGTCCAAGCCCCGGCCCAAGGAAAAACGTTGGCCTAAGAAGACTCCACCTTCGGGATGTCTCAGCTGTGGTGACCTGCACCCAAGGTCGACCTGCCATTTCCGTTCTGCTACATGTCGCCGTTGTGGGAGACTGGGCCACATTGCTCGTGCATGCCGATCCCTGCCGAAACCTGCTGCTGGGTCTAAGCCTCGCCGTTCTGCTAAAGACGAGTGTTTCTCCATCTTGCGCGACTGCCGCATCACTGAGGTGAATGCCCTTTCAAGATCTCCATCCAACAACAAACTTTACATGACTGTGAACATTGAAGGAGCCTCCTGCCAGATGGAGGTGGACACGGGGTCTGCAAAGTCTATTGTGTCATGGGGGGGTGTTAAAGAGGCTGTTACCAACCATATGGAAGAGCCAGTTAAAACCCTGCCCGGTCAGATTGAGGGACTACCAAGGGAATTTCATTCCAATTTTGGGTCAGGGTTCCTTTTTAGTTGAAACCAGGGGGTTTGTGGGACCCCTTCCGTTGATTGTGGTCAAGGGTTTCCTTCCCAGCCTCCTGGGAATGGATTGGTTTCGATCGTTAGGATTGCAGATCGAAGGAATTCACTCCACAGGGGTGGACATGTATGGGGGCCTTTTAAATGAGTTCGCTGACATTTTCGATGGGGGCCTGGGTCAGTATGTGGGTTCTCCCATCTCCCTGAATGTGGATCCCCGGGTTGCCCCGATTAGACTGAAGGCACGCCGAGTTCATTTTGCTCTCAGGCCGAAAGTGGACGCTGAACTCGACAAACTCTTATCCCAGGGGGTTTTAGAACCCATGGACCACTCCAAATGGGAAACCCCCATTGTGATCCCCATCAAACCTGACGGATCTATCAGGATTTGTGGTGATTTTAAATGTACCCTTAATAAGGCTTTGACGGCAAATCCTTACCCTGTTCCTGAAGTTCAACACCTACTCCATTCCTTAGGCTCAGGGTCTATATTCGCTAAATTAGATTTGGCCCAAGCATACCAGCAGCTCCCGGCAGAAGCTCAAACCATCGTAACCCACCGTGGAGCTTTTAAGTGTTAGCACCTGCAGTTTGGTGTCAATGTTGCCCCGGGCCTTTTCCAGAACCTAATGGAGCGGTTATTGCAGGGCCTACCAGGAGTAGTCCCTTACTTCGACGATGTGCTCGTCTCCGCTTCTTGTCGGGACGAGCTCATTGAGCGAGTAAGGGCTGTCCTCCTCCGTTTCCGGAAATCGGGGTTAAAATTGAACAAAAACAAATGTAAAATTGGCATTCCACAGATAGAATTCCTGGGCTACTTGGTAGATGGTAAGGGAATCCGTCCCACCCCCACCAAGGTAGCGGCTATCAAGCACGCACCGGTGCCCACCTCCAGAGCTGAGTTGCAGTCGTTTTTAGGGCTTTTAAACTTTTATAATGTGTTTTTGCCCCACAAGGCCACAGTGGCCGAACCCCTCCATCGCTTGCTGTCCAAGACGGCCCCATGGGTGTGGACGGAAGTACATGACCATGCCTTTCGCGCGGTTAAAGATCTATTGTCGTCATCTGCGGTCCTAGTCCAATATAGTGCAGATTTGCCCCTTACCCTGACCGCTGACGCGTCACCGTTCAGTATAGGTGCGGTGTTGAGTCACCGTTTTCCGAACGGGTTAGAAGCCCCTATAGCATTTTACTCTAGGACATTATCCCCCGCTGAAAGAAACTACAGTCAGCTTGACCGGGAGGCTCTCGTGGCTGTGGCTTCAATTAAAAGGTTTCATGAGTATTTATATGGCAGGTCCTTTGAGCTAGTAACAGACCATAAGCCCCTGCTAAGGTTGCTGGATGGAGGCCGCCAAACGCCTGTGGTCATGTCCCCCCGCATGTCCCGGTTGTCTGTCTTCCTGGCCGCCTATAACTATTCTTTAGTATATTGGCCTGGTAAACTTATCCCTCACGCTGACGCCCTGAGTCGTTCACCTTTACCTTCCCCAGTGCTCGACCCCTCCCCGACTCTGCCTGTCCTCCTAGTCGAAGAGTCATCTTTGCCCCTGACCAGCACAGACATTGCTGCCCATTCCCTCCGGGACCCTATCCTGTCTCGGCTGGGTTAGTAGGGGGTGGCTATTGGAGCAGACCCCCTCTGTCTTTACCCCTTTTCGAAATCTCCAATATGAGCTTTCTGTTCAATTGGGGTGTTTACTGTGGGGACATCGGGTAGTCGTTCCCCCGTCCCTCCAGCCTGGGGTTCTCCGGTGTTTACATGCGGGCCACCCCGGCATTGTACGTATGAAGGAGTTAGGGCATAGCTATGTTTGGTGGCCTTCATTTGACCGTGATGTTTCTGGATGGGTTTCCGGGTGCCAGCCTTGAGAGTTTTCCCGTCCGGCCCCTCCATCCACCCCACCCAGGGAATGGGAAGCTCCCCGTGGGCCCTGGTCTCGACTGCATTTGGATTTTGCCGGCCCCTTCCGAGGTCGTCATTTCTTAATCGTGGTGGATGCTCTGTCTAAGTGGGTAGAGCTGGAACTCATGCCTACTACCACTGCCAAGGCCACTGTACGGGTGCTACGATGCCTGTTCGCCACCCATGGGATTCCTGATGTGGTTGTAACTGACAATGGTCCGCAATTTGCTTCTGCCACCTTCCAGTTTTTCCTTGCGAGTTTGGGAGCTCGTCATGCCCCAATTGCCCCTTACCGCCCAGCTGGAAATGGTTTGGCTGAACGGGCTGTGCGATCTGCCGAGGAAGTTTTGACCCGGTTAACTTCTGGTGACTGGCAGGAGAGGATTGCCACATATCTGTCCGCCCAACATGCGACTCCTTGCCCACTCACCCACAGGAGTCCTGCAGAGGTCTTGATGGGATGGCGGCTGCAAACGGTACTGGATCATTTGCATCCCACCTACGCTCCTGATGGTTACCAGGGTACCAGTGCGGGGCTCAGGGCATTTAAGGAAGGAGACCTAGTCTTTGCCAGAAATTTAGGGGGCGAACCACGTTGGCTGCCGGGTCGGGTGACTGCTATAACGGGCCCCTGTTCTTATAGGATCCTACTGACTGATGGGCGAACGTGGCACTGACACGTGGACCAACTGAGAGATCGGCGAGATACCCTGCCTGATGTTTTGCCCGATGGCGACCCGAGTGTTGGGCCTCAAGAAACGGCAGCACCCAGATACAGTCCTGTGGCCGACACACTACCTTCTAGCCCCCGCGGCCACAGCCCATTGCGAAACTTACCTGCAGCATCTGTACCTCCCATGGTGTTGGACAATTCGCTGGCCACGCCTGTTCCTGATCCCGACCCGCCCCCAGCAGCCATGCCTGCGCTAAGACGTTCATCTCGCCTGCGCAGGCGCCCCGAGTATCTTAAGGACTATGTCTGTTCAAACCGGGGGTGAAGGAGTGTTGTGTTCGGCAGCTCCCGGCAACAAGGGACGCTGCCCGGGAATTGGCTAAGAGGCGTGGCCTCATAAACGCAGCAGTATCTGTGTTTGCTATTGGTTGTGCTCTGACAGCTAGTTGGTATTTTAAGAGCTGTCATGTTACCTCAGCGTTAGCCCTGTTGTGTTTTCCAGCCTGTTGGCTCATAATAAAGGTTCTTGTTAACACCACTATCAATCCCAGTTAATGCCTGCACTAAGAATATAATAAATATAACCAAAAATGGGTGGGGGGGGGGAACTATGCTTGGAAGAATCATCTCTCAAATTCAGGATTGATTTTTGTACTGATAGAAGAGAATATTTGTACCTCGGAGCTGAACTGAGGGGTCCTTGGTGTTCTCTAAGCTTGGCTGTTTATTTGCAAACTTTTCATTACCAAATTAGGTAATATCATCAGTGTTCAACCAAGCTCAGGAGTACCAAGGACTCTACTTTGGTTTCTGTGTTACAAGAGGAGCTATATACATCTTTCTATCCCTCCAAACCTTCCTTTTCTATCTACACATCTCTGTCTGGAAAAGCCCCAGTAGAGGAGTTAATGGAAACCAGAAATCCTAGTCCTGAAGATAGAACTGCACAATAAAGCAAAGGCAACACATTTATTGGTTAAGTTTTTTTTTTTTTTTACTAGATTTAGGCCCACCCTAGAAACTCACTGACTTTGGGACATTTATATCACTCAGCTCAACCTGAGATTATTTTTGTGGGAAATTAGGAAAGAGAGTGCTCTGTGAGCTGTCTTAAATTCTAGCTGAAAGGTGGGTAAATTTAACATTAACAATGACTATATAATAGTAACAACAGTCAATTTTCACGTATACTACTTATAATTGAACAATTACAAGAACATCAGACTGGCCATGAGAATTTCACTACTATTGAAAGCATTTTCAAAATCAAATTTTATTTTAATAAATTAGTAATGTGCAGGAGCACTTTCTACAGATGTCTAACTGATTTACTTTTTAAAAAGCCTATGTGGTGGCAATCCCTTAATTAGGCTTTCTTAAATCATATCTGAGCTGCAAAAATCCCAATGACCACAAGATGGAAGCAGGGAGCTAGAGGTTATGTACTCTTTATTGCCCCAAAGGTGCTTTTTCAAAAGGCAACAGGACTTTCTGATTTTTCTTTGAAGATGTTTAACTTCTCATCCAAGAAGTTAAGTTCTGACTAGAGTAGTGCAAATTGTTGTGGAACCTTCTTGGAACTGTTGAAAGTATATGTGTTGTATATTGTAAATTTTAGGATGTTGTATCCCTCCCCATCTGTTGAGAGAGGGCTGTTCAATTTTGACATAGATGGCCTCTTTGACCCCTCTTTCAAACCATGACCTGGATGACTGAGAATCTCCATAAATAATCTCTACTGCAGTTTAGCAGTCAAATGTTTACTTAGATACAGATATAATAGCCCTATTAAGTGGATCTTGGTGCAGATGTTAATGATGCACTTTAGGACACAACCACTCAGTAAACTAGAAGTAATTACCATCTTGCATTAGTAGTAACTGAAGAGGTAAATCCACTTGGGTACCATTGAGGTTGAAGCCAATAACCACTGAAACATAGGAATAAATAATTGTAATGAGATCCATTTAAATGCTGGTTATATCTTGTTTGTTCACTATTTACCTCTTAGAGTTTCTTAGCGTTACATGCTTTTTGAGTTAGATAAATCTGCTTCAAGGCAGCTTCTGGAGATTTGAGTTTTAGCTAGTTTCAGAGAACTTATTTCCTGATATAACACAATTTATATATTTTATATATTTACTGATTAGCTTACAGGCCATAATATCAATGTGTACAGGTTCAAACACATATTACCAATAAAATTCTAAAGAAACAATTTAAAATGAGAGTAGGGTAAAATACAATAGTTATAGCATAAAATACAATAATTTAATACATAAATATGTAAAATAGAATAAAATTATATTTCTGTATCACCCCTGCAATCTACCCCAATCAGGCCCATATATGTCAATCTCAGTCAGACCATTTTATTTATTGGTTCAATTTATTTATTGGTTTGATTTATATGCCGCCCTTCTCCGGAGACTCAGGGTGGCTTACAATGCGTTAAGCAATAGCCTTCATACTTTTGTATATACCTGCTTAGTAGGGCTTTCGGCCCCCCCTAAGCGGTGTTCTTTTTTTATAGAAAGTCAGCTTATTGCCCCCATAAACTGGGTCCTCATTTTACCTATCTCGGAAGGATAGAAGGCTGAGTCAACCTTGAGCCTGGTGAGATTAGAACTTGCAGTAATTGCAGGCAGCTGGTGTTACTTAACAGCACTTTACAGCACTTTAATCTGCTGCGCCACCAAGGCTTTTAGTCAGAAATTGTGCTGTATTAAATATTATTTTCAGATTCTGGCCACAAATGATGTATGTTGTTTTAATATGGGCTTCCCACTGGGCCATACGTTTAATATGTGGATCAAGGGACTTATCTCTCACCCCTTATATAAACAGCAATTGAATAATATATGACTCAGATCAGATAACACAACTGGTTTATTTGTTTTGAACAGAAGTAGGTCTTACAGAGTTGGGGCTGATAAGCAGCTTCAAAAGCACAGCCCGCTCACAAACAGCAGACTAATGTGCTGAAGCTGATCAGGCTTAAGATGCTAGCCAGATGAAAACCTGGTAGGCAGAGGCAGAATTCCCCCCCACCCCTGCTATTTTCCTTCCCAAAAACCAAGGTGCGTCTTATGCTCTGGAGCATCTTATACTCCAAAAAATATGGTATTTAGTAAGACTGTATTACTGTTATTCTTCTCATCCTTCCTATTACCTGTCTCCTCCCACTTATGACTATAACCTTGTTGCTTGTATCTTTACAATTTATATTGTTTTATTTGTTTCCTAGTATGATTTGATTGCTATGACTATCACTAAGTGTTGTATCTTATGAATGTATTTTTTTTCCTTTTATGTACACTGAAAGCATATACACCAAAGACAAATTCCTTGTGTGTCCAATCACACGAGGCCAATAAAGAATTCTATTCTATTCTATTCTATTCTATTCTATTCTATTCTATTCTATTCTATTCTATTCTATTCTATTCTATTCTATTCTATTCTATTCTATTCCGATCAAAGGTTTTTAGTAGCTTCCTCCTCATTCTATCAGTCATGCGATGCACATTCTACTAACTCAACAATTTATGCACAACAGGTGGATGTAACATTTTGCTGCCAACTTTTCCAGAAATGGTCAGAGACTGAAAACCCTGGAACTAATATATCTTCATACACAACCCACCCAAGCTCTTTCTACATATCTGATGTTGCCAATTTAGCTTCTTCCTATTTCCTGTATAAGGTTTTGTGTTTGAAGTGAGAGTTTAGGCATTCGGAACTGGTATCTTAAACGCTTCTTCCTATGCTCAACCAAGACAAGAGAGATTTTTCTCTTACTGATCTGAGTGCCAAATATGATAACCCTATATTGTTTTAAAGAACATAGTTTTTAAAACTATGCAATTTATTTGAGATGACATCGAAACCTGACACAAAGCTCTGTATGTTTGCTATGTTATATTTTTCTTGTATGGTTTCAAAGGTAGTTTCTATTTACTGCACAGACTGTCAATAAGTAGAAAGTATGAATGATGTTGCAGATGTAGTTGTCAAGAGCCTTGCTAAAATTCAACTTGCTTGGCAACAGAGGAAAGGTCCATGAATTTTGCTTTAATGTTCGTTAGGTTTTTTTTTTCAAGATAAGTGTCATAGATCTGCCCCTGGATCTCTCTCCAGATGTGAATTCAGAGGAGGAGAGGAAAACATGGAGACTTGGGTGTGGGTCACGATCGGGGCTCGGAGACTCCGATGAGCAGACTCAGCTGGGTCAATCGAACGAGTGACAGGCTGAGGCTGAGCAAGGTGAGACACAGCTGCAGCAAGTTGGCCAGGAGACTCCAAACAAGGTCCAGGAGCAGCTGACTTTTGTTAGCAATGAGGAGGAAGTGGAGTCCACACCTCCTCCTCATCCAAGGACACATAGGGCAGAGAGGAGATGGGCACAATGCCAGTCAGCTAGACTACTTGTTGAGGAGGCAATCTCACCTCTCATGAAGGGCTGCACTGGTGTTTCCTACTTAATCCTGCCTTGAGGAATTTGGTGTTGCTGGAGCAACGTGCCCAGTTCTGTCCAAGGGTGGGCTGCTGGGGGTTTGCAGGGGTTTGGGAGAACCTCTAGCTAAGATTCTATGCAGTTCAGAGAACCCCCCAAATCCCACTCCTGGCTGGTCTCACCCCTCCCAGGAGTCCCCATGCAGCCTGTTTTGGATGCAGGTAAGTGCAGGGCGCTTGCGGAGGCTCGGGGAGGGCGAAAAATGGGCCTACTGGAAATTCAGGAAAGCCGGAAACGGGCCCATTTCTGGTCTCCAGAGGGCCTCCGGAGCCTGGGGAGGCTGCTTTTGCCCTCCCAGAGGCTTGAGGAAAGCCTCCGGAGCCCAGGGAGGTAAAAACGCCCCCCCCTTGCCATGGTGCAGGAGGCCGACTAGGCCACGCCCACCATGGCCATGCCCACCCAGCAATCAGGCAGAGAACCCCTTGCTAAAAATTTTGAAGCCATCCCTGGTTCTGTCCCTTGTGTACTTGTGCTGTGTATCACTCACCAGTGGTGTTGTGGCTCCATTATCTGAGCCTGTGTCATTGGCAGGAGAGGACTCTGAGAGTGAAGGAGAGGAGTTGGCAAGGCCTCCCTCTCCAGGACCCTCCTCTTTGGCAATGCCTTCGGTGTCCGCCGAAGGGCAAGAGATAGGGCCGGGGCCAAGCACGGCCATGCAGCCACAGGTGAACAGTGATGAGAGTAATGAGTCTTGGCTGGATCCTTGACAGCGTCGCAGAGATAAGTGCACGCAACAGAAGAAAAGGCGTGCCAGAGATTAGGCTGAGTCACTGGACCACACCCCACAGGGTATAAAAGGGAGCGTGGTGGCCAGTCAAGCCTTGTGACGAACAAAGCTGAAAACTTCCACGCCATTCTGCATTGCCGGACTTTTGCTATAGACTTTGCTGGATTATATTTGGACTTGATTTACTCTGTAATTATTAAACTTTTTACTTTGATGTACCAGAAGTGGAGAGAAGTTATCTCTTCCCTTCGTGAGTAATAAACTCTTGGCAGGCAGCCACTAGGTTGCTGCCAAGTTCTGTTATCATAAGGAAAAGGATTTTGTCGGCTGGTTTGGTTTTTAACTCTTGGACGTCTGTTGGTGTGTGTGCGTGTGGGACGGGGACAGAACAAGTGGCTGAGCAGTTAAGATACTAGGCTTGTTGGCTGGAAAGCTGGTAGGCCAGGTTCAAGACCCAAGCACCACATGACTGGCTGAGCTTCTGTCTTCACCCAGCTCCTGCCATCCTAGCAGTTCGAAAGCATGCAAGTGCAAGTAGATAAAGTAGTTACCACTTCAGTGGGAAGATAACAGTGCTCCATCACATCATGTTTGGCTACATGACTACAGAAATGTCATTGGACATTGCTGGCTCAATGGCCTTGAAATGGAGAGGAGCACAACTCCTTATAGTTAGCAACAACTAGTGGAGTTAAATCTGCCTTTTACCTTTTTATGAAGGTCAACAAGGGATGGAGGATCTAATCTTGGTTGGTCCCCAGACCAGAGATATAATCTTTCAAGATTTCAGACTATAATTTTCTCCTATAATGTGAGATATTTCAAATTGTGTATATTGCAGATTTTTTGTTTCTGGGCTCCTTGAACAAACTAAGGGAGCCTTAAGCTTATTCTTATTTTCTTGATCTTTTTTTCTTCCTAGTATTTTTTTCAGAATCAACCAAATGATTCATTAGTTGTGATAGGAGTTGACTGACTTGATATGTGTCATGTTATGGGCTGAGAGAGTGAGTGATTGGTCCAAAGTCACCCACATGGCTTTTATGCAGAATAGAATACAGAATAACAGAATTGGAAGGTATCTTGGAGGTCATCTAGTCCATCCCCTTGGTCAATCAGGAAACCCTATACCATTTCAGACAAATGGTTGTCCAATCTCCTCTTAAAACCTCCAGCGTTGGAGCACCCACAACTTCTGGAGGCAAGTCATTCTACTGATTAATTGTTTTAACTGGTTCTCTCCTTGATTAGTTTCCATCCATTGCTTCTTGTTCTTTCTTCAGTTGTTTTGGAGAATAGGTTGACCCCTCCCTCTTTTTTGTGGCACCCCTTAAAATATTGGAATACTGCTATCATTCATCCCTAGTCTTCTTTTCATTAAACGAGTCATACCCAATTCCTCCAACCATTCTCCATGCTTAAATTGGGACCAGAATTCACAATCTCCAGGTTTCTATCTTGGTGCCTTAATCCCTAGACCAAACTGGCTCTCTTCTCTTTTTCTTGTTATTTTCAAAATTTAGTTTTCCATTGCCTTTTTCATCTTTGTTATTTCTGCTATTTTTTTTTACTCACATCCCCCTGAATAATATTCTTATTGACAATGCAATGTCAGTAATGTGTTCCCCAATCCCAGGTAGGTTTTATTTGCAAACATAGTATATGAAATTGTGCCATATTGATGCACTAATCTTAATATTCCCTTTGAAAGCATCATTTACTAGCATAGCAGGCCAGGGAATGGGGAGAGCTCTTAATAATTCTTTGAATTGTTGGAAGTGCTCACAATTTGCCAAGATTCTCAGACTGTAAATATAAAGAGGATTAAATAGGCAACTTTGATTTGTGATACACTTTTTTCTGCATTATTCCAAAATATTGGCTTATGCTTTATCTGTCGTGAATGGTTTGCTTACATCCTCTTCCTTTCTTTTACACTCCATGTTCACATTGCTCACAAATCATTCAGATTTGTGGATGCTGAACACTTCAGAAAATCAATCCATTAAGTTGCTATAATTCATCCTAGAGCAGATGTGCTACAAATCACAAAGTCACAAAAGGGAATGTTACAGCAAAATGAGCAGAAGGGACACAGAGATTTATCCAGGTACACTTTCCCCCCTCCTCCTTTTAACAGGATTTCCAGGATTTTATTTAATAATTTTGTTGTCTACAAATATAACTGCTACTTTTGTGCAGAAATGGATTTTGCAGACAACTCTATGAATGCAATTGTCAGACCTGGAAGCCATCTTTTACATTTGGGCCTTCAGGCCTGCCACATATTCTTCTGTGGGAAAATGGGAGGGGGGGATTGCATAGAATATGAAGATATGTAGTCTGTAGTCAAAATAACATTACTTTCTCAGAGAGTCAAGAACGCATTGCCCTGGTACCTGGAGTCGGATGACTGGGAGGTGTCTCCAGTTTGGACGGTGGATGATTGGACCATGTGATGGACATGAGGGTGCTGGGCAAGGAGTTGAACTTTTACTTGGGTGGGGAAAAGCTGGAAACTTTCAGATTCAGGTTTTCCCAGATGTACCAATATGACATCTTCAATAAAAAGGAACTTTGAGGAACCTCAAGCCTTGGAGTTTTCTTTCATTGCTTAGAACGCTGACAGCAATGCTTCATGGCTTGTATACTCCAGCAATGGGGAAATTTGACTTGCCTAATGTCAGTGAGTGATATTTTGTATTTCTCATGAAATATGCTCACATGTTCAAACTCTGACTTAAGATTGGCTTTCCCTATGTAGAAGGTGAAATAAAGGATTCATCACTGCCCAATCTCCCAATTAAACTAGATAAAAATGGACGTTCCACCTGGAATTCTTCCTTAAAAAAGTTTTCATTAGAGTTTATTGTAACATGTAATACAAATGGAAATACAGATCAGAATGGGAAGGGGAAAGGAGGGGAGAGCAGAAAGAAAACAAACAAACAAAAAAAGCAGTGACTTCTGATTCTTTTTGGTGCAATAGAACATAAAATACAATTGCAACCTCAGCTTTTTGCTTTACATTTCTAGTAGATACAAGCCGTTTCTATTACAACAAAGTTAATCTAGTCATCAAAGCCTAAGAGCAAAGTTTCAGGTTTTTCACATTGTAATGTGAGGAATGACTCAGTGATCCCAATTCCTCAGGTGATCTGACTGTTAGGGTTCCAAGTAACACCCCCAATGAAAGAAAACTCTGAGGCTTGAAGTTCCTCAAAGTTCCATTTTATTAGAGATGCCATATTGGCACATCTGGGAAAACCTGAATCTGAAAGTTTCCAGATTTTCCCTGCCCAAAGGAAAGTCCAAGTCCCTGCCCAGCACCCACATGTTCATCACGTGGTCCAATCAAAACACCGTCCCAACTGGAGATGCCTCCCAGTTCTAGCCCTCCAGGTGCAGGGCAAGATGTTCTTGACTCTCTGAGAAAGGAATGTTATTATGACTATATATCACCCATGCTCCATAGAATCCCCCCCTTCCAATTTCCCACAGCAGTAAATGTGGCAGGCCTGAAGGCCCAATGCAAAATATGGCTTGACACTGACTCCAAGGGAACGCTGAACTGCCATCAAGTTTTTGAAATTACCTGTGATTTGAATTTCAGATCATCTGTGGAGCTGGAGATTACTTAGTTCAAGACTGTCAAAGTCACGGCCTGGCAGGCTGGATGTGTCATGTGCTGGGTCCGCCCCCACCTGGTTTAGTGAAAGGGAAAAAAGTCTCAATACGTCACGTGACGCCGCCATGACAACACAAGTTTGAAACCCCTGACTTAGTTGTTCCTCACATTACAGTGACCATCTCATATTTCACAGCCTTTACTCATCTAGCTTCTGCTGTTTACAGTTGAGTCACCTCTGAACTATATTTGGAGTCTGATATCCTTTGGTTTAAAACAAAAACTAAAAAACTAAAAAAAGACTCTTAAAATGCTTCTTTCTTCAGGACTTTTATGAAGCTAGAGGAGTTTTCTCTTTCACTGAGACTTGATATTCCTTAAAACTATGGTAGTGTTGAGTTTTGGACAATGCTTTAAAAGAAGTGTTGTGCTGTTTTATTACTTCTATCGGTTTATCCTCCATTACACAATTATTGCCTTCTTTGTACTGTGTTTAGATATAATACTTATTAAATAAAAATACCACAACTGCTGCTGTCACACTGAATTATGCCACACATTTCTTGGCTCAAAAATCCCATAAAAAATTCAGGTTGAGGAAAAAGAAATTTAAATGCAAAGTTGATGCAGTTCTCCTAGATTTAGACATAATATATTGTCACTTAATTCTCATTTATAGCATGGATATCAAAATGTGGAGACAATCAGATATTTCCAAAATTAATTATATGTGGTTTTGTGACTGTTGTCATAGGTTGATTATGAAACTTAGTATCAAGTAAAGAAGCCACCTAGAACTAAGAAGAAATTTCCTGACAGTTACAACAATTAATCAGTGGAAAAAACTTGCCTCCAGAAATTGTGAATGCTCCAACACTGGAAGTTTTAAAGAAGAGATTGGACAACCATTTGTCTTAAATTGTTTAGGGTTTCTTACCTGAGCAAGGAGTTGGACCAGAATACCTTCAAGGTCCCTTCCAACTCTTCTCTTCTCTTCTCTTCTCTTCTCTTCTCTTCTCTTCTCTTCTCTTCTCTTCTCTTCTCTTCTCTTCTCTTCTCTTCTCTTCTCTTCTCTTCTCTCCTCTCCTCTCCTCTCCTCTCCTCTCCTCTCCTCTCCTCTCTTCTCCTCTCTTCACTTTTTCCTTTTCTGATAATACCCCTTTCTTTTTCTTTCTTTCTTTCTTTCTTTCTTTCTTTCTTTCTTTCTTTCTTTCTTTCTTTCTTTCTTTCTTTCTTCATCTATCAGTCTAATTCTTGCATACTTTAACCTTTCATTAGTTTAAGGTCCACGGATAGCCAAGCAAACATTCTTGTTCAATCAGCTTTATTAGCAGTTTTTGTCCCTACTGCTGCTAAACTTGGTTGAAAGAATTTAATAATAATTAGCTCACAAGAAATAACAGCTTGAAGGTTTTTCCGATACAGCTTCAACCTCCAGCCTGGAGTGTATCTTTCCTTTTAGTCACTTACAACATTTTTACACACGATTAGAAATCAATCCAGCGTGCTGGTGTGAGGCAGTCTATTCTCTTGAGTGTGATCTTTTTTTCTAACTTGTTTCCTGCTGCAGAGACAACTTAGAACAAAGGAAGAATCTTAGTTTGAAAAAGACCTACCACAGTCTTGATTTATTCTACATTTCCCACATTGGTGGTGAAGATCACCTCAGATTTCTAAGACAATTTAGAACTACGCCAACTTCAGTCTGACCTAAGCATAGTACATAAAATTATCTGCCACAATGTCCTTCCTGTCAATGACTACTTCAGCTTCAACCACAACAATACACAAGCAAATAATAGATACAAACTCAAGGTAAACCGGAGGGAAAGGGGAAGGAGAAGTGAGGAAAGATAAGAAAGAAAGAAAAAGCAGCGTTGACTTCCGACTCTCTCTGTTACAGTAAAATAAGGCATTAACATCAAATCACAACTTTTTGTTTTTTCCTGATAGTATAAACAAGTTATTTCTATAAAGATCTATCAATCTAATCGGTAAATCCCAAAGTCAAAGTTTCATTCTTCTCCACATCAAGTCCACAAATCTTAAAGTTACTAAGTTTAGAGATCCCTGCGTGGATCATGCTGCAGAGTTTTTAATATTCCATCTATCTATGCAGCAAAATTCTCCTGATTTTTTTTTTTGTTGCTAGTATTTCATTCCATTTGATGAAAAAGAATTTGCTTTTCAAATGCTTTCAAAGGGTATGAAAATTTGAGACATTCTCATGGGTGGAATGTGATGTTTTTGTACTTATTTCGATGCAAGGTGAACAAAGAATGTGCGAACATCCTGTTTTCCTTTGTACAAAAGTCTCTGAACCCTCCATGACTTCCCATATTCCAAAACTCTCCCAAGAGAAATTCAAAAGAACATTGCATGTACCTAGAGAATAAGGTAGAAAAACAAATACCTGTTTTGCAGAGGAAAAAAAAAAAGGCTTGGGAAAATTGCAAGGCATGCTTCTGAATAACATTAGTATTTTTTTAAAAAAACAATATGCTGATGTGCAGAAGAATGCCAAATTTGCATTATGTTTGTCTTTAAGCAGCATTGACCTATAGCAAAATAGTTAATGAAGTTACATTTTCAGCAAGTAATGTGTTCTCTACGACATATCTTAAATTTATTCAAGTTCATATGCATATTACGTATGGTGCTCTTTAAGATCAGGTCAGTTTTTACCTCCCCCTTGCCTGATCCCCGAGCTAAATTTCATTTGTTTAAAAATATGATTTGATTAAATTTCAAAAGCAAGAATAAAAAAATAAACCAGCAAGAAAAAAAAAATAAAGCACAGAAGAAAGCAAGAATCCAAGCAAAGTTTTATAAAGCCACTTTGGTAGTAAATAAACCATCAAGCAAGCAAGCAAGCAAATATTAAACCCCCTAGAATAAAACTCAATTAATTTTCTATATCATTGGAAACCCTTTTTGTTCCTCCCTTTTGGCAGAATACATGGTGAAAGATGACAGTGCAAGTTCCCCTTTCAAAAAAAGAGTTGAAAGTAAATTGCACAAGCAGGAGACAGAAAATTGATTCTGTGCATAGATGGTGATATAATGGTTGTTTTTAGTTTAATTTTAGGAATGGCAGCTGAAATAGCTGTGGAATGTTTTATCTGCCAGCCAAGCTTTTAAGGAGTGATGCTCGAGGCACAATGTCAGGAGACGCAGTTGTATATTCTGTTCAGGCATTATTTTCATAGGTTCAAAAAGTGTGGATTGTAAATGGTCATTCTGGCCACTCCTTTGCTCAGTTTAGGTATAACAGCAATAGCACATTGTTGTCCCCAATTCGGGTCTGAGCCTGGTGCCGAAGCCAATGATGGACGTCAGACACGAGGTGCAGGTTTCCTGATTGCTTTTTATTGGGGTACCCCAAGGCAAAGGGCTCCTGGCCAAAATGCCAAGAACCAAGAACAAAGGATTAAGAAAGCTTTATACATTTTCCAGGGGTGAAATGCTCCCAGTTCGGACCAGATTGCCCGATCCGGTAGCGATGGAGGCGGGTGGTTCGGAGAACCGGTAGCAAAAATCTCTGCCCCCCCTATTGCCCAGCTGAGCCACAATATCATCAGAGGCATTGTTTTTTAATTTTTAAAAGCATTTTTTCTACAACCTCTTTGGCCGAAGAGGTTATAGAAAAAATGCTTTTAAAAGTAAAAACAAAGCCTCTGCCGATCAGGCAAGTCAGCTGGGATTGTCAGAGGCTTAAAAAAAAAGAAAAAGCCTCTGCCAATCAGGCAAGTCAGCTGGGATTGTCAGAGGTTTAAAAAAAAAAAAAGAAAAAGCCTCTGCCGATCAGGCAAATCAGCTGGGATCGTCAGAGGCTTTAAAAACATTTTTTAAACAACCTCTTCAGCCAAAGAGGTTGTAGAAAAATGGTTTTAAAAGTTAAAAAAAAAAGTTGGCCATGCCCTCTCAGTCATATTACCACCCCATCCCACCAAGCCACGCCCACAAAACCAGTAGTAACAAAATTTACATTTCACCACTGAAATTTTCGTTAAAGAAGAAGGCAGGACAAGGCGGGATAACAAGAAATATCATTTAATAAAAACAGTGCAGTAACAATTCTACAATTTGTTCTATTAGTCTCTAGCTGTCCCTATTCCTAAGCCTTGGCTAATTAATGCCCCAGGAGTTATCTAATACACATTTTATTTGCTGCAGGGCATCTCTATTCCTAACTTTTAGCTGAGGTAAAGTTTAGCTGAAGTTGTCTAACTCTTGTTACTTTTATCAGCTTTCTAACTACCCAGAATTGTTACAAGATTTACACGTGCATATTTCCTGTGGATAAGCATTCTTTGTTCTTGCTAGACAATTACAGTCTTCCTGATTGACTTTCCAGTGTGTGCCATGACCTGGCTTTATTTTAGCAGACAGCCCATCACTTAGACATACAGTATATACTGCTTCATAATGCTTTATAGCCCTCTCTAAGCCATTTACAGAATCAGCATATTGCCCCCAACAATTTGGGTCTTCATTTTACCAACCTCAGAAGAATGGAAATCTGAGTTCAACTTTGAGCCGGTTAGAATTAAACTCCTGGCAGTCGGCAGAATTAGCCTACAATACTGCATTCTCACCACTGAACTATCAAAGCTATGTAAGATAAGATGTTTAACTTAACAGACAGCAGCTTCCTATCCCCTTCCTAATTACAATGATGATGCAGATGAAAAGAAAGCCTCATGCTTACAGTATGTTTGTCTCCAGTATGAAAGAACATTCTGAAAAAGACTGGAAGGCAGGGTATGTTGCAGTCCTCATCTATTAAGGATGTCCATCTGGTGGGAACCACATAAAAGAGCCTTCTTTGTGCTGGCCCCTTATCAGGGGTGGGTTCTAAAATTTTTTACTACCGGTTCTGTGGGCATGGTTTACTTTGTGGGCGTGGCTTGATGGTCATGTGACAATTATTTAGGATTTAGCAGAGGTCCTGGTCTACCAGGTTTTTAACTGTTTGCAGAGCTGTACCAATCTACCCATTTATTTTTGCAGGCACTGATCTACTCATGTATTTTTGCAGGCACCCCTCTACTCATTTGTTTTCTTTTAACACTGATCAGCTGTAGGGAGGCCCTTTGAAGCCCGGCAGCAAGAGTTTAAACAGTTTTTTTCCCTCTAGCCATCAGCTGGGACTCAGGAGGCAGCAATAGATTGGGGGTGGGGCCAAATAAAAGGTAAGAATAACGCGGGGTGTGAGTGGGGGGAGTGCGGGGGTGCTGGCAGAACCGGTTCGGTGATGTCGTCCCGGGCCGAACCGGGAGGAACCCACCACTGCCCCTTATCTATGGAACATTATTCCCCTTGAGTTATGATTGACCTCCACCTTTGTCTTTTCTAAAAGGCCTTGAAGATGTGGTTTTGTCAGCAAGTGTGGGGGACCACAAATGGAGATAGAGATAATCAAGTGGTTGATTTGATTTATTGCTGATGCCATGGATGTATGTTGGGGTTTATGTTGTGGATTCTTATTGTTGTAAACTGGTTGTCACCAACTATCACATCTCTTCTCTTCAAGCTTGTTTCAAAATCTCCTCTGCCCTTCAGGGATCCACCTTTCTGTTTTTGTTCTATTAATCTTTTTTCCCCCCTTTCCCTCAAATTTCAGAACCTGTTGCTCTTTTAGATATCAATGCTACTGTCTGAATCCCAACATTCTAAAATATCTTCTGCATCTCCTGCTACTGATTGTCAACTCTGTTCACTGGTTTATTTTGTCTTCATATTTTTCCCCTTGCAGGAATTGTCTTTATTGGATACTTCCTGCTGGTCTTGTTTGTCATCCCTATTAAATCATCCCTCTTTTCTGTCTCAGTATGTCAATGTGCTGCTGCAGTCTTCTGATTTTAATGCCTCAATCCTTACTTTCAGTTTTGGCACTATGTTGTCTTTTAATGGCGTTCTAATGGCATTTTAATATTAAGATAATGTTAAATATTGTTTTCCATGTGCAATTGCTTTTTTGATTTATTGTATGTCAGTTTGGTGACATTTGTAGAAAGATGATTTATAAATACTGATAACAGTGAATGAATAATAGTATGGGGATATTTGCTGTAGCGATACAGTTCCCTCCTGACTAATTTTAATCTCTTTGTACAGCTATCCTACCATTAGATAGACAGAAGCAGCCATGTTCAGTGGAAGATGAGCAAAAGCAGTAAGGGGGAGAAACCTACCCCCATCTTTGTAGTCAGTGGTGGGATTCAAATTTTTTTACTACCGGTTCTGTGGGCATGACTTGATGGGCATGGCATGGCTTGATGGGCATGGCTTGGTGGACGTGGCAGGGGAAGGATACTGTAAAATCTCCATTCCCTCCCCACTCCGGGGAAGGTTACTACAAAATCCCCATTTCCTCCTGATCAGCTGGGACTCAGAAGGCAGAGAATAGATGGGGCGGGGTCAGCCAGAGGTTGTATTTACCGGTTCTCCAAACTACTCAAAATTTCCACTACCGGTTCTGCAGAACTGGTCAGAACCTGCCGAAACCCACCTCTGTTAGTAGTCAAATATATCCCATGGGATTTCCAGATTCAAACAGGCAGGCAGGCATTAGCCCATCAGCCAGACATTGTGGTAGTAGACAAGGACCAGAAAAAGACCACTGGTGAAGGAACCAAGGAAGATACATACCACCCATAGGGGTGCGAAGGTAATTTTCAAAATACAGATTTATATAGCTTCATTATCATGCAGTGTTGGCAAACCTGAAATAAAACAAAGAACTCACAAGTGAAAAGATATTTACTATAATAAATTCATTCAAAGTCCATTATGGCTCATTTCTGTTAAAAAGGTGCTCTTCTCATCCCACTTCCCACTTTCCATTTCATATAGATGGGGAAAATTAACATGTTGTGAAATTTGCATGGGCAGTATCAAAAAGACCCTCAAAAAAGAAGAGAGCTATCTCAAGGACTACTCAGAGCAGTACTTGGGCCTGTCCCTAAAGATTCCACGAAGAGCAGGGAAATGTTTAAATACAGGTAAGTAACTGCCTTTTGTCTATAGCAGTGATGGCTAACCTTTTTGCCATCATGTGCCAAAAGTGTGGGAAGCATGGGGGGTTGCACACACATGTGCCCACATCCATAATTCTATGCGCCCCACCCTCCTGCGCCTGCGTATGTGACCCCCCCACTCCCCCCGTTTTTGGCACGTGATGGCTCGGTGGGCCTGGTAGGCTGTTTTGTGCCCTCCCCAGGCTCCGGGTTTCTAGAAGCCCGGGGAAGGTAAAAACGGCCTTCTCCAAAGGCCTGGAGGCCCTCATTTATTCCGTGAGGTAGATTAAGCTGAAAGATAAATTGGGCCCATAGTCTCCAAATGATTCCCTAATTAAAGCATTGTTTTGAATCTGGATCTCCCCAATCCTACTTTAGTATTCTGCTAATTTTATCAGGGCTTTCTAACCAAATATATGAAATTCCATACTTTGAGACACCTTGTGGCATTTAGACAAAAAGGACTGCCATAAGGACTTGATCATCCAGAAAATGGCTGCCTGGGTGGGATATATCAGCTGGATTTTCTAGCCTTACAGGGCACTCATTACTAACTTCCAGATTACCTGTGCTTTTTTTCCATGTTGGATAATTATATTCATGGAAAAGGATTTGATTATAGTAACCAATCATTTTTATTTTGTTGGGATGCCTATGGCCCTAAGCACAAACCAAAGATATTTCTAGAATTAATGACCATTCTGGTGTTTTCCTTTGTAGTGCAGTAGTTTTTAAAACAAGCCACTTGGTAAGTTGAAGTAATATTAAAAGAAATTAAAATAGAGTTGGGTAAACCACTTGGCAGGCACCAAAGCTGGTGGTGAATCCCAGCGTGACAACCTACTGTATCCTCTTTCTACTTTAAATGCTTCCTCAATTGTTTTTAGTCCTTTGATACCAATGATGACATGATAAACATCATGCTGAAATATGGATAACTAATGAAGAGATATTTCAGCAGGAGACTTATTGTTATTCTCGTCTCCTTATTTTTTTTCCATGTCAAAACAATTCATTCTGCTGTTTCTTTACAAAGGTCAAGGGATTTCTGATATATCTCCAGTATAATATGTAAGGCAGGGGTGGGTTCTACTTACCTTCGCTAACGGTTTGCAATGGGAGCACGCGTGAGCTTCTGTGCATGCACAGATCACATTTGATGACATCCGGGCAGGTGGACGGAGCCTCCTGCTACCATTACTACTGGTTCTTGCGAACTGGTCCAAATCGGGGGCAACCCATCACTGATGTAAGGTAAGGTAAAGGTAAAGGTTTCCCTCGCACCTATGTGCTAGTCATTCCTGATTCTAGGGGGCGGTGCTCATTTCCTTTTCAAAGCCGAAGAGCCAGCGCTGTCCAAAGACATCTCCATGGATATGTGGCCAGCATGACTAAACACTGAAGGCACACAGAACGCTGTTACCTTCCCACCAAATGTGGTCTCTATTTTTCTACTTGCATTTTTTACGTACTTTCGAACTGCTAGGTTGGCAGAAGCTGGGACAAGGAACGGGAGCTCACCCGTTACGTGGCACTAGGGATTCGAACAGCTGAACTACCGACCTTTCGATTGACAAGTTCAGCATCTTAGTCACTGAGCCACTGTATCCCTGTATAATATGTAGCCTGTCCTCAATTTGACATAAAGATTTATTATTTGAATAGAATGAGTATTCAGTAAATAGCCGAAATGATACTAATTAAACTCACGTGCAGCTTAACACATTGCTATTTCATTATTTACCAAAAGAGGGGAAAGAGCTTATTGTTGATATAATCCATAGCAAAATTTCACTAACCACCGGGATATCTCCATTTTAACTTCCGATGACGGATAGAAATGGGTGGAAAGCTGATGATTTCCTTAAAGTGGATGTTTAAAAGACAGTTTATTGCATGGAAAGAGCTACCTGTGTTATCATGAGTATTTAACAGTTAACACAGTTAACACAGTTAAAACAGTTTTTGTTTTGCTACATCCGATTCCTTTTATTCAATAAATAAATAGATGTCAGGTGTTATACACTTCTACAGAATAACAGAACAACAGAGTTGAAAGGGACCTTGGAGGTCCCTTGAATTTTATATATATATATATATAATTTTAAATCAGCTAATATGAAAATTGTTTGTGTGTGTGTGTGTTTAATCTATCTGTTTATAGATTTAAAAGAGAGAGGAAGATCTAGGCAACTTTTACTTGTACTAAAAAAAGAGAGCTGATGCACATTTAACTGTGTGTATATCCGTTGTCCCCTTTTTGTCCTCTAGCCAGATGATATAGCTTGTAAAATGCGATGTGAACTTTCTGGCATCAACCAGTGCCAGAAAGAGATGTAGTTCCTACAGCAAAAATAGCCTGTCAAGAAGGAATGCAATTTTCAGCAAGGACAACAACTCTTATGCATTCTCAGTTCAAACAAAGGAAGCCAGGAATTTGTAAGTGGACTTTGTACAGTAGAAAAATTCATTTGATGGTCAGTCAAATTATAGTCTGCCAATCAGCTTGCTTCCCCGCCTCCCCCTTCCCTTCCCTTGCCTAGCAAGCAGCAGAAATCAGTTTATTTATGAAGTATTTATGAACCTTTATGAACTATCATACATGATAGCTACATTGTACTGAACTTGCTGTTTTCACACATCAGACTTATTTTGGTTTTTGAATTAATCAGTTATCTGTGCTTTTGTAGTGTACTATGGATGTTGCTGATTATGGTGGTGAATCTATTGTGTGGGCATAGGAACAGTGGGTCACTACTATTAATGGAAACAGCCATTTCATCACTGAAAACAAAAGTTTGTTTTTTTTTTTTAAATGTGATGAAATAGAAGGGAAAAATGTGCTCCTCTCTCTCTCACAAGGAAAGCTACCAGATCAGGGTTTCAAAAATTCAGAAGACCAAAATTCCAGACGCAGAAACAGGTACAAAAATCTACATCTGGATTTTTGTAATCTAGATACTGTAGCCCTGCATGGAAACACAATATAGCAATAGCACTTAGACTTATATACCGCTTCACAGTGCTTTACAGCCCTCTCTAAGCGGTTTACAGAATCATCGTATTGGCCATAACAATCTGGGACCAGAAGACACTGGTGGTGATAGATGTAGTGGTGCCAAGTGACAGTAACATTAGGAAAGTATAAAAAGGTGGAAAAGGGCCTGATGAAGGAACTATAGAGGATATAGAAAGTAAAGGCCAATGTGTGCTGTCCCAACTCACCCACACATCAGGGTTGGTATAGAGAGCTTTATTCAGTCTGTTCCCTCATCAGTTCCATTTCAGGTTTTCAGCTGCAAGCTTAGCACAGTAATTGGCTCGCGACCAAATAGATAACCAAAAGCAAAACAAACTTATGGCCAAACCAAAACAGTCTTGAAAATAAAGGTTTTGCCTGGATAGGTTCCAAAAACAAACAGTTCAAAATCCCCTCCGAGCTTAGGGGCCTCCACTGAGGTTTGTCAACAAGTCCGGTGGTCAGAGTTTCAGGGCTTGCAAGGAGAAGTCACAGGAATAATCCAAGACAAGAGTTCGGGGGGGTTGTTTTCATCAAAGCCAGCCACAAACGAGCCCCAGACTAACCTTCCAGGCAAAGGCCAATTAGTCCACTTGACAGATAACCGGCTGCTCCAAACACAAACATAAATGGTCTCCACAAATGAATTAAATCCATGAGCTGCAGAGTTCCAGAAACACAAACAACCATCTGGCCACGACCCACACATTTTGCTTCCAGCAATGCTCCCCTCTGCCTCGTGTGCTAAACAGCCCCTACCGGTGCAGCCCATTAAGAGAGTCGGGCCCTTTTCCCCATCAATTTGGCAGATCTCTGCCTCTCTGTCCTGCGTGCTCTAGCATCTACCAAGGCTGGCAGCTCCTCCCGCTCTTCCTCATTGGCCTGTGAGTTCTCCCCAGTCGAGGCATATTCAGCTGACAGCTCAAGCTCAGGGTCAGCAATACCGAATGTGCCAGGAATGGTTTCCCTGAGGCCTCTGAGGAAGATGTGGAGGAGCCATCATCCACAGGAGCCATCACACAATGTGATCCTGGTAGTAGTAGTAGGACTCTGGGCTGGGACACCTAAGCTGAGAATGGCTGCAACTGATCCAGAGATGGTATTCAGCAGGTTCTGACCAGTTGTGGAGAACCGGTAGCGGAAATTTTGAGTAGTCCAGAGAACCGATAAATACCACCTCTGACTGGCCCCGTCCCTATCTATTCTCTGCCTCCCGAGTCCCAGCTGATCGGGAGGAAATGGGGACTTTGCAGTAACCTTCCCCTGGAGTGGGGAGGAAATGGCGATTTTATAGTATCCTTCCCCTGCCATGCCGACCAAGCCACGCCCACCAAGCCACACCCATAGAACTGGTAGTAAAAATTTTTGAATCCCACCACTGATTACTGATCCCAAGAAAAGGATCAATGCTTTCCAGAGGAGTGCAGTGTTAGGAACAGCTAAGCTTCAAGCTCCCAGGTCTCAGGTAGAAGACCGAAGATTGAGAAGACAAATATCACCCATAGGGATGAGAAGAAATGAAAATAATAATATATTTTTTTTCTTAAATTGGGGGTGGGATTTTTTTAAATTTTTTTTTAGGATTGGATAGTAATTACAGCTACACTTGTACCCATGATAATCTTTGATGGTAAGAGGAAAACTTCATTTTTCTCTCTTTTCCTGCCCTGTTTCTAATGACCTGCAATTATGCATATTGCTTAACTGCTGATGGATTCTCAGATGTAGGTTTTGATTAGATTTTAAAAATGTAAGTGCAGTATGATTGCACAAGTAATAGCTAGGAAAATTATGTCAATAGTTAGACATGGGGAAGATGCTTTTACAATTTTCTTCAAATGTTTATAGATATGAGCTAATTTGCCAGTCCCAGTAGTGCTTTAAATATTTCTGAAGTTTCCTTTTTGTTTTAGAGCTGTACCGAAATGATTGTTGATTGCTGATTGCGTGCTCCAAAAAACCCTGAAGTGCTCATTGTATTTGTGAATCTAGACCAAATGGAAATCAATAGTAGCTTTTCATGACTTCAAACTTTCTAAAACTCCTGGTTAAAGCTAATTACTGGGAGATTAAACCATACTGTTACAGATAATAGGATTCTACCAGATAAACTAGAATTTGCTAGAAGTGAGATGTAAAGTTCTTTCATTATTTTAGCATGAAGTTGGTATTTGAAAGAATCAAAATTATTAAATGTGTTGATTATTTTATCAGACTAAAACAGCATCAAAATATACAGGTTGCACAGCAGACAATGGATTTTAATGTATTGTAAGGACAACTGAGATCTGTGGAAGTATTTTGGAAAAAAGATACTAATGACAGACAAGCTTCCTTAAAGATGCTGGTGACTTACAAATTCTTGTCCCATCAACTACAACTATAAGCCTCTGGGTTTTAAAGGAGGATGTGGACAAACTGCAATCAGATCCTGTTTCAGACATGAACTGGTGTATGGATTTGTATTTTTTTGTTTGTTTGTTTTTTGCAACTGATAACAAAGATGATTTCAGAGCAATAATGTCAAAATTTTTGGTGGTGTTCATTTATTATTTTCCTTTCCTTTCCTTTCCTTTCCTTTCCTTTCCTTTCCTTTCCTTTCCTTTCCTTTCCTTTCCTTTCCTTTCCTTTCCTTTCCTTTCCTCTCCTCTCCTCTCCTCTCCTCTCCTCTCCTCTCCTCTCCTCTCCTCTCCTCTTTCCTTTCCTTCCCTTCCCCCCTGATTATTAATGTTGGAGTTATATTATACTGTTAATAATATTGTACATATCTATACATTTTCCTTTTAATTTGGAACAGCAAAACTAATTTAAATTAGTTTAGCCTAATAAAACTATATTTCAAAGGGCTATATTTAATGTCTCAAGTAGATGGTGGTTACTCTACTTTGTACTCTAACAGAATACAAATTAATCCATTTATGATATGCCAGTATCCAGACTTTCAAGTGGATAGCTGAGCTTTCTTAAGATTCCAAGAGACACAGTGCATAGAAAATCCCCAAATACTGTAATAATTATGGGGCGTATATTCAACAAATTAGTTTTACTGTTTGGTGGTTATGGTCAAATTATCTGATTGTTTATAGATTTGAACCATACTTTGTTGAAGTTCCCTCCACATCTGGGACTGGTCAGTAGCTGTCATTGTCACCCCCATCAGGCTCTGTATGGGATATTTTCTGATTAGTCCCTATGTGTAGAGAACAGAGGAAATGGCCTTAACAGAATAACAGGCTTGGAAGGGACTTTGGAGGTCTTCTAGTCCAACACCTTGTGTAAGCAGGAGACCCTATACCAGTGATGGCGAACCTTTTCGGCACTGAGTGCCAAAAAGGGAGCACATGGGCACGTACAAGCACACACATCTGGTCTGGAAGAGAAGCTGCCCAGGGTGCATGTGCACGCCCGAAAATGAACTTCCAATTTCAGCTACTGAACTTCCGGTTTCAACCAGCTACTCTTCCGGGTTTCTGGCGCGCATGTGCACGTAACGATCAGCTGGCCGGTGTACATGCTCACACAGGAAAATGGAAGACCTGCTCTTCTAGTTTCTGGCACTGCTGCATGCAAAAAAAGCAGCTGATCATCGCGCACACATGTGCACCAGAAACCCAGAAGAGGAACGGGCGACGCTAAGCGTGCCAGGCGACGTGGCTCCATGTGCCACTTCGGGCACGCGTGCCATAGGTTCACCATCGTGGCCCTATACCATTCCAGACAAGTTGCTGTCTTAAAAGCCTCCAGTGATGGGGCACTCAGAACTTCTGAAGGCAAACCTGTCCACTGGTTAATTGTTCTCACTGTTGGGAAATTTCTCCTTAATTCCAGGCTTCTCTCCTTCATTAGTGTCCATCCATTGTTTCTTGTCTTGTTTTCTGGTGCTTTGGAAAATAGGTTGGCCCTCTTTCCTTTGTGGCAACCTCTCAATAAAAATAAAAAATAAAAAATCCTTGAAGGGAGGAAGGAATCAAGACAAAAGTCAGGTAAAAGGTGCTCGAGTCCAGGTCAAGCAAATAATGTGAAAAAAAATGTTTTAGTTAAGCCCCTCCCTAGTTCATCTGAAATTATAAGAAGCAGGTTCAGACTTGTAAGATTCCATTATGATAGCTGTTGCAATAAAAATAGTCACCCTGACCCATATTGCATTGGGTTTTGGAGGAGCTCTAAAGGTGCTTTTTCAAGAGGTAACTGGAATTATTGTTTGAAGACTGTTCACTTCTCATCCAGGAAGCTCTTCAGCTCTGACTGGATGGTGGGCAATGGAAGGATTTATATTCCTTACAGACAGCTGGTCATTTGCATTCTTTTAGAGAGTCTGAGAGGCCACTTGGAGATTCATCTGCATCCTCAGGGTCACCTGAGTAGTGCAAATGGGTGTGGAGCCTTCTTGGGTGTTTGGAGAGTTGATACCAGTGGTGGGATTCAGCTGGTTTAGGCCAGTTTGGGTGAACCGGTAGTTAAATTGCTGGCTGGCCCCGCCCCCTGCGGTGTGTTTTCACTCCCAGGAGGCTTTAGGGAGGCTTCCTAGGCCCGTTTTCACTCCCAGGAGGCTTCAGGGTGGCATATCCCCCCGTGGCCCATTTTTTGTTCCCAGGGAGGTGCAGGAGGCCGACTGCTGCCTGTCACTCCCCCTGGCCAGGCCCACCATGGCCACGCCCACCCAGCCGGTCAGAGAAACGATTGTTAAATTATTTGAATCCCACCATTGGCTGATACCATGGAAAACAAAATGGTTGACTGGATGAAGTTTAGAGTCTCCTCATTAATGAAGAATATGTTCATATTCATAATGAAGACAATTTTATAAAAGTATGCTTTTGCACCCTGGCCGATAACTGTACATTGATTATTCTCCTGTTTAATGCACCAATCATACATGCTCTTTGTGCTTAAGGATATAAAAAGATTTTAAGTTTTTATTGGGCACATTGTGTAAGCTAATTCTGCAGGGAAATAAACTTTGCAATATTCCTCTGTTATATCTCCCCACCCCACACCTTGGTGCATTTATTTCTGAGCAAAGTTTTTGGTTCCACTTGAGACATTTTCTTTAAAATTGCCACATAAAGTCAAGCCAAATGAAAGGTAGGTCTGAGTGAATGTGTATAAAACAGAGGCGGACATACGGATGAGCCATTTCGAGAATTATATGTGATAGATATTACTTTTGAAAATGGCATTCTCCTTGGCAAATTAAAGGAAAAAAGTAAGACAATGTGTTTATTGGAGCAGTTGATGTAGCCTGCTCACTGCATGATAAATTAGGGATGTATCTCAAAATTTATTCTCTGCATTAGTTATTATTCTCCAAAGGAAGCTCAAACTACCTGGCTGTTTCTAATGCTGAGCTTTAGGCAAACAAATAAAAATAACAACAGCCAATCAGTTGAGCTGAAAGGACTTGGATTTTAACTGAATTGATTGTACTGATGTTGATAGGACTAAGATTCACTTTGTATGTTTCCACCACAACTATCTAGAGGCTGAAATTATTCCTCTGAAATAAATGCTATGGAAGTACTTATTCTGTGCACTTCTTCCAGAGCAGAGAGTATCTCTTTCTATTTGATTTATCCAGTGAACTGAGAATTGGCAGGCAATTGATACAACTCGGTGTGGCTGACAAGTTAGAGAAGATTATCTTCCCGAGGCTGCCCATCATCTTGGTTTTTAATTTTAATTTTTAACTTTTTATTCTACTTTGTTCCCCCCACCCATGTTTTAATTTGTATTATATTGTAAACTGCCCAGAGTCATTGTATTAGTGAGATGGGTGGCAAAGAAATCAAAATACTACTATTATTACTGCTGCTGCTACTACTACTACTACTACTACTACTACTACTACTACTAATAATAATAATAATAATAATAATAATAATAAAGGTAGCTTTACTCGGAACAGCTTACATCCTGCAACAATACCTTTAACACCTTCAAACATCCACATCTACCTATCCCAAGTCTTTGGGAAGTACACGATAGGTGGATAAAAATGCCCAATCCAATCTGAACATCTGGCTGACCGTGACAAAACATAAATTGTTTTGGAAGCTAATCATGGTAAAATAACTTCCTCGACTATCAGTTGGAGAGTTGAATTCAGGACCCCTTGTTAGAAAACATGTTCTTGAACTTTAAAAATGTTGAAAGAATGCGGAGAAATAAAGTGGCAGAATGTCCCATTAAAATGTAGTGATATACAAAAAGAATATAGTTGCCTAGGATGCAGATCATAGCTGTCAGGTGTGAACAATCAGACTGACACACGTAAAGTATAAACTAGCTACTTTATTGCTCAAGCCTCTTTCACAGCAATTTTCTCAGACTTGCAGTTTGCTCCTAAAAAAGACTAGATAAGGTTCAATGGTGTGTGTGTGTCTGTGTGAAAGAGAGAGAGAGAGAGAGAGAGAGAGAGAGAGAGAGAGAGAGAGAGAGAGAGAGAGAGAGAGAGAGAGAGGGGGAGGGAGAGAGAGGGAGGGAGGGAGGGGGAGAGGGAGAGAGACAGGCAGACCTTGCCCTCTTATGACTACATAAGAATTCCAGACTCCTGCCTCACTTGATTCCTCCTCCCAACTGGGACAGTCCCTCTCTGACAATAGGCTTAGCTCACCTATTAGTGAATGACAATCATTTATTGTATTTATAAAAAAAACAAATCTACTAGGATTATTAAGAAAGGAATTCAGATAGAAAAGCTCACTTCACAAACAACATCATGAAGTGAGGGAAGCCTAGGATGAGGTCTAAAACACAAGTGGGAGAAAGACAAAGGAGCTTCCCTGTTTTTTAAATGAGGACTCATTTAACTAATAATAGGCCAGGTGAGAAACAGATACAGGGACAATGGGAAAATACCTTTCCCCTCACAGATAAAAAGAGATAATGCCATCTCCAACTTGCTACATGTCATAGCAGTAGGAAGGACAAAGCTCTACACAGAAACCTTTATGTTGGTTTATTGTTGTTGCTGCTTATTCGTTTTTTTTCCTTGCATTAAGAGAGAGTTCTGTCATTTGGTGCTCCTAAAGGACTCTGGCAAATTAAATGAACATAGGTAAAGGTAAAAGTTCCCCTCGCACATATGTGCTAGTCAGTCCCAACTCTAGGGGGCGGTGCTCATCTCCGTTTCAAACCTGAAAAGCCAGTGCCGTCTGAAAATGTCTCTGTGGTTTTTCTACTTGCATTTTTTACGTGCTTTCGATCTGCTAGGTTGGCAGAAGCTGGGACAAGGAACGGGAGCTCACTCCGTCATGCGGCACTAAGGATTCGAACTCCTGAATTGCCAACCTTTCGATGGACAAGCTCAGCGTCTTAGCCACTGAGCCACCGCGTCCCTTTTAAACGAACATACACCCATAAAAATAAAGATTAATATTTTATAGAAATAATTTATACATAAAACCATTCCCAAAAGGTGTATGTTATTCAAACAGATTGGAGCTTGGCTGATGCTGAAAAAAAAAACCCAAAATAGGCAGCAACTGAAGGTCCCCATGAAGAGTGTTCCATTGGTAAGGTTACATCGTTTAGAAAGACATTTGCTCCATTTGCATCTTCTGCACTTTATTGAGTAAGAGATGCAGAGGAGAATTTAGAACTGTTCAGATGTTATTAAGAATTAGCTGAAAAGATAGGTCCTTATGGCTCTCTTGAAAACCTCTCAAAAAATAGGCATATGACATCTACAGGGTTCCTACTGCAAGAGCCTTGGTGGTGCAGCGGACTAAAGTGCTGTTAAGTAGCACTTAGCTGCCAGCTGCCTGCAATTACTGTGAGTTCAAATCTCACCAGGCTCAAGGTTGACTCAGCCTTCCATCCTTCCGAGGTAGGTAAAATGAGGACCGGGATTGTGGGGGCAATAAGATGACTTTGTATAAAAAAACACCACTTGGGGCAGGGGTGCGAAAGCCCTACTAAGCAGGTATATACAAAAGTATGAAGGCTATTGCTTAATGCATTGTAAGCCGCCCTGAGTCTCTAGTGAAGGGTGGCATATAAATCAAACAAACAAACAAACAAACAAATAAATAAATAAATAAATAAATAAATAAATAAATAGTGTTTATAAATTAACTCTTAGACTTTAATATCTTGCATTTGGCTCACAATTACTGCATCTGTGACCGAGATGGAGTGTTACAGGCTTTGTTACAAGGTATATGTGTATGCACTTATAATGGCCATTGAAAACAATGTGCCAGGAAATGAAGGGGAGGTGGAGAAGCTTAACTAGAATGGGAAAAGGTCAGGCTAAGGAGAAACAAAGTAGAATGGGTAGGATTCTAGAAGAAACATCTAGCTTAATATAGCCATAACGAGTCACACAGTGATTTTTGAAAATGGGGACAAAAACAGTGGATTTGACATTTGCCCAATACTAAAGATGCTGATGATGTTACCCAGTTTGGGTAATGAAACATCTGAAGAAAACAATCAACCCTCATTTCAGCCCTGAGCTACAAATATTCTCCTTTATTGATATCTATCTATCTATCTATCTATCTATCTATCTATCTATCTATCTATCTATCTATTCATCCATCCATCCATCCATCCATCCATCCATCCATATCTCTCACTCACTCTCTCTCCCCCCCTCTCTCTCTATCTATCATCCCTCCCTCCCTCCCTCCTCCCTCCCCCCTCTCCCCCTGTCCATCTAAACACAATGAAATAACACCCCTAGATAAAATCCTAGGTCACCAACTGTTCTCAATATACATTTTAAAAGCATGTATGTGAACTTGTTTCAACTCCTAATAAACCGTTTCAACTCCTACCCTCAAAACGACGCTATAGAGCACTTCACACGAGAACAACTAGACACAAGAACAGTTTTTTTCCCCAAACGCCATCACTCTGCTAAACAAATAATTCCCTCAACACTGTCAAACTATTTACTAAGTCTGCACTACTATTAATCTTCTCATCATTCCTATCACCCATCTCCTTCCACTTATGACTGTATGACTGTAACCTTGTTGCTGGTATCCTTATGATTTATACTGACTGTTTCCTAATATGATTTGATTGCTTATTTGTTCCCTATGACTATCAGTAAGTGTTGTACTTTATGATTCTTGATGAATGTATCTTTTCTTTTATGTACACTGAGAGCATATATACCAAAGACAAATTCCACTTGGCCAACAAAGAATTCTATTCTATTCTATTCTATTCTATTCTATTCTATTCTATTCTATTCTATTCTATTCTATTGGAAACTTGGAAAAATCAACTTCCTAGTCAGGTTGATATTCTTATTGTAATCATGCAAACAATGTGATCTATAAGTTTCCATTTTATATTATTCAGTAGAAATGTGAAGGAAAGTTGTGATGATCTATATTGCTCCTAGATTTTATAGCCAAGGGACTCACAACTAGCATCAAAGTAAATTTCAGATAGTCTGGATTTGAAATACAATATGCATTACCTACTGGGATATCTAAATATAGCCCAGGGCAAGCCAAAACCTGAGAGACTTTATTAACAGAAAGAGCTTTTCAAAAAGGGATATTTCATGAATGATACTGCTGCCTACACCTATCAGAAGAACTGATATCTTCTAGATATTGCTTGAAATTCAATTTTTTTTCAAATATTTGTCATTCTTCTTTACTGTAACACAGCTTTGATGCCTTAGAGACAATAGTAAAACTGACTACTCTCTTTGACAATTCTATTTTACATAATAATGAAAATCTAATTCTTGCCCCAAAGAATACATGCCCTGAATAGGCGTCCCATCATCCTGTCTAAAAGCATTTCATGCAAGGAGCTGAATCACATATAACAAAAACATAAAAACTGATATGGAGAAGATTTTTGGACAGCTAATAAACTGAGTGCAATCCTGAACATACAGATCTGTCAATGGCTTGGCATTGGGAACTCAAACTGTAGCTCACACACAATCTATTCTTTTTTCTTTTGGAAAAAAGCAGCAGTGTCAAACTGGAATCAAAGCATGAGTCCCCTGTCCTAGCCATCTATTTTTAATAAATTATCCAGCAAATGAATTATCCAAGTTTATTCAAGAGAATCAGCAAGAAAAGATGAGGTCAGGTATTGCTGGAGTTGAAGCTTTCCAAAGTATAGATATTATGCCAAAGGAAATGTGCCCCAGGCAGTTCTGGAGATCAGTTATCCAAGAAATCAGTTACAAGGTTCGGCTTCATGGCTCAGAAAAAGACATGAAGATTTTAGCACAGGATTAGTGCGATGGATGGAGAAGCTTTTAAATAGAGAATTTTCCACCTGAGTTGAACTCTCCCAGTGCTGATGATCCTGAATCAGAATGCAACTTTATTCAAGAGTAGGGATGTACAAACTCTAAGCATGTTATGACGAAGCTAAAGAAATGTTTGAGTTTGAAACAGGTTACGCTTTGAGTTTGAAAAAGGTGCTTTAGGGTCAAAAGAGCTCTTCTTCGATTTTGAAAAAAAAACCCCCACACCTCTCCTTTGATTTTGATCAAAAGGGTCTGTTTTAAGCCCCCAAACAGTTCTAGAAAGGTGGAGCAATGCTTGAATGACTTCAAGTTTAAAACATTTTGCACATCCTACTTAAAGGAACTTCTGACTCTTTAGAGCTGTGTTGGCGAACTATGGAACGCGTGCCGGACGTGGCACGCAGAACCATCCCACGTGGGGTGCACGGCCTCCCTGGCTCCTCTCCGGCATTCCTGTGCACACATGCGTGCCAGTCAGCTGGCCTTTGCAAGCGGGTGAGCGCGGAAATCTGGAAGAACAGTGTTCCGGCGTGCATACATACGCTGGCAGCCAAACCTCCGGGTTTCCAGTGTGCACTTGCTCAATGGCCAGCTGTTCATCACATGCACGTTTGCGCCGGAAACCGGAAGTTTTGGTGCCAGTGCGCAAATGTGTGCCGGAACACTGCTGTTCTGGGTTTTGGTGCTCCCGCACATGTGCAGGCCAGCAAGGCCGTGCGGTCCAGGCAGGATGGTTTTGTGTGCCATTTCCAGCATTCAGGTCAGCACGTGGTGACGTAAAAGGTTAACCACTGCTTTAGAGCCATGCTTCTCAACCTTGGCGACTTGAAAATGGGTGGACTTCAACTCCCAGAGTTGAATTCTGGGACTTGAAGTCCATCCATCTTCAAGTTTCCAAGGTTGAGAAACACTGCCTTAGAAATTGTTACTTCCTTTACTTTCCTTGAAGTTGGGCAGTTTCTACCTCTCTTTTTTTGAAACCTTCAATCAAGTGTGATGCCTGAAAGACATAAATGTCAATGGGGCTGTTATCTAATGCCACATAGTGAAAGTTTGTATGTAGGGACCTGGCTGTTGAGAAAGGATCATGAGTGCAAGGGAAGGAAATGAGATTAATCTTTGCATCATAGTATTGAATTAGATCACCTCTTTGCCTCTTCCTAACTCTGGATAGAGGGAAAATATATTTCAGGCTTACTCCACCTACAGTCTGAAGTTCGATTTTGATGGGGCTCAAAGTCTTCCATCCTTTTGAAGTTGGTAAAATGAGAAGTCAGATTGTTGGGGCAATATATTGATATTTGTAAGCTACTCAGAGAGTGTTGCAAAGCACTATGGACAGTATATAAGCCTAAATGCTATTGCTGTTTCATGGCTATATCAGTTTGTGGTCTTTTGAATCAATGTATTCCATTTCAGTAAACATGGAACTGGTCACCTTTATGAAATGAAGTAATCCACCCTGCCCAAAAAAAAACCCAAAAAACCAAAAACCAAAAACCAAAAACAAAAACAAAAACAAAAAAACCCTCCAAATTCATATTAATTTTACTTTCCAAGCCTTCCAGTTTTTAGCAGAACTTTTAGTCCTTTGCCTTTACCTTTGACTTGCTGACTGATAACCCATCCCACAGAGTTAAATCTTTTGAAGAATAGCAATCTTACTGGAAAAGAAAAGTTTTCAACTTCTAAAACTTTTCCATTGTTACATCACAGTTTCATAAATTCCCATCTTCTCATAAATTCTCATAATTTGGGCTAGGTCTTATGAATGTTGTAGTGTCCAATACCCACAGATCATCCATGTTAACTCCATATCAGAACTTTTGAAGTAGAGGTTGAAGCATAGAAAGGCAACCAGGCTAGGAATGATTTCATTAAATGGTTATAGAAAAACAAGCAATCAATGGAAGAGTAAATTAAAAAGGAAAAGGTAAAAGTTTGCCCTGTCCAGTCATGTCCGACTTTATGGGGAGGTGCTCATCTCCATTTCTTAGCCGAGGGAACCAGCATTGTCTGAAGACACTTCCATAATCACGTGGCCAGCACAACTATTCACTGAGGCACAAAGAACACTGTTAATTTCCCACCAAAGTGGTACCTATTTATGTACTCGCTTTTGCATGCTTTTGCATTGCTAAGTGGACAGGAGTAGAGCAAGTAACAGGAGCTCTGTCAGCCCGGGAACCATTCTGGAAATCCTCAGGGCTTACAGCAAGGCCGGTTGCTGCTGTGGGAACATAAGGGGGAAGATAGAGATAACTGGGGGAATTGTAGCCAAAATAACATTCTTTCCTGTGAGAGCCAAGGACATCCCTACCAGGTGTTTGGAAGGCATGGGCCAAAGGCAGCTGAAGGAAGACTGTGACCTGATTGGACCATGTGATGGACGTGTGACCTGGGGGCAAGAACTTTGGGTTTTGATTTGGGTGGGAAAAACCTCGGATCCTTCAGAGTCGGGTTTTCACCAGTTGTGCCAATATGGCATTCCTAATAAATTCTTACTTTGAGGAAACTCCAGGCCTCAGAGTTTTGATTGCGTTGGGACTGTTACTTGGAACCCTGACAAGCTCACACCGTCATGTGGGGCTTGGATCTCAAACCCAGGCTGTCAGCTTTCCAGCTGACAAGCTCAGCATCTTCACCACTGAACCAGCGTAAATCCTTTGAGAGAAGTGTTTCACAATGCACAAGGACATGTTTAAAGCATCTTTTTTTTAAAAAAAATAATCATTAAATAACCTGTGAGCATGGGAAAAGACACATCTGCATTAATATTTCAATGAAAGAAGTTTCATCTCCCTATTGCAAAGCAGCTCCTTCAAAAGATTTGTACCGCTATGCTGGAAATTATTTTGAAACATAATATACCTGCACTACCTTATGTAAAGTTTTATGGCTGCATACATGGAATGTGATTAACCATATTATTGAAATAACTTGATGTCTGGTTTTGTATAATACATAACCAGAAGTCATAAATTAGCCAAATGGACTGGGTTCACACCAGGGGTGGGTTCTACTTACCTTTACTACCGGTTCACAACGGGACTGTGCGCGAAGCTTCCTGATGACATCCGGGTTGGTGGGCGGAGCCTCCTGCCAGTTTTACTACCGGTTCTTGTGAACCGGTCCAAACTGGGGGCAACCCACCACTGGTTCACACAACATGCTAAGCAGAGTTTCACATATTCTTACCATCGGTCCGCTGTGTGTATACACGCTCGTTTCGTGCGCGTGTGCGTGCGCCTTCTGTACATGCACCCAGCCTTCCACACAAGCACTTTGCTCACATGTGTGCCTTCCGCCTGGCCTCAAAAATGTGGCTAAATAGGATGGCATTACACCGGGGTGGGTGGGCGGGGTGGGCGGGGTGGGGCCCACCCGCAATTTCTGCTACCGGTTCGCCCGAACTGATCCAAACCGGCTGAATACCACCACTGATGTTAAGCTACAAAAAGAACAGCAATAACAAGAGCAAACTAAGATTAAAACCCTAGTAGTCAAGCTTAGCAAGTTGAACATTGCTCTCTAACTGATCTGATTATATCTGTGGTTTGAACACAGCAATTTTTCTCTCTCTTACTAAAGCTAATTATGTTTTATAAGCTGTTTTAGGAGGGGTTTGCCTTGAGAGGTAATATTTTGATAAGTAAGAACTGGGATTACTTGTCACCCCCAATCTCTTTTTCACTTTTAATGTGTGTGTTAGTGTCAAGCAAAGGCTTACATGCTATTTTTACGTTATCCTTCCCTGAAAACACAAAACCACATTGCTGTTAATTAGTGGTTTGCTTCACAGATCTAATTGTATGATTTCTAGGTGCCCCAGAAACCACAAAAGTGCAGTCATGCCTAATCTTAAAGCTCAGTTTAGAACATGAACCATTTTTAAACCAGTAATATAGAACATACAGAGCTTCTGTCACATTGAGCTGCTGAAACATAGAGATGGTGTCAGCTTTGGAAGCCATATTAGGCCGGAAGCTTCCATGCTGCCACCTTCTCATGTGTGGGAAAGTAGGAGGGGGGATTTTGTAGAGGGGTTGTCTGTAGACATAATAGCATTCTTCCTGTCGGTCAAGGTCAGGGCGATCCTGCATCTGGAGAGGAGTGGTCGAAGTGATGTCTCGAGATATGATAGCGGTTGATTGGAGCATGTGATTGACTGAGGAATGAGGGGATGGTTTGGGGGATTTTAATCAGTGATGAAATCTAAAATTTGTTACTACCGGTTCTGTGGGCATGGCTTGGTGGTGGGGTAATGTGACTGGGTGGGTGTGGCCATTTTTTTTTTTTACTTTTAAAACCATTTTTTTCTACAACCTCTTCGGTGAAGAGGTTGTAAAAAAATGCTTTCAAAAGACTCTGACGATCCCAGCTGAGTTGCTTGATCGGCAGAGACTTTTTTTCTTTTAAATGCCTCTGCAGATCAACTCAGCCTGGATCATCAGAGGCATTTAAAAGAAAAAAAAGGGTTTTTTTTCTTTTAAAAGCCTTTGAGGATCCCAGCTGAGCCGCACGATCATCAGAGGCTTTTTTTTTTACTTTTAAAAGCATTTTTTTGGCCGAAGAGGTTGTAGAAAAAATGCTTTTAAAAGTTAAAAAAAAAAAAGCCTCTGATGATTGTGCGGCTCATCTGGGCATGCGGGGGGGGGGGGGGGCAGGGATTTTTGTTACCAACCAAACCACCCGCCTCCATCGCTACCGGATCAGGTAATCCGGTCTGAACCGGGAGCATTTCACCCCTGGTTTTAATATACTGAGGGAAAACCCGGACCTCTCAGATTAGGGTTTTCCCAGATGTGCCAGTTTACGTATTCTAGTAAATAAAACTTTGAAAAATGCTTGCTTCAGAGTCTTTACTTGGATTTGGGGTTTCTCTGGAACGCTGACAGATGGGGGCTTCTTATATGGGGTAAAATAGCAATAGCAATCCCACTTAGATTTATATACCACTTCATAGTACTTTACACCCCTATCTAAGAGATCTACAGAGTCAGCATATTGCCCCACAACAATCTTTTACTGACTTTGGAAGGTTGAGTCAACCTTGAGCTGGTCAGGATTGAACAGCTGGTGGTGAGCAGAGTCAGCCTGCAATATTGCATTCTAACCCCCATCAAATACATGTTGGAAGAAAAGAGGGGTGACTCCTTTGATCCCATTTTCCATGCCATGCAAGTTGTCTCAAAGAGGAAGATGCCCAACCATCAACTGCCCTTTGTCCTTTTTCCCCTGCAAAATCTCTCACGGAATATTTATACACTTTTAGGAAGCCCTCAAAATGTCACCTTTTCCTGACACTTAAACAAGGAGTTCAATGGGCTTTACAATCTTCTTTTGAAGAATTTCACCTGTAATGCATGGAAATGACCCAAGCTCATATGCCGTGAAATCGGTGTTTCCTTTTCCCAAGCAAAGCTGATTTATGGGTCAATCTTTCATATTTTTAGAGTAATTTCCATGTGGCATGAAGGAAAGGACAAAGCCTAATCTAGTCACCTGTGACAATTTAATCAAAGGAGCTCATAAATCAGAAGCTCTAGTCATGCATACAGCTGCAAGATTACCTGAGATTTGTTGCTCTACTGGAGTGTATCTTAGGTATTTAGAAGTACATAAATGAAAAACTTGGGAAAGAGAAAGGCAACTGGATTCAGTTGTCCTTTCTTGTCAAAATAAATGACTTGAGTATGAAAATGCTTCATTTATTCGAAGTCCAATGTTAAGTCTATATCCCCCATTTTTTGTGGAGATAGGATAAACACATCTGTATAGATCTGTCATTTCTTTGAGATAAATATTTGCTTGATGCTCAGAAATGATTACATGCAAATGCACACCTGCTAAGACATGGACATCCTTGGTACAATCTATCAGATATTAAGTGTACCCTACAGATCGGCAAACCTTTTAAGCACCACATGCTTTGCATGATCTTCTGAAGTTATTTGCCTTCAGAAGTCGTGGGTACTCCGCCACTGGAGGCTTTTAAAAAGAGACTGGACACCAACTTGTCTGAAATGGTACAGGGTCTCCTGCTTGAACAGGGGGTTGGATTAGAAGATCTCCAAGATCCCTTCCAACTCTGTTATTCTGTTACTCTGGTCTTGCAGAATGGTACATCTGCTACCCCCATTTTTTTCCCTCTCCAAAATCCCCAAATCTCATAAGATTTTCCTATTCAATGTGATCTTGATATTTATTTTATGTATTAGATCCCCCCACAACTTTTATCACTTTATAAGAAACTCAGAGCAGAAAACCTACCTAATATTCCTTCCTCCTCCTCTTTTCCCCCCATAACAACAACCCTATGAGGTGGGTTGGGCTGAGAGAGATTGACTGGCTCGGGGTCACCTACTTGGTTTCATACTTGAGGCAGGACTAGAACTTCTAACCTGATGCCTTAAGCATTACACCAAAGTGGCTCATATTCTCACCAAGGTGTCTAAGGAGATTAGAAGAACGTTGAAATTGACAAAATTTAATAAATTTGTGGGTTTGGGGCTAACAGATTAACAGAGTTGGAAGGGACCTTATAGGTCATCTAATCCAACCCCACGCTCAAGCAGGAGACCCTATACCATTTCTGACAAATGGCAGTCCAATCTTTTCTTGAAAGTCTCAAGTGATGAAGCTCTCACAACTTCCGAAGGCAACTTCTGTTCCATTGGTTGATTGTTCTCACTGTCAGAAAGTTCCTCCTCATTTCTAGGTTGAATCTCTCCTCGGTCAGTTTCCATCCATTATTCCTTGTCTGGCCTTCAGGTGCTTTGGAAAACAGCTTGAACCCCTCCTCTCTGTGGCAGCCCCTCAAATACTGGAACACTGCTATCACGTCTCCCTTGGTCCTTCTCTTCACTAGACTAGCCATGCCCAGTTCCTGCAATCGTTCTTTATATGTTTTAGTCTCCAGTCCTCTAACCATCCTGGTTGCTCTCCTCTGCACTTTTTCTAGAGTCTATCTGTTTCTGAATTTAATTTGGGGATCCACAAGTACGTACAAGGGATTTTTTTTTTTTTGGATGAAGGAAGCACTCTAGTGTTGTCCTACTGCACTGGTGTAAACACTCTATGTCTTTACTCAAAAGAGAAAACCTATTACAAAAGGCTTCTTCCAGGAGAATGCATTGTACAGGTATGTATAACCTCTGTTACCATGGTAATCTAATGAGAGGGTATTTTGTTTGAATGCCTCCTAAAGTGTCCTATTTAATTCTTTAGAGCCAAAGACTTAGAGAGGATTCAAATATTAAATACAGCAAAGCTCTTCCAGTTGAGATAATCAGGTGAAGGACCTGTTCTTCGCATCTATTCCACATTGAAATCTCTATGTAGAAGAGAAAAATTAGGTTGCCACTCATTCAAAGAATTTAAGTTATATAGACTGATTGTTCCTTTTGGAACAAAACCACTTTGTGAGAAAAGTTACCAAGAGGCCATCCTATCTGATGACAGTGTAGCTGTAAGAATTTGGATTTCCCTAATTTTTATTTCATGAATCCGTCTCACAATCTGTTTCATATCGTCTTAGAAACTATGTTCATATTCAAATCAGATCAATTATCTTTACTGCAATTTTTGACCAGTAAAAAAAAAATAGTTTTGACACAATAATTCCTTTTTGGAAGTGAGGGAAAAAACCCAATAGGGTAATATAAGGACATACCTTATTTATTAATTAATTTCTTTTATCAATAAGAATAAAATACAAAACAATAGAAAACAAACATCCAACACTAACTATGTGGAAAAAAAATTGGGTACAAAAAAAGGGAAACATCCCCTCCAAATGTCAAATAAATCTAACACTTGAACACCTACCCTGACTGGATGCTAAAAAATAAATAAAATATTTTATTTAATCTCCCTTTTTAGGATTCTGTAATCTCTTAATTTGGGGTAGAATTGGAGAGACTGGATGGAGAAAATATTTTATTTAATTATTATTATTATAACTTTTAACTTTATTATTGTATGTATATACATAGTATTAATTTAATTTAATTAATTCAATTTATATGCCGATCCTCTCCAAAGACTCAGGGCGGCTCACAATACATTTTAAAAAATCATTATAAAAAACATTTAAAAATTAAAAGCATTAAAAGCATTAAAAACTCATTCACACCATTCATGGCCGGATCTCGCCAGATCACAAGAGCTAGATCAACAGCCCCAGGCCTGCTGGAAAGTATACCAATACAATGAAATTCACATAACATCCAAAGACCAGGCCCAGCACACATAACAATCCCCAAACACACTCCCACCCACCACAAATTCCCTGCCCCTAAACCACCCAAAAATCCACACAACAGACCAAGTAATGCTGTCCAACAGCTCACTGATAGTGGCCCTTTAGTTCATTGTTGAGTGCAATTATAGCTCTGGGATAAAAGCTATTCAGTCCGAGTTTTAATTGTTCTGTATCTTCTACCAGAAGGCAACAGTAAATATAGGTATATATAGGTATCTTTTCTTTTATGTATACTGAGAGTGTATGCACCAAGACAAATTCCTTATGTGTCCAATCACACTTGGCCAATAAAAAATTATTCTATTCTATTCTATTCTATTCTATTCTATTCTATTCTATTCTATTCTATTCTATTCTATTCTATTCTATTCTATTCTATATACAGTATATATAGGTAATATAGGTAAAGGTAAAGGTTCTTCTCACATATACATGCTAGTCATTCCCAACTCTAGGGGCCAGTGCTCATTTCCATTTCAAAGCCGAAGAGCCAGCACTGTCCAAAGACGTCTCTGTGGTCATGTGGCTGGCATGACTAAATGCCAAAGGCTCATGGAACGCTGTTACTTTCCCACCAAAGGTGGTCCCTATTTTTCTACTTGCATTTTTTACGTGCTTTCGAACTGCTAGGTTGGCAGAAGCTGGGACAAGGAATGGGAGCTCCCACCGTTACGCGGCACTAGGGATTCGAACCGCTTAACTGCCGATCTTTCGATTGACAAGCTCAGCGTCTTAGCCGTTGAGCCACCATGTCCCTTTATTTAATATAAGGACATGCCTAATTAATTTTTTTCTGCAGTTGTATAACTTGGCCATCTGATAGATGAGTGTGGGGTTAGTATCCCTTAAAAATAATACATATAAAATGTATCAGTGTGGTCTTCATATTTAGAAATGATTGAGGCACATCTCGGAACATCATGAATCCATATTTAAATTGTTTCATATATAACACTTTAGATTACGTAGAAGGGGAGTTCCTACAAAGTAGTCTAATCCTTTGAAGACTGTATCACATGCAAGTCCTTAATATCTTGATTGACTTGTAAATAACTTATTGATTGCATTCTGCAGGCCATTTGCTAGATTGTCTGCAGAAAATGTGGCTATCGGAACCATTGTCTTCCATCTAAAATCACCTATCAGCTGCTCCGTTTAGTGAGCGTGTAGACTTACTAAAGGCTTCGAACCTTTAAGAAGATTATCAAATTCTGCCATATCTCTAAATAGAAAAGGAAGTTATCTTTTTCCTCCCTTCCCAGGGATTTCAGTTTATTGAGTGAATGATTTATGATGCATGCGACAATTCAGAAGTCCAATTTGGATGTTTTCCTTCCCAATAACTGGCAGGAAAAAAACACATATATCATTATGAAAAATGGCTACAAAGCTGTTCTTGCCAGACAACATATTTCTTGATCCCACTAAGGAAACTTGAAGGATTATTTTACACTAAATATTCATATTGTTTAACAGCAAGGTAGAAAAACCTTTTGTCTTTTTCCTGGGAGATAACATGTCCAATTATATTGCAACTGCCACTTCTGGGCTGCATAACTCTGGATGACCATTAGATGAAAGCAGAGGTATAGAATAGAAGAGAATGTTATTGGAAGGGACCTTAGAGGTCCTCTAATCCAACTTCCTGCTCAAGCAGGAAACCCTATACCATTTCTTATAGAGTTTTCTATATCTCTTTGCTACCTTCTATAGCTAGCTGGATTTGAGAGCCCACAATTGACTGACATAATAATAACAGAATAACAGAATTGGAAGGGAGGTTTTGGACAATGGTGAAATCCAATTTTTTTTTTACTACCGATTCTGTGGGCATGGCTTGGTTGGTGCAGCTTGGTGGGCATGGCAGGGGAAGGGTTACTGCAAAATCTCCATTCCACCCCACTCCAGGGGAAGGATATTGCAAAATCTCCATTCCCACCCCACTCTGAGGCCAGCCAGAGGTGGTATTTGCTGGTTCTCCGAACTACTCAAAATTTCCGCTACCGGTTTTCCAGAACCTGTCAGAACCTGCTGGATGACACCCCTGAAGTACATCCAGATGGGGAAAGAAAAGATCTAAAAAGTAGTAAAAGAAGCCTGGTGGTGCAGTGGACTAAACTGTTAAAGTACTATTTAGCTGCCAGCTGCCTGCAATTACTGCGAGTTCAATTCTCGCCAGGCTCAAGGTTGACTCAGCCTTCCATCCTTCCAAGGTCAATAAAACGAGGACCCAGATTGTTAGGAGCAATAGGCTGACTCTGTAAACTGCTTACAGAGGGCTGTAAATCATTTTTGTCTCCTACTCACAAAAGAAGGAAAGATAGCTAGATTTTCTTTATGTTGATCCCTAAGGTATTATTTCAAGTCTCTCAATGGTGCACTCATTTCCCCTATAACTGAGGGGCATCCACTTTGCTGCTGCTCGTCCTCTTCTTCTCTTTCCTTCCACCTTTCCTAGATGATTCCTTCCACCCACTAGATGAGCTATGGTGGCGCAGTGGTTAGAAATGCAGTACTGCAGGCTACTTCTGCTGACTGCCGGCTACGAGCAGTTTGGCAGTTCAATTCTCACTGGCTCAAGGTTGACTCAGCCTTCCATCCTTCCAAGGTCAATAAAACGAGGACCCAGATTGTTAGGAGCAATAGGCTGACTCTGTAAACTGCTTACAGAGGGCTGTAAAGCACTGTGAAGTGGTATATAAGTCTACGTCTATTGCTACTATTGCTAAATCCATTTTCAGAGATTGGACAAAGATAGATAAATGTGCTTTGGTTCTCGTAATGTTATCTCCATTTTCTGCATTCTACGCATTGAGTGAAGTTTTCTAACCCTTATGTGCAAACTCATTTAAAAAGAAGTGTTTTTTTTAATGTTAAGAACATAAGTGGTGGAGGTTTTATATGACAAACATGAAAGCAAGTGCCCAATTCTTGTGCTGTGACCCAGAAATTATAATAAAGCAGCTTATTACCTCTATGAAAATGGATATTTCATTGAACCATTATGGATTACAAATTCTGACTGCATTATGCTCCCTTATGAATTTGCTTAATTTATCTAATCCTCCGTTAAAGCTTTCCAGTGGCACAAGTTAAGTTACTTATGTCCACTGCATGAAGGAATGCTTTGTCTTCCCCATCTAACTTACTTAACTAACTAACTTAATTAAGGTTCACTCAACAGACATTTCTATATTTATTTATAAAAATAAGTAAAAAGGAACATTAGGACAGGGATGGTAGGCACGCTGGTGCGCTTATGCACGCTCCTTACAGACCTCTTAGGAATGGGGTGAGGTTAACAGTAGACAGTTTAAGGTTAAAGTTTTGGGGGTTTGGAGAAGAAACTACAGAGTCAGGTAGTGCATTCCAGGCACTGACCACTCTGTTACTGAAGTCATATTTTCTGTAATCGAGTTTGGAACGTTTTACCTTGAGTTTGTATCTACTATTTGCTCGTGTATTGTTGTGGTTGAAGCTGAAGTAGTCATTGACAGGAAGGACATTGTGGGAGATAATTTTATGTACTATGCTTAGATCAGACTGAAGTCGGCGTAATTCTATGTTGTCTAAGCCCAACATTTGGAGTCTGGTGGCATAAGGTATTTTATTGAGGTTAGAGGAATGGAGGACTCTTCTCGGAAAATATCTCTGGACTCTCTCGATTGTATTTATGTCCGATATGCAATTATTAATGATAAGGGCCCAATATCTTAGATACCTCTTTCTTCCTTCTTTGCCATTACATTAATACAAACCCATCTTGCTCTATCTGACTCAAACATTAGCTTGTTATTAGTTGATGTGTATCGCAGGAATTGTAGTTCAACAACATCTGAGAGGTTATAGCCATATGATATATAGCCTTGCACCATTAATCTCCTGGGTTATTAGTTTGAGATCCAGTACACATATATAATTCCTGATAATTCCCAATGTAATTTAGCTAGAACAGTAGAACTGATAACCTTTGCAAACACCAAGTAACATTGGACAAAAAGGTGCAGGCACCTTCATATTTTAAAATTTATTTTGAAAATAGACCAAATCAGTAATCCTAGACTCCCCCTTGGGGATTTGCGGGAGCCACACAGCCAGTTCTAACCTGTGGAATAGTTGCTTATGAGAGTGTTCAGGTGTGCTTACATTTGTTCAAAAGATGTCATACTTATTTTGAACTTTGGTACTTCTCTCTTTCAAAAGAGCTTATAATATTTCAAAAATAATAAAAAATAATGAATAGAGAATACTTGAAAGCAATATGTCACTCCTTTAAAATTATAGGTGGAGATTTACCCATGAAAACATTATCTGCCGATTAAAACATGATCCTAAACATGAATTTATTAAAGGTCTGGTAAGATGATTTGAAATAAAAAAAATGTCCAGAAGTAAGTAGCACTCACCTTGACTATCTCAACAAATTACAATCTACTGCACCTCCAAATGACTTCCATAGTCTACGACAGTAGTGGCTATCATCTGGGGTATACAAATATAGACAATCACAAGATAGGAACAGATAAATACATCCAGTGCCAGTCAGATTTTTGAAATGCACCTCGCAGTATATAAGATCTGTCTGTTTCTCCCTTTCCCTCTCCTTCTCCCTCTCCCTCTCCCTCTCCTTCTCCTTCCCTCTCCTTTTCCCTCACCTTCTCCCTCTCCCTCTCTCCTTATCCCTCTCCCCCTCCCTCCCCCTCCCTCCCTTCCCCCTCCCCTTCTCCCTCTCCCTCTCCCTCTCCTTCTTCCTCTCCCTCTCCCTCTCTCCTTCTCCCCCTCCTCCTCTCCCCCTCCCCCTCTCCCTCTCCCTCCCCCTCTCTCCATGCACAGTGAAATTGAGATTGCAAAAAGGCTTCAAAACAGCACTATAATTTCTGTGTACATTTCTAAGAACAACTTTCCCTTTATTTTCTCCTTTTCTTATTTTCTCTTCAAATCACATTTGACTCCCAGCAACTGCCTGGACAAGTCCCTGCAGTTTTCTTGGCAAGATTTCAGATGTGACTTGCCACTGGCTTCTTTGAAGAACTAGTGAGAGAGGGACTGGTCCAAGTCCCCTAGTCGGCTTTGCACCTAAGGTGGAACTAGAAGTCACAATCTCTAGCCTGACACCTTAAACATTACCAAAGTCTAATATCTAGTCTGATATATTTGATAATCAGCCTATATTACTTACCTCTGTTAAGAAACATGCCTTGGCTAATCCCGTTGCCTGCATGAGCTTTTGTTTTGAGCTGGATTGGGTCCATTTGGGGAGGAATCAGATCCCTTATGAACTAATTGACTGAATCATTTAATTCAGCAGTTTTCCTGGTTGAGTTACATGCTGTCTCCTGTTAAACCAGGTAGAAATGTTATGCAAACAGGGCCAGTAAATCTACATATTGAAAGTCTCAATGGCCAAATCAGATGTGAGCAACATCTAACCTTCCGGAAGTTACTGAAGTACAATTTACTGTATCTGGTCAGCTGGGACCTATCATTCAGCAATAACGGAAGGATGTAGGTTCCTCACGCTTGGTATAAAAGAAGATTAAATCTGGCTTCCTATATCAGAATGATGTTGAAAAGGTATAATAACATTATTTCCTTAAGGAAGTCCAAGATACGCTAGCATCACAAAATAAATTGAAGAGAAAGTTACAAAGAGATTTTAATCTCATATTCCCCACTGTTGAGAAGTTTACCCTGAAGTTCTGGCATTCCCTTTTATTATTTTTTAAATGTAACCATGTCTATCAATTATACTGCTGCATTCTCTTTGCAGTAGTCCTTGCTGTGAAATAAGAAGTGACTTTTCACCTCTCTACATGCCTTTGTGGAAGAGACCGTTATACTGATTTTTTTTTTTTTGCTAGACGTTAACAGAGTGGTAAGAGGAGTCTAGAAAGATTGGTCCCTCCTCAAGTTTACAAAAATACAGATAGTTCTTGACTTACCGTTTTAGTGATCGTTTGAAGTTACAGTAGTGGCCATAATTGTGGAAACCTTTTGGGAAAAGTGTATTTTCTAAAACTAGCTAATAACACCACTTTTTCTTGGAGTAGTACCATAGAATTATATATCAATGGAAAGATAATAGAATCAAGAATATAATGCAATAACGTTTATGAAGGATTCGCTATTAGAATAGCAGTTACAGTATAAAGAAGAAAAGTGAAACGGGTAGAAAAAACGAGATTTACAAAAATTATCACTATAGAAAAAATGAGAGATACAAAAATTATCACCATGTCAATTAATACTTAGTTAGGTAACCTTTAGCATGAATTATGGCTTTACAACGTCTTCCCATGGAGTGAACCAAGTCTTTTAGTTCTGCAGTTGTTATAATGTGAAACGAAGATTGAATGATTGCTTCTATTAGCTTGGTTTTATTGCTGAGTCGCTTCTGACTAACAAGTTTCTTTAGTCAGCTTGATAGATTTTCAATTGGGTTAAGCTCTGGGCTATTCCCAGGCCATTCCAGCAGTGGAATATGATTATCTTGAAACTCCCCCCAAAAAGTGGTGTTATTAGCCATCAAACCTCAAAAATACACTTTTCCCAAAAGGTTTCCACAATTTTGGCCACTACTGTGTAACAAAAGTTCTGTAGACCATCCTTGGAGAATCTCTGCTCTATAATAAGACTGAATAAACCAGTAAGCCACAGACTGATTTTATTCCCAGCACAGCTTCTAATACCAAGGTAAGTACCTGCAGCTAGCCACGATGAGTCCATAAAGGACAGGGTTTGTATTATGATGTATGTTTCATTGTTTGCTCCTTGCTCCTCACCCCCACTAGATATTCATGAATGCTATATTCCTAAACTGGCATATTTTAGAAGAAATTCTGAGAAAGCACCTGTGGATCATGCTGTCAATTATTGATGGCTTCAGTCTAGTTTGGGGCTCCTTGGTCTTTGAAGAATTACCATCTTTCATTGTGCATGAGTTGCATTGCTCCAGAGAGACCTGGTGCATAATCTGGAGATTTGCCAGGACTTTCAATTCTTGCTAATGAATTGTGAGAAAGTGACTTATACTTGGGAAATGTCATGTTTTTATGATGATTATGGTGTCCTGAGGTCACATGATCACTATTTGTGACTTTCTTATCCAGCTTCTGATAAGCAAAGTCAATGGGGGAAGCCACAATCACTTACTGATCACAGCAAAAAAGGCTGCAAAATTAGGTGTGATTCTCTTAACAAATACCTCACTTAGTGATGGAACTTCCTGTTCCTATTAGGGTCATAAGTTGAGGACTACCTGTATATCAGTGAGATTGATGATAGTGTTCTGCCCCAGCTATGGACCCAAAGAACGTAGCACACACAAAGTCTGTACAAACCTTAGTTTATTAAGTAAACCAGTATTTTACAACAACGGCTATTAATTAACTGCATTAACAGCCACCAAGAAGTCAAAGAATAATAACTGAAAGCTAACTATGGTTGGCAGAATGCCCAGAAGCAATTTGCAGGAAACTGATAAGATAAGCAAGACAAGACATGAAGGTATGTGAACTAAGTTTTTCCCTGCAAATTGCTTCAGTCAGTGTTCCTCTTTAAATAGGCTAAGGGAGTGGCCAATTAGCCCCAAGCCTTACTCTCCAGGGGACCTCCTCCTGAGGAGCCACTCCTGCTTTTTGGCATCGAGGAGAGGTTCCTCCTCTTCCTCCTCTTCACTTAAGGGAGCTTCTGGAGGTTCTGAAGGCCCTGGCTGAATTCCTGCCTCTGGCACCACATCTCCTCCAGCCTCCTCATTGTCTGACTCGAGTGCCAGCTGCACAGGCTGCTGACGCAGCACCACACCAGCCTCCTCGCTGTCTGAATCAGCTATTAGCTGCACAGACTGCGTACTGGCCACAACAGATAGATAGATAGATAGATAGATAGATAGATAGATAGATAGATAGATGATGCAGATGGAGCTAGATCTTCTTAAAGCATCAATTTCCATCCCTATAATACACACACTAAGGCACTTAGCTACCCCTGTAATCTTTCTCCATCTCTTCCTTTCCTCCCACCTTTCTGCTTCTCTTCCGATTCTGCTACAGCTTCTTCCAAAGGTCTTGGCACGAACAATGAAGGATAAATAGAATAATTAGGACCCACCAAAATTTGTGGATTTCCAATGAAAGTTTAATTTAATTTAAGTTTCGATTTTCTTCAAAATAAGAGGGAAGCAGTTGCTATGGCAATATTTTAGCCTGTCACGAGGTTTGTGTGTGTGTGTGTGTGTACACATATGTATGTCTTGGATAAATAGAGATTTCAGTCCCATTTTGCCTTAAAGCAGTGCTCCTTTGACCTTGGATGTGCAATCGGAACAGGGAAGCTGAGTCTGGTGTTGAAACAACGTTTCTGATAATTGAAATCAAAACTGTAAGCTACATCTTGAGCTACCGGGAATATACTATTAGCCACAATTATGCCAATATGATGAAAACTGCATGTCATAACTGATGCCATGTCATAAGCTCCATCTTTTTGTTTTGCTTCTATTATGATTTAACAGAGGACAGAATTTGTATCATGATGCATGGGTGACTGTGAGAGATACATGTTAGTCCAGGAATGGGCGTAACTGGTACATCACTTACAGTAGTATAAAGGTCCTCCTGGCCACAAATGTCACCTCCTCCTTTAGCAAGAATTGCAAGTCCTGGCAAATCTCCAGATTAGGGTTGTCACACTCATGGCCCAGGGGCCAGTTCCGACCCACGGGGTACTTAGATCTGGCCAGTGGGGCCCCCCTGGAACCAGCAAAGGACTGTCCCATGGTGCTTCTTCTAGCAAAAACAGAGTTTGGGAGGCAGCCTGCCCAAACTCTGTTTTTGCTGGCAGCAGATTGCAGGAGGCCAGGGCAACCGAAAACGGAGTTTAGGAGCCCATTTTTGCTGGCAGAGTGCTTGGGCCACCACAGGTGCCCCCGACACAAGTGACGTTGACCTGGCCATTCCCATCTTGGCCACACCCACTCCGCCCCCCAAGGTCAAACACAACCCTGAGGCGGCCCTCACCACCAGCCTTGGTGGTACAGGGGTTTAAGGCACCCTGTTATTAAGCTGGTTATTAAGACCAGCTGCCTGCAATTACTGCAGGGTTCGAATCTCACCAAGGCTCAAGGTTGACTCAGCCTTCCATCCTTTCTAAGGTAGGTGAAATGAGGACCCAGTTGTGGGGGCAATAAGCTGACTTTGTATAAATATACAAAAGGATGAAGGCTATTGCTGAGCACATTGTAAACCGCCCTGAGTCTTCGGAGAAGGGCGGCATATAAATCAAATAAAAAAAAAAATTAAATTGAGTTTGACATCCCTGCTGTAGATTACGCACCAGGTCTATCTGGAACAGTGCAACCTCATGCACAATGAAAGATGGTATAATTCTCCAAAGATCAGGGAGCCGCAAACTAAATTGAAGCCATCAATAATTGACAGCATGATCCACAGGTGCTTTCTCAGAATTTCTTCCAAAATATGCCAGTTTAGGAATGCAGCATTCATGAATATCCATTGGGGTGAGGGGCAAGGGAGCAAATGATGAAACATGCATCATATTACAAACTCTGTCCGTTATGGGCTCATCATGGCTAGCTGCAGTATTAAAGGTAAAGGTAAAGGTTCCCCTCACACACACGTCCTAGTCATTCCGGACTCTAGGGGGTGGTGCTCATCTCCATTTCTAAGCCGAAAACCCAGCACTGTCTGACAACAATTTTTTGGTCATGTGGCCAGCATGTCTAAATGCCAAAGATGCACAGAATGCTGTTACCTTTCCACCAAGGTGGTCTCTATTTTTCTACTTACATTTTTACATGCTTTCGAACTGCTAGGCTGGCAGAAGCTGGGGCAAGTAATGGGAGCTCATTCTGTTACGCGGTGCTAGGGATTCGAACTGCTGAACTGCTGATGTTTCTGATTGACAAGCTGATTGACAAGCTCACATCCCCTTACCTTGGTATTAGAAGCTGCATTGTGAATAAAATCAGTCTGTGGCTTACTGGTTTATTCCTTCTCAACACTTCAGTCTTATTATAGGACAGAGATTCTCCAAGGTTGGTCCACAGAACTTTTGTAGCCTTCTCACATTCACAAGCCAGTGCTTGCTTGTTGCCTCAGCCTCACTTTCTCAGAGATCCTGAGAAGCCCACTCCCACTTCAAAGCCTGTCTCTAGTGGTTTCCATTAGGGGCATCCAAGAGGGGACCTGGGCACTATCTTGATGTTTTAAATTCTTCTGCAGACATTCCTAACTTACACATTTTGTTACAAAATCTACTTTAAAAAGGACATTTTGAAATGGTGGGGATCAGAATATTATTTTGGTCACCAAAAATGTGAATTCCAATGATTTTAAAGACAAAAAAAGGGGGGAATGTTTCAGATGAATCGTGCATTTTCCAGTGGTGTATTAGAAATTTGCAGTTGCAGGAAGTTTGAGAAGAATCTCTATTAGAGTGGAATTCTCTTATTTTACACTTTATGTTAAGATAAAGTGGGCTAGTACACTATTGCATATCTTTTTCATGCATCACAGTTTCTAGGGAATAGTGAAAAGTCTCTTGCATATATTCATAAAATGGAAACGATATAAAAAGCACAAGTAGAAAGTGATGTGCCAAAATGTCTTGTGCTACCTTGTTATTTATATTTAGTTACAAATTTGTAAGCTGCCCTCCTCTTGAATGACTGTGCAGCTTACAAATAGAATTCTTCTAGTCCTTCATAGACCCAAATAAGTTATTTTACCAAATCAAAACATAGAGAGTCTGGCTTACAGAGAGTCCTCAACTTATGAACACAATTGAGATCAGAATTGTTGAGGGAGTTACGTCTGATTTTACAAACATTTTTTTACGAGGGCTGTTGAATGAATCAATGAAATTGTTAAATGAATCATATAGTCGTTAAGCAAATCCACCTTCCTCCATTGACTTAGCTTGCAGGGAGCTAGCTGGGAGGGGGGAGAGGGAGGGAGAGGGAGAGAGAAAAAAAAGATAGAGAGGGAGCAAAAGAGAGAGGGGGATTTTAATATTAAGCATTTATTGCTTTAATTGCTTTAATCATTACATGTTAATGAGTCAACATATAGGATGCTTCATTAACACTTAATTAATGACTGAAGTAAGATCATTAGTTCATTAGTGTTTGTGTGTATGTATGTACCATATTTTTCGGATTATAAAATGCTCTGGAGTATAAGACAAATATTTGTTTTTGGGGAGGAAAACAAGAAAAACAATTGATCCCCACTGCCTGGAACCATCTGAAAATGTGATGCACGGAGGCCAAAAATGGGGCATATGGAGACTGAAAACGTGATGTGCAGAGGCTGAAAATTCATGAGCAGAAGTGGCGATTAGTGGCAATATGCTGTGGCGATCCACGCAGTCTGGAACAAGTCTAAAATGGAGTTTTCAGAGGCCAAAAATGCAACGTATGGAGGCCAAAAATCCAAGGCACAGAGGCGACGATGTACTGTGGCGATCCCCACAGCCTGGAACAGGTCTAAAACAATGTGCAGAGGCCAAAAGCACAATGTGTGGAGACTGAAAATAACTGACGGGTGGGGTCGGTGGGTGGGTGGGGCTACATTTGGTGTTATAAGATGCACCCAAATTTTCACCCTCTTTTAAAAGGAAAAAGTGTGTCTTATTCTCCAAAAAATATGGTGTGTGTGTGTAGGAATATATTTGCTTTTGTTTTTACTAAGTAATAAGGAAAAACTCTGAATGCATTTCCTGAATGAAGTGAATTGTTGTATCAACACCATTATCTATGAATTCCCATTCATGGGGGAATGATTCTAATTAAAAGTATTATGAATACACAGCTAATGCAAAGCAGTGCGAGAGAGAAGATTGTAAAACAGTTCTACATATTCTCCAGCTGCTACAAATTTCAATGTATTGTGCTGTCTTGCACAGCTTGACTACCTAAGTTCATTTTGTTTGTCTTGACAAGCTCACGTTCGAACTCTAAAATCACAGGGATTGCCACTGGGGGGAGTAAGGGACATATGGATCAGACCGTTTGCAGTTCATATCATTTCCACAATAAAATAATCTATTAGTGCATCAGTGCATTTATTAGTGATTTTCACCCCCACCGAAGGAAACGTTAGTGGAAAAATGCTTTACAATCATTTTAGTGCTAAACTCATATTTGATATTTAAAATGGTTCTAATTGTGTTTCCACCACATACTCATTTTTGTAAATGTCGTTAACATATTTAAAGCTGAAAAGAATGTTGCAAATTTGAAAGAAGCACGATATTCGAAAAATAAAGTCTTCTGACTCATAATAATTCAAAAAATAAAAATTAGCTTGATCCTCTTCAAAAATGCAAAGAGAACCGGTTTCTTGAAAACCTCTGGACTTTGTTGGTTAAAACTGAAAACTACATGCAGTATATTATAGGCTTTATTTATTGAATTACTTATTTATTAAGCAAGGAGAAAACCTGTTCCCATCCAGTGTAAATCTACTCTGTCCTTTATGAGCATTTGAGATGTTTCAGGCATGAATGCCATTTTAAAGAAGAGATTCTGAACTAAATTACGGTAGGCTTAAAATCATATTGAATTAAATAATGAAATAAAATTGTCATTGGATCACTGCTCTTCCTACATTCTTCAGAACCACCAATCAAAGATGGAATGTATTAAGCCTCCATGGGTGACTATGAAGAGAATCATTTGGATCAAAAATCTGTCCTAAAACTTTTTGGAAATAATTTATTGGAAATATTACCTTCTCCTTATGAATCTATCCATCCTTCAAAATCATAGGTAAAGGTAAAGGTTCCCCTCACACATATGTGCTAGTTGTTCCTGACTCTAGGGGGCAGTGCTCATCTCCGTTTCAAGGCTGAAGAGCCAGCACTGTCCAAAGACGTCTCCATAGTCATGTAGCCGACATGACTAAATGCCAAAGGCGCACAGAACGCTGTTACCTTCCCACCAGAGGTGGTCCCTATTTTTCTTCTTGCATTTTTAATGCGCTTTCGAACTGCTAGGTTGGCAGAAGCTGGGACAAGTAACAGGAGTTTATCCTGTTATGCGGCACTAGGGATTCGAACCGCTGAACTGCTGACCCTTCGATCGACAAGCCCAGCATCTTAGCCATTGAACCACTGTGTCCCTTAGTTTGAAAATCATATCTAATCTCAATTTCAATTTCCCTTTTTCTTAGCTGGGTTTAGTTCAAAACAGGCTGGGGCATTGCCTTACCAATTTTTTGTCTTGTTTTTTTTTTAGCTATCTATTGTTAGCTCTACCATATTACTATAATGTAACATTTCTACATATTTTCCTTTCTTGTCTTAAACCAACAGAAAACCTTATTTTTTATTTTTGTTATTTAAAACAAAAACAAAACATAAAACCACTCTCATTCAAATACAATTACAGAAAGTGTGTCGATCGGTTAAAATTCTTTTGTGCACAATCCCATATCCAAGATTACCAATTATTTAATTTCTCTTATTTAACAGTTTTGTATATCCCTTTATATTATTATACTCATTTAGCCATTATTTAACAAAGGCTTAACTCCCATAAGAAAAACAGAAAACCTTACTTTTGAAATGTAAGATTGGCACTTATTTATTTATTTGCCCAGTTTCTGTAGCCACCCATCTCAATCAATGATTCTGGGCTGCCTTCAATTCTTTCAGATGTATATTCTCTTTAAACCTTTTTGATTAGCTCATTTTTAACCTCTCCGATATTTTCTTGAGATCTGAGTGGGTTTTTGCACAGAAAACACACCGGCACTTTTCTTCTCCTAAAGCAGTGGTTCCACAGGGGGGCAATTTGATTTTTAATAGGGGCAATTGGAACTTGTTTAAACCAAGTTAATGGCCTTTTAGGCTTTCTTCGCGTGAGTAGAGTTCACTTTTTGAGTAAAGTAAGAATTATATGTCACAGGGATATATATGTCATCAGGATTTTAGAGATTCTTAGGTCAGTGGTGAAATCCATTTTTTTTACTACTGGTTCTGTGGGCGTGGCTTGGTGGGGATGGTGTGGCTTGGTGGGGGTGGCTTGGTGGGCATGGCAAGGGAAAAATATTGCAAAATCTCCATTCCCACCCCATTCTAGGGCCAGCCAGAGGTGGTATTTGCCGGTTCTCTGAACTACTCAAAATTTCCACTGCTGGTTCTCCGAACGGCTCAAAATTTCCGCTACTGGTTCTCCAGAACCTGTCAGAACCTGCTGGATTTCACCACTGGTTTAGGTGGGGCATGGCCAAAAAAAGGTTGGGAACCACTGTCCTAAAGGTTATACAGTGCAGATTAAAAACAAAAAAACAAAACAAAAACTTGGTAACTCTCTTTTCCATTTAGTTAACTAGGATTGCTGGCATATTTTCTGAAAAGCACGATTCACTCTTTGTCAAGTTTTGCATAACTCTTAATTATCAAAAAACTGCAAAGTACCATCAACTAGAAAGGAAGGCATTGGAAACCAGAAAAGGTCCATTTGAATTTTCTAAAGCAATGACTTTAGCTGGTTAAAACAGATTGTGGTACGGATAAGAAGATGTGTGTGCTATAACTTGCAATTGAACTCCCTGACAACTCAACACTGGCCTGGATTCACAGAGAATGAGGTTTTAGTTCACAAAAGACTAGCTTCAGGCTCAATTTACTGTGCTGGAGTGTGGCTATAACTTTTTATTGCTGAAAGCCTCAGGGAGACATTAAGTCTTTGTTACATTATTATGAAAAGGTCATTTTCCATAACATCTATTTTCAGTAAAATCTCACTAATTATGTATGCCTAGTCCAGCATCGCTTTCATCTTTCTCTTCTTTGCATAAAAGGGGGTTCCAAGGTTGTAGGGGACTTATTATTCTTTGTGTAATGTTGTGTGTAAAAACCAAGGATACCTATGGAAAGGCATTGATTTTTTTCAGGGCTGGTGGTGGTCTAATCTGAAGCCCTTGTGTTCAATAGATTACAAAGCCCCAGTTTGTCTGAGATGCTTTTAAAGAGCAACTTGCCAAAGGCTCCAACTTAGACTAACCCAGCTGTGAACATATGGAGGGCATCAAATTGAAAGAGTCTACTTTAAAATGACCACAGCGCCATTGCTATGCAGAAATTAGGGGATGCAATTGATGCTTGTTCAAAAACAGATCAAAATCAATCAAACAAATCTTCCAAGGAAAGAGGTTTTGCATTTTGTATCATATCCCATTGACCTTAAAAATTTCTTTCAAATTTCTTTTTGTGGTATTTTTGAAAAATAGTCTTGTTGCAGTTACTGGTTCCTGGATGTATACATTCAGCTTTAGTCTCCATTTCCTTGCATGTAGAAGAGAACAAAATAACAGACTTAGAAGGGACTTAGTCCAATTCCATGCTTAACCATTCAGGACAAGGGTCTCTCCAGTCTTGATGGAGTACAATGATGGAGCACCCACAACTTCTGAAAATAACCTGTTCCACTGCTTAATTGTTCTCACTGTCAGAAAATTTCTCCTTAGTTTGAGGTTGCTTCTCTCCTTGATTGGTTTCCACCCATTGCTTCTTGTCCTGCCTTCCTGCTTTGGAAAATACTTTTTCAGACTATAAGGCGCACCAGTGTATAAGATGCACCAAGATTTTGAAGAGGTAAGTAAGAAAAAAAAAAGTTTTTGCTCTCCCTGGCCCCCAGGAGTACTCTGCAGGCCTCCCAAATCCTCTGCATGTCCCATTTTTCACAAAAACTGGCCCATTTTTCACTCGTTTTTGCAAAAAAACAGGGTGTGCAGAGGGTTTGGGAGGCCTGCAGAGTGCTCCTGGAGGCTGGGGGAGGGCAAAAATGCCCCTGCTTTTGCAAAAAATGGGTCCATTTTTCGCAAAAATGGGACAAGTGGGGCGGGGCTTCAGGAGGCCAAAAATGGTTGTATTCGGTGTATAAGATACACCAACATTTCCATCCCCTTTTAGGGGGGAAAAGTGCATCTTATACTCTGAAAAATACGGTAGGTTGACCGCCCTTCTCTTTGTGCAGCCCCTCAAATATTGGAACACTGCTATCATGTTACCCAAGTCCTTCTTTTCACTAAATTAGATATATTCAATTCCTTCAACTGTCCTTCGTATGTTTTAACCTCCAATCCTCTAATCATCTTTGTTGATCTCTACACTCTTTCCAGAGTCTCAATATCTTTTTTATATTGTGGCAACCAAAATTGTATGCAATATTTCAAATGTGATCTTATTAAGGAATTATAAAGTGGTATGATCACTTCATGTGATCTGATCTTGATTCTATCCCTCTCATAATGCAGCAGTGATTGTCTACTAGGACTCCTAGATTCCTCTCACATTTACGGCTCTTGAGCCAAGTTCCACCTTTTCTATACCTGTACATTTGGTTTTTCTTGCCTAAATGTAAAAGAGAAAACCTGTTTATGACAGATGAACATTAATACAAAAATTATCTTTAATTTTAACTATAGCTAAAATAACTTAATTCCTTGATGTCTATGGAAATTCTCAATCATTCAGATCATGGTTGTCCCAATGGTGCTTTTCAAAAGGCAACTGAATTTTCTTGATTTTTTTCCCTTGAAAATGTTTCACTTCTCATCCAAGACACTTCTTCAGTTCTGGTTGAATGGAGGGTAATTTAACCACCATTCAGCCAGAACTGAAGAAGCTTTCGGATGAGAAGCAAAATCCTCCCAGGCAGATTTATTCTATTCTTACTATAATCTTTGATTTTCCTTTCCTTTCCTTTCCTTTCCTTTCCTTTCCTTTCCTTTCCTTTCCTTTCCTTTCCTTTCCTTTCCTTTCCTTTCCTTTCCTTTCCTTTCCTTTCCTTTCCTTCCCCTTCCCCTTCCCCTTCCCCTTCCCTTCCCCTTCCCGTCAATTTTTTGGATAATAGTATTTATAACATTCATTTCACACTTTGACCTATCACTTCAGATAAATCTCTAAAACATTCCTTCCAGCCTTCTCTCACTTCAGCTTCATCCCATGTCATATCATCACTTTTAATTGCATTTGATTTGCCAAATGCTTTTTGCTTAGTCCTCTTTACACAGTTCTGAGACAAATACTGCCCATCAAAACTGCTTTGCATTTTCTCTTCTTCTTTTAATCTTAATTGTACCATGCTCTCTTTGACTGCATTCTTTGCAGCTCGTGTTGTTTCTACAGCCTTTATACACTCACTTCCATTATTTTTTGCAGCAATCTGTGTTCTTATATGTATATTTGTCATGCAGAGTCAAGTATCCTTTCTATAGTTTTCATTAGTCTAACGCCATACATTTCTACAGCACTGTCACTGAATTCTTTTCCGTCTGTTCCAAGCAGCTACCAAATCCTCTTTCCTTATTTTCCCTTTTCATTCATTCTCTGGTGGGATTAATTTAATACTTTTTCTTAATGTTTTCAGCGAGCAGTGTGTACAAATGGATTCTGGGTATCTTAGTGGCTCACCAATTGAACAGTGTGATGCCAATTGCAACAAGAAAATAAGAAGCAGTTCTAGGATACCAAAATACAACACCAGGGAGTAATAACTAAGCTCAACTTTGTTCCCTTCCTAATTCTCTTCAAATCATCCTAGAAGCTAAAATTAGAGGGGTTCACATAGTTTGCTTTAAATATGATTTGTTAATTATGCCATAAAAGCTTACACTTAATGCTGTGCCACAAATGATGATCTGTAAATGAGAGTGGCTGGCTTCTAAGCCAATACTAAGTAGACCACATTATGGTTTAATGTAAACTTTGAATTTATTTATTCTGTCCTATGTGTGATTAGCTATGGTTTAATACTATATCTGAACCTTAATTTATGGCTAGTTTTAACTATAATTATTGAAGCAGGCCAGCTCTCCAGGTCGCAAATATTTCTACAGGGATGTTGGCATTTTGGTGGGAGGAAGGGTGGGGAGGAATGGAGTGATCTGTATATGAAGTTTCTGTTTCTTGCATTACTGTGTTAATCTCTATACAAAGTTTCTGTTTCTGTTTCCCTGCAATGATATAGTGTGGGAGGAGTTTGGTTAGCATTGCTTTAAATAGCTGGTTTTAAGTGAGAAGTTTCAGTTCTTGCCTAGATCTCTTGTTATCACAAACCTTTCAATAGAAGCAATTGCAGTTTCAAGAGTCCTGCTTTCTTGGGAAGATTGGAGAGGCATGACCTTACATCAGCTTTATAATTAATATCTTCAGATTGGCATGTTTGAAACAAACCATGGATCAGAGTAATAATGGACTGGACTTGATTACCTTGCAATTAATCCAAGCTGAAAGAACATGTGTTTCCCTCAATGCATCAAAAATGAAGAGGAAAGGGACAATTTATTTATTATTTATTTATTTAGATTATTTGCTCACAGCAACTCTGGGTGGCTTACAACCAATAAAAACACATAATGGAATAAAAATAAAATAAAATAAATAAATAAATAAAAAATAACCCCCTACCTAGCTACCCCTAGTGACAGCACACAGTTAAATAAGCCATTTGATGGGCTTCATCACACTCTGAGTTCCCCAGGCCTGCTGGCAAAGTTAGTAAGTCTAAGGCTCCCCGTGGTTCCCTATTAAACTAAACAGTGGTTAATCGTAGCTTCTGCAAGCTATTATAGTTTATGTCTACAGTGCATGTATATCCAAATACTGCATTATAGATTCACCAATAGAATCAATTTTTAGGTTACCTTATTAGAATAATTTTTTTGAATTATTTGGCTCTCATGAGCTTTTCTGGTGAGCTGCAAACCAATTCTCTTCATCAATTCCACATCACTTGTATTAAGCAGATGTTCCTGGAAATTGTGACATGTCTCCTTAATTAAACCCCAGGAAGTGATTTAAAAGCTGAATCCTGCAATCCAAAAACCTGTATACTTGTAAGCACTGCAGGAGGCTTGCTTGAAAGGGAGCTAGAATTAATGGCTAATTCCTTAGCACTCATTTTTTTCTATCCTTCACAAGAGACATTTTGGAACTTGATGGCAAAAACTATAGTTTAGTGAGGACCTGTCCACTAACACTGGACAGAATAAGCAAGCAGGAAATAAAAGAATTCACATGGTTTGGTGAATCTGCTCAATGATCTACCTATCTGCTGGTTTTTGTTGTTCAGTCCAGTGGTGGGTTGCCCCCGGTTTGGACCGGTTCTATAGAACCGGTAGTAAAATTGACGGGAGGCTCTGCCTACTGACTCTGATGTCATCAGAAGCGATCTGCGCATGCACAAAAGCAAGGCGCGTGCACAAGCAAAGTGAGCATGCACGTGTGATCCCATTGCAAACTGGTAGTAAAGGTAAGTAGAACCCACCCCTGGTTCAGTCACTAACTCATGTTCGACTTTTTGTTACTCCATAGACCATAGAACATCAGGTCCTGCTTATCCTCCACTGTCTCCCAGAGTTTGCCCAAATTCATGTTCATTGCATTGATGACACTATCTAACCATCTCATCCTCTGCCATCACCTTCTCCTTTTGCCTTCAATTTTTCTCAACATCAGGATCTTTTCCAATGAGTCCTATCTTCTCATTTGGTCGCCAAAACTTTTGAGCTTCAACTTCCATATCTGTCCTTTCAAAGAATGGTCATGGTTGATTTCCTTTAGGATTGACTGATTTGATCTTCTTGCAGTTCAAAGGACTCTCAAGAATCTTCTCCAACACTACCATTCAAAAGCATCAGTTCTTCAATGCTTAGATTTCCTTGTGCTCCAACTCTCACAGCCATACATTACTACTGGGAAAACCATAGTTTGACTGTACAGCTCTTTGTTGGCAAGGTATCTGCTGGTAGATGGACACTATTTACTACTAATATTGTTGTTTGGAAGATATAGTGATCCTTAATTCATCAGAGACTGCTGCTGAATTTTCTTTTGCTTACCTTATGATGTTAGAAAGGGTAAAGAGAAAATTTTCCTTCTAAAAGAACATGGATGTGTAATGAATATCTGTTTGGTTCATTGTATTATATATTTACAGACATACAGTGCTTCTTACAGTACCCTTCATGGAAAAGATAAAGAACATAGGTCCTATGATTAAAACTGACCCATTAACATTGTGTTAAGTTGTATTCCACCCCATATCACTTGTATTAAGGTGATGTTCCTAGAAATTGTGCATACAGGACCATAGTTCTTCTGATGGTTATCCACCATGGAAAACACCAAGAACACAGGTGCTGTGATTAAAACTGATCCATTCACAGAGTGTAATCTAGTGTGCTTGTACGGACACTGGTTTAATATGTATAAAAAGATGCCGTTGCAAGCAATTATGGAAATGACAGACTTAAGGAACTTATTTTGTACTACTACAAAGAACTGGGGAAAATCCAATAATGAATTTAATGGCTAACTTGTTATCTCAAACCAAATTGTTATTTAGCTAAATAGATTCAAAATGGAAATGTGATCCTTTTCTTATGCTAGTGTTTTGCTTGAAGAGATTGTAAGACATGGATGCTATAGAAAAGTTAACCCCCTTAATCAGAGTTAGAGAAGACATTGAGAATGCAAAATGTAGATGTGCTTTTCATTTGTAATGGTCTCTTTGATTGAACAATTGATTTATAATTAGTACTATAAACAAAATGTTCAATTGCTCAACAATTCTATGTAATTCCAAAGTGTATTCTTTCTTCTAGCTAATATTTTGTTTTGCTGATAAAGTGAAATTAAAAACATATTTATTTACTGAAAATGGTCTAACACTTAAAAAATTCTAAAAGAGGCATTCAGCTTTCATCCCAATCAATGGTAAGAACAACATTTTTAAAGATATCCTTTCAAACAATATTAAGGTTGGGCAATGTTAATATTTAGGGTTTATTTATTTACTTATAATTTCATACTTCTTAACAGCCCATCTTCCTAGTGCTCTGTCTACTTCAGGGGTGTCAAACTCACGTCGTCACATTGTAACAGTTACAGAGTTGGAACGGACCTTGGAGGACATCTAGTCCAACCCCCTGCTCATACAGGAGACCTATACTAGGGATTCGAACCATCGAACTGCCGACCTTTCTGATCAACAAGCTCAGTGTCTTAGCCACTTGAGCCACCTAGTCAGTCGTCACATGATGTATCGTGACTTTTTCCCCCTTTGCTAAACCAGGGGTGGGTGTGGCCAGCATGTGACGCATCTGGCCTGTGGGCCACGAGTTTGACACCCCTGGTCTAGATAATAGATTTTCTGATATTGCAACAGCAACTGGGGCTTGCATCTTCAGAGGTAAACTAGTGAGCTATGCAGACCACAAGAAATGACTGGGCTCCTGTCTTTATAACCAGGTGTTTTGACTTCTGATTGGTCTTTAGCTGAGCTGGCCTCTGATTGGTGCAGGTTGATTTTTGGTGGGCCAGTCACTAAAACTACCTTAGTGTATTCACTAGCCATTTTGTTTTCAAATATGGTTGTGCATATGCCCGACAATGCTCATGTTTAGAATTTGAAGAGCCTGTCACAGATATTTTCACAAAATAGCTTGTTGATTGGATAAAGGTACCATAGAGTCCTCTCTAGAATTCATAGTTTAATTTTCGTTTTTTTTAGTTGAAGAGATAGGCACATTTCCAAGGAAACAAGATCAGAATGGAGACATGCCTCATGATTTTATTCTAAGAATGTCCATAGGGTTTGTGTGCTCTTTTCTGCCATGCTGACTGGATGTACATGCAAGAGGTAGCTCTTTGGAGCACTTCTCCAAAAGTTTTTTTTTAAAAAAACTTTTGAACTTCGATGTTGGGGAAGACACCTGAAAATATCGCAAACAACCAGAAAAAAAAAAAAGCTTCATTGAACAAATCAACAAATCAACCAAGTGTTTGTGAAAATATCGCAAACAACCCAGAAAAAAAAAAGCTTCATTGAACAAATCAACCAAGAGTTCTTACTCAAGGTACAAATGACTATGTTTCTAAATCTAAAACAAATCCATTCCTTCTTAGCTTTTCTTGAAATCAGCCCAGCAATCATATTAATCATTTAATCAAAGGTTAAATTATAAAAGAAATAAAAATTTAGTCTTGTTATGACTTCCTGTATTATTTTAGATGTGTAATCCTTGGTACTCTTACAGACCAAGTACAAATTATGGTTTAGGAAAAGTGGGATATCCTTCAATGCAATCAGAAATCTTGTGATATTATAGTTCCTTCTTCAAGTCCCATTGTAGACAAATGTGAGCAAGAAGGAAGCCTCCCTTCTCAAAGTGGGAAGTCTGAAGACTGATGGATTGGGATATTGACATAGAATAGAATAGAATAACAGAGTTGGAAGGGACCTTGGAGGTCTTCAAACCCCCTGCTTAGGCAGGAAACCCTACACCACTTCAGACAAATGGCTGTCCAATCTCTTCTTAAAAACTTCCAGTGTTGGCATTCATAACTTCTGGAGGCAAGTTGTTCCATTGATGAATTGTTCTCACTCAGGAAATTTCTCCTTAGTTCTAAGTTTTTTGTTTTTTTAAAAATTTTGATTTATATGCCGCCCTTCTCCGGAGACTCAGGGCGGCTTACAATGCGTTAAGCAATAGCCTTTATACTTTTGTATATTTTATACAAAATCAGCTTATTGCTCCCACAATCTGGGTCCTCATTTTACCTACCTTAGAAAGGGTGGAAGGCTGAGTCAACCTTGAGCCTGGTGAGATTTGAACTTGCAGTAATTGCACGCTGCTGATGTTAATACCAGTGCTTTAGTCTGCTGCGCTACCAGGGCTCTTGCCCTGGTAGCGACCCATTGATACCCATTGCTTCTTGTCCTGCCCTCAGATGCTTCGGAGAATAGTTTGACTCCCTCTTCTTTGTGGCAGTCTCACTATATATACAGTAATGGCCAAAATTGTCGAAACCTTTTGGGAAAAGTGTATTTTCTAAAACCAGCTATTAACATCACAATTTTTTTGGAATAGTACCATAAAATTATATATCAATGGAAAGATAATTTAATCAAGAATGTAATGCAATAACTTTTATGAAAAAATTGATATTGGAATAGCAGTTGCAGTATAAAGAAGAAAAGTGAAACATGTAGAAAAAATGAGATACATAAACATTATCACCATAGAAAAAAATGAGATATACAAAAATTATCACCATGTCAGTTAATACTTAGTTGGGTAACCTTTAGCATGAATTACGGCCTTACAAGGTCTTCCCATGGAGTGAACCAAGTCTTTTAGTTCTGCAGCTGTTATAATGTGAAACGAAGATTGAATGATTGCTTCTATTAACTGGGTTTTATTGCTGGGTCACTTCTGACTAACAAGTTTCTTTAGTCGGCTCCATAGTTTTTCAATTGGGTTAAGGTCTGGGCTATTCCCAGGCCATTCCAGCAGTGGAATATCTTGAAACTCAAAAAAAAAAAAAAAAAAAAAAAGTGGTGTTATTAGACATCAAACCTCAAAAATACACTTTCCCCAAAAGGTTTCCACAATTTTGGCCATTACTGTAGTGTCTAGTGTCTAATGCAGGGCATATATATATATATATATATATATATATATATATATATATATATATATATATTCATATTAGTTCTCACTTGTTCAATGAAACTGGCTTTAGAAAATCTTTCAAAGGTGAATTCCCATGGGCAGAGCAGAGTGTTCTTGCCTTTACTTAGTCCTGAGCTGCTCAAAGGTGCATGCAATATCCTGTGTTTTTATTAATCTCTCCAATGGTCAACAGCTGCTTTGGGTTCCAAATTCAAGATATGAACAGTTGAAAGATGTCCCCTCCCTGAGAAAGGATTGGAGAATTTCTCCTTCCCCTTTAAGAAAACCAAAGAAATGATTTACCCATTTTTTTCTCTCTCTCCACAAATTGGATAGAAAAATTTAGGCGGCCATTTGTGTTCTACTCTAATAGCTAGATCCTCTCCCTGTTTTTAGAATTCAAATGTGGAAAGTGAAATACATTGGATCTTTTTTGTATCATTATTATGATTATATTACTTTGTTGTTTGTATGTACACAGAGAGCTTATTCACCAGAGACAAATTCCTTGTGAGTCCAATCACACTTAGCCAATAAAGTATTATATTTTTCTTCTGCTAGGTTATTGTCAGCCTTTCCAGAGAGGTCAGACATTAGACATGACCAGGTGAGCTAATTCTACTTTATTATAAGGCTGCATTAACAGAACCTTGCAAGTCTGAAAGTACAGATCTCTGGCTATCACCTTTATAGCCTGAGAAATTAGGAAGGGTCCCTTCTGAATCTCTATCTCTGTCCATTACGTGGTTGCAGGCTATGCTCTTTCACTTCCTTAGGCGGGAGCTCTTCACCCCATTTCTCAAGATTTTTCTCACTTACCATTATAGTTATTCAAGTGTTCAGGAAACAAAGAATTTCTATATCTCCCAATATAATTAACAAGCACAAATGAAGCTTCTGATTGGCCAACCCTTTCAAGGTCCTGGACTATTAAAGTTTGGGGTCAAAGCAGGGGTGAAATCTAAAAAAAATTGGTTCCGGTTCTCTGGGCGTGGCTTAATTAGTGGGTGTGGTTTGGTGGTAAGGTGACTGTCACTTCTTTGCCCTTTTTTAACCTACAAAACACAACACGACACAACTGGCTCACCCACAATGTAAAAGCAGCTGTGCTAGACCCAAAATGGCCCCTGCAACAAGCAGGAACCTCACACAGCCACAAAAAGCTCAAAAAAACAACTTTCACACTTTACACACACACAACACAACACAACTAGCTCACCCATAATGTAAAAGCAGCTGTGCTAGACCCAAAATGTCCCCTGCAACAAGCAGGAACCTCATACAGTCACAAAACGCTCAAAAAAACAACTTTCACACTTTACATACACAAAATTCCTCATACAGCTTTATGAGATTTTGTGTGTTTGTGTAGTTAGAGTGAAACACTACAGAAACACACTAAATCTCAGAAAGCTGCACAAATATTATTTTATTTTATTTTATTTTTATATAAAAGCAGCTAAATTTAAAACTTCCTAAACTTTAAATGGCTAGGGCTAAAAAAAGAACAACTAAAAAAACCCCAATTAACTATTTTTTTTAAAGCTCCCAAAGGGGAAAAAAACTTACCCAATAAAACAGGGGTCTCCAACCTTGGCAACTTTAAGACTTGTGGACTTCAACTCCCAGAATTAAGTCCACAAGTCTTAAAGTTGCCAAGGTTGGAGACCCCTGCAATAGAAGGTACAAGGCAGGCAGGAAGGCAGGCAGGCAGATAGAGCTGCTCACTGATGAGTTTGATTGCAGGCAGGGTGATTCAGTTGCTTGCTGATACAATGGATTTCAGGTATTACAGCAAGCGAAGCAAGACAGGCATTGCGACCAGTAGCTAAGGTAAGGAAGCTGGAGGCTGGGGGGGGGAGGGATTTTTGCTACTGGTTAGCAGGCAACCTAGCTGGGATCGTCAGAGCTTGGATCGTCAGAGCCATTTAAAAGAAAAAAAAAAGGCTCTGATGATCGCGCAGCTCAGCTGGGCATGGGGGGGCAGGGGCAGGGATTTTTGCTACCAGTTCTCTGAACTGTCCGCTGCCATCGCTACCTACTCGCCCGAGCCAGTCCGAACCGGGAGCATTTTACCCCCGGGTTAAAGTGACTTTCTACTAGGTCCCCAAACTTTAATACTCCAGGACCTTGAAAGGGTTGGATGGCCAATCAGAAGCTTCATTGTGCTTGCACTTCAAGATCCAGGTCAGAGAACTGGCTGTGGAGATTCTGAACTAGACGTCACCCCTTCTCATCTGTTAAATGGAATGCCTGTATTAATCAAGGCAATATTAGTGTTGTAACTTTTTATATATTGCATTCTTTCAATTTTGTATTGCTATTTAGAAAAATAAAACTTGAGCAGCGTGGTGGCCTAGAGGTGAAGACCCTCGCCTTACACTCAGGAGGCTGAGAGTTCAATCCTAGGCAGCAACAGCTGTTTCTCTATCAGAGCAGAAAGAGAAAGCGTCTGCTATGAACTCCGCATAGGTGTCAGGAAGGGCATCCAGCCAATTAGTGCTCAGCTCCATTCAGTCATCCTACCTCCACTCTGATAAAAGCGATTACAGAGTTGTAAAAAGAAATACCCCCCCCCCCCGTATTTTTCAGAGTATAAGATGCACCTTTTTCCCCCCCCCTAAAAGAGGGTGAAAATTTGGGTGCATTTTATACACCGAATGTAGCCCCACCCAGCCTCTGAAAGGGAGGTTTCAGAGGCTGAAAAAAGCCTCTGAAACAGAGGTTCCAGAGATTGAAAAAAAAGCAGGGCACAGAGCTCACAACAAATGAACCTATTGCTAAAGTCCACCTCTGGGAACAGCTGATTGGGGGTATTCCAGGAAGCCATTCACCCGCCAATCAGCTTTTTTCTTATTTTCCTCCCCAAAATCTAAGGTGCATCTTATACTCTGGTGCATTTTATAATCCGAAAAATACGGTATGTATGTGTGTGTGTGTGTGTATATCTCTATCTCTATCTCTATCTCTATCTCTATCTCTATCTCTATCTCTATCTCTATCTCTATCTCTATCTCTATCTCTATCTATCTATCTATCTATCTATCTATCTATCTATATATATATATATATATATTGTATATATATGTTTTCATAGATTTTCACGGGTAGAGGTATGCAAGTTTTGGTGTATTCGGGTCTTTTCCCGTGTAAGGTTGAGAGTATCTTGGTGACGTTTCATCTTCAGGCTGGTGTCTTCGGCTTTGTGCTTGTGCGAGGAAAGCGTGATTGGAGCTGCCGTCTCTCTATAAATACTGGTGGGGAGGTGTGGGGTGCTGGCTATGTTGCTGTGAGCGGGTTGGTTGCCTGTGTTGTTACATCTTGATGAGTTGATGTTTGCAGATTAGTCAGCTATTTCATAACATCCTGTGTGGGTGAGGTCCTTGATGTGTGCCCATACCTCCTGCCTAACGGACATCTGGAAACTAGCTCTAGTCAACTGAAGAGTCCCAGCCATGAAGATTAACACCAGACCCAAGATAACAAATGACACCACCACCAATCATCCTTACCAGATTCAAACTCAAACCCATCCCATAGACGAAATACAACCACCATCTAGAAGCCAGACCACGGCGGCATCACCAGCTGCTGCGCCCTCCTCCGATCCCCACACAAAGCAAACTGACACACGCCATGAACACATGGCAAGACTCAAATTCAGAGCCAAACCAAAGCCCGGGTTGTGGCATCACAGCCATCTGCTCAGGACATTACATCAAAAAACTCAGGATATCACAACACTAGAACTCAGGATGTTAACACACAGCCCATTACCAGGTCATTAAAACACAAAAGACTAATGGGCACACATCAAGGACCTCACCCACACAGGATGTTATGAAACAGCTGACTAATCTGCAAACATCAACTCATCCTCATCTCATGTATCCTCCCTGTAAAGGTAGAATATTTGTTTTTCTTTCTTTTTTGTAGGTTTTATGTGTATTTCTCTTTAGCCAGGTTCTACCTATGTAAACCAAGATATTATGCAGCCCTAGTTCAGTGAAATCACAATTCACTAGTTTCTGGGCTTTTTTTCTTCTGGCTGCCAGAAGAAGGTAGGTAGAACCTGGCTAAAGAGAAATACATACATACATACATACATTTAAAATTCATATGCATTGTCATTTTCAACTTTTTCTGCTGTACAAATTTTTGTTATGAACATTTCCCTAATATCCGTAGCTTTTTAATCTTCCCTCTCACATGTGCACTTTTTTTTTAAAAAAAGGAACATAAGTCCAGCTGGTGGTAGTTGATTACTAAGGTTGCCTGAAGCAGAAATGGACACAGGTGGCAATGAAATGGACATCATACAGACCAGGGATTTTGCTAACCCTTATATCCTTCTCCCCTCTTCCATCTGCATTGAAGGCCATGCTGCTCTGTTAACTGGGGCTTAAGTGCTAATAGACGTCCAAAAATAGTTCCTATTTAATCCTAACATGAAATTTGCATTCTGGTATGAGAAAAACACAATTGCTGGAAGGCAAAGCTGATGATTTAACCTTTTGATGAAAAAACAAAACAAAACAAGGGCAAGAGAATAAAAAAGAGTTTGGTTCTCTTGCTTACCTACTATTATGGAGAAAAACATTGTTATGGAGAATAGTTTTCTAAAGAATGTATTAGTGGGATTAAATGTTAGTGGAAGCTGTTCTTTGATTCATTACAGTCCTTTTTCTATGGATTTGCTTTTCTCATGTACCGGTTCTTAATATTACTTTTATAATAAAAGCATGGAATTAAGCAGAAAAAGCTCACTTCTATGAATTAAATAGGGAGATATCCTAGGGAGGAAAATCTCTCTTTTTACAGGAGAAGTTGCCATCCTGAAAAGAGGTTAAGACTGTTATAGTTGAGGTTTTATCAATGAGCTAGTAGAGAGGGGAAGAAGCTGTGGATAAATAAATGAGTATTGGAAGAGATCTTGGAGATCTTCTAGTCCAACCCCACTGCTTAGATAGGAAACCCTATTCCATTTCAGACAAATGGTTATCCAATCTCTTCTTTAAAAAATCTAGTGTTGGAGCATTCACAACTTCTGGAGGCAAGTTGTTCCACTGATTAATTGTTCTAACTGTCAGGAAATTTCTCCTTAGTTCTAAGCTGCTTCTCTTCTTGATTAGTTTCTACTCATTGCATCTTGTCCTGCTCTCAGGTGCTTTGGAGAATAGCTTGATTCCCTCTTCTTTGTGACAGGCCCTGAGATATTGGAACACTGCTACCATATCACCCCTAGTCCTTCTTTTCATTAAACTAGACATATCCAGTTACAGCAACTGTTCATTATTTGTTTTAGCCTCCAGTCCCCTAATCATCTTTGTTGCTCTTCTCTGCAGTCTTTCTAGAATCTCAACAACTTTTTTACATTGTGGTGACCAAAACTGAATGCAATATTCCAAGTGTGGCCTTACCAAAGCATTATAAAGTGATATTAACACTTCACGTGATCTTGATTCTAGCCCTCTGTTTATGCAGCCCAGAACTGTGTTGGCTTTTTTGCCAGCTGCTGGCTCATATCTAAATGATTGTCCACTAGGACTCCAAGATCCCTCTATTGAGCGAGGTACCACATATACTGTTCATGTGCATTTTGTTTTCTTGCCTAACCTTACTTTTTTCACCATTGAATTTCTTTTTGTTAGATAGAGTCCAATGTTCAAATCTGTCAAGATCCTTCTGTATCTTAAGCCTATCTTCTGGAACTATTGGCTACTCCTCCTGCCAGCTTGGTGTTGTCTGCAAATTTGAAGAGTTCCCCATCTATCCCATCATTCAAATCATTGATGAAGATGTTGAAACATACTGGACCCAAAATAGAGCCTTGTGGTATCCCACTGTGTTATGTATTGATACTTTTAAGCGGGAGTTTCAAACCTGCTTACGTTTCTGATTGGCTGACAGTCTCTCCAGGATTGTATATAAGGAGGACTGCAGCCTCTGAGTTTTTGCTGAAGTCTCACTGTATATTAAAGAGCTGTTGTCACTTGCTTGCTTGTGCCTCTCGTTATTCCCGAACCACTTCATTGGCGACGAGGGTGGGATAGAGGCTACAAGAAGCCAACCAGTGAGACCACGAGCTTCAGCTAGGCAACGAGGCGAACCACAGCAGACATACCGGACATGTCTGCCTACGTTCCGCCCAAGCCTTTTGATCCGACCCGCGAAAAATGGGTCTCGTACCTAACGAGGTTTGAATGCTCGTTAGAAGCCAGCGACATGCAGGGCCTCTCGGCTAATCGAAAGAGAGCCCTATTCCTAAGCCACTGCGGACCGGACGTGTTCGAGATGGCCGAGTCACTGTGTGAGCCAACGCCGGTTCAAACAGTCTCATGGGACACCCTGATGGCAACTCTCCGGGCTCACTACGCTCCGGTCCCCTCCAAGTTCGTGCAGCGATACCAACTGAGGCAGCGCGTCCAACGAGAAGGAGAGCCGGTCAGCGCGTACATGGCCAGCCTGAGAAAAGCCGCAACTCATTGCGACTACAGAGACTTGGATGACGCGTTGCTTGAGCAACTGATCTGTGGTGTTCGGGACATTAGGCTGCAACGGCGGCTGCTCGCCAAGCCTGATTTGACGCTCGCCGGAGCCCTTGACGAGGCCAGGGCTCACGAAGCCTCCACAAAGGCCGCTGAAACGCTACAGCGTCCGCCGACCAGCAAAGACAGCCCCAAGTCTGCCCCGGTGCACAGAGAAGACGCCGGATCCAGCTCGGAGTCCGAGTCGGATGAGGACGTCTTCCGAACAGAGCACCGGAGAAAAGACACTAGCAGCCCCCGGCGAAGCTGTCCCAGCTGTGGTGGGCACCATGATAGACTGTCCTGCAAATACAGAGAGGCTATTTGCAGGCGTTGCGAGAAGAAAGGGCACTTGGCGCGAGTCTGCAGAGCCATTCTGCCCAGAAGTCCCAAACCACGTGAGCGCCGCAACCAACCGGAATCAGCGCGCCAGAAGCAGCCAACGAGAGAAGGCGGCGCGAAAAAACGGCGCGAATTTGAACCGCGAGATGGCCGCAGCATACACATCGACCAGGCCAGCACAACGGTCGAGGACAAAGTCAGCACGGTGGTCGAAATCAACGGAAGACCGTGCTCGATGGAGATCGACACCGGATCAGCTCTCTCCATCATGTCGTGGACAACCCTAAAGACCCTCCTGCCGTCGTTCTGGAAGGATCAACTCTCCAGACAGAGACTGCGCATCCTAGACTACCAGGGGAACCGAGTCCCCCTCGAAGGCGTGGGCACGTTCCGGGTCACCTACGGAGACTACGAAAGAGACCTGCCGCTGACCATCGTCACGAAGCAGCTGCCGAGCCTCCTGGGCATGGGGTGGTTCCGAGCCCTTGGCATGGGCTTCACCGGCGTCCACCTGATGTCCAAGTCAACCCTGAAAGACAGCCTCCTGTCCGAGTTCCAGGACGTTTTCGGGGACACATTGGGCAAGTATGTGGGGACCCCTATTTCACTAAACTTAGACCCCAACGTAGCCCAAGTAAGACTAAAGGCCAGAAGAGTGCCGTTCGCATTGAAACCAAAGATCGATGCAGAACTGGACAAACTGATTAAGCAAGGGGTGTTGGTTCCCGTTGACCATGCCAAGTGGGAGACCCCCATAGTCACCCCAGTTAAGTCCGACGGCTCAATCAGAATTTGCGCCGACTACAAGTGCACGATCAACAAGGCTTTGCAGCCGAGCGCCTATCCGGTGCCGATTGTGCACCATCTACTACACTCCCTGGGCCCCGGAAAAATTTTTGCTAAATTAGACCTGGCCCAAGCCTATCAACAGTTACCGGTCGACGACGCCACGGCAGAGGCGCAAACGATCGTGACTCACAGGGGTGCATTTAAATGCACCAGGCTCCAATTTGGGGTGAGCGTTGCACCCGGCTTATTTCAAAGCACCATGGAGCGCCTGTTGCAAGGACTTCCGGGAGTAGTCCCCTATTTCGATGACGTCTTAGTCAGCGCCCAAGACGAACACCAGCTAGGGGACAGGGTACGGAACGTCCTGTCCAGATTCAGAGAAGCGGGACTAAGACTTAAAAAGAACAAATGCAGGATAGCGGTCCCCTCGGTAGAATTTCTGGGGTACAGGGTGGACGGCACAGGCATCCACCCTACCGAAAGCAAGGTGAGGGCCATCAAAAGCGCACCAGCCCCCAAATCCAAAGCTGAGCTCCAAGCCTTCCTTGGACTGCTAAATTTCTACTCAATGTTCCTAAGAGATAAGGCCACGGTCGCTGATCCCCTTCACAAACTCTTAGGGAAGAATGTACCATGGGTCTGGGGGAAACCGCAAGCGGCCGCTTTTGAGGCAGTAAAAAAACTTCTATCTGAGGACAGTTTCCTGATCCAATACAATGCAGAGCTGCCGCTCGTTTTAGTTTGCGACGCCTCCCCCGTAGGAGTTGGTGCCGTCCTAGGCCATAGACTGCCGAACGGCCTAGAGGCACCCATTGCCTTCTACTCCCGAACTCTGTCCAGCACAGAACGAAACTATAGCCAATTGGACAGAGAGGCTCTGGCTGCGATTGCGGGGGTTAAGAAGTTCCACGAATACCTCTATGGCCGAAAATTCGAACTTGTGACTGACCATAGACCGTTGCTAGGACTGCTAGCAGGCGACAGGCCAACCCCCGCTGCCCTCTCCCCCCGTTTAACTAGATGGGCGATTTTCTTATCGGCCTACTCGTACCAGCTCGTCCATCGGCCTGGGCGGACCCTGGGTCATGCGGATGCCCTTAGCCGTTGCCCCCTTCCCGACCTGCTGGACAACCCAACACCGGAAACCTCCGTCCTGTTGTTGGACACGTTAACCTTGGGGCCCATCTCCTCCGGCGAGGTGGCGAAGGCATCAAATAGAGACCCTGTTATCCGGACTGTTATGGGTTGGGTTTTGAAAGGGTGGCCGGACAAGGTGGTCGGGGAGGAGTACCAAGGTTTTGCCAACAAACGAAATGAACTATTTACGCAAGGGGGGTGCTTACTGTGGGGTGACAGAGTGGTAATTCCAGCAAAACTACGAGATAGAGTTTTAGAATTATTGCACGAAGGGCATCCTGGCATCGTTAGGATGAAGTGCTTAGCCCGCAGCTATGTCTGGTGGCCCAACATGGACCAGGTCATTTCCGAGTGGGTGGGGAAGTGCAGATCCTGCCAGGAGTCTCGCCCCGATCCCCCAGTAGCGCCCATCCGAGAGTGGGAGAAACCAAAAGGCCCATGGGGGAGGATCCACATTGATTTTGCCGGCCCGTTCCATGGCCAAACGTTTTTAATAGTAGTGGATGCCTTCTCAAAATGGCTCGAAATTGTATTAATGCCATCCACAACGGCCGAAGCGGTTATCAAGGCCCTAAGAAAGTTGTTCGCCACCCACGGCCTGCCAGATACCTTGGTATCGGACAATGGGCCCCAATTTACAGCGACCCTTTTCGAAGGCTACTTAGCCGGCCTGGGGATCCGCCATGCCCTATCAGCCCCATTTCACCCGGCTTCCAACGGATTGGCTGAACGATTTGTCAGGACAGCCAAGGAAGCACTGTCCAGATTAGACAATGGGGACTGGCAGGCCAGGATAGATCAATTCCTTGCGGTTCAGCATGCATCACCATGCACAGCAACTGGGAGAAGCCCAGCAGAGCTCCTCATGGGGAGAAAGCTCCGGTGCGTGTTGGACAGGCTTCACCCTAACTATTCGCACGAAAACTTTAAGGGAGAGACCTGTGGCTTAAGGCAGTTTCAGGTCGGGTCCCCGGTGTTCGCTCGCAATTATGCCAGCGGTCCTCTGTGGGTTGCCGGAACCATAGTGGGAATAACAGGCCCAAAATCATACACGGTGGACGTAGGGGTAGATAGACTCTGGAAGCGCCACATAGACCAACTGAGGAAACGGGTGGTTGGCGAGGCAAATATCAACACAGACATGTCCGAGCCTAACTATGACCACTTCTCCAAAACAGCTAACTCAAGCCCGGGGCCGCGAGAATACTTAGCTGACAAGCCCTGGTTCCAGCGCCGCCCCAGCGAGTCGCCACTCCCAGCCGGGGATAACCACGCCCCGGATAAAATCCAGGAGGTTCCATTGGCGGAGCCGGGAGAGACAAAGAGTCCCTCCGACCAGCTCGACGCCTCACCAAACACTGAACTGCGCAGGTCAACTAGGGCGAGAACTCAGCCTAAGCACCTGCGAGACTTTGTTTGTACATATGTTAATTTTTGAGTGTTAGTGCCTTCTGGGAAGGGAGGGGTGTTATGTATTGATACTTTTAAGCGGGAGTTTCAAACCTGCTTACGTTTCTGATTGGCTGACAGTCTCTCCAGGATTGTATATAAGGAGGACTGCAGCCTCTGAGTTTTTGCTGAAGTCTCACTGTATATTAAAGAGCTGTTGTCACTTGCTTGCTTGTGCCTCTCGTTATTCCCGAACCACTTCACACTGCATACTTCCTGTTCTGACCTAGGCTTCCTGATATACAGTAGTAAAAAGCACACAATTAGTCCCAAACCCCCTTTTTTATTTTAATGGCTGTGAATTCCTTTCATTCACAGCATGTGCTGAATCACCAAGAGTTTATAACTAGTCTAACAGAAGTCTGCCACAGTCCTTTGGATAAAGCTGGTAAGCACCCACCTTTATCTTCTTTGACACACTGCCAAAGACCTAATTGGCAATTATCTTGGCAAGGCCACACGGAAACACAGAGTCAAAAACAGAGCTTCAAAGTACCAACTGACACCATCCACTACGTTGCTTCCTGCAAAAGCCCACATGCCTTTGCTCTTCCTTTATGTATTATGGTAGGGGCCAATCATTTCCAAGCCTTACTCCTGAGTCGTCCCTTTTGTTTTAACTGTTCTTGCCTTCTGGCAGCTCTGTGCATGCGTGCACTAGGAACAGGCTCCTCCCGTTCCTCTGCCTTGCTGATGTCCGACTCTGGAGGCTCTGGAGTCCGCACCTAACTCCCAGATGGCCCTGGCCCCATCTCTGCCTCTGACGCAGAGCCCTTGTCCAAGCTTTCCCCAGACTCCAGGACTGGCCCATGTTCCTCCTCAGCCGCCTCACTGTCCAACTGCTGCTAGCTCCGCAGGCTGCTGTCCGACTACAACACTTCCCTCCATGTAGATGCTATTCCATTGAGAACTATATGTTGAGTCTAGTCCTCAATGGAAGTGCAATTTACAAAAGTATCTGCTCTTTGAGTACTGCTTCTTTCAGGAATGTGCTCATTTGAGGGCTGGGAAAGAACAATTTAAAGGTATAAACATTTTAATACCTACAATTTTTCAATGACACTTTTATTTTGGGAGCTGCTCACAGCTATTTACAGTCATGCACTGCAAATAAAAAAGATAGCAATCTCACTTTTTAATGATTGCTATAACAGCAGCAGCAAATTTAAATATTTATTTATCAAATTTATATAGTCACCTATCTCACCATAGGTGACACGATCACAAATTATTGGCTGTGAGTGGGACTTGTGGATTTTCAGGATTTAATAGAAACTCAGTGCAAAAGATCACCTCCCCTCATCTTCCTTCCCTCACCTTATGAATGATAAAAGCAAACACTTATTTATTCATTCATTGATTTGATTTGTTTCCTGCTTTTATTACTTTATAAGTAATTCAAAGTGGAGAACATACACAATACACTTCCATCTCCTATTTTCACCACAATAACAATCCTGTAAGGGTGGATTGGAATGAGGGAGAGTGACTGGCTCAAAGTCACCCAATCATCTTTCTCTCGTTCAGCATTTACTTTCAGATTCCCAGTGGCACAGATAGATGTTAATAACAAGCAAAAATTTTCATTCATTCAATCAATCACTCAATCAATCAATCAAACTTTCCAGAGCCGCAGGAGACAATATTCTGAGTAATAAGCATTGATAGTCTCAAACGGAGTGGCTTATCGTTATTTCAGTTTTAACACTTCTATATAAGCAGCAGCAAAAAAAAAAAAAAAAAAAAAAGAAAGAAAGAAAGAAAGAAAGAAAGAAAAGAAAAGAAAAAGAAAGTAGAACATGAGGTGATCTCTATTTTGCATCATGAGGGAAAGAATTTGGTGGAGGAGAAAAATATATTCAAAATAGAGTGGATTAGCTTAGAAGTTATTTCAACCTTGCTTTATTTGGGATTTCCTTTCTGCTGAATCCCAGTCGTGTTGTTTTCTTAGATGTTTTTCTCTTCATGTTCCTTTTTGTTTCTCTTTTAGAATTTTGCACCATCAAGTGTTTGAAATAGTGTGCAAAGTGCCAGGATACCAGCAAATCTTAATTCTAATTGCTAACAAAAATTTAAAAATCAATAAAAGGAAAATAACAAATTCAACAAAACCAGAAAAAGTATTCAAATGTATTCATGATATGGGCATATATTATTTTGGTTTAATGTCTGTGGAATTATTAATATAGTTGTGAAATGAGTTAAATGAACTAAAGATATGACTGTGATATTGAATTAGATAGCTCAGATTTGGAACTTATCAGCTTGTGTGAAGAATTATAGATTTCTAAGCATAGAGTATAACAAAAAACGATTATTCTTTTACAGTGGAAATTTAGCTTTACAGATTTATGATATTGGATTGATAATACATGTTTGGTCTGTGCTTAGGAATTTTTTAAATATATAAATGTAATAGAAAGGCTGACTAATATAATTCCATATGATCCAGGTTTAATGCTGTGTTAAAAATTGCATTGCTTTTCATATATCTATAATATAATAATATGTACTTCCTCTTTTCAAATACTCCCCCCGCCATTTTTACTCTTCTTGTATCTTTTTTTTCCTTTTCTGCTATACAAAAGCAATGAAGTACATCTTAAAAAGGGTTACAGGGTTTATAATGTAACTTTTTGTTTAGATAAATTTTCAGTGGTACCCCGATATGCAGAAATAGGCAAACTTGGGGATCTGAGGGAATTTTGAGCAAATGTGAATGGGCATCTGAAAAGATTCTTGTGCACATGTATTTTGTTAGGGTTAGCTATAAAATAGCTGCCATGACAGATATAGCTTTTCTCAAAACTTCAGTTGAAAGACAGACGGATGAAGCTACAAATTGCCAATTACAATACTTGGTAGAAGCCAAGGCAGGTCTTTCTAATAATCTTACCACTGTATACTTTAATCCGCCCTGAATCTTCAGAGAGGGGCGGCATACAAATTGAATTAATAAATAAATTAATTAATTAATAAAGAGATGGGAATATGTCTCTTTCAAGTTCTCAGCCAATCAGCTCACTTATTTTTGGCAAAAGCACAGCACCAAAAAGCAAGTAACAGAATAACAGTTTTGGAAGTTCTTTTAGTCCAACCTTCTGATCAAGCAGGAGATCCTATACCATTTCAGAGAAATGGCTGTCCAATCTCATCTTAGGTAAAGGTAAAGGTTCCCCTTGCACATGCTAGTTGTTCCCGACTCTAGGGAGCGGTGCTAATCTCCGTTTCAAAGCCAAAGAGCCAGCGCTGTTCAAAGATGTCTCCGTGGTCATGTGGCTTGCATGACTAAATGCCAAAGGTGCATGGAACGCTGTTACCTTCCCACCAAAAGTGGTTCCTATTTTTCTACTTGCATTTTTTACGTGCTTTCGAACTGCTAGGTTGGCAGAAGCTGGGACAAGTAATGGGAGCTCACCCTGTTACGCAGCACTAGGGATTCGAACAGCTGAACTGCCGACCTTTCGATCGATAAGCTCAGTGTCTTAGCCACTGAGCCACCACGTCTCAATAATCTCATCTTAAAGACCCACAATTTCTGGAGACATGTCATTCCACTGGTTATTTTTTTCTCACTGCCGGGAAATTTCTCCTTAGTTCTTGGTTGGTTCTCTCCTTGATTAGTTTCCATCCATTGTTTCTTCTCCATCCTTCAAGTGCTTTAGAAAATAGCTTGACCCCCCCGCACCTTCTCCAAAGTAGTTGGATTCACCCATTCCAGCAATCTCAGATAGAACAAATGGAAATTCCATTCACTTGGATAAAAGCCTCCTTCATTTATCTCAAAAGACTATATGGAGTCCAGGTTGGAGGGGATATGTGCCTTTTAGTTGCCAAGGATTTTGTAAACCTATCACAGCAGGTTTCATATTATTCTTCCTCACTGCACCTTAGGATACCATTATATCTAAAGGAGATTTCATTCGATATTTTCCTTCTACAAACAAGAATCTGGAGGCATTTATATTTACAGAAAATTCTTTCAGTGGGAAGGTAGTTACAAGCACCCATGACAGATATTTCTGTAATACTGACCGCTGGAATAAGTACTTTTGCTATGATAGCACAGCTGCGAGGCATGTATCTAGGATGTATGTCTGTGATCCTGGTAGTCAACATACAGCCACAGTCATTATTTGACTGAATCTAGTAAACTATCAAGTTGGCTTGTTCATTCAACCAAAGAGATCAGAGATACTTCAAATTTAATTTTTTTGTGCGGGCTATCCAAATTATGGCATATCATTTCACATTCACGAATAAAACAATTTCACAATGTAATATTTTTTTTTTACTTGACTGATTTCAGTTTTAAGGGAAAACATTGTCCCTTTTTTAGAGAAATAACTTTTCTTCTGGCCCAAAGGTGCTTTTTCAAAAGGCAAATGGACTTTGTTTTTCCTTGAAGACATTTCGCTTCTCATCCAAGAAGCTTCTTCAGTTCTGACTGGAGAACTGAACTGAACAGAACTGAAGAAAACCATAACCTGGATGATTGAGAACCTCCAAAGATACTCTTCTTCTGGTGTTGGAAAAATCAAATGTGAGGAACAGATACAAAAGAGATAGGGGAAATCTTCAATTAGTTGTATTTCTCATCTAACCAACTCTACTTTCTTCATCCATATCCTAAGTTACTATTGGTTGGTGTAAGCAATAGAAGGAGAACCAGGGGTGAAATGCTTCTGGTTTGGAGCAGATCGCCCAATCCGGCAGCAATGGAGGCGGGTGGTTCGGAGAACCGGTAGCAAAAATCCCTGCCCCCCGCAGCTGAGCCGCACAATCATCAGAAGCTTTTTTTTTTTTACTTTTAAAAGTAAAAAAAAAGCATTTTTTCTACAACTTCGGCTGAAAAAATGCTTTTAAAAGTAAAAAAAAAAAGCCTTTGATGATCACGCGGCTCGTCAAAGGCATTTAAAAGAAAAAAAAGGTTGTTTTTTTTTAAATGCTCTGACGATCCAAGCTGAGTTCCCTGATCAGGGAACTCAGCTTGGATCATCAGAGCCTTTTGAAAGCATTTTTTTTACAACCTCTTAGCCGAAGAGGTTGTAGAAAACATGGTTTTAAAAGTAAAAAAAAAAAAAAAAGCCACACCCACATTACCCCCACCACCACCAAGCCACGCCCACAGAACCGGTAGTTACAAATTTTAGATTTCACCCCTGAGGAGAACAAATTAGTTATAAGAGATGGGGAAAGCAATTTTCATTTGAAGAGAGAAATATTTTTTTCATCATCTGATCTTAAAAATAGAAAACACTATCACATATATTTACAGGCAAGGGAAAAAAATAAATACGTAATTTTGGTTTTCTCTTTTCCTTCTCTTCCATTCAAATAGGAAGACTAGCAATTGAATGTAAGTGATATGTTTTAATTATCTTTGTGATGCAATTGGGATTTGTAAAAGACCCCAAAGATTTATAAATTCAGCCCAGTACATTCATCCAACCAACACCTCCTATTTCCCACTGACCAATTTGTAGGAAATACTAATATTAAAATACCCATGACAGAACATGAAGGCATTGGAACTGGGATTAATTGGCATATTGTTCCTGAAAGAGAATATTCCATTTTACAATATAATGGCAGGCAGACACCAGTTTACACAGGAGCAAGACTATACTAAGATTTTGCCTTTTGCCTCTATCAAATGTATTTGAAGAAGAGCCTCTCCTGTTCATCATAAAAGATGGACAGGTTGATTAAGTAACAACAAAGGCATGTAATGTCTGGAATAATGGTGACAAAGATGACATTAAGAAAAGCAAGAGGAGGAAGAACAAAAGAGTTAATACCATCAAAAGAACCCAAACAAGTTCACAAACAGCTTGAAACATCATTGAAAATGTAAGGAGGTCTTGAACTATGAACAAATGCAGCAGAAACTTGAAGTGAGTAGTTTCGATTCAGCTGTAATTTTCAATTAAGGTAATCTTGCTTGAGCCTCAAGGATGGCAAAGTAAATAAATCTCAACTAAGTAAAACTGTTGTTGGCTGTAATATTATGCAACAATCTGTTTCATACAAGCTAATTAAAAGAAGCCTAAAATGAATATGATTTGCAAATTCATATACCAAAGTTCAATACAAATCTTCATTACGTTTGAGAGTTAATTAAAAACTTAGTTAGATACAAAGATATCTCAGTTTTCTATCGTGCAGGCAGATCTTGTAAAATGTTATTTCACACACAAAACAGATGAGTAGGCTCACATTTATAAACACACCAGAGTATTAAAAGATTTCAACTTTGTGTTCAGCTTTAATGCAATATTTAATAGCCTACATCTTGAAATAGGTTCAGAATATATACAATTATTAAAATACTTCCATTTGGGGGACTGATAAAAGAAAAAAACAAGGAATGGAGAATGTAGTTTATGGGGGAGTTTACAATGAATCATTCTATCTGAGATAACAAAAAACTGGAAAATATTGTCAGGATATTGCTACAATATCCTGGTGGCTGATTTGGTTGCAACCGGCAACCAAAGCTAGTATCTAAGATTATTTAGATAGGGTTCAGAAATAATGCTTATTTATAATGTCATTGTTTGCTTTTGGCTTACACCCATATTTCATGGCATAACATTATGTGTGAATGAGACTATTTTTTTTTATTATTGAAAAAGTTTTTCAAATACAAATTTCCCCCCCTTTTCCCCCCTCCTCCCTAACCCCCCTCCCCCTCCCCCCCATGGCTTCTCCAAAATAAAATCCAAATTGATATCACATACTTTACTTTACCATCCTTTTACACCACCCCGCCCCATATGCTAACCATTTCTTTCTAACATTATTATTATATCCCCCCTATACTATACATCTCAGAGCAACATTCAGCTGTAAAATTATATAATAAATCCTAATTTGGCATTTATTCAACTCATAATCTACCCATTTCCTCCACCCCCATACATATATCTCTTAATTCCAAATCTTTTACGTATATTAATATCTGAACATAACATCCCTTTTCCTAAACTAAACAATCAGTAACCTAACCTATCTGCACCCACTTTCCTATAGTCTACCATACATAATATTTTTAATATCTTTGTTCTTCTGCCCACACCACTAAAAGATATTTCCATATATAAATAAAATCATCAAATGACTTTAAGTTTGTAATCCATATAGTATCTTCTGTAATGTCTTTCAACTAGATTATTAATTCCATCGCCCATGTTAGGGTAACATCAAGTTCTACTTCCAACAGTATATTCAGTATCTTCAGTTACCATCTGCCCCCATCAATAATAAGTGTTTCTGTATATAAAAAACCACCTGAGTGACTTTATATTTATATTCCATATAGTATCTTCTGTAATGTCTTTTGTCTAGATTATTAATTCCAACCACCACGTTAGGGTAATAACCAGATCTTCTGCATGCCCCAATTTCATAGTTCTCTTGCCTTATAACTCAACATATACGTAATCCATTTTCCAAAGAATCCAAAATAGAAAGTTCCAATCCGCTCAATCAAAGGCCATCTTCCACATCCCAAAAACACCAGCACTGTAGAGATCTGTTATTCTTCTCAAAATAGTATAAATCTGTAATTTGCCTCAATTATATTTTCATGTATCAGCCTTCTATAAATCCCACTTATTATATTTAATCGTCTCTTAAGTAATTGGCATTAGTCTGTTGGCTAAAGAAAAAGAAAAAAAAAAGGTTTTTTTGTTTAGTTTAAATTTTTTTAGTTTTGTAGAACCTGCTTCTTCTTTTCTTAACGTGTTGTGATTTAGATCTCCATCCTGGTTCCTTTCTTGGACTTGTATATCAGCTGATTGAGTTACATGCTGGTCTGTAACTTGATAAGACCTCAAATCGAAATCCGAAGCCGCCTCTCTTATATTTATAGGTGATCCAGCTATAGCCTCTGGAAGGGCCTCATCCAAAAAGGCCTCTATAACTTGTTGTTTTTCCATTACCTCCATCTCCATCTGTTTAGCCTGAGTTTCAATCTCTTGTTCATTTTGCTTTTCTTTATCCCCCTCCTGTGTTCCTAACACTGATGACATACGTGGAGATGTTAGGTCCATTTTAAAAACCTTGTAGTAAAATTCTTCTGCTTTTTCAACAGTATTTAGTTGATATCTTTCTCCTTGATATCTCAATATTATACCAACTGGAGCATCCCACCTAAATGGGATGTTTTGTTTCTTTAGCTCAGTCACCAAAAATCCAAAATCCTTTCTATCTTTTAACATCTTGGACGGCAGCTCTTTATATATTCAAATCTTCCTTCCATTCATTTCTAAAGTGGAGTTAAAAGACTTTTGCACAATATCGTTTCTTATCAGTAAAGTAAATCACCACATCTCTAGGCAACTGCCTTTGCTTTGCCACCCAAGAATTTGCTCTATAGGCCTTATCAATCTTACAGAATACCTCTTCAGGAGTAACCTTTAAAATCACAGCCAGAACTTCAGCAGACATCTTTCTCAAGTCTTCTCTGTTATTTTCCTGTATCCCCCTGATTCTGACCGCAAATTCCATGGTTCTAAATTGCATCATTGTGACTTCATTTTCAATCCTTTGTTTTATATTATCTGCATTGTAAGTCTTGTGATCAGCTTCCTTTATTTTAGACTCTACTTCTGAACTATTTTCTTGAATCATTGTCAAATCATTTTCAATTCTTTGTATTTTATTATCCAAATTATGAATCTTATAATCAGCTTTCTTCATTTTAGACTCTATTTCTAGGTTGATATCTTTATCCATCTTTATAATTATTTGTTTTATTGTTTTGTTTGTTTTATTAGATTTCTATACCGCCCTTCTCCCGAAGGACTCAGGGCGGTGAACAGCCAAAAGATAAAAACACAGAAAATACAAAATTTAAAATAGGTTAAAACAGATTAAACAGTTTGGCTAAATTTTTAAAAATATCCCATAATATCAAATTCATGTTTAAAATTTAAATTTAAAATTTAAAAATTTTAAAAAGGAGAAGATTTAGGCCAGGCCAGCTTGATGGAATAAAAATGTTTTAAGCACACGGCGGAAGGTGCGCAGATCCGGGATCCTCCGTATCTCCGGGGGGAGCTCGTTCCAGATCGTAGGTGCCCCCACAGAGAAGGCTCTCCCCCTAGGGGCCGCCAGTCGACATTGTTTGGCCGACGGCACCCGGAGGAGCCCCTCTCTATGGGAGCGTACTGGCCGGTGGGAGGCTATTGGTGGTAGTAGGCGGTCCCATAGATAACCAGGTCCTAAGCCATGGAGCGCTTTAAAGGTGGTAACCAAAACCTTGAAGCGCACTCGGAAGACCACCGGGAGCCAGTGCAGCTCGCTTTCTGAAAGACTTTTCAAAGCTGTTACAATATATCGTTTCAGGTTATCATACTTTTGTTGTACCAACTCTTTAATTTCCTGTCTGAATTTTTCAAGGTTCTGGTTCACAATCTCATCATGTCTTGCCATCTCTTCCAAAACAAATTCCTTTAGGTCTTTAAAGCCATTCTTCTGCATCTGCAAGCTCAAAACTTGTTCATGTGATTTATAAATGAGGGAGTCCCCCCCACCACAGCTTGGTTGTCTGGCTTTGTCAGTTTTAACGCCATCCTGCCACACAAACAGATTTTTTTTCCTTTTAAAGAAAAAGACTTCTTTCCAGACAATATCAATATCAACTCTCTAAGAAGGAAGAAACATGAAATAAGAATTTTTCTCTTCACTTCTAGCCAGCGCTATTTTTTCAGATACTTTGTAACGTATTAAACTATTCAAACGGAAGGACTTTCGCTTTCAGCTTTCTTCTCAAGCCTCAGCCAGTCGCCATTTTAAACTTTCTTTCTTCTCCCTTTCACTCTTTCTTCACTTTTAAAATCAGTCTTAGAGTTGTTAGAAATACTTGCAATTTAGAATCCCATATCCGGATTTCATCCTGCTTGTTCAGACGATCTGTTAGTTTTCATTAGTTGGTTTGGTTCCATCGCCTGGCTCTGCAAAGCGCAGAGTTCTCCCGAAGCCCGGAGCAGCGGCGAGCAAAAATAGGGAGCCTCATACTGCTTCCTCCCCAAGAGTAAAAAAAGAACTCTGGGGACTTCGCAGAAGGCTCTACCTGCCCTCGCCGGCTCTATCTCACATTTCCTTAAGGAAACGGAGTTTTTCGAGCTGCCTTTCAGCTGTAAAGGCGGCTCTTTACGGGCAACGGGGCTGGCGGTCTCAAAAGACCGTCTAACGGCGATGGAAGCCAAACTGGAAGCCTGTGAATGAGACTATTAATGCATGTTTTGTTCAATGGTCTATGGCTAAAAAATACAGAATAGAATAGTCTCACAGCATCTGAATAGAGTCTTATTCCATGGATACAAATGAATAGGACATGATCAATTGACTATTATCACCTATTAGCTAGTATGTACTGTCTACCTACTTTCCAGGAAATAAAGGAAAACAGTTTTAGTAATTTTAAAGTTTTTAACTAGCAGCACCTAGCACCTAGTTTTAGGATAGAAGACTATGCCAATATCCCTCACCTATAGACTAGACCAGGGGTGTCAAACTTGATTTCATTGAGGGCCATATCAAGGTTATGTTTGACCTTGGGGTGTGTGTGTGTGGCCAGGATGGGCATGGCCACCTTAACATCACTGTTGGGGGAGCCTGTGGAGGCATGAGTGCTCTGCCAGAAAAAACGGACTTCCAAGCTCTGTTTTCAGCTGCGACAGCTTCCTGCAACTCTCTGCCACTGAAAATGGAGCTCTCTTCACTGTTTCCAGGGTGGCCCCATGGGCCAGATCTAAGCACCCCATGGGCCAGATCCGGCCCTCGGACACCCCTGGGCTAGACTGGGAAATTTTAAAAAATCATAAAGAGCAAATCACTCTATGTCATTGCCGGAAAACTATGAGGACATGACATAAAATGACAAAGCTTGATGTGAGGAAGACTTTACTCCAGGGATGTCAAACTAGCGGCCATGGGCAGAATGCATCATGCACAGGCCATGCCCACCCCAGCTCTGCAAAATGTCATAAAATGTCATGTGATGGCAACATGACGCCATGAATTTGACACCCGTGCTTTACTCTGTTATGCATCTGGGCCTGATCTTGAAATGTTAGGGACACCACCAGGAAGTCTCAGAGCTGAGGATAGATTGAGGACTGAAACAAAACCCCTTGAAGAAATCCATGGCAAACCACTTCTCTATTCTAGCTAGCTCAGTCCATATGGTCACTAGGGTCAAGGGAGACTTAACTGAGGAAGAAAGTAGTGTGATCATTGGCAAACCAGCAAAGAAAACTGACATTTGAAACTTTACAAAGACTTGCTTGAGGAGGCTGAAGTCCCCCCAACCTTGGGTGGATGGACTAGGGCAAGGGTCAGCAACCTTAAACATTCAAAGAGCCACAAGGGTCCTAACCGGAAGCCCCTTGTTCAATTCTGGAGCCGGCCGGAAGTCCGGTTCCCCCACCATAAAGTCTCCTTTTAGTGCGGCAGCGTTTTTCCTCTACCTGTCCTAACCGAAACCCCTATCAATTGTGGAGCTGACCAGTGACAAGGAGCCACAGCAGAGGGATGAAACCCAGAGCTGTGGGTTGCTGATCCCTGGACTAGTGTCTCATCAACTTTCTCAGTAGGAATAGAAGGAGGGGATAGATGACCATGGAGGTCCACCATTGGAACTTTCTTATCTGGAGATGAAAATGTCATCCACACATATTTACCTGGTGATCAAGGTTCTTTAGAGGGTAAAAAGATGTAAGCTAGAGATAAGTTGTGGATTTCAAAGTATTTTCCTCCCATCAAAGAATTTCCAACAAGATTAGTGTGGGTGGGGAATGATGCTGTGCCAATCTGGTAACTACTATATTTATATATTTATCAACTTTGCATTCTGTCTCAGCCATCAGACTAATTCTAGGTGGCTTGCAAATTGATAAGTACTACTTTACCAAGCTCAGAGAACATCAAGGACTCCACAGTTAAATCCTGAGCTACAGATATTCTCTTCTATTGGAACTTCAAAATGCTTGAAGCTGCATTAGTCAGCTTGGAACAAAGCCAGTGGTGAAATCTAAAATTTATAACTACTGGTTCTGTGGGTGTGGCTTGGTGGTGGTGGGGTAATGTGACTGGGTGGGCATGACCATTTTTTTTTACTTTTAAAACCATTTTTTCTACAAAAAACCCCCCTTTTTTTCTTTTAATGCCTCTGATGATCCAAGCTGAGTTTTTAAAAAAGCCTCTGTTGATCAGGCAACTCAGCTTGAATCTTCAGAGGCATTTAAAAGAAAAAAAGGGTTTTTTCTTTTAAAAGCCTTTGATGATCCCAGCTGAGCTGCGCGATCATCAGAGACTTTTTTTTTAATTTTTAAAAGCATTTTTTGGCTGAAGAGGTTGTAGAAAAAATGTTTTTAAAAGTAAAAAAAAAGCCTCTGATGATTGTACAGCTCAGCTGGGCATATGGGGGGTGGGTGGGCAGGGATTTTTGCTACCGGTTCTCCGAACCACCCACCTCCATCGCTACCGGATTGAGTGATCCGGTCCAAACCGGGAGCATTTCACTCCTGAACAAAGCCCTAACTCTACCTCATTCTCTGCCTATCAAATCCCTAACCACTTCCTAATTTCTAACCTAGCTTCTCTCCTCCTCTCCTCGAAGCATCCTTGGAAAAGATGGGGTTCACTAGAATTCTGATGGAGGCTGATAAGGGTAATTGACAAGGTCAGTCCCTTTTGGAAAGTACCGCCACCCAATTAGCAGAAGTTGGCAATAATCTATATTAGTTAAGTAAGACCAAAGGACAAGATGGCCTAATGACACTCCAGAAAGACACACAGAGAGAGAACATGCACTTGCAACTTTGGCACTCTACCCTTATTTTTGCAGTAGTAAAAATTTTGGCTGGTATGTGTAAGCTTAATTTAGCATCCATTGCCCTCATTGTTAAGTAATGTGAAACTGCTCCACTTGTTAGGAATTCTATAGTTAGATTAACCCTGAACCCCTATTTGGAATGTTCAGACCTGAATTAAATTTTCAGATGTATTGAAAGAAACCAACATGTAGGTGTAATTTTCATTAGTGTAAGAGGGAGTAAAGTGAGTACTTCTGACTGGCCACATTAAAGAAGGTGAGAGCTAGAAAAGTGAATGAAGCCTAAAGTGTTATTAGCTTTGCCACCCCAAAAGTGCTCGGATAGACAGAGTTTAGTGTGGTGATAAATCTCATTGGCTGGTAGGTCATGTCAAAGTCAGACAGCCAATCGCACCACTCAACCAATCAAAACTTCTCCATACAAAGAAATGAAGTTGCAACATGTCACTTGCTAGAGGTAACACACCCAAAACATGAAGAATAGAATAGAATAGAATAGAACAGAACAGAACAGAACAGAACAGAACAGAACAGAACAGAACAGAATAGAATAACAGAGTTGGAAGGACCCTAGAGGTCTTCTAGTCCAAACCCCTGCTTAAAGGAGGAAACCCAATATCATTTGAGACAAATGGCTGTCCAATCTCTTCTTAAAAACTTCCAGTGTTGGAGCATTTACAACTTCTGGAGGCAAGTTGTTCCACTGATTAATTGTTCTAACTGTTAGGAAATTTCTCCTTAGTTCTAGGTTTCTTCTCTCCTTGATTAGTTTCCACACATTGCTTCTTGTCCAGCCCTCAGGTGGTTTGGAGAATAGCTTGACTCCCTCTTCTTTGTGGCAGTTCCTGAGATATTGGAACACTGCTATCATGTCATCCCTAGTCCTTCCTTTCATCAAACTAGACGTACCCAATTCCAGCAACTGTTCATATGTTTTAGCCTCCAGTCCCCTAATCATCTTTGCTGCTCTTCTGTACACTCTTTCTAGAGTCTCAACATCTTTTTTACATCATGGTGACCAAAACTGGATGCAGTATTCTAAGTGTGGCCTTACCAAGGCATTATAAAGTGGTACTAACGTTTCCTGTGATCTTGATTCTATCTCTCTGTTTATGCAGCCTAGAACTGTGTTGGCTTTTTTGGCAGCTGCTGCACACTGCTGGCTCATATTTTAATGATTGTCCACTAGGACTCCAAGATCCCTCTCAGAGTTACTACTATTGAGCGAGGTACCACATATACTGTATCTGTGCATTTTGTTTTTCTTGCCTAAGTGTAGGACCTTACTTTTTTTACCATTGAATTTCATTTTGTTAGATAGCACCCAATGTTCAAGTCTGTCAAGATCACAGGTGGGCTTCAAAAATTTTAGAAAGGGGTTCTCTGCCCAGTTGCTGGGTGAGTGTGGCCATGGTGGGTGTGGCCTAATTGGCCTCTTGCATCACAGTGGGGGGGGGGGGCTTTTTTGCCCTTCCCGGGCTCTGGAGACTTTTCTCAGGCCTCCGGGAAGGCGAAAATGGCTTCCCTAGGCTCTGGAGACCCTCTGGAGGCCAGAAATGAGCCCATTTCCATCCTTCCCTAACTTCCAGTAGGCCCGTTTTTCACCCTCACCGAGCTTTTGCATGCGCCCTGCATTACCTGCATCCAAAACGGGCCATGTGGGGACTCCCAGGAGGGGTGGGGTGGGTGGAGCGAGCTAGAGTGGGATTTGGGGGTCCTCTGAACTGAAACTTAGCTAGAGGTTCTCCTGAATCCCTGTGAACCCACAGCAGCCCAACTCTGGTCAAGATCCTTCTGTATCTTAAGCCTACCTTCTGGAGTGTTGGCTATTCCTGCTAGCTTGGGAAGCCCCTAAATTGATTAAGCACCACCAAAGCTTTTAATGTTAATTCACATCTGATTTGTCCTTTTCAAAATGATTCCAGCTTCACTTCATGAATCTGCCTTAAAGTGAGGATATGTTGAAAATTCCCTGAATTCAATCACCAGGTAGAATATTTGCACAGCACCATTTTGTATGTGTGTTTGTTTTTACCACATTCTACTCCCCCACCCCCACTAGTGACATCTAATGATATTGAGGGGCAATGGGGAGCCTACTTAGAGTAGCAAGTTGAACTATCCAGCCATTTCCTACTGCTTAGAGAATCAGGAGAGCCATGTAATTTTATTTAGCAAATAAAATGCTCCTTTGTAGTTGTAATCCTTCACAAGTAAGTATACATTTCAATGATTACCTTGCCTCCATTTATGTTCCCAAGACTAAGTCTTTTCATTTTTCAACATCTTTTCTTGGTTTCATTACTCTACTTAAGCTAGATAGCGCCTGTAACCAAAGTTAAGCTGATTTAGATGAAAGCTATTTTTCTTAGGCCTGTTAAGTTCTACGTGGTAAACGTCTCTTCATTTTCATCTGAATTGTGTAAAACAACACTGAACCCAACTGGTATTTCTATGATATCATAACCCTCATATCATCTAGTGCTATAGCAGTGGTGGGTTGCCCCTGGTTCGGACCGGTTTGCAAGAACCGGTAGTAAAATCGGCGGGAGGCTCTGCCCACTGACCTGGACGTCATCATAGGTGATCTGCGTATGCACAGAAGTGCACGGGTGGGTACAATGCAAACTGGTAATAAAGGTAAGTAGAACCTACCTCTGTGCTATAGGCCAGGGGTGGGAAAGCATGACCCTTTTATGACTTAGGGAATCAACTCCCAGAATTCTTGAGCTAGCAATGGGAGTTTTGGGAGGTGAAGTGCACAAATCATAAAACAGCCATGGTTCCCCACCCATACTATAGGGCATGCCTTCCTTCCTTCCTTCCTTCCTTCCTTCCTTCCTTCCTTCCTTCCTTCCTTCCTTCCTTCCTTCCTTCCTTCCTTCCTATAAATAAGCAGGGATTAATGGAGAAAAAATAATGAAAATTCAAAGGTGGAGCTCTTTGAGCTTAGTTGTTTTCTTGCAGAAAATTTCATTACTCAACTAGTTATGAAATCATTATTTCATCATCATTGCCTTCCTTCCTTCCCAGCCAGCGATCATACAGTATTTCACTCTAAGAGAGAGAATGAGTAAAAATATATATGCTTGCATGAACATATTGTACTTTATCAAGAAGAATTTGCAAAAGGACATAAAACCAAACAAAACCGGATAGCACAGCTCAAAATTCCCTTTTTCCTTCCTGCCAAAGATTTCATCACTCCCTCTCCAATCAGCTAGAGCAATGCAGCTCACGCAGCATCAGGTCACGAACTCTCCTCAAAATCCCCAAGGAAGCCACATGTCGCAAACATCAATGCTGCGTGCGAGTTTTCCTGCAGTTTAAGGTGTGTCATTTCAGCTATGACACGCAAGTGTTTCTTCTTCTCAGGAGGTAGTCGAGGGTCAACCAGAAGCTCCCCAATACAGCTCACAGATTAAAAATGGATGCCCACAACAGAGAGAAAGAAGGAGGGAGAAAGGGAAGATGGAAAAAGCAGGAGGAGGAAAAACAACATCTGGAAGAATTGAAGGATCACTCTGATAAATACTGATAAATAAAACCAAGGATTGCTTGTTCATTGTTTGCTGCCTTTTCTTCCAGAAAGGATGCCACACAAAGGGATCATTTATCTAGAAAAAACAAAAAGGGGGGAAAAAGCATTTCATTGGGAATGTAATCAAGACAGCGTTAGTATCAGATCCTCGGTCTCCAGTGCAATCCATTATAAACACTCCTATTTTTTTCTTTTAAAAAAATGATTTTAAAGATGCTTACCATTACAATATGCCTGAGTTGTGCCCAGAGCAAATTAAAGCTGCACCCACTGATTAGGAGAGGAAGAATAGCACCTTCCACTAACCCAGGGGTCAGCAACCTGTGGCTCTGGAGCCGCATGTGGCTCTTTCATCCCTCTGCAGCAGCTCCCTATTGCCAGTCAGCTCCACAACTGATTGGGCTTTCAGTTAGGATATGTAGAGGAAATAGGATGCCGCGCTAGGAGGAGTCACTATGGTGGGGGGAGCCGGACTTCCGGTTGGCTCCAGAATTGAACAGAGAGCTTCCAGTTAGGGCCTTTGTGACTCTTTGAGTGTTTAAGGTTGCCGATCCCTGCACTAACCCTATCCATGCTAGAGATGATCCATGGCAGTGGTGATATTCAGCCAGTTCTATCCGGTTCAGGCGAACCAGTAGCGGTGGCTGTGGGAGGCTCCACCCACCTGCCCGGACATAATCACATTCCGTTTTTTATGCTCTGCGCATGCGTGGAAGGCTCTGCACATGCACGGAGGTGGCAAATGTGCTCACATTTGCGAACTGATAGCGAAGATAAGTGAATACCACCCCTGATCCATGGGCCATATCTTCTACTGGCTATCCATGAAGCATTAAAGGTAAATCTGGCCCTCTTTGAAATATTAAGCTATAAGCGTTTAAGACTATTTGACAGGCTGGGGGATCCTGGTCTCTTCTTATTGCAAGAAAGAGTGCTTTGTTGACCTATTTGCTGGACTAGGTATCTTCAAGATGGCTCTCTTGCAATGTGTTGGAGCTGCAACTGTCAGAATTCCAAGGAAGCCTGGAGGGAGGGTGTGTGAGATACCTTTTGTATGGTAGAGCAACATACACCAACTTGGGGGAAACACCAGACTTCAACTCCAGATTATTTTAATGAAAGCAATGTTGATTTGGGAATGATCAGAAATGAAGGCCACACAGCCCTGATAGAGTCAGGTGGCACAAGTTGCATTCAGAGTTTAGGCTCATATCAGATAAACATGGTCTGAAATATGGTATGTACTACATATTGGGTGCAGTGGTGGGATTCAAATTTTTTTACTACTGGTTCTGTGGGCATGGCTTGGTGGGCATGGCATGGCTTGGTGGGTGTGGCTTGGTGGGCATGGCAGGGGAAGGATATTGTAAAATCTCCATTCCCTCTCCACTCCAGGGGAAGGTTACTGCAAAATCCCTATTTCCTCCCGTCAGCTGGGACTCGGGAGGCAGAGAATAGATGGGGGTTCTTCAAACTACTCAAAATTTCTGCTACCGGTTCTCCAGAACTGGTCAGAACCTGCTGAATATCACCTCTAATTGGGTGTCTTTGAATCCGTTGGAATCCTGGACAGAAAAATAAGGAGAAGGAGAAGCCTAGCCACCACATTGTCAATTAAATAACAAATGATAGAGGCTGAGCTGGCATTTAGGAGCAACAGCTGAAAGCCAGGCCCTCTGAAGTTCTGCTGACTGGGTAGAGGGGCTGAGACTGGGATTGAGACTGTGCTGGAACACAAAACTGGTACAGGACATCAGCCTCACATTCTTTGAGAATGACCCACTTCCTTTCTTCCACCCTATCTCCACATACCCGTCATCACTATAATACTTTGGTACACACACACACACACACACACACACACACACACACACACATCTCCTCAAAGGCAGCACCATCCCCCAATCTAGGCTGTCCAATTCTCCGATAGTGACCCTCTACTGTTCTCAGCATTGTTCTAGATCAGTGATGGCTAACCTTTTTGCCATTGCGTGCCAAAAGCGGGGGGAGTGCAGTGGAGTCACACGCACACATGCCCACATCCATAATTCTATGCACCCTGCCCCCCCGTGCTCCCCCCGCTTTTGGCACGTGATGGCCCGGTGGGCCCGGTAGGCCTGTTTTTTGCTCTCCCCAGGCTCCAGAGCCTTTCTAGGAGCCTGGGGAGGGCAAACACACCTCCCCCGAGGCCCTCCGGAGGCTGGAAACAGTGTGTTTCCTGACTTCTGGTGGGCCCAGAAGGCCCGAAAATCAGCTGGCTGGCACACACATGCATGCCGGAGCTGAGCTCACATGCCCACCGATATGGCTCTGCGTGCCACCTGTGGCACCTGTGCCATAGGTTCGCCATCACGGTTCTAGATGGTTTATTTGTCGAGTACGTGTTAGGTAATATATATATAAGTATAAGCATGGATTGAATACATAAAATAGATACAAATAGAGGAAACATTAGGACAGGGACAGTAGGCACGCTGATGCACTTATGCACGCCCCTACAGACCTCTTAGGAATGGAGTGAGGTCAACAGTAGACAGTTAAAATTTGGGGGGTTTGTGGATGAAACCACAGAGTCAGGTAGTGCATTCCAGGCATTGACCACTCTGTTGCTGAAATCATATTTTCTGCAATTGAGTTTGGAGCGGTTCACTTTAAGTTTGTATCTATTGTGTGCTTGTGTATTATTGCGGTTGAAGCTGAAGTAGTCATTGACAGGTAGGACATTGTAGCAGATGATTTTATGAGCTATGCATATGTCATACTGAAGGCGGCATCCATCCCAGGGAGGGGAAGCCAGGCACAGAGGGGTACTTTAGTTTCATTGGCTAAATATTCCCTGTTTTGGTTAGGTTTTAACAAAGTTTTAAACTTACACATTTTACAAGCTTCCCTGAGTACTTTCAGAAAGGAGTATAAATGCTGAAAAGCAAACCGGAAAGCAAATTTACTAATGTGAGACAAAGCCTGGAGGACATAGCAAGCTATTGCAGTAACACAACAATGCACCTTTATTACTTTGAGTGTATCCAATTTGCTTCTTGTCCATGGGACTGAAATACTCTGCAGCTAGAAGGGAAATGCAAAGCAACAGGAATTTTAAACCAGGAATTTATCCCTGAAGTTATCTAAAAAGTTCCTAGAGACATTACAGCTAAGGTCCTGAGCATCCTTGCTTTGAAATGAGACTCAGTCTCTTTCAATAGGAATTATTTTCTAAACAAGTTTCAGATTGCAAGCTATAGCTTGGGAATGCAAACAACACTGTATGTTTTGTAAAATAATATTCAATCATGGATAGTGATGGATTAAAGTATCATTGGTAAGGCAATAATATGTATGAAATGCCCATATACTCAAATCAAAACATAGTTGGTACCTTCAAAAGAACACTGGGTTTTCACATTTCTGTTTCTAATCATCTTTGGAAACTGCTTGTTTCCAGCTATTAGGAACTTAGGATAGAGAAGCTAGAGGTGAGTTTCCTTTAATTCATAGTAAAAGAAGTTTTAAATACAAGTTCAAAAACTTATTATTTTCCCCAAAGCTTGATTTTATAAAGTTACAAATAGGACTAAGTTCCAGATAAATCTGAAATAAAATTTTTGGAATTAATGTAACTGTAAAGAATACTTCCCATGAGAAAAATGCATTTGTTTTGAATTATTTAAAAAAAAAAAAGATTAGATTTTAAAAATGTACTACAATTTTAAAGATTACAGTTAAACGAGAGGAGCCCTCAAAGTTGACTTACTAAAATGAAGCAAAATATTTTAAAATTGAACATATTGAAATTTATTTTTGAACAATGAGCTCAGAAATTAATTTTAAAAGTGTCTGCTTCTAGAGATAGACTGTTTTTAAAAGTTGCTGTGGAAGAGGTACAAGTATTATATGAATTGAGATTGATTTAAAAGTGGATTTAAAAATAACAGGCTACAAGAATTATATGGAAAAGGATCAGTGGTGGGATTCAGCCAGTTCAGACTTGTTTGGGCGAACCGGTAGTTAAATTGCTGGCTGGCCCCTCCCCTCCCCTCCCTGCCCCTTCCAGGAATCCCCAAGTGCCCCATTTTGGCTCCCAGGTAAGTGCAGGGAGGCCTCCTAGGCCCAAAATGGGGCACAAGGGGGGGCATGCCCCCCCTGGCCCATTTTTGCTCCCAGGAGACTGCAGGAGAGGCTTACTAGGCCCAAAATGAGTCATGGGAGGGGCAGCATGTTCCCCCCTGTGGCTCATTTTTGCTCCCAGAGGGAGCATCCTCTGGCCACATCCACCATGGCCATGCCCATTCAGCCAGTCATTAGGGCAGAGAACCAGTTGTTAAATTATTTAAATCCCACCACTGAAAAGGATGTTACAATGGACATACAAAAGACACCAGCTCATATGTTATTAATTAAAAGGGATATACAGATAACAGAACAAAGAAGTGACCTAGATCATTTTATACCAAATTTATATTTTGCTGATAAAGAAATAACGGATTAGGGTTAGGGTTAAACCCTAACCCTTTATTTCTTTATCAGCGAAATATAAATTTGGTATAAAATGGCTTGTTGTGGATGCGACTGCTTGAGGGCTCCTGGATTGGAGCTGAAAGGTGAAAGGGCAGCAGAATGCTCTCTCCCACCTGCTGGGGTAGATCAGGTGCCTTCTCAAGTTTTCGCGGGTGTGTGTATGTAAAAAGTTAAAATCTCAGGTATTTTTCCTCGTCATTAAAAGTCTGTTAGTTGAAATACTTAAAATCCTGGCTAAAATCCCAGCTTAAAATCCTCCAAAATCCCAACAAAACACTTTGAAACTCTGGCTAAAATCCTAACCAACACTTTAAAAGTTTTCTTTTTGGCAACATTTCAACAAACTCTCTAACTTGTCATCATCAGGCCCCTACTTTAAATTTAGAAGCTGCGGGTATGCTGCGAGATTGGAGTTGTTGCTTTTCTATGTTCACTGCTGCTGACGTATGCTGGTTAGCCTGCAACTCTGTGTCCTGTATCCTGATTGGAGGGCAGTAGTTTTTTCTCCTGCTTCATTATCCTGGTTTAGATTTTGTGTTAAGATTCGTCTGTCTATGAGAGCAGGTTATCTAAACCATAGATCAAAGATTCATCATAATGCCTGTATTGCCACCATTTCCAACATAACTTATCCATTAACCCACAACCAAGATCAGCACTTCCACCCAATTAAAATACAGCTACGTCATCAGCCAATCAGAATACAACAACACTGTTGACCAATCAGAATACACCTTTGCCTCTTTTCATAGAAAAATGTCAGTTACGTTCACACAGTTTGCCCATAAGCACCAAACTGAGAACTTCAGCCAGAAGATGACGAATGTGATTTCGTCGAAACGTCGCTACTACCCTTTTAGGGATATGTTTACAATTACACGGGAAGAAACCCAAGATATTAACTATACACACATATATACCCGTGAAAACTTACACACACACACACACACACACACAAACACACACACACACACATATATATGTAGGTCTTTGGTTATTCGGGTCTTCTCCCACGTAAAATTGGAAGTGTCTTGGCGACGTTTCGACGAAGTCTCATTCGTCATCTTCAGGCTGGTGTTCTCGGCTTCGTGCTTCCAGGAGCAATGTGAGATCGCAGCTGTCTCTTCCTTTTAACTGCTAGTGGGGGTGTGAGCTGATTGGGTGGGAACTTGGCTGTGTTCTGATTGGGTGGAGGTGTGTTCTGATTGGTTAGGGGCTTGGCTGTGCTCTGATTGGATGGGGGGTTGGTTGTGCTCTGATTGGCTGGGGGTGTGTTCTGTTTGGGTGGGGGCTTGGTTGTGCTCAGCTTAGTCTGAGTTGCAGGGGGATTTGAGCTGGTGAGCTGCGTTGTTGTTTGGCTTCGTGTTTGTGGCCGTGCGAGCTCTTCATGGTGGGTGTCAGTCTGCTTCATGTATGGATTGGAGGGGTTTAAAGTGGCTAATGATGCAGCTGCGGTCTGGCTTCTGGTCCTTGGTCGTGGCTCATTATCAGTGTGGGTTTGAGTCTGCTTTCTGTGTGGATGTGTGGTGGTGACATCCTGTGTGGCTCTCGTGAGTGTGAGTCTGGTGTCATTCGTCGTGTTAGGGACTCGTTTGTCAATAAGGGCGGGTTTCCAAATGGCTGGTAGGCGGGAGGTATCGTCTCGTTTGTTCATGCTGTGTGGGCGTTTTTCTATCTCGATGGCTTCTCTGATTATTCTGTTGTTAAAGTGTTCAGTTTTGGCGATAGTTCTGGTCTTTTTAAAGTCAATATCATGTCCTGTGGCTTTAAGGTGTTGGACCAGGGAAGAAGTTGGTTCTTCTTTTCTGACTGAGTTCTTGTGTTCTTCTATGCGTGCACTTATTCGTCTGTTGGTTTGTCCGATGTATGTGGTGGGGCAGGCGGTGCATGGGATTTCATATACTCCTTGATTTTCTAACTCAATTTTGTCTTTGGGGTTCCTTAGGATGGTGGATATTTTTCGGTTTGTGCAGAATGCTGTCTTGATGTTATGTTTGTGGAGGATTTTGCTTATTCTGTCTGTGGTGCCTTTTATGTATGGGAGGAGGGCTTTGCTGTTTTCTTGTTCTCTGTCTTGGATTTTAGTGAGGGTTTCTTTTTGGATTAGGTTGGTGATCTTATTTCTTTGGAATCCATTGGATGTTAGTACGTTAGTGAGGGTGTGTAATTCGGTTTTTAGGTGTTGTTCGTCAGCTAAGTGTTTTGTTCTGGAAATGAGTGTCTTGGCTACAGAGTTGATCTGGGCAGGGTGGTGGTGTGAGAGTGCGTGCAGATAGTGGTTTGTGTGTGTTTTCTTCTGGTAGATAGTGTGTCCTAGGGAGCCATTGGATTTTCTGTAGACTAAGACATCCAGGAAGAGAAGTTGGTTGTTCGCTTCTGTTTCCATGGTGAACTGTATTTTGGGGTGTAGGCTGTTGAGGTGTGTGAGGAAGTTGTCCAGTTTTTCTTTCCCATGTGGCCAGATTATGAAGGTGTCGTCCACATATCTGAGCCAGAGTTTTGGTTTGTGATCCGATTTTTCTAGAGCTTGGGTTTCAAAGTATTCCATATAGAGGTTGGCAATGATAGGTGAGAGGGGTGATCCCATGGGTGCTCCTTCTGTTTGTTTGTATTTCTGTCCATTATAGATGAAGTATGTGTTGGATAGGCAGTGGTTGGTCAGATCTAAGATGTGCTTGGGGGGGTTATATTTGTTTTGGATAACTGTCAAGGCTTCTTTGATTGGTACTTGGGTGAAGAGGGATATGACATCAAAGCTCACGAGTAGGTCACTGGGCTGTAAGTTTTGTTGCTTTATGATGTCTATGAACTGGAATGAGTTTTTTACACATGAGGTGATGGATTCTGCATAGGGCTGTAGTTGTTTGGCGAGAAATTTGGCTAGGTTTTGTAGAGGTGAGCCGATGGAGCTGACTATGGGTCTAAGTGGGGTTCCTTCTTTGTGTATCTTGGGGAGACCATAAAGCTTAGGGCATCTGGATGATTTCTCTCTGGGAGTGATTCTTTGCTGAATCTCTTCGCTGATGGGGGAGGCTTTTATTTTGGATCTGGTGGTTTTTTCCAGGTAGGTGGTGGGGTCTGTATTTAGGGGTTTGTATATGGAGTCTTGCAGTAGGTTGGTTAATTTGGTTTGGTAGTCAGATGTGTTCATAACTACCGTGGCATTGCCCTTATCTGCTGGTAGGATTATTATGCTGGTGTCTTCTTTCAGGTTAAGTAGTGCTGTCTGTTCCTCTTTGGGTAAGTTACTTTTGGGTGGCTTGCTGGTGCAGAGGATGTTGGTGATTTCGAGTCTGATTCTGTTTGCGTCGTCGGGGTTGATTTTGGTCAGGCTGGTTTCAACTGCGCATATAATGGTTTCAGTGGGGATGCTTTTGGGAGCGACTGCAAAGTTGAATCCTTTGGAAAGGACATTGGTTTCGGCTTTGGTGAGGATCCTATCTGAGATGTTATGCACTGTTTGTTTCATGTGTGGCTGTGAGGGTGGAGGGGATTGTTTCTGGCGTTCTTGTAGTCTTCGGAGTTTGTTGGTGTGTGTGTCTGTCTTGAGGGTGGTCTGTGTTTCGGCTCTCCAGACGGCAAGTTGTTTGGATTTGTCCCAAAGTGCGGGGTGGATCTTGTTGCTGAGTTTGAGGTGAAGTGTGAGGAGATCCTTGTTGATTCGGTCTAGGAGGAATCTTTTTCTGTGGAGTTCATTTCTGATTAGGGCTAGTTCTGTTCTTTTCAGAATGCGTTTGGTGGCTGCAGAGTTGGAGTGGAATTTCAGTTGGAAACCTGTGGGGATTAAGTTTTGATCTCGGCAGTTGCATAGGAATGCAAGATCACATAAAATGGAAGCTCTTTGGACTTCGAGTTTTTCATAGGTCCTGGTCAGATGGTGGATTTCCTCCCCGTAGAGGTGCGATATTTGTTTTCTCAGGTTTTCGCGGGTGTTTGTATGTAGGTCTTTGGTTATTCGGGTCTTCTCCCACGTAAAATTGGAAGTGTCTTGGCGACATTTCGACGACATTGCTCCTGGAAGCACGAAGCCGAGAACACCAGCCTGAAGATGACGAATGAGACTTCGTCGAAACGTCGCCAAGACACTTCCAATTTTATGTGGGAGAAGACCCGAATAACCAAAGACCTACATACAAACACCTGCGAAAACCTGAGAATATATATATATATATTTGATTTATTTGATCAAGCTTAAAATAGATGTGTTGTTACCTCAGTTAAGCCTGGAAGGATTTTGGCTGACATCAGGACTGAAATGATGATGCTTTCTGGATTTGTTTATAGATAAGATATAGAAAATAAAAATCATTTATTGCATTTGACAGGATGATAAATTACTAAAATTGTTTATATACTTGTGAAGGAGGAGGAAGTCACTCCTTTATATATTTATTTTCTTTTTCATTGTATTCTTATTTTTTTCTTTTTCTCTTTTTTCTTTTCTGCACATTCTTCTTTCTTTTCTTTTTTACTTTGCATTAGTTTTTATTGTTGCAAATTGTAATCTTTACTAAAATTTCTATAAAAAAGAGAGAAAACTAATAGCATGCCTTTCTAGCTTGTTTCATGCTGATGCTTTCTTAACAGTGGAAACAAAAGACATTAACATGAAGAGAGAGAGAGAGAGAGAAATGTACAAATACTCCTGCCTACTATAATTGCCTGATTCTTGAATTTTTGAAGAGCTCTTTAATGCTATTCATATGGATGAAAAGCTCATATATGCGTACATTATTTCCTTGGCACTAAATGCTTTAACCACGGAAAACCCTGGCATTTTATTAATATTCAGCATCAGAAATATACCAATCTTTAATGGCTGTAAAAAATTAGTGCAGTTTGGAAAATCTTGCACCATATTTCACCAACTGAGCCACTTTCTTCTTGATTCACATCCCTAGCTATTTTCCTATCCCATAAACCTAAAATTATAATACTATTATTAGACAGAAATTATCACTGAAAACAATAAGAGGTAAAGTTTAGCATAGCAGTTTGTGAATGCTAAAAGGAACCTTCCTGATCTTTGTAAACTGCTGAATACAGCTTAGGCACCTTAGGGGAAATGGTTTCTCTGCATTTATTGGGCGTAGCCTGCTGATTATGTCAAAAAGAAAGAATAAAATCACAGTCTTATTGCTCCTTTAGATTAAACTTTATATTAATTCAGCTGCAGTCACTTGCACAATAACAGCAGGCCCTGATGGGGCTATGGCTCTCCATCTGCATCAGAGTCTTCAGCAAATTGGTTTAATAATGATAACCTGAGTGTAATAAACTGACTGCAGAGTTGCCTCACAGATTGACATTCATTGTCAGAATAGATGAATAGAGGAAACTGTCCTGATTGCATGAAATACAACATTAAACATACTACAATGCAAGCTGTCTATTGCTGGGTCAAACCCTTGGGGTCTCCGGCCATCTTTACCATCAATTTTTGTAGAGATTCTGTCAGGTCCCATAGATCCCTATTGGGATACTGCCATTCTGTTGGGGAGGGGGCCTGGCTCAATGGTGAGATTCAATTTTTTTTTTTACTACCGGTTCAGTGGACGTAGCTTGGTGGGCATGGTGTGGCTAGGTGGGTGTGGCAGGGGAAGGATACTGTTAAATCTCCATTCCCACCCCAGTCCAGGGGAAGGTTACTGCAAAATCCCCATTTCCTCCCGATCAGCTGGGACTCGGAAGGCAGATGGGGATGGGGAAGAAGGCAGATGGGGGTGGGGCCAGTCAGAGGTGGTATTTACCGGTTCTCCAAAATACTCAAAATTTCCGCTACCAGTTCTCCAGAACTGGTCAGAACCTGCTGAATCTACCACCTCTGGTCTGGGTGCATTTTTTTTTAGCTTATAGACTTTTTCCTGGTGCCTAGCTATCATGTTCTTTGATTTACCTTCCTGGGAATGTAAGTGGGAGAGGGCCATCTGTTTTGTCTCAGTTCTGGAGCCTCCAGCAAGCAATGCCTGAGAACAACTTCTTATCACCTTCTCAGGCTAGGTTTCTCAAAACAACTTCACGCCTGCAGATTGGCCTATTCAACCCCAGACTGAGGGGAGGGGTTTCTAACTTCTTGAATCTAACGGAATTGCACAGGAATCCTCAGACCCTGCTTTCTTTGTCTTGCTTCCTTTCCATAAAAGTTTCCTTTTGAAATGCTAAGTGCTTCAAGGGTTCTACTTTCCTGAGTGGAGGGGAGAGGCAAGTTCTTACAGATTCTCTACTTTACTTGTCATCAGCACCCACAGTAAACTGCAGTGATGGCAAAAAGGTGACAATTGCATACTGACATAAAACACATATGCCGCAATTGTCCCAAAGGTGCTTTTTCCAAAGCAATTGGACTTTCTTGTTTTCTCTTGGTTCATCCAAGAAGCTTCATTGTCAAAGAAAAAAACCAAGAAAGTCCAGTTGCCTTTTAGAAAAAGCACCTTTGAGACAACCATGTCCTGAATGGTTGAGAATCTCCATAGACACATGCCACAATTACATACTTTATTAAAATGTGGATGGAAGGCACACAGGTTGTGGCATGTGTGTGATTACATGACCATGCACATATCATAATTTGCCTGTTTTGGATCTTCTGCAGGCAAAAGTTGAACACTGCAATTGATCTATGTTTTAATTTACAAGAAGATTGATATTACAATAACAAGAGCAATAGCACTTAGATTTATACATCTCTTCATAATATTTTCAGTCCTCTCTAAGCAATTTACAGAGTCAGCATATTGCCCCCCAACAATCTGGGTCCTCATTTTACTGACCTCGGAAGGATGGAGGGCTGAGTCAACCTTGAGCCAGTCAGGATCAAACTCCTGGCTGTGGGCAGAGTTAGCCTGCAATACTACATTCTAACCATGATGCCACCACAGCTCCACCTTAAGTGATATATGTGCATAGATGGACCAACTTTATTTTAAGGTAGTATTATTTGAAAAAGTTGCTTAAATCATTGCTTATGAAAAATATATTAATAATTTAATGATGTTAACAGTAATGCTAATAACCTAATATTAGCAATTATACAATGCAAATTAATTTAACCTTAATAAAATATAATAGAAACAAAGGGGATAGAAATAAAATGGTACTTACAAAAAATGCCTTAAAGAAGGTGATTCCCTCAGAGAAAGTGTCATGCACTCAAACAAGATGCATTTATTGGATATTGGAAGCTCTTTATTCCTGTATCTTCTCAGTACCTTCTTTCCATTGTCAATTCTTCCTGATCAATTCAGCCTTCTCTTGTAAACTATATTATTTTGCAGTGTGCTCGTGTGTGTCTTTGTCTGTCTTCTCAGCAACTGTGAAATAGAACAGATTAAATATCATAATTTAGCTCTTGAATCTAAAGTTGTCATCAATGTCTTAGACCTCAATTTCAGAGGTGGCAGGTTTTATACCCCTTGCACAGGATAGATCATTGGAAAACATATTCAGACCTTCTCTTGACAGGAAACTTAAACCTTAATTCAAAGATTGAAATGCATAATGTCCCACTTGTCAGCCCTGAAGCCATATTGGAGCATCTTCAGGGCTGCCACAGCAAGGCCAGTTGAAGCTGTGGGAACAGGAGGGGGGAGATAGAGATAGCTGGGGATATGTAGTTAAAATAAAATTCTTTCTTCTGGGAACCAAGGATGTTCTCGCCAGGTGCTGGGAAGGCGTGGACTGAAACCAACTGGAGTTGGGATTGTGATCTGGTTGGACCATGTGACAGATGTGTGACCTGGGTGCAAGGACTTTGAGTTTTACTTTGGGTGAGGAAAACCTTGGGACTTTCAGAGTTGGGTTTTCAGTAGCTGTGCCAATATAGCAATAACACTTAGACTTATATACTGCTTCATGGTGTTTTTACAGCTCTTTCTAAGCGGTTTACAGAGTCAGCCTATTGCCCCCAACAATCTGGGTCCTCATTTTACCCACCTTGAAAGGATTGGAAGCTGAGATTCGATCTGCCAAACTGCAGCTAGCAGTCAGCTGAAGTAGCGTCCAGTACTGCACTCTAACCACTGTGCCACCTCGGCTCTCTATATGACATTCCTAATCAATTCATACTTTGAGGAAACTCCAGGCCTCAAGAGTTTTGATTGCATTGGGTTTGTTACCTGGAACCGCTGACATCACTGCAATTGAACCACCTTAAAAATTGAGTATGGACAAAGGAGGAAGATTTCACTTGTCGGGTAGCCTAGCTTCAGGAATCTTCTATCAAGTCTCTTAGATGTGCTAATAAACTGGACTGTGTAGTATCTCTGCTGTAGATGGCTTCTGAAAGGGAATTGGATAAATTCATGGAGGACAGGGCTATTGAGGCTAATTGTCTGAAGAGTGATTTTTTTGCTTTGGTTTGGGGAGAGCCTGTTTTGACCTACCAGCTGCAAGAGAATGAGAACAACATGAGAGGGCAGGTTTTTATCACCTGTTGGTGATCACTCCAGCTGCTGTGAGAAACAAAATGCTAGACTAACTTGAATCTTACCCTAATTGATGAATGTATCTTTTCTATTATGCACACTGAGAGCGTATGCACCAAGACAAATTCCTTGTGTGTCCAATCACACTTGGCCAATAAACTATCTATTCTATTCTATTCTATTCTATTCTATTCTATTCTATTCTATTCTATTCTATTCTATTCTATTCTATTCTATTCTATTCTAGTAGGGCTGTTCCCATATTCGTAATTAGCCTTCCTTCAGAAATACAGAAGCAATGGTCTTTATTTCCAAATTAACCACAGAAAAAAAATTCAAATATATTCAAATATCACTATGGCAAATAGAGTTGGGAAGTGAGGTAGTACCATAAGGCAAGCTTTACACATTTGAATCACAATTCTTTGATAATGTAGAGCCACGATGAGGCTAGAATAGATGATCCTTTATAGGGTTGATTACTGCTTTAAAAAAAAACACTTTAAGACAACACTGTGAAGATGATGAGCAATTAGGAAAGGTTTAACGTGATTGCCATTTGATTCAGCTTCTCATTGCATCAGTATGCATATTTCTCCATTTTGGGATATTTATGCACAAAAATACTACAGGGAAAAACTGAACTGGAAAACAATAACTGTAAAATTTAGTTTCTTAATTGGTTTGCAACTTGCTCCCAAAAAGAAAATATATAATTAGGAATTTAAACACATTAGCACACTTCTATTGATCTTACGGTTTCTGGGTAATGAAAATGGGAAATTCAGAATGGATCACATAAACTGATTAAGTTTGTTGTCTCTTTAATCTGAAATCATTATTCAATTCTTCCAATCAACCAGTTGAATTCACACCATTTTTCTTCTCTGGTCTAAAGCTTGTATATTATTTCCTAAACTTGATAAATGCATTGCCTCAAATAGAGGTTGAATTTTTCTCATAGCCGATGCATCTGCTTTTGTCTTGGCAATTCTATACATTAATATGGGTGCGTAGATGTGCATTTATGCACATAAATTCTTATTTTTTTTCTCACTTGCACATTCAGCTAGAATGCATCTAAAGGTGATATAGAAATTAAATTTTTTAAAAAATAATTTTAAATGCTCTGTCAAATCTTCTGTCATTGGGGTTACTTATAAAGTAATAAAGGCAGGATAAAAATCAAATTAAAAAATAAATTAGTGCTGTTTGCCTTCCAGGTCAGTACTTACATATCCTGCACACAGGCACTCATTATTTTATCCTCTAGAAGCGGAAACTATAAACAAAACCTAAGCTAGAAATGTAGTAAGATTTGAAAAATTCACTAGGGGCCACATTAAGAACACAGTTTGGGTGCAGTTAACATGCTGATATTTTTTTTAAATCAGTCTTTCTTTTCTGTTCATCCTACAGCAAAGGCTTAAATTTATTTTATGGCATTGCTGACACACAAGACACTTAAGAGGGAACCAATGCACTTTTTGAATATAATAATATAATAACATTGCTTTCTCCTTTGAAAAATAGAGCTTGGGGCATGCTAAAATCCACAATCTTGTGAATTTTAAACCGAAAATATTGTTTATGATGATGATCTCATCTCCAAAGTTCAAGAATAAAAGGCTGTGTTAGCTAATTGGACTGTATTATATATAAGCAGTTAAATTAATAGAGAACTCACACTTTCATGGAAATTCATATCAGCCATCTTTTATTATTTGAAGTGTGGTGAGTCAGGGTGGGAGAATAAAGGAAGAGCTGCAGTCACAACTGATATCATGTCAGGGAAGGGAAGACAAGGGACAAGGAGGATTGCCAATGATATCATTATACATCAGGGATGCTAAGGTCCTTGGTAATTTGCTAAAGTCACCTCCCATCATGGCATCGGGTAGCTGTAATGGACTGAACTTCAACTCTGCAAATAAACAGAGGTATTTCAAATAACTACTTATAGAAGAAGGAGAATTAGAAAGGGGAAGGAGAATGAACTTAAATCAATTTAATCTGTATTCACACAACACATCTCGCCTGGTTATTGATTTGGCTTATTTTCTGGTTATGTCCAATGGGTTGATTAAGTTAACCATGTGGGATGAATTAACATAGAATTCTAAACTATCACCATCTCACCAAAATAACCCAAACAAAGAATTTTAATGTGCAGGGCAAATGCATATGAGAGAAGTTTACCTGGCCTGGTTAAACATGTTGTGTGAATATACCTAGATATAAGAGGAAATCAGATCTCCAGGAGTTCTCGATTTATGACCAGTTGCTTGGTGACTGTTTGACACACAATGTCCAGGCCCCTCTTGCATAACTGTATTTTGGGTGCTGAGCAACTGACCTGCATTTATGGCCATTCGCAGCACCCTGTAATCACATTATTGTAATCTATGATGTTTTTGCCAGAAATAGATATTTACTTCCAGTTTCTGGCAAAAACTCCCCATAGTGAACAATGGATTTGCTTAATGGCCATGGTGTTCACTTAAAGACTATGGCATTTGCTTTACAACCATCACAAAAAAGGTTGTAAAATTGGTCACAGTCACGTGACAATCCATTTTAAAAGTCTCATGATTTACGACCAAAATTTCAGACTCAATTATGGTCATCAGTCCAGGATTACCTATATTTAAGGACAGTTAAGTCCTAACTTAATTTTTTAAAATGTCTGTGGAGATTCTCAGTCATCCAGGTCATAGTTGTCTCAAAGGTGCTTTATACAAAGGGCAGCTGGACTGGTTTTTGTTTTTTGTTTTTTTTTTAAGAAGAAGAAGAAGGAGAAGAAGGAGAAGGAGGAGAAGAAGGAGGAGAAGAAGAAGAAGAAGGAGGAGAAGAAGGAGGAGGAGGAGGAGCTTCTCATCCAAGAAGCTTCGGTTCTAACAGGATGTGTGTGTGTGTGTGTGTGTGTGTGTAAGGATCATATTTCTTTACAATCTTTTAAATTTTAACACCCACCATGCCCCCCCCCACAGTCATCAATGAAATCGAGTTTGACACCCCTCGTCTAAGTGAATAAAGATAAGAGAAAGATCCTATGTACAAAGTAAAAAAAAACCCCATACAATTAATCCTCAATTTAAAACCACAATAGGGGCCAGAAATATTGTTGTTAAGCAGCATAGTTCTTAAGTGAGGCGTCTTGTGATAGCATCCAATTTTATGAACATTTTTACCATGCATCATTAAATGAATCAGTATGGTTGTTAAATGAGACATCACTTAACATATGACCTTCCCTGCTGGCTTCCCCATTGATTTTGCTTGTCAGAAGTCAGCTGGGAAAGTCACGAATGATGATCACCTCTCCATGGGACTCTGCTACGGTTGTAAGTGTGAGAAAGGTGTTAAGTCATTTTTCGGTAGTTCCATCATCATTTTGAACAATTACTAAATGAATGGTGGTAAGTCAAGGACTACCTGTAGTCACTAAAATGTAGTCAAAGAGCAAGAAATGCTTATGATTTATGGAGGCAGAGAAATACAGTTATTTTGAAAGTTGGTGAAAAGGGCTAAACAATGAGTCTCCATCTGAATAGATTGAATTAAAAGAGGTAAAGTTATTTGGGATGAAAGTGAAATTTGGGGATGACAGAATGAGCATATCAAAGATTTATATGGGAATTATACTGAGATGCCAAAACCTAGAGTAAAAATGAAACTAAATATTAGGTCTCCTTTAAAAAAAAGAAAAGAAAATCATAAATGCTATAAGGACATTGAAAAATAGAAAGACTTCAGAGGTAATAGGAGAAACATATAGATGTGGATGTAGTTTGCTCAGAGTGTCTGTCATTCATTTAATAGAGTGTATAGAGCACATCTGTGGTTAATGCCTGGCAGAATGCTATTCTTTTCATTTACTGTTTACTTATTTTCTGAGCTTTGTATAATGTTGCTTAACATAAACAGGAATAGAATAAATTGAATATGTTTGTAATGTATGAATATCCAGAGGTCACGAAGAGGCTAGAAAATTTCTATAAAGCATCTTCAGAAACTTAATTGTTATAAGAAACTGATAGTCAATGTTGAATAACAATAATTACATCACATGGCTTTGTGTGCATGATTGATTTGGCCATATGTGCTGCTTTCCCTAAGGAGGTACTTCCTCCAGTGGACTGTTGGAAAATGACTGGCCATGAGCAGGGATGCCCCAGAGTAACAGGAAGCAGTCATTAATTCTGTTTATTGATAAAATTGATAAAAAAAAAACCCTTAGAAGCAAGGCTATTTTTTAAAATCAATTTTATCAATAAACAGAATTAAGAACTTGCCAAATATTATGTTGCCATACAACTCAAAGCTATACAATCTCAACTTGACATTATTAGATAATTTGCTTCCAGATGTATACTCATGATCAAAACTGATAGTGGTAGCAATGGGAAGCGAGGATTTCTAATGGCGGCAAATCACCTTTAGAAAATTGATCTGTTTTATGTAAGCTGATTGTCATTAAGCTATTACATAACATCTCCTTTTATCTGCTGTTACTGGTTCCATATGGACTTTTTGTGTAAGAAGGAAAACCATTTTGTTGTTTTGATGACTAGAAAGAATAGGTTATAGAAAGAAGGGAAATACAATGAAATCTTAAGAGTGAAAAGGTTTGATTAAAATTGTTTGTATAACTTTTGAAAAGAAAACTGAAGTATTATGTTTTTGTTATATTATTCAAAATACGTTTAGGGACCTTAAGAATCTTAAGTATAAATGTTTCAGTAAATGAATACTACCGGCTGCCTCATTCAAAGTCTTTAACAAATATGATCTCTATCTGTGCCCCTTCCTGAAAGGAAGTTGCAAAGAATGAATAATCTAGGTAAGACAGAGAAAACAGTCTTGAAATGCTATTGCACACAATTATATCGCTATTGTTATTTTTCTTCAAGGTATCCTGCCTTCTGTTGCGCAGCATAAATAAATGAACTGAAACATTTTCAAAAAGAACCACTAGGCAGTGCACTAGAATAGAATCTCAACATGAAGGTGGGGACAAATTATGACTTTTGTTTCAGTTTAAACCCGGTTGTGTTGTTTCTTCAAAGAAACTGAAGCATTCAAAAAATACAATGACCTTATCATGAATATTAAAAGGGCTTTTAATCAAAGGCTTTGTGCACAGGTATTGAAAAATGTTGAAAATATTCTACTCTTATGACTGGGTGCAGTGCAGCTTATCCCACAAATTTGATTGTTGGTCGGTTTCTTTGACTTTTATACCGCTCCTGCAGGTTGATGCTTCCATAAACATTTTAAATGCAACTCAAAACTTCAAATCTGAAAAAAAAAAAAAAAGTTGCTACCCGATTCCTTAAACTTCTGCTCAGAAACAAACCACACTGGGTTTTTTCTTCCTCACCATCCCGTTGAGGTTTGCCGTCTAAATACCGCATTGCAATAAGCGTTTTGACTGACGGTTGCTCAATAGTTAAACCTGCATTGACGAGCGGAAGGGCCAACCGCTAATTAACACGGTTGGGGGGAAGGGGGACATTTGCCCTAACATATGAGCCTTAAAACAACTGACAAAGTTATGCTTGGAACGGTAGCCTCGGAGAACCCAATTGCCTGCATTGCTGCTAGACGCTCCGTTTAAAGACAATTGTAGTGAGCGAGCTGGAGCGAGAGAGAGAGCGAGGGCGAGCGAGAGCGAGCGAGCGAGCGAGGGCTGGGCGTGCTTTTGTATGCCATGACGCTGGGGGGAATCGTGGTAAAGAGCGAGGGAACTTCGCTTTTTCAAAGCATCCTGCCAAACGAGCCTCAACCACAGTATCTGAGCCAGTTTGGAAGGCAAGTCTCTGCTATCAATAGTTGAGCGTGTCGGCGAAATCCCTGCAGGACAAGAATGGGGGGCAAGATGAGGCGACTCATTGCTACGTCAAATGTTTTTATTTCTTCCTGATCTCGCTCTCGCTTTCTTTCGTCAATAATTCACCTCAGGGCTCCCACCCCCACCTCCACCCCGTCTCCCGCCGTAGCTTTCTCCTCCTGGATTCTGGGAGCGGGGGGGGTTTTCAATGGCAAAGAAAGGGGCACCGGGAAGAGCTGATTTGGTCCAGGAGGTGTTTGGAAGCACATTTCCGATTGCTTTTTAAAGGATCCTTCCCTCCAAAATCAAACAGACTTTTTTTTTTCTCCGCTGGAAATGTTGAAAATTTTTAGAAGAAGCTTCTGCTGCTGCAGCTGCTGTGCTGGTAGCAAGTGGTGTGTGTGTGCCTGTGTGCCTCTGTCTGTGTAAGAGTGGTGATTTTTTTCCCCCCTCCGCTGCTGGTTGGGCTGCTAGAGCTGGCTTTGTGGCGTGGTCTGTGTAAGCGTGGAGAGAGGTGGAAAGGAGAGGAACGTTGGGGCGCTCCGCGCAAGGTTTCGCTGTCCGCCGCTCCTGGTGCTGAACATGGGCGCTTTAAGCAGGGCGCTGTCCATGGTGCCCACCATCCTCCTAACGTTGGCTCTCTCCGCTTTCCCCGTCTGGGCGCAGAATGACACGGAACCCATCGTACTGGAAGGGAAATGCTTGGTAGTTTGCGATTCCAACCCAGCGACCGATTCTAAGGGATCCTCTTCTTCTCCTCTGGGGATCTCTGTACGGGCTGCTAATTCTAAGGTGGCTTTCTCGGCGGTCAGGAGTACCAACCACGAGCCTTCTGAGATGAGCAACAAAACCAGGATAATCTATTTTGATCAGGTAAAAAAGAACGTACATGGGTAGCTTGCCCGTAAGTAGAAAGACATTCTAATCATTTCCTACGGATAAAAGGAGCGTGTGTTTGGAGTGGGGAAGTTGGTTTTGCCTGAGTTTTGTTTAAGGTGAGGTTTTTTTAAAAAAGTGATTTCACCCCTGGGAAAGGGACTAGGTTAAAAGTGGAGAGGGAAGCAGCTGCTTACAGTACTGAGATGAGATAGGATAAGGACAGTAGGTGGGAATCAACAGGTGGAGTTGATTTGCAAACTCTTTAATCCTCCTTTGAAAGGAGTGGGCTGAAACTTAGGAATTGGAAACAGATGCTTTTGGTCCATTCGGTCGCCCTGTTCAGTTCATGAGATTTGTTTCTCCTCTGAAAAAGATGGATAGCAATTTTACACATGCTTTCCTCTGAGAATGAAGTTCTTTTTTTCTATTACTTATTGATTTCTGTTTCTACATTTCCACTTTACATTTAAAGGCACATGGAAGGTTAAATAAGTTCTGGCAGTTAGGATTTCACACATACACATACACAAAGAATCTGTCTCACATTATGACATAAGTAACAATTTTACTATTCTTGATGTGCTGGAATAATTGAGGATATACCAGACAATACAGGAATGATTTAATGCTTCAAAGAGCATACTGAGGGAAGACTGTAAAAATCAACTTACTTATGTATCCTTGTAGTTTATTCTTGAGAATGTTTACTTAGAAATAGCAATGCATAAGATTTTGGTATTTTAATTTAACATTGATATCCTGAAAAAAAAATAGCTGGAAATTTGTTAAAGGCTTCAAAGTGGAGGGAGGAGAGATAAAGTGAAGATATATAAAGAAAACCTCCAAATCTTCAGAAGCTCTTCAGTTGATTAGCAATCAGATTTCCCAACAGCTTAAACCTTTTATGAGTTTTCAAAATCATTCAAATCTTTCAATCTTAAATCTTTCAAATCTTTTATGAGGTTTCTGTACCCTACAGAACCTATATCCTACACCAGACTTACTCTGTAGTTAAATCGGCATGTATTTGACATGGATATAGATAATGTACTGAGTCAGATCTCACTAGTAAAATATGGAGGCAGTCCTTTGGAAATTTCACTGCACCTTAGTAGCATCACTGCAGATTTTTGCAACCTTGGAAGGACTTTCTGCACCCCTCCCTTCTTCCAAATCCAGTCCTGAAATAGACAATAATAATTCCTTTACCCATATCTTTTGGAAAAATAGAAAAAAAAATGTATTCCTCTTACTTTCCAAAATAACATCTTGCATTTCCAATTTTGATCTAATGTGACTTAATATAATCAATCTGTTTCAATAGGAAAATTAAACAAATGTGTCAGTTTTCCTGCTGAAAGTGATCCCATTTACAGGATGCAATTTTTGAACTGGCAAAGATCCATGTTTTGAAGGAGAAGACAGAAAGGCATTGGAGTTATATCATGTCAATTCTGGTTTAAAATCCATGTATCTAATATCCTACCATCAGCTGTTTATGCATTGTATGTGCTTATAGAGCTGTAGATACAGCAGATTTTTGCAAATATTAGCTGAAGGGTTTAATTAAGCCCACAAGTTATTTTTTAGTTTTTTTAAAGGCATATTTTTTGACTGGCTGACAGATCTGCATTTCTCCTGAGTATTAAAGAGTCCTAGGAATCTTGTAACCAACTGAGTCACATTGTCATTAATCTTTTCAGGGGATCAGAAGTCAGGTGTGTATGTAATGTAAGATACATACAGTTGGTGGAACCCCATGACAGTTACCTGTTTCTCAGGGGAAGGAATAGAAGGCAAAAGATCAGTATTTTCCCACTTCTATCCAGATACAAGATATATAAGAGATGACTTTTAAAAGTATATGCTTCAATTATATGCTTCTCCCCTCTACTTAAGTGTACCACTTAAAAACACCCTACTCTTTCTGCAAAGTTTTAACTTCCCATTTTCCTATGAGATACCATCCACTTCTTGCCTTCATATGTTTCATTTACATCTTCACATTTATTACTGGACATATTTGCCAGCATATGTTACTCATTATATGCAAACAATATTGCTTCTAGAATTGTCATGACAACTGAAGTACATCCCTACCCTGACTGATCCCAAAACATATTGCTAAGGTACACTCCAATCCTACATATGTTTATTGAGAAGAAAGTCCCATTGAATGGAGTTTATTCTCCTTTAAGCTCAGAGAAATGTATTTTAGGCAGGTGATCAAATAGATGGGGTGAAGTGGATGATCTGTCCATTTCATTGATGTTGCTGATGTCAAGGCACAGGAGAAGGATTACAACTTGCCTTATGAAAATGACCCAAGTAGAACTTCTGCAAATATTTTTTTTCTGCAGAGCAAAAGAAGATATGAAGCTATTCTTCCTGTTACTGGTAATAGTATATTTTTAGATGGTAGAGTCATAGAGTATGCAATATTACATTCCATTACTTTTACAATAATATATTATTATTGTTTAAATAATATGCTATATGTGGTTTTTTATAATAATAATAATAATGATGATGATTTCTCATCTAGCTGTTTATAAAGTTTAGTCTTGTACTGGATCTACAGTTTTGTGTTATTCATTTTAATTTTTTAGCTATCTTTATGTAATCTAAAGAAATTGTTTTGGACAGGAGCGCTGATAAATTTATGCTGTAATATTTATTCAGGGATAGATAGATATAGATGACATAGATAGATATAGATATAGATACACACACACACATACACACACAAAATCTCACTTCTCTTGGGCTGTATCATATCAGTGGATGATCCACTTTACAAGACACAATCCTTTCCCATCCTGTCTTCCAGATATGTTGGGCTGCATTTTTTTGTCAGCCCCTTGTAGAATGATTAGTGGTCAGAGTTTAATGGATGTTATGATCAGAAACTTTCAAGGGCATTGCATTGAGAAAGGCTGCTGAAGAAAAATAGGCCTTACATGCAAAGCACATGTTAGGTGGCTGTTATTCTATCAAAGTTTATTGAGAACTTCAGAGGGTGACCTGTTTATTTATAAGAAAGGGTTCGCGACTGTGTGGAATTTAATTGAAAGGCAAACTAAAATGTACAATATGCAAAGTGGATATTTCACAGCACGTTACATTTATTTTGAACAGTGCCCTCTGGTAAAAGATAACAGGGCAGAGTTAGAGGGAGACACATACAAAGCAGAATAAAACAATAAAGCAATTTTAAAGACAACAAATTATGAAAAGGTAGATGATATTTTAAAAGGTCCAAAGCACAGTGTTAATACATCTCTGGTGCCAGGAGAAGCCGGAAAAGGTATATTATATTAGATTCTCTGATAAATTTGTGGCAGAGATGAGAACTGCATGAGTGCATGAGCCATAGTTCAGATTTTTATAAATTCCTCTGTATTATATAGAAAGCCTTGGGATTCTACACTTTTATTTTAAAAAAAGTGATTTAATGAAGTGGGTCTTATTTCCCAGTTAATGGATAGAGGATTGCAAAACTGGCCAGGCAGGTAATAACAATAATAATAAACTGTCAACATTAGGCATACTGAAGTCTAGAAGAAGGTTAGTAATGAATACATCAGAAAATTGAAAAAAAAATTAAAGTCCAAACTCAGTTGTGGAAATACTATCAAGGCGATTAATACTTGGATAATTCCAGTCATGAAATGTGTAGCTGGAACAACGGATTTGACTCAAACAAAACTAGAAGTCCTGGACAGGAAGCCCCCACAAAATAATCACAATGAATTATGTGCTTCAATCCATGCACTGATGTTGACAGAATCTACTTACCAAGGAACATAGGTAGGCATGGAATGTTGCAAGTCCACCAGACAATTGAAGAAAAAAAAAGGACATTGGAAAAATATCTGAAGAACAGTGATGCACTGAAGCTGGGGTATCATGAAGACTTACTGAACTACAAAGAGACCAAACTGGCCCATATGAAAGACCAAGTGAAGAATAAAAAACAGATATGGCAAGGCAAGTATATAGCCAGTATATTAAAAAGAAAAAAAACACACAGGAAAATTTGATAACAAGACTTGGAAAGGGCTAAGAGCAGGAAAGTTGGAGAAAGAGACCAAAGGGCTGAATCTGGCTTCACAAGACCATACCTTAATGTATATAAAGAGCCAAGGTGGCACAGTGGTTAGAGTGCAGCACTGCAGGCTACTTCGGCTTACTGCTAGCTGCAGTTCAGCAGTTCAAATCTCACCAGGCTCAAGGTTGATTCAACCTCCCATCCTTCTGAGGTGAGTAAAATGTGGACCTAGATTGTTGAGGGCAATATGCTGACTCTGTAAAGAGCTTAGAGATGGCTGTAAAAGCACTATGAAGCCGTATATAAGTCTACATGCTATTGCTATAAACCCAGAATTGAGAAGGCAGCAACAGACAGCAAATGGCATCTCTGCCAAGAAGCTTAATAAACAGTGGACCACCTAGTTAGGTGCTGCAAGAAGTTCACACTGATTGATTACTAACAATGACATGACAAAGTATCAACAACGATGTGTACCACTTGACTACAAGCAAAAACTGGTAGGACCATAGAATAGACAACGTAACAGAAAATGAAGAAGCTAAAGCACTCTAAGATTTCAACAGATAAGCATCTGTCACACAACACCCTAGATTTAGCAATTATTCAATAAGACAAAAATGTCCAGATAGTGGACATTCCAATATCTGGAGACAGCCAAACAGAAGAAAAAAAAACTGGGGGAAAAATCACAAAATATAAAGACCTGCAAATAGAATTAGAAGAACCATGGCAAAAGTTAATAGCAATAGATGCTATGGATGCAATCTCAATACCTCTGGAGTATAATGTGAACACCATTGGCATTAACAAAATCATCATTAGTCAATTGCAAAAGGCAGATTTACTTGGAGCAGCTTGCAGCCTGTAACAATACTGTCACCACCATCAAACAGCAACATCTCTATCCCAGATCCTTGGGAAGGACTCTTTAGGTGGATAAAAAATAATATCCAGTCTAAACATCTATATGACAAACAATGACAACAATAATAGGCACCTGGGATGCAATTCCAAAACAACTTGAGCACTAGTTGAACACCATTGACATTGACAAAATCAACATCAATCAATTGCAAAAGGGAGCTTTAGTTGGAAGAGCTTACAGCCTGCACTAATACCTTTAACAAACAACACCATCTGTCTATATGTGGTCCTTAGTAAGGGCCTGATAGATGGACAAAAACGCAAATCATGTCTATACGTCTGGCTGACTGTATGACAATAACAACAACAACAAAACAACAAAACAACAACAACAACAACAACAACAACAACAACAACAACAACAACCTGGCCATCAAAACTACGCGATTATGGATGAAACATGTAATAGTGATACCCATTGTCATTGGGGCACTTGGCACCACGTTGAACTTTACAAAATACATCAAAAAATTGCAGTTTCCTGCAATAACACCAAAGGAACTACAAAAAACTGTGCTACTCGAAACATTGTACATTTTAAGAAGATACTTGATTGATACCTAGGATGCTGGCAGTAACCTGTATCAACCATCAGCACCAGTCAATGATATTTGTGATACATTTTTAAATGTTCAGTTGACTGAGTTTCATGTTTAATGAATAAAATAGACATCAACAACAAAAATAATAGAGTTAGGGAGGAGAGATTGGCTCAAGAGCAGTAAAGAACAGAAATGCATGTTTCTCTTATGAACTCAGCTATCATTTTTGTAAGCAATAAGGATTATGAGATTAAGCACAAGCTTAGTGGGAAAGGTGGGTTTTATGTTAAGGTTGTAAGGAATAGACAGAGAAATGATATTGCTCAGGAAATGAAGACAAGAATTCTAAATAGTTATACTACTAAACTACAGATTTTCCTCAAAACTAGATTTAATTCAAGAATTTTAGTGTTGATAAAAAAAGTCAGGATAATTATTCTTTGCTTTCATGAATTAAAAGTAAGAAATAGGTATAGATCTGGGAGAAAAAACATTATCCTTTCTATTTAGAAAACACTAAATGTTAATGTGGGGTCTTTTAAACAGAAATGTTGCATGTATACAACTTCAGACTATCTGATGTTGGCTCTCAATTTGTGTGGAATATTGGAGTCTGCATTCCAAAGTGAGTAGGATTACCCGTGAATGTTTCAGTAAATTTAAGCGGGAGATGGATGGTAGCCTCAGCCTCATTCCCAGCTAATTTGAGATGGAAGCATTCACAAACTGAACTGTAAACTCTAAAAGAGTCTGCACACAATTTAAAGAAATTTAAAGAAACAAATCAGTAAGAGCAACAATAACATCCAGCCTTGCCTATTTTACATTAAAACCTTATCCATTCCAAAGTTAAGTGGGATTCCCCAAGCCACCAAACGGAATTTTTCATGGCACAATCCTTCATAAAGACATAGTCATCCTTCCCACTGAGATGAATGGAGAATCTGTTTCCAGCTGAGGACAACCATAAGAACATTGATGCTCATATAGTTCAAGACATGGAATAACTTCATGTCATGAGCACATCCTGGATCTACAGTATATGCATGATGAAAGAAGAGTGCAAAAAATTGTGGAAGGAGATGGAAATAAGACATGAATGCACAGTGCTAATTGTGTCTGTCAGTTGTCATCTCTCTCTCTCTCTCCCTCCATATCTATCTATCTATCTATCTATCTATCTATCTATCTATCTATCATCTATCTATCATCTATTTTCTCTCTATCATCTATCTATCTATCTATCTATCTATCTATCTATCTATCTATCTATCATCTATCATCTATCTATCATCTATTTTCTCTCTATCATCTATCTATCTATCTATCTATCTATCTATCTATCTATCTATCTGTCATCTAAAAATTCCCTTCTTATCCCTATAGATGGTATGTGTCTTCCTCCATCTTGAGTCCTCTATCAATGGCCTGAGAGTTCGAGGGTTCCGCACAATACCTCCTAACTTTGCACTCTTCTAAACAGAGAGCTCTGAGGTTCTTGGGATCAGTTGGAGCCACTCTCCCATTTTAGGAGTCACAGGCCAAATGCTTGTACTACCCCTGGGACCACTTTGATCTTTACATTCCACTTCCTCTCTAGTTCCTCCTTCAGACCCTGGTACTTCTCCAGCTTCTCATACTCCTCCTTCCTAATGTTGCTGTTACTTGGCACAGCTATATTCTGAGTGGTTGGCTCTACAGCCATGGTTGTACTTATTGCGTACTTATTGGGAACCATGGTTTTGGATCTGGGCATGTTCCGGATCGATTCAGTGTAGCAGATGCCTTGCATTGCACCATCAATAGCTGAAGGAAATTCTGTAGTGTTCTCATTCATTGGCCAAATAATCTTGAAGATTCAGAAGTGTTGTAAAGCTTGATCCACTTGCTTGAGTAACAGAAGTTTGTGGGCAGCTTTATTCAACAGCTGGCATTCATTGTGCATCTGCCTGGCTACTTTGGTGAGGCTTACGTAACTAAAGAACTTGAAGATTTGTGCTAAATGTTTTTAGCTATCTAAGTAATTTTATTCCATGTGATGAGATGACTCACCTGCTCGAAACCCAGCATGAACTGTAGTGGAACTGAGCAACCTCTCAGCTGGTTGTAGAAAAATATGTCACATGACTCTAAGTATACTCAGAAATAGGTTCCTGTTGCTTTCAGTAATGCTTACTCTCAACTAAGCATGTGGAGAAGTTAAAGAATGCGAGGAAGGAATTTCTATACCTTTAATTGAAAATAACTGGGTTTTATTCAAATAATAATAGCACACATTACATCTTGTTATGAGGGTGTTGGAAGTAAAATCAGATTATTTGCATACACTTCAGTGTCAGATGAACAATGTGCAAAATCTGTAATTAAACTTGGGTTCATTCAAAATAATTATTTCATTGTTTTCCAGAACTTGGAATGCTTCCATTAATTACTGGTTTCTTTTCTTTTATTTATAGATCCTTGTAAATGTGGGCAATTTCTTTACATTGGAGTCTGTGTTTGTAGCACCGAGAAAAGGAATATACAGTTTTAATTTTCATGTAATTAAAGTCTACCAGAGCCAAACAATTCAGGTATGTTGAATTAAAAAATAATCTTTGAGGCTAGCATGGTTAATGTTTCTGTCTTTCCTTCTGTCTTTCCTTCTTTCCTTCTTTCCTTTTTTCCTTTTTTCCTTCTTTCCTTCCTCCCTCCCTCCCCCTCTATCATACTTATATTGGATATTAGCTTTAGTCTAAAAGCATCATGTCGTAGGTTATTAAAAATATATAACATATCAAAAGAATCCAATATAAACATGAATGAAACAATACAGAGAGCTACTGGTAAGAAAGACTAATAGATTTTAACAGAGAAATCAGATTACAGTCTTACATGCCCATTCTAGATATGGCAGCTTTTCCAAAATGACCCAAGTTGAGTTTCATGTCACAATTTCTTCATAACTCACTCATCAAAGAGCATTAAATACCAGGAATGCAATGCAGCCAAAATTAAGTTGGCACAGCTTCTCTGTATACTCTTTCTAGAGTCTAAACATCCTTTATATTGTGGCGACCAAAGCTGGATGCAATAGTCCAAGTGTGGCCTTAAGAAGGCATTAGAAAGCTGAACTAACACTTTGCATCACCTTGAAAAGCAGTACACGCATCTAAGAAATATTTTATAAAACATTATGCAGAGAGCTTGTCTATATCTAAAGGCATCAGACCCTAAAAATTTAGAAAGAACCTGTTGAGATTCTTGTAAGCAATTTCCTTTGTTGTTCTTCACCTATAGAAAAGACATTTTGCCAAACTAAAGCAGACTACGTGCACCTTAAAACATATACTCTGGAAACTATTAGGGAGCAGCTGTCTTCACCCTCTCTCTCTCCCACACTAAATTACACTTTTCTTGCTTCTCTGAAATGTACTCCTGCCTCCTGGGAATTCAGAAACCATTCCATCAGGATACCAGTGTGTTATTTCTTTCTGTAGCTCTGCATAGCAACCTGAGCAACTGTAAGATCTGTGGAAACTCCCAGAAGTCTTAACAATGGCCATGCGGAGTGGGGAATTTTGGGAGTTGAAGTCCATATGTGCTAAATATGTCTTTTTTACAAAACACTGATTTATAGGAACAGAGGTAAATAATAAAAGGCCACCCCAATTTATATTTATATAAAAGATATAACTTACATAATTTGGAAAACCTCAATACAATGCAGATTTTAAAAGTTCAAAATGCAACGTTAAAATCTGAAATGTTACAGAAAAGAAGGTAGATTATTATACTATTACTAGAATTGTTAAAATTTATAGAAGGCAAATATTGAATAGTGAATTACAAAAGCAGAATATATATGCTGATTAGTGGTGGGTTTCAAAATTTTTTACTACCAGTTCTGTGGGTGTGGCTTGGTGGGCGTGGCTTGGTGGGCATAGCAGGGGAAGGATACTGTAAAATCTCCATTCCCACCCCACTCCAGGGGAAGGATACTGTAAAATCTCCATTCCCACACCACTCCGGGGGAAGGTTACTGCAAAATCCCCATTTCCTCCCAATCAGCTGGGAATTGGGAGGCAGAGAATAGATGGGGGCGGGGCCAGTCAGAATGTTTACTATTGGTTCTCCAAATTACTGAAAATTTCCGCTACCGGTTCTCCAGAACTGGGGAGAACCTGCTGAAAACCCACCTCTGATGCTGATATGGAAAGCTGTAAAATTATATTACATTGTTGTGTTGCTTGTGTTTTTTATTTATTTGTATTTGTATTTGTTTTCTTTCCCCCCTTTTTTTTTCTTTTGTACTTATGTTTTTTTTAAAGTTGGAAAATGTTCAATAAAAACAATTTTTAGAAGAAAAGAAAAGAAAAGAAAGTAGAGCTTTAGTTGGAAGAGCTGCAAATTGCCAAGCAAACTATCCTTAACTGCATGAGTGCATAGATAAGTATGGCTGGGAATGTTCCTTTAGTCTCACTGGTCCTAAATAATTATAGTCTTTACAGCTCAGCACCAAAACTTTGAACTAGGGCCAGAAATGGACAGGAAATAATTGTGGCACAACTGTGATGGTATAACAATTTTGCATGAAACATCATTGGCTAGTGATAAATGTTCTCAAGAATGAATTTTTAAGCAAAGATATGTAGGGTTGAGTCATAACAAATCTATAGCAATGTACCAGAAATTCTTACAGAAAATAACATTAGGATTTCAGATCATTTCCCTTGAAATATGAAGCCAGCTTTCTAAGATGATGTCATATACTTTTGTATGTTTAGAAGGCACAAAGCGAGACCATGTTCATGAAGTTGGTTTGTTTTGGACCCCTGGCCGAAATGACTTGCCTCCAGAAGTTGTGGATGTTTTTTTTTTTTTAATTTGATTTATATGCCACCCTTCTCCGGAGACTCAGGGCGGCTTACAATGCGTTAAGCAATAACCTTCATACTTTTGTATATTTATACAAAGTCAGCTTATTGCCCCCACAAACTGGGTCCTCAATTTACCCACCTTAGAAAGGATGGAAGGCTGAGTCAACTTTGAGCCTGGGGAGATTCGAACATGCAGTAATTGCAGGCAGCTGAATGTTAATAACAGGCTATAACAGGCTATTAGTCTGCTGCGCCACCAGGCTCAGTGATGTTCCAACACTGGAGGTTTTTAAGAAGTGGTATAGGGTTTCTTGCTTGAGCAGGGGCTTGGATTAGAAGACTTTCAAGGTCCCTTTCAAATCTGTTGTACTGTTGGCTACTCACTTATGTGTAGTCCATTGTTTTCCAGGAGCCAAGAAGTTATAAAGGCAGTGATTATACTTTGAGAGATTGCTAGACCTTTTTTTGTGTGATGGTAGTTTAAAAGCCTCTTTCATTTCTACTTCAGAATCATTGCAGACGATAAGCATCATGGTGGAAGACATACTAAATACTAGTTGTGGGCTTCCCTTTTAAACTCCTTATATTTCTGCAACCAACTGCCTCTTAAAAAAAAAAAGAAAAAGACAAGATGAGCTATGATAAGGAGGTGGAACGGCATCTGGGGAAATGAATGGTCAACAGAGCATACCTCTCCTAGGCTTATAATGCCTATCTTCATTTCGCTGAATATATTACTGCAATAGCTCGAGAGCAATTTCATTGTAATCTGTTCCTGCATTGCCTGAGCTCATAGTCTACAGCCTATGCCTCAGAAATGGTGAGAGTTGAAGTTAGCAAGGCATGAAGCCTGGAAATAGAGAATTCCTTTATGAAAGCATTAAGCAGGTGGCCATAACAACCCATTTTGAGAAAAGCGTGGCTTCCCTCCTCTGCAAGGGAGAAAGAAATTCAGGGTTTTTTCAAATCATGCATATACAGGTAATCCTTGACTTACAACAGTCTGTTTCGTGACTATTACCACAGCACTGAAAAAAGTGACTTAAGACCATTTTACACATGTATGGCCATTGCAGCATCCCCTATGGTCATGTGATTTACATTCAGATGCTCAACAACTACCCTGTTTCCCCAAAAATAAGACCCAACCGGAAAATAAGGCCTAGCATGATTTTTCAGGATGCTCGTAATATAAGTCTTACCTCCCAAATAAGGCCCAGTTAAGATCGTCAGCAAACGGAGGCGTTTAGCACTTTATTTTCACCAAAATAAGACCTAATTGGAAAGTAAGCCATAATGTATCTTTTGGACCCAGTCTTATTTTGGGAAAACACGGTAGTTCATGTATGTGAAAATTGCAGTGTCCCGGGATCATGCGATCAGCTTTAGTGACTTTTTGACAAGGAAAATCAATGGGGGAAGCCAAGATTCATTTAACAACCATGTTACTTACCTAACAGCTGCAGTGATTCACTTAACAAACATGGCAAGAAAAGTTGTACAATGGGGCAAAACTCACTTAACAAATTTCTCTCCTATCAATATAAATTTTGGGCTCAGTTGTGCTCGTAAATTGAGGACTACTTGTATACATGTAATTCGACTCTTAGTTTGATAGAGGATGCTTTTCTATCCTTTAAGTTGGGTGACAACAATAAAGACATTTTATATATTCAAGCTGAATCTTAACTTTTCTCTGAGTGCAACAGGATCTGGCAAGAGCTTTTGCAGGTATTCGAGGGCTGCATTGACAGGGCTACAGCTCTCCTCAGGCCTCGTGAAATCCAGAAGGTTCTGACAGATTCTGGAGAACCGGTAGCGGAAATTTTGGGTAGTTCAGATAACTGGCAAATACCACCTCTGGCTGGCCCCAGAGTGGGGTGGGAATGGAGATTTTGCAATATCCTTCCCCCAGGAGTGGGGTGGGAATGGAGATTTTGCAGTATCCTTCCCATGCCACGCCCACCAAGCCACGCCCACCAAGCCACACCATGCCCATCAAGCTACATCCACAGAACCGGTAGTAAATTTTTTTTGATTTCATCACTGTATATATATGGATGACTTTGAGCCAATCACTAGGAGACTGTGAATGCTAATCCTGCCTTAGGCATGAAAGCCTGTTGAGTGACTTTGAGCCAATCACTAGGAGGTTGTGAGTTCTAGTCCTGCTTTAGGCATGAATGCCAGGTGGGTGACTTTGGGCCAGCCACTCTCTCAGCCCAATCCAAGGTTGTTGTTGTGAGGAAAATAGGAGGAGGAAGGAGTATTAAGTATGTTTGCTGCCTTAAGTTATTAATAAAGTAATGAGTAGAATAAAAAATGAATACATTAATAAAATAAATAGAACCCCTGGGAAGCCCCTCCATTCCCCTGGCATTATACCTCCGAGACATCTGCAGCATAAATTCAAAGAATGCAGCTGAAACTACACAATGAAAGCTCAATCTGCTTTACAATCTCCTTTACAATCCTTAAAAAAAAAAAAAAAGTTGGGACTTTGAATACCCTCTTCTCCAGTTCTTACTATACTATACTAGACTTTATTTATTTGTTTTATTTATTTATTTATTTATTTGTTTGTTTATTTATTTATTTATTTATTTATTTATTTGTTTATTTATTTGTTTGTCAAGCGTGTATTAGATAACAGATCTAAGTATAAACTTGATTATGAATACATGAAATGGATACAAATAAAAGGGAATATTAGGACAGGGACGGTAGGCATGCTGGTGCGCTTATGCACGCCCCTTAAAGACCTCATAGGAATGGGGTGAGGTCGAAAGTAGACAGCCTAAGGTTAAAGCTTTGGGGGTTTGGGGAAGAAACCACAGAGTCAGGTAATGCATTCCAGGCATTGTCCACTCTGTTTCTGAAGTTGTATTTTCTGCAATCAAGTTTGGAGTGGTTTACCTTGAGTTTGTATCTATTGTGTGCTTGTGTATTGTTGTGGTTGAAGCTGAAGTAATCATTGACAGGTAGGACATTTTAGCAGATAATTTTATGTACTACGCTTAGGTTGGACCGAAGACGGCAATGTTCTAAATTCTCTAAGCCCAAAATTTCAAGTTGATGGCATAAGGTTATTCTGTTGCGAGCAGAAGAGTGGAGGACACTTCTCGTGAAATATCTCTGGACTCGTTTGATTGTATTAATGTCCAATATGCAGTGCGGGTTCCAGACAGATGAGCTGTATTCAAGAATTGGTCTAGCAAAAGTTTTGTATGTCCTAGTTTGCAGTTCAAAATTACCAGAGATGAAGATATGCAAGATAAGGTTAACAACTCTTAATGCTTTTTTAGCAATGCTGTTACAGTGAGCTCTGGCATCTAGAGCATTTGAGATGAGTACTCCAAGGTCCTTGACAGAGTGAGGGTCATTTATGAGGTCGTATCCGCCCAGCTTGAATTTTGTGTTCTGATTTTTTTTTTTTGCCAGTGTGTAAGACAGAGTATTTGTTGGTTGAGATGTGAAGTTGCCAATTGTTTGACCGTTCTGATTATATTATACTATATTATACTCTCTCTCTCTCTCTCTCTCTCTCTCTCTCTCTCTCTCTCTCTCTCTCTCTCTCTCTCTGTGTGTGTGTGTGTATGTTTTTCCTCTAGCCAGGTTTTTCCTACGTAACCAAGGTTTTTCTGCAGCCCTAGCTCAATGGAATCACATCCACTCGATTCTGGGCTTTTTTCTTTCTGGCAGCCAGCAAGTTCTTGCTGCCAGGTGAGAGACTTATATAGATCTATTTCTGGCTCATTAGCCATCATACAATTTACAACATGCAATTTTTAAGTCAATCTAATTAATTCTTTCCACTCCTGATGTTTGTGCTTTGGAAACTACTTTTCCACACAAAAAAAAAGAAATGGGATCCAAATATATATGTTTCCTTGCAGAAAGAACAAGTGTTCAGGAAAGGCATTTTCCAGTGGAAGGTCAGCTGGGGGTTTATTTATTTATTTAGCGTATGGCAAATACATGGACTTATAGTGATTCAAATGTTAATGTCCAGTCCACCCAGCCATTCAAGGACAGGGTGAAAAAAATCAGACATTGGGCCAGTGTAAGCTCTTGACGGACATTCAGACACAATGTGATGGATATTTTATCAAGGAGCACCACAGTCACACAGAGAGGTAGAGACAAGACCCCACTTAAACAATGAGTCCTGGCAGACACCATGTTGGGCATGGATCCTGTTCAGAGTTGACTAACGCTGGTGAGGAAGGTCAAAATCTGGGACCTTTTGTGTAGGGTCATCTATGTAACTGCCTTTTATCTGGGTGTTCAGCAGCCCATTTGGCTTTCCACTGTGTGTTGATGTCAAAGTTGTTAGACAGCTGTTGAGCAAGTGCCAGAGAGGGCTTCCTGGATTTAAGCCTTTGGGGGTGAAGGGGTTAAATGCTATTTTCTATCCTTTCTCCAGTTCAAATAGAGAAACTTAATGGAATGTAATATCTAATTTGGGACTCAGCATCATCAGTATAGAAGCCATTTTAATGTATGTAGGATGCAATGGGATTTGTTAATTTTCCAGATGATTATCTGATGATTGAATAAATATGTATTTAAAAGATCAATTAGCATATCATACAGATGCTCACATTTCCCCCCGTCTCAGAAAAATTGCAGTCCAATTCCAACTATTCTCCTTGTGCCTGAAATTGTGTTGTTATTGGTCACAGCTAAGAGGTGTAAATAGTTCTTTGCACATGAGGATTTCATACATGAAAGCATATATAATATTCTCTTACTTTAGCCAGTGAAGGATGACTTGATGCAATCTGCAAATTAGCTCTCATGTAGAAACCCATACAAATCTTTAAATATTTATACCATACTATTCATGAGGGTGTTTTTTTTTCAATGATTGCTATATTCTGTGGTTTTCTGTTTATGTGTGTGTATACACACACACATATATGTATTTATATTGTTTTAAAATTTGTCTTAATTGCCCAGAATCATGTTAGTAGGATGGGTAGTCATATCAATCAATCAATCAATCAATCAATGAGACCCTAGAGTTGGTTTTCACCAATTCTAATTCTGAATGTGACAAAATGAGAACATTATTAAAAATGAGAAAAGTCACATGAATAGTATTTAATTTCACTGAATAGAGTTCAGCTTTTTTGTAGTCCCATTCACTTCTTCACACTGGGCTATATTTTGTTTCCCAGCATTACATCCCAAAACTATGTATGTCATTGGCTTCATATTTCTTTCCAGCAATACCTGGAAAATTACTGCAATGAATTTGCCTAGTTTTTTCGAAAAGGAAATAACATGTGTGGAATATAATGATTCCCAGGATCTGCCCACTTTTTTTTTTCATATGCCTATGCAGATACATAGCAATAGCAATAGCACTTAGACTTATATACCACTTCACAGTGCTTTACCGCCCTCTCTAAGTGGTTTACAGAGTTAGCATATTGCCCCCACAAGTCTGGGTCCTCATTTTACCCACCTCAGAAGGATGGAAGGCTGAGTCAACCTTGTCAAATTTCAGGCAACCGGAAGTCAGCAGAAGTAGCCTGCAGTAGCATGCAATCTAATCCAGTTAATGCTTTGGCTGTGTTTTAATTTTTGGAATCATGTTGCATTTTTCTTACAAAAAATAATTATATTTGACTTAATAATAATATAATTGTAGCAGACAAATATGCCATGGGCAGTGGCCACCAGAGATATGGTCCGTTAGCCAAATTTGGCTATATGAAGATCTGTAAATATTGCCTTCCCTGCTCTACTCCACATCAAAATAATGGAATGATTATACAAAGCTATTTATTTAAGTGATGGATAGCAACTTCATTAACTATAGAAGGATCTGCTAAAGAATGCATAATTAAAAGCAAATAGCATTAGTCAAGGATTGGTAATTCCTTGAGATCCCACTGAGTGATTCTATCTACAGTAGTCCTTGACTTAGGAACACAGTTGGGATCAAAACTTCTGTTGCTAAATGATATGGTTGTTAAGTGAATCACACCTGATCTTAAGACCTCTTTTTCTGCAGTATAATCAGCTAGAATGGTCCAGATCCTGTTGATCAAACTATGTCACCCAAGAAGTCCAGGGAAGTCTTGGTCATGATGCCTTTCCTTTGGCATCTCCCTAGAGCAGAGATATCAAACTTGATTTCATTGAGGGCCGCTTGAGGGTTGTGTTCAACCTTGGGGGGCCATGGTGGGCGTGGCCATAGTGGGCATTGCCAGCTCGACATCACTCATGTCAGGGGCACCTGTGGCGGCCCGAGTGCTCTGCCAATGAAAAGGGGCTCCCAAGGTCCATTTTTGGCTGTGACAGCCTCCTGCAACACTTTGCCAGGGAAAATGGACCTCAGGAGGGCTGCCTGCAGCCCTCCCAACCTCTTTGCTGACAGAAGCACCGTGGGCCGGTTCTTCACTGTTTAAGGGTGGCCCCGGAGGCCAGATCTAAACACCCCCCAGGCCTCAATTTTGACACCCCTGCCCTAGAGCATCACCCCAGAAACCAGCATGGCCTCTACCTTGATTATTTTAATGATGCTTTTCCTCCAGACATTGCATTGAAAATAATGCGAATATTCGCATTATAGGTGAATATAAGCCCCTTTAGGGTTCAGATGAATTTTTTTCTTCCAGGATGCACATTGTTCTGTTCTCAATTTTGCTTGGTTTTCATTGCTTTTAATACTGTACCCAAACCAAAGTCTTCTGAAGTTGGGTAGACTTCTCTATTAAATAAGTATGAGAGGATGAAACAGATTTTTCTGAATCTATTTCAGGGTTTTATTTTGGGATATGAGACTGCTTTTATATCTCACAAATGATTTGTTCTGGAGACTCAATTTTATTCCTTCTCTTGGATAGTTTTGATATAATTGGCCATGGTATCCTTCCAGGCCATCAGAGTTGGGTTTTGGATGTTCAGTATCACAATAGTGTCACAAATGTGCTTAGGAAGAGATGCTTAGAAGCATAGAAGAAATCAGAATCCTTGAAGACCACCACCTCCTCCTCCTCCTCCTGCTCCTGCTCCTCTTCCTTCCATATCCATCATCGGATGTTGGCGATCATGTTGGCGATCCTATTATTATCAACATCCACATGAAAAAGTGCTGTTGAGTTTTGTCCAAACTAGTCCCTTAGGTTTTGAAGCCATGATGTCCTTTTTCTGCCTGGGCTTCATTTGTCTTCAATCTTTCCTTGAACACTGCCTAATCTTAATAATAGGCAAGATGAGGATAAATAAATTGTAATTAAACCTAGATAAGATAGAGATTCCGTTGATAAGGAGAAAGTCACACACTCACCAGAAAGGGCAGACTTAATGCAGGGTGTTTTCTGGAAATTTACCAATGTCTGGAATTTGTAGTTAGTGCAAAAGTGCAGCAGGCAAGCTGCTTGTTGTTGATTGTTGCAAGATACTGGAATCCTATGTTACCTTATACTAAAATGTCTCCTGGCTACCATTTAATTACTGTGCTCAGTTTAAATGCTGGTGTTGACCTTTCAAGCTCTAAATGACTTTGGACATGTTTGTTTATGGGATTACTTCTCCCTGATATTACAGTATGAAGGCTCTTTTGAGTATGCCATCCTTACCAGAAACTTGACTGCTTAGTTTACAGACAAGGGGTTTCTTCTGTGTGACTTTCAGCTTTAAGGAAATGCAATTGTCTCTCACTTTTTCTCAATGTGTAAGAAAATGATAAAATGTTTTGCTTAGCTACTGTTTCTTCGAACGATTATTTCTCATGTTGGTTTGGTTTTACATTTTTTTGTATTTTGTAGTCTGCTTCTTTCATGGTGGTGAATTGCCCTGAGAGTTGGAATAAACAGAAAGGTGGGATACATATCCAGGAAGAAAGGAAACAAAGCTTTGAAGGGATTAGGTACATATTTATATGCAATTGGCCTTCAGTTGGTGAACAGTTTCCATGAGTGAAATTGGAACGGACCAATTCTGGGCTCTTTTGCATTCCTGCTCCCTCTTCTTAAAATGTGCTTGGAAGTTTACCCTTCCTCTGTAGATTCCAGATGCAATACATGGTTGAGTACGACTATTTCCATAACCTATTATATCACTTTTTCTAAAAAATAGAATAGAATAGAATAGAATAGAATAGAATAGAATAGAATAGAATAGAATAACAGAGTTGGAAGGGACCTTGGAGGTCTTCTAGTCCAACCCTCTGCTTAGGCAGGAAACCTACACCACTTCAGACAAGTGATTATCCAACATCTTCTTAAAATTTTTCCATGTTGGAGCATTCACAACTTCTGGAGACAAGTTGTTCCACTGATTAATTGTTCTAACTGTCAGGAAATTTCTCCTTAGTTTTAAGTTGCTTCTCTCCTTGATTAGTTACCACCCATTGATTCTTGTCCTGCCCTCAGGTGCTTTGGAGAATAGTTTGATTCCCTCTTCTTTGTGGCAACACCTGAGATACTGGAACACTGCTATTATGTCTCCCCTAGTCCTTCTTTTTATTAAACTAGACATACCCAGTTCCTGCAACCGTTCTTCATATGTTTTAGCCTCCAGTCCCCTAATCATCTTTGTTGCTCTTCTCTGCACTCTTTCTAAAGTCTCAACATCTTTTTTACATCGTGGCGACCAAAACTGGATGCAGTATTCCAAGTGTGGCCTTACCAAGGCATTATAAAGTAGTATTAACACTTCATGTGATCTTGATTCTATCCCTCTGTTTATGCAGCCTAGAAATGTATTGGCTTTTTTGGCAGCTGCTGCACACTGCTGGCTCATATTTAAATGGTTGTCCACTAAGACTCCAAGATCCCTTTCACATTACTACTATTGAGCAAGATACCACATATTCTGTATCTGTGCATTTTGTTTTTCTTGCCTAAATGTAGAATCTTACTTTTTTCACCATTGAATTTCATTTTGTTAGATAGTGCCCAATGTTCAAGTCTGTCAAGATCCTTCGGTAAAAAATGATCTTGCCTTCTGTTAATTACTGTTTTGCTTTCAAGAATTAGGTATTCACTGTTTAGTTTCACTGTCATCTTTCATTCCTAACCCTGATGAATTTAGATTCTGTTATAAGTTTGCATGTCATGGATATTGGCTCTTCTGATTCCATTTTTATTTATCCCACCAATGCTGCATATTATATTAGTTTGTTTAATGGTTTATTTCTCCATTTTTCCACTTTGTAAAATAAAGCTTTCTTGCCTTTTATACTTTCCTTTTTTTTTATTGGCATCATTTTAAAACTGTTTATGCCTTTTCTAGTCTGCATTGTGTATTTCATTTGAACTCCTGTTATGTTTAAAATAATTTCTAAGCTCCCTGAAGCAGTCTTACATTTCTGTCTGTTCCTTTTATATGCCATCTAGTTAAACTTCTCCTTTTAAAGAAAAAAAAAAGCTTCCATTTGAAATTAAATAAGATTCTTTTGAACTTTCTGGGCTTTTTTCCAATTCCCTAAGATGTTGCATTTGCTACTATTTCACTATTTCATGGAAATTCAGTGATGCTTACAACTTGTCTCCAATTTGGGAATAATTTAAGATTATATCAAGAGTCATCTCCTCTGCTGCGCTTGCTGCTCACTTATTTGGCAGTTTGTCCACTGAACCAAGTGAGACTTATTTCTGGGAAATAAATACAGAAGCTTGCAAAATTAGTATTGCAAGGCATAATAATTCATCAAATCTACAACAGTTGAGAAGAGTCCAGTTCAATGTTAAACATGAATATGTCTGCTGCTCTACCTTGTAGGAATGATCTAAATTTGTATTTAGCCCGTTAGTTTAAGAGTCACTAAGGTAATTGATTCTTAAAATATTTTCAGTTCATCTTCCTTTGATAATTCAGAACAGAAGAAACTGATTTACATCAAGTCTATTAGTTCAACTAATTGCTGGCAGACTGTAGTACCCGATTGGCCTTCATTGAACTTTTAAAAACTTAGCAGGGTTAGATCTAGTTAGATCTCTCCCTCCCTCCCTCCCTCTCTCTCATTTATCTATCATCTATCATCTTCCTTTCCTTTCCTTTCCTTTCCTTTCCTTTCCTTTCCTTTCCTTTCCTTTCCTTTCCTTTCCTTTCCTTTCCTTTCCTTTCCTTTCCTTTCCTTTCCTTCCCTTCCCTTCCCTTCCCTTCCCTTCCCTTCCCTTCCCTTCCCTTCCCTTCTTCTTTTCCTTTCCTTTCTCTTCCCTTCCCTTCCTCCTTCTTCTTCTCTTTCACCCTTCCATCTTTCCTTCTCTCCCCTTTTATTTCTTCCAATTTATATAGCTACCCATCTTGGAAGCAAGCAACTCAACCATTGCAACTCTGGGTAGTGTACAACAGAGCTAAAAACAGTTAATAAATACATGAAAAATATAAAATCCAAAGTAAAACAAAGAATAATAGACAAAGGGCTATTAAAAATAAAGGAGCCACCTGCATAATTCTGTGACTTAAACTTTTTCTAAGTTATGCTTTGTTTGGCTATAATTTGTGAAATGAAACTCAGTCAGCTGTGCTTACACAACACAGTAAGGCTAAGCTTTACGAAATATTTTGACTGAGTTTCCAGAATATGCTAAACCAATTTATGGCTCACTGACACAGATTACTAAAGTGTTTTTTTTCTTCCAAAACTATGGGACTTTGTGGCTTCCTATTACCAGAATTTGTGGCTCCCTATTACCAGAATAATGTACTGCAGTATGGTTTATCTATGAATCATCTTCTATTGATTTTCACTGCACTACCAGTTTGTGATTAAATAAAGATATCTATAGACTCTTTAGTATTGAGTGTTCTGCTTCATGTGATCTTAAGCTTTCTAAAATTAAAATATAACTGTTTTATTTGTCATTTATTTGTTCGGCTATGCAAGTTTTCATATATGTATGTGTGTATGTGTGTGTGTATGTGTGTGTGTGTATCAATTTTATATTTTGTTGATAAAGAAATAAAGGGAGACTAGTATAGATCTATTTCAAGCTATTTAGCTCTCATCAGCTAGCCATACCCTTACTTGGATTCAAACTTGGGCTGCCTGCATGTTAGGCAGTTGTATTAATCTCTGAGCCACAAATTCTTCTCCCTTCATCAGCTTGAGTCAGGGGAGAGATTAAGTGAATGGTTAATTGTTAAATGGTTAAGTGGTTTGTCATGAATGCGACTGCTTGAGGGCTCCTGGATTGGAGCTGAAAGGCAAAAGGAATGCAGTGCGCTCCCTCCCACATGCCATATAATATATAAATATAAAACCATATATATATATAAAACGTGTGTGTGTGTGTGTATTACATTTTTACTGAGGAACCTTTTCCCTGCATTATCTTTATATGCTGTTGATGGCAGATGTAGCACAGCGTATGTGTGTAAATTTGTCTATGCATTTCATGAACATATTAGTAAGAGGGCTGTTTTGCAATTTTTCAAAAATCAAACACCCATGGAAGAATGAATTTTGGGGGAAAATGTTGATGCAGCAAGAATTGAAACTGATTAAGGAGAATATTTGTAGCTCAGGGTTGAAATGAGGGGTCCTTGGTGTCCGCTGAAGATTTCTTTAGAGGTGCTGAGATTGAAGTTCCAAAATTCCTTGCCAACATGATGGTTGGGGAATTCTGGCAACTGAGTTCCAACATATTCCTTTTCTAATCTACTAGATATATTTATTTTATTTATTTCTATCCCGCTTTTATTACTTTAACAAATAATTCAAGACAGTGAACATATCCAATGTATTTTCCTCCTTCTTTTGTCACACAACAACCCTACGAGGTAAGTTGGGCTGAGAGAAAGTGACCAGCCCAAAATCAGCCAGTTGGCTTTCATAGATAAGAAAGGACTTGAACTGACGGTTTCTGGCTTTCTAGCCTAATGCTTGTACTACAAGGCCAAACTGGCTCTCCTGAGAGATTCTAGAATATGGCTACTCTTCCCCTCTTCCCCTCTCCCCCATCCTGCTTGGGTCTGCCCAGTCTTTTAATTTGGGCTTTTCTCTGATGGTATTTACTGTTTCCTCTCTGGAAAACTATAATGCCAAAATTTTCTTAAGACTTTTAAAAGAATAAAAAGATAAATGTATTCCCTGTCCAGTCGTTTCTGACTTTAGAGGGCAGTACTCATCTCTGTTTCCTAGTTGAGGCAATCAACATCATCCAAAGACATGTTGCCAACATGATTAAATGCCAGGGCACACGGAATGCTGTTACTTTCCCACCAAAGTGGTACCTATTTATCTACTTGCATTTGCATGCTTTCGAACGGTTAGTTGGCAGGAGCTGGAACAAGAATGGGAGGTAACAAACTTGCATAAACTTGGGTTTTGATCAGCCAACCTTTGGGTCAAGAAGCCCAGTATCTTTACCCAGGGGTCCCCAACCCCCCTGGCTGTGGCCCACTACTGGGCTGTGAGCTGTTCAGAACTGGGCCACAGAAGCGATGGACATGTGTGTGTGTGTGTGTGCTCCATTTTTCCGGAAGGTGCACATGCCCACCACTACCACAAATGAAGCTCTGTGTGTGCACTTGCTGACCACTTGCACAGAACCATCATTTCACCATCTCCTGCTGGTCCACAAAGCCAGAAAGATTGGGGAACTCCGTCTTAACCTCTAGGCCACCATACCCTCCTTTAAAAAGATAGCATGCCATTTTTGCTTTGAATTCAAATTACACAAAGCAAATTCCAGTTGAACATCAGGAAAAGATTCTATAAAGGGTCAACAATCAAAGCAAATGGTGGGTTGCTTTTATCATGATAGATTCAAAGAGGTAGGTAGCTATTTGTCACAGAATCTTAATTTAGATGTCTGCATGGAATGCGGGATGATTTAGATTTGGTATGTCTTCTAATTCTATAATGATATTATCATATGGGAAGCTTTCCACAGTGAGCATAAGAATCTAAGAAAAGCTCTGCTGGATCTCATGTCCACACATCCCTATTAGATTTCCACTTACCCATCAGTTTACAATATGCACACGTGGAGATAGATGAATCTAATTATCTTGATAGGAAGATAAATGAACCAAGGTATAATTTAATCGTTGCACATGTACAGTTGCACATCTGAGTAACTGTTAAGGAGCTATTGAAAAAGTAGAGGAAGGCAAGCGAAGTATAGCATGCCAGTGTTTAGGTTCATTTTATAGTTTTCCTAAATAACATTGAGACCCTAGCTAAAGCACAGTACAATAGCAACATGGAAGGAGGAATATGCTGGGAATGACCGAGAGATGTGCCTTCTCGGTCCTAGATCTTGCCCTTTGGAACATCCACTCTTCAGAGGTTAGGTTGACTTTAATCTTGTTGGCCTTTCGTAACGCCATGAAAACCTGGTTATGTGACCAGGTTTGGGGCCCTGAGGATGCTAATGGTTTGTTTCATGGCTGTATTAATATCTATGGCAATAGTTTATGGCATATTTATTTATTTATTTATTTATTTATTTATTTATTTATTTATTTATTTATTTAAATTTTTATACCGCCCCCTCTCCCGAAGGACTCGGGGCGGTGAACAGCCAAAATTAAAAACACACAATACAAACATTAAAATACTTTAAAATGAAATTAAATTTATCATTGGCTTCCCCAATTTAAAACCCCTTATCCATAAAATTCCCCAATTAAAAGATTTTTAACCTAGCCCGGCTTGCTGAAATAAAAAAGCCTTTGGCGGAAGGTCCAGAGGTCCGGGATCAGTCGTATCCCTGGGGGTAGCTCATTCCAGAGGGCGGGTGCCCCAACAGAGAAGGCTCTTCCCTGGGGGGTCGCCAGCCGACATTGCTAGAAAATATATATTTTCTAATGTTTTAATGGTTTTTTTTTTATGATATATTCCACCCAGAGTCACTTCTTGATATGGATGACTATGGAAATCAAATAAATATTCTTTCAGTCCCACAACCAATTTGCTGTCTGTCTTTCTATTTCCATCCTTCCCACATTCAATTTACCTAATTGTTTATTTCTGCTACTTCTGAAAAGATGTTGAATTTGGCAAACAGTGTCTAGGCTGCACTGGCCTTCTAAGGAACCTTCCCATCAGTGGTGAAATTCAATTATTTTTACCGATTCTATGGGTGTGGTTTGGTGGGCATGATGTGGCTTGGTGGGTGTGGCAGGGGAAGGATACTGCAAAATATAGCCAGCTGATGCCATTGCTGGCTATTGGGGGTGAATCACTCGCCCCCACGGAGAGGGCTCATAACTTGGGCGTCCTCCTGAATGCACGGCTGTCTTTAGAAGATCATTTGACGGCCGTGGCCAGGGGGGCTTTTTATCAGGTTCGCCTGATACGCCAGTTACGCCCCTTTCTAGATCGGGACTCCCTACGCACAGTCACTCAAGCACTCGTCACCTCCCGCCTGGACTACTGTAACGCTCTCTACATGGGGCTCCCCCTGGGGTGCACCCGGAGACTCCAGCTGGTCCAGAACGCGGCCGCGCGGGGGATTATGGGGGCGACGAGGCGCTCCCATGTGACACCCCTCCTGCGCGAGCTGCACTGGCTCCCGGTGGTCTTCTGGGTGCGCTTCAAGGTGTTGGTGACCACCTTTAAAGCGCTCCATGGCTTAGGGCCGGGGTACTTACGAGACCACCTTCTGCCACCAATAGCCTCCCACCAGCCAGTACGCTCGCACAGAGTGGGCCTCCTCAGGGTGCCGTCCGCCAGACAATGTCGGCTGGCGACCCCCAGGGGGAGAGCCTTCTCTGTGGCGGCACCCACCCTCTGGAACAACCTCCCCCCAGAGTTACGTACAATAACAGACCTCCGGATTTTTCGTCAGGCCCTGAAAACCCATTTATTCCAACTAGCTGGGCTGGCTTGAGCCAAATTTTTAAACTATTTTAAATTGGAATTGTTTTTTAAATATAGCCAAATTATTTAATTATTTTAATCAGTTTTTAGATTTTCTATGTCTGGTTTTTACTTTGGCTGTGCACCGCCCTGAGTCCTATATTGGAGAAGGGCGGTATAGAAATTTAAATAAATAAAATAAAATAAATAAAATCTTCATTCCCACCCCACTCCAGGGGGAGGATATCACAAAATCTCCATTCCCACCCCACTCTGAGCCCAGCCAGAGGTGGTATTTGCCAGTTTTCTAAACTACTCAAAATTCCAGCTACCGGTTCTCCAGAACCTGTCAGAACTTGCTGAATAGCACCCCTGCTTCCCATCAACCTTAGTAGTACTGAATGGCTATGTCTTAACTTGAGTCTTTTAAGGATTTTAAAATTATTATTATTTTTGGCAGGTGAACTTGATGCTTAACGGGAAACCAGTCATTTCAGCTTTTGCTGGGGACAAAGATGTCACTCGTGAAGCTGCCACAAATGGAGTCCTACTCTACCTAGACAAGGAAGATAAGGTCTACCTTAAATTGGAGAAAGGTAACCTGGTTGGCGGATGGCAGTATTCCACGTTTTCTGGCTTCTTGGTCTTTCCCCTGTAAAATCAATCGCCTTGTGACTTTCACCTAGGTGTGGACTAATCATTGCTTCTGTTCTCTGAAGACCATCTTCTCATCCTCTGGATTGATTTTTCTTTCTTGGTTTCTCATGGGTGAAATCTGGATTCTATTGTATGGCATTTTGACCCTCTTTGAATTCATCCTGAGATTTCAACCAATTTTGTGTGTTTAAATACAGGACATTGGAAGCAAGACTTAAAAGCAGACAATGCGTATCTATGCTTGATGTTACAGAATGAAGCTGCCTGCAAGATTCATTCCAGGTTCCTTAACTGGACATATTGGATTTATGGGAGAAGTCAATAATTATAGTTGCCTCTTCCCTCCCATCCCCCGATTCCATTTTTAAAAGACTGGCAACCAGGTCTACAATTTAAGAATTTCTGGATCAAAACTTCAATCAAGATGAACACAAAGCTGCCAAAGAACTGTTCATTAATATATGAATTATATCTTTATTCCCCTTGTGCTAAAAATTAACATAAATTCATGCTGCTCGGTTGCAAAGGAAGAGTTACTGATAAGCATTTTGACTTAATTAATTTTCGTGTATTCTGTTTCTGGAAGAGTCACACATATGTTTTCCTTCAAATAGTTAAGCTCAAAGAGGACTGCCCTATGAAAATCTGTATGTCACAGTCAGATGTTCTCTGAACCAGTGGTGAAATCCAAATTGTTTTACTACCGGTTCTGTGGGTGTGGCTTGGTGGGCATGGCAGGGGAAGGATACTGCAAAATCTCCATTCCCACTCCACTCCAGGGGGAAGGATATTGCAAAATCTCCATTCCCACCCCACTCCAGGGGGAAGGATATTGCAAAATCTCCATTCCTACCCCACTCCAGGGGAAGGATTCTGCAAAATCCTCATTCCCTCCCCACTCCTGGGGGAAGGATATTGCAAAATCTCCATTTCCACCCCACTCTGGGGCCAGCCAGAGGTGGTATTTGCCTGTTCTCTGAACTACTCAAAATTTCCACCACCAGTTCTCCAGAACCTGTCAGAACCTGCTGGATTTCACCCCTGCTCTGAACACTAAAGGAATTTGTATATTATAGAAAGGATGTTCTAGTTCTAGGAAAGAGTTTATTACGCTAAAAAAATTGCTTACCAGAGTTAAAGAGAATCATTTTGGCAAACCTCTGCAAAACAGCTGTTCCTTTTTTTTTTTTAAAATACACTTAGACTTTACTTTTAGTTCAGTGATTGAGAGTAGCTTCTTCTTAAAAAAAAAATCAGCCGAATGCATTCCTTAGATATAGCAAAATTTATCAGGTGGAGATGGAAATCCTTCCCTCTTATTTTTAAATGGTATCTATTTCTCAAGCCTTCTGTCCTTTTCAAAGTGTTATCTGGTTTTGCCTTAACTCCGTAAATGTATATAATGATGATAACTCTCAGGGGCATTGCCTAGGCAAAGTTAAGCCCTGCCCAACGCAATCCTAGGCATATATACTCAGAAGTATGTTGCTGAATTCAGTGGGAGATGCTCCCGGGGATATGTGTAAAGGATTGCAGCCTTAATGTCCCATTGATTTCAAGGAGAAAGATTCTAACTCCAAGTTAATTTTTTCCCCACTGAAATTAGAGGGACTTAAATGCGCTTAACTTTGGGTGCGGTGCCCCGTCTTTTCTTTAGCAAATATTCAGTCCAAATAGCCAGTACCTAAACTTGGTGCAATATCTTTTCTGTCTTTTTGTAAAGGCCATATGACTTCATAAATTTATTTATTATGTTGCTGTTACATAATAAAAGTCAATCTATGTTACTGTATCTTGTTTTACCTTTGGGCTTCCTGTTTAAAAAATTAGGTATTAATGATCATTATTTTATGCAAACCTAAAAAAAAAAAGAAAAATCAGCAACAACTATAAAAGACAGTCTGCGGATTCTCAATTACTGAACAAGATCCAGGAAGCAATCAGCATGAAGACAAGTAAATGACCAATTTCAATTCACAAAGCAACTTTAGACTGTGAAGTGTTTTACATCCTTTTAATTATATCTGCGTGCACAGCAATCCTGTAAATTAAGTTACTCTGATTTCCATTATACAGATTAGGGAATGAAACTAAACGGCTGTGACTTAGCCAAAGTTGAACGAAAAAGTGGAATTTATATGTGTACATTCTAGACTATTGGTGTCCAAATCTCTTTTTCTTATCTACAAATGGCCATGACTTTTTTCACAGGTTGACCATGCTGAAAATAACTTCCAGCCATTAGAGCTTCTTTGGAGGAGATAAAAACTCTTGCAGAAACTCTGGTTTTAGGACTTTCTCCCTGCTCCCTTAAATGCTGTGAAGTTGTCTTTGCGTTAATCCAGTGGTGAAATCCAAACATTTTTACTACCGGTACTGTGGGCGTGGCTTGGTGGGCGTGGTGTGGTGTGGCTTGGTGGGCATGGCTTGGTGGACGTGGCAGGGGAAGGATCCTGCAACATCTCCATTCCCAGCCCACTCCAGGGGAAGGATGCTGCAAAATCCCCATTCCCTCCCCACTCTGGGGCCAGCCAAAGGAGGTATTTGCCTGTACTCTGAACTACTCAAAATTTCCACTACCAGTTCTCCAGAACCTGTCAGAACCTGCTGGATTTCACCCCTGCATTAATCATAGAAATGTCCCCTAGTATTTTAATGTTTCAAGTGATGGATGCAGAGGGCTTGAAGTCTTATGAGAAATGAAAAACTTTTGCAAGCTTGATTTTATCTTTTGCTCATGTGGCAGGCCTGGAGTCAAAGAAATAGTAATTGTTTTATCCTTCCTGAAGTGCATGACAGCTACTTATTTTTTGGGGGTGGGGGGTGGGGACTGGGAAACAATTGAGAGGTGAAAATGCTATGTACCTCAAGGAAAGCAGACAGTATTTTAATTTTAAAAGATAAGAAAACCACTTATCCTTTTATGGGTAATTTGCTATATCTTTTACATCAAGGGTCGATGATTAATTTTCCTAAATGGCTACATGAGAAACTGGGACTGTTGTGGAGGGCTACTGTGGCCCCACACCCTTACCACTGCCCTGGCCCCCACTGCCACCCTGCTACCCAGTGGTGGGATTCAGCCAGTTCGCACCACTTCGGGAGAACCGGTTGTTAACTTTCTGAGCAGTTTTTTTTTTTTTTTAAATTTGATTTATAAGCCGCCCTTCTCCGGAGACTCAGGGCGGCTTACAATGTGCTAAGCAATAGCCTTCATCCTTTTGTATATTTATACAAAGTCAGCTTATTGCCCCCACAACTGGGTCCTCAATTTACCTACCTTAGAAAGGATGGAAGGCTGAGTCAACCTTGAGCCTGGCGAGATTCAAACCTGCAGTAATTGCAGGCAGCTGGTCTTAATAACAGGGTGCTTTAGACCACTGTACTACCAAGGCTCTGGTTGTTGGCAAACTGGTTGTTGGAAGAAATCATTAAGGCAGAGAACCGGTTGTTAAATTATTTGAATCCCACCACTGCTGCTACCCCATCACTTGGCACTTCCTAGTGCACAGTTGGGAGGGGGGACTTTTTCAATTTAGAACTCCTGCTCAATGAGTAGGAGGTAGCTGTGGCCCAGAAGGCCTTTACACAGCGTCATCTGTGTTGTACCCTTTCCTAAATTGGGTACAACAGATCCTTCATGATATCTGAATGATTCCTTCAGATATCATTCACACCCTGGTCATCAGACTTCAGCTGGTTCATAATGCAGTAATATGAGCAGTGATGAGTGTGTCTCAGTATGTCTATGAAACACCTCTGCTTTGAGAATTGCACTGGTGCCAGTTTGCTTGCAGGTAAGATTTAAGGTGCTGGTCACCACTTATAAAGCCCAACATAGCATAAGCTTGACAGACCACCAGTTTCCCATAGCATCTGTCCAGTGGTGGGATTCAGCTGGTTCACACAGGTTCAGTAGAACCGGTAGCTAACGTTTTGTGCAGTTCGGTGAACTGGCTGAATAGCATGCCTCCCCATGCCTGGCCCCACCTTGTCCTCCCCCCCCCAGCCACTCCTCACCTTGTTGTCCAGCCGCTCACCCGGCTGGGCTGCAGGGCCAGCAGCTGGGCTTGACAAGGAGTGGCTGGGAGGGGAGGGGAGGGGAGGGGTGAGGCATGGCCAGGCATGGCGAGGAGATGCTGGGTGAGGCGAGGCACCCCTCGATGGGAGTGATGTTGAGATGGCCACACCCACCCAGTCACATGACCACCCAGACACATCCACCCAGTTGGTCATTAGGGCAGAGAACTGGTTGTTAAATTATTTGAATCCCACCACTGCATCTATCTGTCTAGTTGAACTGGCAAGGTGGGCATGCTCCAGATTGCATCAATGAAGCAATGCCACCCATTGGGACTCCAGCCACATGCCTTCTCTGTAGTAGTGCCATTTGCAATGAAGTACCTCTCAAGATTTCAACAGTCCCCACACTATTGTTTCATAGGGTTTTGAAGATATAGCTCTTTGTCCAGGTCTTTGGTAAGGATGAGTGTCATCCTTTTTCTTCCTTTCCTTTTTGGATAAACCTGGACAAACAATCCAGGTTTGTTTTCTTTGTCATCTCTGTACCTTTGTTTTGGTGGGTTTTGTGTATTTTGTATTGTTCCTTTTTTTAATGCTTTAAACAATCTAAAGTAGAGTCACGGGAAGTCAGCCAGCATACAAATTTAATATGGGAAGCATATACATTTCATATATTAATATTAATAATAACAAATTCAATGGACCAGAGCAAACACAGACAATAAAAAGGAATATTTTTTAAAATTGATCTGCTCAACCCTGCCTGTTTTGAGTTTATAAAAACTCTGCTACTATAAATTGCATCTTTGGTGAATTGGATAGCTACAGCAATCTCTAAAGTTACCTTGAAAAGCATGACCACTGCTGTTCTTTTATCACAAGCAGATACTGTAGTTACAAAAGGTCATGAAAACTCTGGAACGGCTTCTAATATTCCTTCCAAATTTCTGTCAAATATGGTAGGTCTAGAAGTAGAAAGGAAAGTCCTGATTAAATGTTCCCTGGTTTGAAATCAGCGCTGACAATAGATATACTCCAGTCGCCTCTCATTTTCTCTCTTTCTGTTTATCCTGGACTTTTTCCTTATATTGCAGGAAGTGATGACTTCCCAAAGCCTTGGATGAGGTTACTCCAAACCAGGGGTGCCAAACTCAAGGACCGCTGGATTTGGCCCGTGGGATGCTTAGATCTGGCCCGCAGGGCCCCCCTTGAAACAGTGAAGGACCGACCCACGGTGCATCTACCAGTGAAAACGGAGCTCGCAAGGGCCACATGCGGCCCTACTGAGCTCTGTTTTGCTGGCAGCGGGTTGCAGGAGGCCGTCGCAGCCAGAAACAGAGGTCAGGAGCCCATTTTCACTGACAGAGCACTTGGGCCACCACAGGCGCCCCCAACATGAGTGACGTCGAGCTTACCACGCCCACTCTGCCCCCCCGAGGTCAAACACAGTCCTGATGCAGCCCTCAATGAAATCAAGTTTGACATCCCTGCTCCAAACATAGGTATTAAACCGTACTACTCAGTATTATGGGAAGATTATTAAATGGCTCAAGAAACAATCATATAGACTCTGTTTAATTTACATTAAGCATTTAGATTGGTTTGCTTATTATTTTATTGATTTATTACATTCTAGCTTGTTTTTCTACTACAGGTTATCCCAGTGGTGAAATTCAAATTTTTTTACTACCGGTTCTGTGGGCATTGTTTGGTGGGCGTGGTGTGGCTTGGTGGGCATGGCAGGGGAAGGATACTGCAAAATCTCCATTCCCTCACCACTCCTGGGGGAAGGATATTACAAAATCTCCTTCCCACCCCATTCTGGGGCCAGCCAGAGGTGGTATTTGCTGGTTCTCCAAACTACTCAAAATTTCCGCTACCGGTTCTCCAGAACCTGTCAGAACCTGCTGGATTTCACCCCTGGGTTATCCTCAACTGAGAACAATTCATTTAGTGGCAGTTCAAATTTACAACAACACTGGAAAAAGTGACTTGACCATTTTTCACACAACAAATGCAGCATCCCCATGGTCACATGATCAAATTTCGGATGCTTGGCAACTGGCAGGTAGTTACAACTGTTGCAGTGTCCTGGGGTCATGTGATCACCTTTTACGACCTTCTAACAAGCAAGTCAATGGGGAAGCCAGATTCACTTAACAACCATGTTACTAATTTAACAACTGCAGTGATTCACTTAACAGCTGCAGCAAGAAAGGTCATAAAATAGAGCAAAACTCACTTAATAACAGTCTTGCTTAGCAGCAGAAATTTTGGGCTCAATTGTGGTCATAAATCGAGGATTACTTATAGAGAGAATTCAGGAAACCCACAATTCAATATGAAAGTAGAATATTATTATCCACCAGAGGAGTAAGCCATCAAGGAAAAAGATAATATTACCTGTTCTTACCATCTTAACTGATTTTTTTTTTTAATTTTAAGGTTGTCTTTCAGTGCTGTTGCAACTTCTAACGGTCACTAACCAAACTGTTGTAAGTTGAGGACTACCTGCAAATGGTGTTGGGCGTGAAAATAATTGATATTTATGTAGTGATAAAGGATAGAATTTCCAAAATACAATAATTATGCAAATACCGCTTATATCCCTAAATCACCATTTGAAAGGCATATGGTTGGTTGTACCTTTAAAGAATAGACTTAAGAGCCATGATGGCACAGTGGTTAGAATGCAGTATTGCAGGCTGACTCTGCTGACTGCCAGGAGTTCGATGCTGATGGGCTCAAGGTTGACTCAGCCTTTCATCCTTCCAAGGTTGATAAAATTGAGGACCCAGATTGTTGGGGGCAATAGCTGACTCTGTAAATGGCTTAGAGAGGACTGTGAAGCACTGTGAAGTTGTACACAAGTCTCATTGCTATTGTTATTTCTGGAGAAAAACAGAGATAGCGATAGCATTTCTGAAGAAATGTCAAGATAGTGATTTCATATGATTCTGTCTGGTAATAATTTAGAAGGATATTCTGTCTGGCAACTATTGAGTCTTATTAGATTTCAGCCATGCACATGGTTTTCTTTCCCAGCATTTGCATCTCTTTTGAAGCCATCTGCATGTTGCTATTGTTTTCAGAAAAGACTAATCTGTTGCGCTTGGGGGAAAATGGAATTGATTGGCAGAAATATGAAGGGAAAAAAATCTAGAAAGAAGTTTAATTTGCCATTCAAATTACTGAATGTATGTTTGTATTGTAATGTCTTATGTAATATACGTTGGTAAGATGACTCTTGTAGTCAAGTTTGGGATCTATCAACAAAGTGCCTTCTGGAAGGATTTCTTGTAAATGTATGTGTTCTTACTGATGATAGCACACAGGAATATTAGTCCCAGGGCAGCTGGGAACCATCATTTCACCTTCACCCCCTGATTTATTTGTTCGTTGTATTTGTTCTTGAACACTGAAAAAAAAAATAAAGGCCAAATTAGAAAGCAGTAGACCTTGAGATGATACTGGAATCTTGGCAGATAACAATAGCAATAGCACTTTGACTTATATACTGCTTCATAGTGCTTTAGAGCCCTCTCTAAGTGGTTTACAGAGTCAGCATATTGCCCCCGATAAACTAGGTTCTCATTTTACCAACCTCGGAAGGCTGAGTCAACTTTGAGCCAGTAAGAATCAAACTGCTGAACTGCTGGCAGCCAGCAGTCAGCAGAAGTAGCCTACAGTACTGCATTCTCATCACTGTGCCACGACGGTTCCTTGATACTTGTTGATAGTACATATTGATGTTGGACTTGACCATGACAAGGAAAGAAGATCCCATAACAATTAACATGTCAACATTATGCTATTTTTTGTTCTTACACTTTATTCTACTAATATTTGTTTAACTTCATTCATTTGATCTTGTAGGTTGAGTGTTGTCTGTCATATAAAACCTCTAGGACAGTGGTCTCTAACCTTTCTGGCAACAGGCACCAGTTTCGTGGAAGACAATTTTTCCATGGACTGGAGGAGGAGGAACAGTTTCACATACTACCTACATTTCATATGTGTGCAAATGAAGCTTCGCTCATGTTGTGGCCTGTCAGACGCCGGTCTCTCCAGCAACCGAATCAGATGAGGAGACAGAATGGGAGTTGGGGCCAGCATCAAGTCAATCTGAGAGTTCTGAGGGGGAAGAGGGAATAGAACTGTCAGAGATAGAGACAGAGGCGGAGCCTGGGCCGTCCATCAGCCCCCAGAGGGGAGGAGTCAACAGCCCCCAGGTCTGGAGGTGGCTCATGAGGAAGAGGAGCAACAGCTGGGTCCCATGCCTGATGCACAGATGTCCAGAAGGCAGAGAAGAGGAGAGCAATGGGAAACTATGGGCTGGTCCTCAGGATGGAAGAGCCACCACTGCTAGCTAAGCCCCACCCTAGCTCTGGGGATAAAAGGCAGGGGGCGGAGACGAATAGCTGTGGCAGACAACTATTCATCTCCCTGTCGGTTAGCCAGTGATAGTCCAAATTTCTGAATCCTGTCTGGAACTGTATCAGAATTCTTTCTTGGAATCTGCGGTACTGAGAGTCAGGCACGCCTTCGGAGCATGTGTGTGTGTGTGTGTGTCCACTGCTGGAAAAAGAGTGAGGGCACCTTCCAGGACTTTGATAATGAGAGTGATGAGAGAGTGGTGAGAGAGAGAGAGAGAGAGAGAGACTCCTGGTGGCTTGGAGCCATTTCAGGGGGAAAGGGAGCGAGCTTCAATTTTCACAGGCACTTAGAGACTTCGTTAGCTTGCTGTGTGTGTGAGAGAATACTCTTTGCTGGGGTTACTGATACTCCTAATAAAGGGAACATTAGTAAAAAAACAGTGTGCTTGCGAGCCAGGTCAGAACAGCTCACTTGCTCCGTCCAGTTCTTAGCAGGCCATGGAGTGGTACTGGTCCATGGCCTGGGGCTTGTGTGATCCCTGCTCTAGTATTTAAAGACTGCACATAATTCATTCAAAATGTTCCATGATGGCAGCCACAAAAATCGCAAGGTGATTTTTTTGTGAAATTAGAAGTCTGAATAGGAATAATCTCAAATATAAATGGGGCGGGGGGGGGGGGAAATCAATCATTTTTTCCTAGAAAATTTAGTGCATAGATAGGTAATACTAATTGAATTTAAAGTGATTGACATATTTCTGAAAATAATAATAGCACCCATAATAATACAATAATGAAACACTTGTAATTATTCCTAATCAAATTTTATTACCAAGTTCTGAAAGGATAGACATTAATTAAAGCAGGTTAAATGAGTGAAACATGACACGTGTCAGGTTTTTTATTGTTAGAAGAATAGGTTTATAGAATATTACATTCCAAACAAGAGGGAAGAAATGAATCAGCTTTATTACACAGGTGAAAGGAATTGGTGGGAAACCATACCTTGTGCAAAGTTTAGATCTACAAATTTTATATACCTCACATTTCAATGACTTATAAATAAGCCCATCTAAATATATATTCCCTTCCTTTGATTCTAAAGGATTTAGATTCTTTAGATAAGGCATTAATTCCAATTACGTTTGTAAATAAAACAAGTCAAGCTGAAACATTTCCTGCCTGTTACAGAGTAATGTGACAAAATAAATATATTGATTGTTTGGAATTGAAGTGCAGGCTAATTCTTGCATTTTCTTTAAGCTGCACAAAATAGTCTTCAGTTTTGACACCCAAGCTGCAAATAAATACTGTACCTTATTTAATGGATAGAGATATTTTTCCCAAACCCCTTTTAATAAGTGTCACCATTTATTGATTTTTTTAAAATATAGTGTTGCTTTCCTTGTTTCTACCACTTTCCCCGCTAGTGCTTTACAGCTTTGTGGGTCGCTCATAAGGAATCTGGGAGCCTCCAGTGAGTTAAAAAGTGCCAAGACTAATTTCATGAATATGGCTGCTTTTCTTTAAATTGAATGCAATGCTTCCTACTTCAAATGCTTGCGATCACATAGTTAAAATGCCCAAGGAGAGGTCACTGAATGAGAACATGGATTTAGAGACTAAGTATGCTATTTTATAGAGAGCAGGGTTTTTTTTGAAAGGTAAGCAGAATATGGTCCTTTATTTGAAGACATTTTGGGTTTGAAAGACTCCAAGTTTGTGCTGAAAATATAGAACCAGAAGAAGAGATCAACTCTTGAAGTCAATAGTTAGGAGGTGAACTCTGTGGTGAGTAGGCATGTAGGTTTCCCATGGTGGGGAGAGGTATTGCATTTTTATATACTTTCTGGTTATTTTTATGTATATATTATATATATTCACATTGTATGCAAATCTTTTGTTTTTATTCTCTCTCTCTCTCTCCCTCCCTCCTCCCTGCTCCAATGGAAGAGTTATCTTGACAAGCAACAGCCAACCAGAATAGCAAAAGAACATGGGCAGAAAAATATCTTTTTCCAACACCATAAAATATATATTTATAAAATACCCTGCAGGATTTCTTCCCAGAACTAGTTTTAGAGAGAGGTTCACACTGATTCCCAAAAGGTTTAGCTGGCCTAACACCTGACTTTTTGATATTTAAATTTTTACTAAGTTTATCAAGTTCTAACATACAAAATAAAATAGCAGGAAAATGGGAAGGGACAGAAGTGTAAAGGGGAAAAAAGAAAGAAAAGCATTGACTTCCAATTCTTTTTCGTGCAATAATATAAGATAATAACGTTGCAGTCTCAACTTTTTTACTTTTACATGCCAATTGTATTAGCCATTTCCATAATAACAAACCTATCTAACCTGCAAACCCCAAAGTCCAAGTTTCATTTTTCTTCCATCTCAAACACAAAATCCAGAAGTGGTTTCCAAGCAGAAATGTGGACCCAGCCACAAGTTGGAGGTGTTCTTTTCTTTGATTGAGGCTATCAATTTAGCCATCTCCACTAGTCCCATCAGTTTTTCCAACCAATCATCCATTGTGGAAATTAAAGTATCTTTCCATTGGCCTAAGGCAGGGGTCTCCAACCTTGGCAACTTTAAGACTTGGGGACTTCAATTCCCAAAATTCCGCAGCCAGCATGACTAGCTGAGGAATTCTGGGAGTTGAAGTCCACAAGTCTTAAATTTGCCAAGTTTGAAGACCCCTGGCTTAAGGCTTGACTTGAAGCATCTCTACAAATGAAAATCCAGCCTCTTGCAACCAGTCCTATCCTGTATATGCTCGTTGCCTTTGGCAGTCCATCATGGATTCCTGTCTTTCAGCTGTCATTGTTTATCCCTCTCAAATATTTGGTCTGGAAGATACATTTTTTCAGCCAAAGCACAGTGCATGGCAATATGATCCATGCTAGAAATGAACCTGAATGAATCCTTCAGTGGATGCTGCAGCAGTATATTTATACAATGTTATCCAGGCACAAAGAGTTCCTTGGAGAAAAGATATTGTTTCAGCTACACAGCTAAGATGTAATTTATCTATTATCCCTTAAGCATTAAGGGGAAAGGATTACAAAGCAGAACGATAAAATCAGATCCTGTTACATAAGCGATGATGAAGACAATAAAAGGACAACTGGATTGATCATTCTGTTTGAATGAAAAGTTGTGATCTCTGACATTTGAGAAAAGACTCTTTGTTGTACCCCTTTGGAAGGAGAAAAAAGCTGGTCAATTCCCCCCCCCCTTTTCCTTGATATTCTTTTTTATCTCTCTCTTGTGGTTCAACTGAAGTTTTTTTTTTTTTTAACTGACCCAGGAATCAAACTAATCTTCAGAAAGACACATTATTTAAATTTACTTGAAATGAATATTTTTCTCTTTTTATCTGACTGATGAGATAAAAAATGACTTTTAGTGAGTGGGGAGAAATAGAAGCTTTAGTTATCCTGAGAAATGTATTAACTGCAGGCTTATTAGTTATTGGTTGTAAGTAGGGTAGACAGATTCTACTTCCCTGCTTCTAAATTGCTTTTATAATTTGCATCTGAATCTCTCATCTAACTGCAAACCAACTCAGTTCTATTTTGGATGACAATATAAACACTGAGAAGAACATTTGAGGGGAACTCAAGACCAGTCCTTTCAGATCAGGCCAAGATCTCAGTCTAGCATTTGTCTTCTTCTCTTTGTTGTTGCTTTTATTTATTTGCTGTATATCATTTTTGTGGAGGAGAGAATATGCCATTGCACTATTGTAATTACTGGCGACTGCCAACTGATTGAGGGGCAATGCATTGGACCATCTGGTAGGTTGTTTTTACACAGTGGTTTTGAAAGGCAGTAAAGTTATTAAACAAAGGAAGCAATTCTGTTTCAACCCTAAGACTTGATCTGAATCCCAGTTAGAAACTTTCCAGAGAATCTACTACTTCCATTTCCTTAAAATGGAAGAATGGATACTGGATCATGGTTCAAAATTTCTGGTACCAGGAAAGACCTTTTGAGGAATAGGAGCACCACGTCTTTCATCAAGATTGGTGAAAATGCTCCCCTCCCAAAGAGGAATCGAAAACTTTAGGGAGTCACTCCATTATGTTCTCTCCAGCAAATTGAAAAATAACAACAATAGGAGTATGGATTAAAATCCACAGGTAGTAGAGGACATACTAAGAGACCATCTTCATCACTTTTTGGGATTTCACTGGCCAAATGAAGTCAAAGATAAACATTGTCAAATGTCACTTCAGCTACCACATTGGATTCCAGTCATGAAACCAGGAATACGGTGAAACTGAGCAACATCAGCAGCAAAATATTGAACTAAAAATTCAGAGTGACCAGATGGTAGCATTTCCTGCTCATCCTTCTCTAACAGCTATGGGAAACCTTAAATAAGGCTGCTGGACAGCTTTAGACTCATCCCACCATGATTATTTCTGCGGGCTGATTTTCCTCTGAAGATTTTGCCCATGAGTATATGTCTCCAATAGACTGACACAATGTAATGGGATGTGTGGGTGGCTTTGGGGGTTGAAGAAAAGAGATGCTGCCCTGGGAATGATAAGACAAGAGAGGTAGGAGACTGAACTCACCTAACAGAGAAAAAAAAAAAACTTAGGAAGGACCAGACTGAATTAATCAAATTCAGTGATCAATTAAAAGTGATGGCAGGAGATTTTTACCTTCAAATTTGCAAGATTCTGTTACAATAAAATAGATTTAGCTCATCATTCTAAATAATTTCTTGATCACATTCATCCTCCTTATTTCTTGTCATTTCACTCATATATGTCCGTCAACTGTGCCAACACTAGGAGTTTATTTTCCCTAGTGTGTTATCCACTCATGGCCCAAAATATGTGAATTTTTGCTTGCTGATCATTTCCTCAAGGGGGCTATTAGATTTGTTGTAAAAACAGCATTTTCTTGTAAAAACAGACGTGTTTTAAAAAAAATGGAAAAGAAACATGTAAGAGTGAAACCCTGTTCTTGGATTACGTTAAGATTATTGCAAAAACCTGATCCCCAAAGTTATTTTAGTTTAGCCTGTATCCAAGTGATACATGATAAACAGGTTTTGGAATTCCTCTAAAGTTTAGAAGGAGAGATGAATGTTTATAGAATCACTCATCCAAAACAACTGTCTGCATTTACAATTGGTTATTGAAGCTTCACCACATTCTTCTGTTCTTCAGCTTCAACACCTTCCTCTGTGCAAAAATCAGTTGGGATGACCAATTCATGACCAAAAATTTTACTGATTACCAACATTTTTGGTAACTTTGCTGAGCATAAGAGAATAAAATAGGAAAAGATTTGGTAGATTAGTCTCATACAATTTAAGATTCATTTTATTTTTATTTTATTTTTATTAGTCATATTTCTATGCTGCCCACTCTCCAAGGACTCTGGGCGGCTTACACCAAAGACAGTATACTAAATAGTTATAGATATATTATATATATCTATATCTATATATTATATATTATAGACATAGATAGACATAGACATATCTATATATTATATAGATAGACATATTGTCCCCCAACAATCTGGGTCCTCATTTTACCCACCTCGGAAGGATGGAAGGCTGAGTCAATCTTGAGCTGGTGAGATTGATCCGCTGATCTGCTGAACTAGCAGTCAGCTGAAGTAACTGCATATACATATATATATATATATATATATATATATATATATATATATATATATATATATATACACACACACACACACACACACACACACACACACATACCCAGATGTTGAGACTTTAGAAAGAGTGCAGAGAAGAGCAACAAAGATGATTAGGGGACTGGAGGCTAAAACATATGAAGAACGGTTGCAGGAACTGGGTATGTCTAGTTTAATAAAGAGAAGGACAAGGGGAGACATGATAGCAGTGTTCCAATATCTCAGGGGCTGCCACAAAGAAGAGGGAGTCAAGCTATTCTCCAAAGCAGGAGAGGGCAGACAAGAAGCAATGGGTGGAAACTAATCAAGGAGAGAAGCAACTTAGAACTAAGGAGAAATTTTCTGACATTTAGAACAATTAATCAATGGAATAACTTGCCCCCAGAGGTTGTGAATGCTCCAACACCGGAAGTTTTTAAGATGTTGGATAACCATTTGTCTGAAGTGGTGTAGGGTTTCCTGCCTAAGCAGGGGGTTGGACTAGAAGTCTATTCTATTCTATTCTATTCTATTCTATTCTATTCTATTCTATTCTATTCTGTTCTGTTCTGTTCTGTTCTGTTCTGTTCTGTTCTATTCTATTCTATTCTATTCTATTCTATTCTATTCTATTCTATTCTATTCTATTCTATTCTATTCCTATACCTATACCTATACCTATACCTATACCTATACCTATACCTATATCATCTATATCCATGTCATCTATCCATACCCATATCTATTTCCATATCAATTTCCATATCCATGTCCGGCCTCTGCCCCTTATTCAAGGAAGTAAAGACACTCAAAACTTACCATTTCAAAAGGAACCTTTTATTGAACAGGGGTGATAGCAGGGTGAAAAGAAAGCAGGCTCTGAGGGACCCTCAGGCCATGCAGTTAGAATAAAGGAATTGGAAACCCCTCCCAACAGTCCAATGTGGATTCAGCCAATCCGCAGGTCCGAAGATGTTACTGTACCAGCCGCTCTGAAAAACTGATAAGGGAACTTTCTCAGGGTCATCCTCCGCTGGCTTTCAAGTGATGTAACCCACATGGCCCTTCCTTACCTTACATTCCCAAAAGGTGTGAAAATTTCCAGGGCTCTTAGGCACCAGGCTAAAAGTTAAAAATCAATAAATTGCAGGATAGAAGATACATAGGAAAGAAAGTAATAAGTTAAAGAAAGTAATTAAAGATGCCCCCTTCTGGAGAAATGCAGATACAGAGATCTGACATCTATCTAGATATTATATATCTCTATCTCTATCTTTTATCATTTCTACCTCTACCTCTCTCTATCTCTCCTCTATCTCTCTTTATCTCTCTCTACATCTCTCTCTACATCTCTATATATTTATATCCATAACTATATCTATTACAACTCAAATACTTTGGCCACCTAATGAGAAGGAAAGACTCCCTGGAGAAAAGCCTAATGCTGGGAAAGATTGAGGGCAAAAGAAGAATGGGATGACAGAGAATGAGGTGGCTGGATGGAGACACTGAAGCAGTAGGCATGAGCTTAAATGGACTCCAGAAGATGGTGGAGGACAAGAAGGCCTGGAGGAACGTTGTCCATGGGATCGCGATGGGTCAGACACGACTTTGCAACTAACAACAACATATCTATTACCTTGAATTACTTATAAATTAATAAAGGTGAGATAAAAATCAAATAAATAAATAAACAAAATAATGTTCATAACTGAGGCTAAACATAATATCTCCCAAGGACCATAATCTTAATTTGTGCTGCTTGATTTCCTTTTATTTCTTCAGTCATGGCTTCTTAGTAGAATATGTCTATTTTTCTCCTTGACTTACACAGATATTCCTGCTCTGGACATTGTGCCATTACAACTGCTGCTGCCTATAATATCATCTTGTCAAGGTCTGGACTGTTGCCAGGGCCACCAATATCACCTGCCTTTGTTTTCCTTTGAGTGAGCACAGTCATTGATTTAACTACCCATACTGCCAAGATAGCAATGTTAATTTAAAAAAATAGAGGTCTGGCTGCACAGTTTTGCTTGGAGTGCTACTTTGGCAGCCAAGTCAGCTTACGTTGGCTCACTGGCAAAGACAAATGCTAGCCCACGAGGTTCTTATAGCGACTTCTAAGAATACTTCAACATGTCTGGTTTTGCATCACTTTGGGAAGAAGTCTAGATCTGATTCTCTCTGACTGCATTGCTTTTGTGGGGGAAACTGAGTTCAATTATTTCTTCTTCTGATCCGTTTGGTCTGAAACTGTAGAAAATTGCATTTTCCATTGAGTCACTTCGGCAGATCTTGTGGAATGTCTGTTTTTCACCTCTGTTCACCATCCTCATAATGAAAGTCCTGGAAGGTGCCCCCACCCTTTTTTCAATAGCAGAGACACATGCACACATATACTCACACATACACACTCCGAAGGTGCACCTGACTCTCAGTGCCACAGATTCTAAGAAAGAAATCTGATACAGTTCCAGAAAATATTCAGAAATTTGGACTATCAGTGGCTGACCGACGTGGAGTCTAATAGTTGTCTGCCGCACCTATTTGTCTCTGCCTCCTGCCTTTTATTCCCAGAGCTAGGGTGGGGCTTAGCTAGCAGCTGTGCTTCTTCCATCCTGAGGACCGGCCCATAAAGTCCCGCTGTTCTCCTCTCCTCTGCCTTCTACGCATCCACGCGTCAGGCACAGGACCCAGCTGTTAATCCTCTTCGCCTTCATCCTCCTCTGGACCTGGGGGCTGTTGACTCTCTGTCTGGGGACCAATAGATGTCCCAGGCTCTGCCTCTGTCTCTGTCTTGGACAGCTGCATTCCCTCTTCCCCCTTGGAGCTCTCAGATTGTCTTGGCCCCGACTCCCACTCCACCTCCTCATCTGATTTAGCTGCTGGAGGGGCCGGTGGCTGACAGACCACAACACTACAGTAGTGAGCCTGTAGACATATTTTTTTTAATCTAAACCACCAGATGAGACAAATATGCGTATTGCGGGGTGGGGGGGTGGGGGGGGAGAAAGAACAGGGGACAGAAATTAGCAATTTCATTTCATTTCCTTTTTTGTGTGCGGAGTGCTTTAGGTCATTTTTTGTTTTGTCATTTTGTGCATTATTAGCAAATGAGAGGTTAGGATTATGGTTCAATGACAGGCCTTGCAATCTGTTGTTGGTTAACTGGAACAAAAGAAAATGGGCACAGATGAAATCAGGTAGCATTCTTTCTATGTTCTCTGCAGTTTTAGGTCAGCAGAAATAATAATAATAATAAAAAGAGTTGTGTGTCAATCGCAAACTTATTGGTGAAAAGATTGGTGATAGCAGGAGAAATGCTTGCGATGCAGAAAGTTCTGTAAAGTGGTTCCTTCATTGCTCAGGAACTTTGTTGCAGTGTCATAGCTTTAAAGACCATCTTCAACTCAGTTTTCCTTCCTTTCTGTAGTTGGCAGGAATTATTCATCAATCTAGGCTCCACAAATATTTGCAGTTGCCTCGAGCTTAAATTACCAAAAGGCTGGGACAATATTTGGAAGACAGATTTTCAGCGCTCCTTTCTAAACCCAAATCCTAATGGTAACAGAAAGTTAGCAACAAACAACGAAAGATGCATGGTGCAGAATTAAATGGCTCACCATTTCTCAAAATCATTTCTATGCTTTACAGATCTATATCTAGGGAGGAGATGGCCTGGATGTGTCACTGGCGGTAGACAAGCATAGGCTGAACGGCAATCGAATGGGGATGGCCTGAATTAGTATTCTTACGTCAGATCCAATGACCTAAATGACCCTTCAAATTCCATAGTGCTCAGATTTTGCCCCCCTCCCCCGAGAGTTACATGTGGATGCTAAGCAAATGTATATCAAGATGCCTGCAAGGGAAAAATAATAATAATTTGATGACAAAGTACAAGCTTTGCCTGTAAACCTGGACTATTGCAACACTCTCTACATGGGGCTCCCCTTGAGGAGCATCCGGAGGCTCCAGCTGGCGCAGAGTGTGGCCGCGCGGGTGGTAATGGGAGCGACATGGCGCTCCCATGTAACACCCCTCCTGCGCGAGTTGTGCTGGCTCCTGGTGGTCTTTTGGGTGCGCTTCAAGGTTTTGGTTACCACCTTTAAAGCGCTCCATGGCTCAGGACCTGGGTACTTGCGGGACTGCCTACTACCACCAATAGCCTCCCATCAGCTGGTACGCTCTCATAGAGAGGGGCTCCTCCAGGTGCCATTGGCCAAACAATGTCGACTGGCGGCCCCTAGGGGGAGAGCCTTCTCTGTGGGGGCACCTACTATCTGGAACGAGCTCCCCCCGGAGATACGGAGGATCCCGGATTTGCTCACCTTCCGCCGCGCTCTAAAGATCTTTTTATTTCACCAGGCAGGCCTGGCCTAACTTTCTCCCTCTTTTTAAACAATTTTTAAACAATTTTAATATTTTTAATATCTTTTAATTTTCAAAGTTTAAATCTGTTTTAAATTGATTGGGGTTTTAATCTGTTTGGGCCAAATTATTTAATTCGATTTTAGTTCTGTTTTTAAATTTTGTATGTATGTATTTTATTGTTGGCTGTTCACCGCCCTGAGTCCTTCGGGAGAAGGGCGGTATACAAATTAAATAAAAGTAAAGTAAAACTAAACACCTAGGTTTAATACTGGAAAAGCCTGTGCCCAAACTACTGTAAAACAGAGGTCGGGAACTTGTCAATCTCTACAATTTGCTGAACTACAGGTAGTCCTCAATTTACGACCACAACTGAGCCCAGCATTTATATTGTTAAGTCAGAAATTTGTTAAGTGAGCTTTGTCCCATTTTACAACTTTTCTCGCCACATTTGTTAAGTGAATCACTGCAGTTGTCAAATTGCTAACACGGTTCTTCAGTGAATCTGGTTTCCCCAATGATTTTGCTTTGTCAGAAGGTCGCAAAAGAGGATCACATGACCCAGGGATAAGTATGAACCAATTGCCAGGCATCTGAATTTAAATCACGTGACCATGGGGATGCTGCAACAGTCATAAGTGCGAAAAAACGGTCATAAATCACTTTTTCCGGTGTCGTTGTAACTTCAAACGGTCACTAAACGAACGGTTGTAAGTGGAGGACTACCTGTATTACTTTTAGCAGCCAGCCAGTGTGGTTAAGTGAAAGGGTGAGCAAATCTGGGAGTTATAGTGGAGCAACAGATGGAAGAATTCAGATTGCCCTCTCTTGATGGTGGCAATAATTATACGGGCCAATGAGCTGAACATTGCATTACAGCTTCAGGTATTGCTATGGGTATGCTGTTCCACCTTCCATCATGTCATTGCTTCCCAAATTTTCCCTTCATTATCTAAAATCACTTATCAGAAAGTCTTAAGGAACTGCAAGAACTGGTCATAAGTGCCTTCCTTCAGCTCTGTCATTTGAACAGTTGCTGAAAGAATGATCATAACTCAATGACATATTATAAAAAGTACGATCATAGAATGATCTTTATGTCATTATGTCATTAAGTGTTGTACCTTATGATTCTTGATGAATGTATCTTTTCTTTTATGTACATTGAGAGCATATGCACTAAGACAAATTCCTTGTGTGTCCAATCACACTTGGCCAATAAAAAAAAATCTATTCTATTCTATTCTATTCTATTCTATTCTATTCTATTCTATTCTATTCTATTCTATTCTATTCTATTCTATTCTATTCATTTCAACCCATTTACCATTCATTTACCATTGTTAATTTCATCATTTTTTTTTGTCTTAATAGGAACACTTTGGGAGATTTTCAAATGTATGTTAGTACCCATGGCAGTCTTTAAGCCAATTTAAATACAACTATTATAAAAGATAACAGAGTGACAAAATAATAGAACAGAATAACAACAGAGTTGGAAGGGACCTTGGAGGTCTTCTAGTCCAGCCCACTGCTCAAGCAGGAAACCCTATACCATTTCAGACCAATGGTTGTCAATTCTCTTCTTAAAAACCACCAATGATGCAGCACCAAAGATGGTATTCAGGAGGTTCTGACCAGTTCTGTAGAACCAGTAGTGGAAATTTTGAGTAGTTCGGAGAACCGGTAAACACCACCTCTGACTTGCCCCGCCCCCATCTATTCTCTGCCTCCCGAGTCCCAGCTGATCAGGAGCAAATGGGGATTTTGCAGTAACCTTCCCCTGCCGTGCCAACCAACCATGCCCAACAAGACATGCCATGCCATGCCATGCAAGGGTGAAATCTAAAATTTTTCCCTACCAGTTCTGTGGGCGTGGCTTGGTGGAGGTGGGTGTCCTGTGACTGAGTGGGCATGGCCAACTTGATGTCACTCATAGCCACGCCCACTCAGTCACAAGACCCCTTCCCATCAAGCCACGCCCACAGAACCCGGTAGGAAAACTTTTTAAATTTCTATTCTGCCGGCGTGTCCTTACCTTTCATGCCATGCCCACCAAGCCACGCCCACAGAACTGGCAGTAAAAAAAATTGAATCCCATCGCAGCAGCACTCAGAACTTCTGGAGGCAAGTTCTTCCACTATAATGATATAATGATAATGAATCTGTGTAAATCTGTATTACCCATAGAAAAATCATTTTTAGCCAATTTTGGGTAATGTACTCAGGTTTGTAAAACACCGCATTATGTACAGAAACACTTTTTAAAGGCTGTTTGATAGGAAAAACCAAGTTCCCTCTTTTCCAACTAACCATTTTCTTGCTCATGTGAGAATTTGATATGAATGGCCAGTCTTAATCACAGCTAGTCCATGGGGACCGAACTCATTGAAAATCAAGCCCTCTCTAGCTGGCATCTTTTCAAATCTCCTCCAGCCTCTTGCCCCAGTGCCCCACCCTGGACTATCTTTCTTGGTCATAAAAAGAATCCAGAGAAATAAATCTTGAAGGCTTCAGAAAATATTGACTCATCAAACAGTGCTTTGATGCTACCCACTTATATGGTGATATTCTAGTATTAACTTAGAATAATGGTTTTATATATATAAGCAAATGGTCATCTATTTATAATAAGCCAGCGGGCCATTAAAGGCAAGGTGTTGCATACATTATAGATATGTTATGTATATATAATGAGCAATTTCTTAAAATAAATTTTGGAGAGTAGTATTTTCTGTAAACAGGTCGGCTAAATTTCTTTCCTTTTAAGAACATGCAATTAAGTAGAGAGTAGGCTGCCAAAAAAATAAAATAAAATAAAAAAGGAGGGGGGACATATGAAAATGCACCTGCACTTTTCTGTATATTTAAACACAAGGCAATTAAATTGATTCTGGCATGTTTTCTACATTATTCTGAATGTCACAAAGCATGCTTTCAGCCACTTATCGTGGCCTATTTTTTCTCTCTCTCTCTTGCGTCGGTGCAAGTACGATCTGCAGCCATCTATTGTGCAGCACCCAGTTCCTTTTTAAACACTGTTTTCAAAAGAAGGAGGATTAAATCTATATAGCTGGAACTTAATTCTGACCTGAAGGGCAACTGCCTCATTGCATTCACTCTTAAGGTGAAATCTAGTAACCGAGAAGCAGTGCCAATCCATCATGACAGAGACAAGACTTCTCTTTGAAGGATATGTCCTGATGATGAACTCCAGGTTACTTCCCCTGTGAACTAAGTTTAGTATAGCAGGTCTCTCTCTCTTCTCTCCCTCTCCCTCCCTCCCTCCCTCCCCCTCTCTCTTTCTCTGTCTCATTCTGTATGTCTGTGTAGGAGAAAGAAAGAGAGAGAGAAAGGGAAGAAAGGAGGGAGGGAGGGAAGAAAGGAGAGAAAAGGAAGGAAGGAAAGAAAGAAAGAAGGAAGAGAGCAAGGGAAGGGAGGAAGGAAGGAAGGGAAGGGAAGGAAGGAAGGAAGGAAAGGAAGGAAGGAAGGAAGGAAAGAGAGAAAGAAGGAAGGAAGGGAAGGGAGGGAGGGAGGGGAGGATGAGGAAGAAGTGCCACTGATTAAGATCTGCTTCTGGTGCTATCAAAAGAAAAGTATTCAGGCCTTCCATCTTTCTCTACCTAATTGGTGCGCATGAGAGAGAGAGAAAGAGAAAGAGAAAGAAGAAGAGAGAGGGAGAGAGAGAGCGATTGTGTTAAGAGGAAAGACGTAGAAGAGCACAAGATATTAGAAGGCATCGTTATCTGAATCTGCCTTGATCCATCTGTAAAATTCCTTGTGTGGATTCCATTGCTTTGCCTCAAACTAGAGCTGTGTGCACCCACCAGCCAGAAAGTTTTTGTCTGGTTCCAATTCAGTATCTTTAGAAAATAACTTGATTCGGTCTGGACCGAATTAGAGGCCACCTAGTTCAAAGTCTTACCTTCTTAGTTTCCTTTTTTGTTTTTAAAAGAATGAAGCATCTGAAATTTTGTTCAAGTAACTCTATATGTCATTTGCAAGCTTAGTTATCCTTCCTGTGAAGCTACACACACACACACACACACACACACACACACACACACACTTTTCCACTACTTTTGCATACAGAGTATCTCTACGAATCTGGGGCAAAATATGGTAGCTCCATAGGAACTTTATCATTTGATGGGATAATGTCTATGAAAATGGAAAGATGCTACAAAGAGCCAGTTTTGTCAAGTAGTTAAGGTGCCAGGCTAGACACCAGGAGATTGTGAATTCTAGTCTTATTCTAGACATGACGGCTGGCTAGGTGACTTTGGGCCAGTCTCTCTCTCTCTCTCTCTAAACTCAATTCTCCTCATAATCAACCACCCTCAATTATTTATCAAAATAATAAAGGTGGGAAATAAATAAATAGATAAAATTTAAAAAAAATGAATTTGGCAAATAATTTAGTAAAGCTGGAAGTGGAAATTGAGCTCCTATTAATTCTGATTTTTTTTAAAAAAGAGGGAAGTTTCTAAAATATTTGTTCTTTTAGAGAAAATCTGATGGCTTTTACCAAAAGTGAAGGACTTCCGCTAAATGCCATGATTAGAGAGTCCTCATTATGTCATCCCCTTGGTGATTAGGAGGTGAACCGCTCAGTCACTCCTCTCCACTTATTTTCCTTCCATCTTCTTCATTTTGGCATTTTACAAAGAAATGCGAAGTGAAAGCAACATTTTTTTTCTTTTTTCAGCAACATTTTTCAGAAGTGATGTCTTAGAAGAGCAGCCCTTAGAGGCCCTGATCTGTACAAAACAGTCCCCTTGACTGTCAAGCTTGATTTGGATTTTTGTAGGATTTCATGGACTCACAAAATCACTTTAAGAGCAGAGTTTGGGATTAAATATCTGTGATAAAGAGGTTTCACTAAAAGAGAACTTTGGAGGTTTGATGGAGATTTTCTAATTGATTTCTAGCATCAGTGGAAAAAAGAACTTTAAAGGGTTTTCAGGAAATTCCGATGAAAAATAACAGATCCCACCTCCTCCTCCCCACTCTGCCCCTGCCCTCCCCCATATATGTTTTTGGTTTTAATGTTTGTTTTAACATTTTATGTTTTAGATTTTATGCAACTGTAAGCTGCCCAGAGTTATCCTATGGTAAGATGTGCGGCCAATAAATTTAATAGATGATAGATGGATAGGTGGATAGATGGATGGATAGATAGATAGATAGATAGATAGATAGATAGATAGATAGATAGATAGATGATAGATGATAGATGATAGATGATAGATGATAGATGATAGATGATAGATGATAGATGATAGATGATAGATGATAAATGATAGATGATAGAAGATAGAAGATAGAGGGAGGGAGGAAAGGAGGGATGGATGGATGGATGGATGGATGGATGGATGGATGGATAGATAGATAGATAGATAGATGATAGATGATAGATGATAGATGATAGATAGATGATAGATGATAGATGATAGATGATAGATGATAGATGATAGATGATAGATGATAAATGATAGATGATAGAAGATAGAGGGAGGGAGGAAAGGAGGGATGGATGGATGGATGGATGGATGGATGGATGGATAGATAGATAGATAGATAGATGATAGATGATAGATGATAGATGATAGATGATAGATGATAGATGATAGATGATAGATGATAGATGATAGATGATAGAAGATAGAGGGAGGGAGGAAAGGAGGGATGGATGGATGGATAGATAGATAGATAGATAGATAGATAGATAGATAGATGATAGATGATAGATGATAGATGATAGATGATAGATGATAAATGATAGATGATAGAAGATAGAGGGAGGGAGGAAAGGAGGGATGGATGGATGGATAGATAGATAGATAGATAGATAGATAGATAGATAGATAGATGATAGAGGGAGGGAGGGAGGGAGGGAGGGAGAGAGAGAGAGAGAGAGAGATCATCCTCTTTTAACAACCCCATAATCCCTTGCAGGGTGGAGTCTGGGCAACTGAATGGAGCTGAGTGTTTACTGACCAGATGCCCTTCCTGTCACCAATGCAGATTTTTTCCCCAGCAGATATATTCTCAGTGTGCCCAGAGAGAGAAATAGCTGCCTCTACCTAGGATTGAACTCTGATTGTGAGGCGAGAGCTCCACCTCTAAGCCACTGTACTAGATAGATAGATAGATAGATAGACAGACAGACAGACAGACAGACAGACAGACAGACAGACTTCTGTGGCTTAGAATTTTTGATAGGGCAGCTCTTAATGGTTTACAAGTATTGTGTGAATCCAGAACATTGGGTGCCATATAGACTAGCCTCCTTGTGATGCACCCCAGGCAATGTGACTTTGTCATAGCTAAATAACATATTTTGGCTGCTGGATCTCACAAGGATCTCCCAGCAAGAAGCAGCAGCATGAGTACCATAAAATAAAAACAATGGTTAACACTATATTCTGTTACACCATACGAAATAAATAAAAAATGGGTTAAGTCAGTAAACCATTATCCGCTTGTGTGTTCTGGTTCCGGAGTCTTACCAGGCAAAAATAGCTGGACTGAAGAAGAGGTTTCTACTCTCATCCTTCCATCTTTTCTCTGAACGATTTTCCTTTATATGTTTTATTTCTGCAGAAAATAACAATTGCTACCAACCTGCCATCCATTGAGGACCTGTATACTGCACGAGTCAAAAAGAGGGCTGTGAAAATATTTACAGACCTCTCGCATCCTGGACATAAACTGTTTCAACTTCTACCCTCAAAACGACGCTATAGAGCACTGCACACCAGAACAAGTAGACACAAGAACAGTTTTTTTCCCAAATGCCATCACTCTGCTAAACAAATAATTCCCTCAACACCGTCAAACTATTTACTAAATCTGCACTACTATTAACCTTCTCATCATTCCCATCACCCATCTCCTTCCACTTATAACTGTATGACTGTAACTTTGTTGCTTGGATCCTTACAATTTATATTGATATTGTTTCCTGATTGCTTATTTGTACCCTATGACTATCATTAAGTGTTGTATATTATGATTCTTGATGAACATATCTTTTCTTTTATGTACACTGAGAGCATATGCACTAAGACAAATTCCTTGTGTGTCCAATCACACTTGGCCAATAAAAAAATTCTATTCTATTCTATTCTATTCTATTCCATTCTATTCTATTCTATTCTATTCTATTCCATTCTATTCTATTTCAACTTAGAGTTAACTTTTATTCAGCTTCTTGGGCCTCTGTTCTTGACCCCTGGAATGTCGACATAGCTCATGCATTTCCTTCTCCCTTAAACTGAGGCTTGGGAATTGGATTGTGCAAGAATTTCTGCTGAACGCTTCCCAGTTTACAAGTTTTTTTCCTCCGTAAATAAATCTAGCAACAATGCAATGCATCCTTTTAGACTGATGGGCATAATGGATCAATTTTCATCCTCATCCTTGGGAAATCCAATAAAATATTGGAAAATGCATTTCTTGGTTGTGAATGATAAACAGATATACCTTTAGCATTATTCAAACTATTTTTCAAAGGAAATGGTTAACCCTGTATAATCCTTTTAGCTCTGATACAGAATAAATGGTTAAAGCAAACAGGAACTTATTAGAAATCAATGTCTTGTTACTAAATGAGGCTGAGGCTGCAAAACTAACACTCAGCCTTGTGCATACATTCTCTCCCCCTCCCTCCCTCTCTCCCTCCCCACTCCTTGCTTTACCTTTAATACCTTTAAAACTAGTATCTGCTTCTCCACTGTAGTTTGCAGTTTTAAACTACAGTACTAATTAACCAAATGTACACAATTATTTCCCACAACTGAACAACTCAAAGACTTTTCCTCTCTGTTATACTTTATCTTCTTGATTTTCTTTTTCTTATAGCAAGAAGGACCTTTCTGTTTTTTCCTTATTCCTACTTGTTGTTTTGTTTTGTTTTGTTTAACATTCCCCCCCCTCCTTTTCTTTACACTCAGTTTTAGGATATCCTTTTGCCTCAGTGGTGAAATTAAAATTTTTTTACTACCGGTTCTGTGGCTTGATGGGTGTGATGTGGCTTGGTGGGCATGGCAGGGGAAGGATACTACAAAATTCCCATTCCCTCCACATTCCTAGGGGAAGGGTATTGCAAAATCTCCATTCCCACCCCACTCTGGGGCCAGCCAGAGGTGGTATTTGCCGGTTCTCCAAACTACTCAAAATTTCTCCAGAACCTGCTGGATTTCACCCCTGATTTGCCTTCCTTAGCCCATACACCTTTCTAATATATTCATCTGTACTCCTTTTTTTCATTTTTAAAACTTTGTTCTTCTTTCCTGTCTTTTCTAACTTCACACTCACATTTATGTTCTCATTTTGTTTCCCTAAATTTTGATCTTCTTTGCTAATTAGCTTTTAGGGTCCTTAATATCGAGCTTGTCTTATTTCTACTATCATTGCAACAGTACTCTATCTCATCTCTGATTCTTACTTCCTATTTACTCTGAGGCTCCTAATTTTCTTTATTCCTTCAATAATAGCAACCTCCTGTCTTCTTGTCACAGTTTCCTTGGCACCCAGATTCCAGTAATTGCTCCCAAATGTTAACCCCCAAGTGGAGGATGATCTGATTTCTCAATTTAAATACCATCTGCAAACTGTTGGGGGAGATGGGTTATTTTTCTGTTCTTCATGGAGTCATAGGGCAGGAGGGGACCTCAGAGGTCTTCTAATCCAACCCCCTGCCCAAAGCAGGGGACCTTATTGAATCCTGACAAATGGTTGTCCACTCTTTTTTGAAGACCTCCAGCGATAAAGCATCCACAAATCCAGGATGCAAGCTGTTCCATAGATTATTATTTTTTAACTGTCAGGAAATTTATCCTTAGTTCCAGGCTGGATTTTGTTTTAATGAATTTCTACCCATCACTTCTGTTCTGCTCTCAGGTGCTTTGGAGAATAAGTCTCCCTCTTCTCTGACAGCCCCTCAAATACCAGAAGACAGTTATCCTGTCATTTTAGACTTTAAGAGAGCTGATTTAAACAAACTAAGAGAGAGATTAGGAAGGATTCCATGGATGGAAATCCTAGGAGGAAAAGCAGTTCAAGGTGCATGGGAAACTCTCAAAAGCAAAATATTAATGGTCCAAACAACAACAATATCACAGAGAAAGAAGCAAAAGATACCAGATGAGACCAACATGGTTACACAAAGAGGTCTTTTACAAACTAAGGGACAAGAGGGAAAAGTATAAAAAAATGAAAATAGGGGCATATCACTAAAACAGAATACCAGTAAATAGCCTGAACCTGCAATGATGGAGTCAGGAAGTTACAAAAATGGCAAAATCCTTTTTCAAAGAAAGGGAGGGAGGGAGGGAGGGAGAAAGAGAGAGAGAAGGAAGGAAGGAAAGAAAAAGAAAAGAAAAGAAAAGGAAGGAAGGAAGGAAGGAAGGAAAGAAGAAAGAAAGAAAGAGAGAGAGAGAGAGAGAAAGAAAGAAAGAAAGAAAGAAAGAAAGAAAGAAAGAAAGAAAGAAAGAAAGAAAGAAAGATTGGTTGTATTATTTCTAAGTTAGTCCAAGGAGGTCCAAAGATATTTTTTCAAGAGGCGACTGAACTTTCGTGTTTTTCTTTGACAATGTTTTGCTTCTCATCCAAGAAGCTTCTTCAGCTCTGACTGGATGGTGGGGAATGGAAAGATTTATATTCCTTGCAGACAGCTGGTCATTTGCATTTTTTAAGTGAGTCATTGAGGCCACTTGGGAGTTTGTCTGTGGCCTCAGGGTCACCTGAGTAATGCAAATGGGTGTGGTGCCTTCTGATGAAAGGACTATTTGTGAAGCTGTGCTTTCTGCAGGATATTTCTGCCCTGTGTCCCTTCACTGGGTGTTGGAGATGAGTCTGTGATGTCTGCATCTCGAACTGAAGCACAAATGATTTCTGTAGTCTGCATTGTTTGGGAAATCTATTCATTCTCCCATACCATTCGAAGGGTGTTCATCCTAAAGGGCATAGCTAAATGTCAGAAATATCCTGCAGAAACCATAGCTTCCCAACATAGTCCTTTCCAAGTTCCAAGAAGACCCTGAGGACACAACAAACCCCCAAGTGGCCTGAACAACTCTCTAAAAAGGATGCAAATGACCAGCTGTCTGCAAGGAATATAAATCCTTCCATTCCCCACCATCCAGTCAGAGCTGAAGAAGATTCTTGGATGAGAAGTGAAATGTCTTCAAAGAAAAACACGAAAGTCCAGTTGCCTCTTGAAAAAGCATCTTTGGGACAACCATGTTTGTCCTTGTCTCCAACTCAAAACGTAGTCAAGGAAAAAAAAATCTACAATGGCCTAATTCATGCTAGAATGGTATATTTGACAATTGTCTCGAGGTTGACTTCCTCTTGAATAGCAGCCAATACACGTTCCCCATCATGCTAAACCATATTAGATTCCCATTCCATTTTTTTGTTTGCTTCTAGAAACCACAGACAGCGTAAATCATCCTTAGCAGTTTAGAAGATTATATTTATAAAGTGGATTATTGGGTGGCATACTAGTTGCCTATTTAAACCCATTTTGTGTTAATGTAACCCACCTTATTTATTTATTTAAATTTTATTTATTTATAAAAAGATAAAGGTAAAGGTTCCCCTCGCGCACATGTGCTAGTCATTCCTGACTCTAGGGGGCGGTGCTCATCTCTGTTTCAAAGCCAAAGAGCCAGCGCTGTCCAAAGACATCTCCGTGGGCATGTGGCCGCCATGACTAAATGCCAAAGGCGCACGGAACACTGTTACCTTCTCACCCAAGGTGGTCCCTATTTTTCTATTTGCATTTTTTATGTGCTTTCAAACTGCTAGGTTGGCAGAAGCCGTGACAAGCAACGGGTGTTCATCCCGTTACACGGCACTAGGGATTCGAACTCCTGAACTGCCGACCTTTCGATCAACAAGCTCAACGTCTTAGCCACTGAGCCACTGCATCAGTGTATATATTTATTTATTTATATATTTATATTATATACTTATATATTTATTTATATACCTTTTCTATCCTACCTTTATTACTTTTATAAATAACTCAATGTGGCAAACATATCCAATACACCTTTCTCCTCCTATTTTCCCTACAACAACAAGCCTGTGAGGTGGGTTGGGTTGAGAGACACAATGACTGGCTCAAAGTTACCCACCTGGCTTTCACAGCTAAGACAAGACTTGAATTCACAATCTCCCACTTTCTAGCCTGGTATCATTCAGTGACATTCAGTGATATATAATAGTGATCTTTTTAGTGGTCATTCTGTGATATACTTGATTTATTTTTACCCAGGTCAGTTCAGAGCTCATTTCACATCTATATCGGTTTGATCACATTGCAGAAGCACATTTGCTGTTAAAATAAAAAAGAGGCCAAATCTGGAAAGGTACTGAGATTCAAAATGAGGTTCGAAGCTATACTTTTGGATAAATTAAACAATTAACCTCCTAAAAAGCAGACATTTGGTAGGATGATAGGAATGTATGGAACCCTATTAATCTGGTTGATATCACTGCTATATCATATTCCAAGTTGCCCAATTTTTCCACAAACACCACCATACCATAAAAATGCCGATGCTAGAATTTTGTAATACGTGCATTTTTAATGGTGTTTTTTAATCAGCAACCCATTATCTCTACAGTACTTTGATGTATCTTTTGTTTCTGTTCATTTTTCCTGAATATGCATGTTTTTGCCATGCAAGTGCAATCCATTTGTATACAAGTGTCCCCAATATTTTGATTTTCATGGAGTTTCTTTGCTGAAAATGTTGGATTCAGGAGAACTTTACAGTTGTCTTACAGTTTATGAAGGGCCCACTATAACCGATCCTAGCTTTCTGAGGTAAAATATATCTATGATGAACTTTCTTAAAAATACCTTAAGATGGTTATGTCCCTTCTTCTTTCCTACTTTTTATGGAATATATTTATTTATTTATTTATTTATTTATTTATTTATTTATTTATTTATTTGTATTTCTATGTCGCCCAACTCTCTGAGGACTCTGGGCATCTTACAACAAAAACAATATGAACAATATACAATAAAAGATGTTAAAAAACCCATATATGGCCGGATCTCACAAGTATTCCTAAAACGGCCACCTCAGTATCTTTGACTGTTGCTAAGCCTTTATCATTATCTGATAATATGATGAAATACAGAATGGGCATTGTAATAGTCAAAGTAACCCTCCAGTTAGGAAAGTTTGATCAATTTGAGGAACAGATAGAGCTGGCAAGGGAGAGGATAACACTCTCTAGATTTAGTTAAAAAGTCATTAAGTTGTAACGCAGAAGGCACTTTGTGGGACTGAAATAAATTCAAGTTAGTTTTTCACAAGCGGAAAATAAGAATAACTCAAAGAACTGAGTTTTGATTAATGACCTCTCTTAAATATAGAAGGATGGGGGCAGTTTATTACTACAGGACAAAAATAAACCATGTTTTCACCATTTTTCTGTTTTGGGTTTTTGTTTTCCTCCTGCTCCTGCTCCTGCTCCTGCTCCTGCTCCTGCTCCTGCTCCTGCTCCTCCTCCTCCTCCTCCTCCTCCCCCCCCAACATCATCGTCGAATCTTCAAAGATAACTTACAGACTATCTCTCTTATTCAGTGCAGATTAAAGAAAGTAGCCACACTTATTTATTTTTAAGCAATGATACATGAAGCCTGATTCAACTGTTAATTTGGAATAGGCATGCAAATTATTATACTGAATGATAAGGGGAAATGAATTTCTTTTCAGGTTACTGGGAGATTTTGCTGGGCCATTTAATTATATAAAGTTGACAGTTTGAAGCAGAAATATTAGACTTGGAGGCTACCTTGGCTTCCCAATAACAATTCATCAGGCTATGACAAATAGTACAAACAAGTAGCAAACTAGTAAATCAACAGACCAAGGATCTGCTTTGCAACCAATGAGATATATCATGGGCCATGAGATTGGATATCAGTACAATGCTATTTTCATGCACAAGACTCATTTTGGAGTTCTATGAACCAATTCTAAATTGCCTGCACAGCATCCCTGATATCATTTGTGCTACTTTCATATTTTCCTATGCACAATTCACAGATAGCAATAGCATTTATAACAGATTAACAGTTGGAAGGGAACTTGTAGGTCATCTAGTCCAAACCCCCCCCCCCCGCCCAAGCAGGAGACCCTACACCATTTCTGACAAATGGCAGTCCAATCTCTTCTTGAAAGCCTCCAGTGATGAAGCGCCAACAACATCCGAAGGCAAGCTGTTCCATTGGTTGATTGTTCTCACTGTCAGAAAATTTCTCCTTATTTCTAGGTTGACTCTCTCCTTGATCAGTTTCCATCCATTATTCCTTGTCTGACTTTTGGATGCTTTGGAAAATAGCTTGACCCCCTCTTCTCTGAGGCAGCCCCTCAAATATTGGAAGACTGCTATCATGTCTCCCCTGGTCCTTCTCTTCACTAGACTAGCCATGCTCAGTTCCTGTAACCATTCTTCATATTTATTTATTAATTAATTTATTAATTAAATTTCTATACCGCCCTTCTCCAAATAGGACTCAGGGCGGTGCACAGCCAAGGTAAAAACAGAGCATACAAAATTTAAAAACAGTATTAAAATAATTAAATATTTTGGCCGTAAATTAAAACAACCCAATTTAAAATCAATTTAAAATTTAACTCAAGCCAGCCCAGCTAGTTGAAATAAATAGGTTTTCAGGGCCCGACGAAAAATCCGGAGGTCTGTTATTGTACGTAACTCTGGGGGAAGGTTGTTCCAGAGGGTGGGCGCCGTCACAGAGAAGGCTCTCCCCCTGGGGGTCGCCAGCCCACATTGTCTGGCGGACGGCACCCTGAGGAGGCCCACTCTGTGTGAGCGTACTGGCCGGTGGGAGGCTATTGGTGGTAGAAGGCGGTCTCGTAAGTACCCCGTCCCTAAGCCATGGAGCGCTTTAAAGGTGGTCACCAATACCTTGAAGCGCACCTGGAAGACCACCGGAAGCCAGTGCAGCTCGTGCAGGAGAGGTTTGTTTTAGCAATAGCACTTAGACTTATATATTGCTTTACAGTGCTTTACAGCCCTCTCTAAGCTGTTCACAGAATCAGCCTATTGCCCACAACAATCTGAGTCCTTCTTTTACCCATCTTGGAAGGATGGAAGGCTGAATCAACCTTGAGCCTGGTGAGATTTGAGCCTGCAGTATTGCACTCTAACCACTGTGCCACTGTGGCTCATAATGCTGATCCATGTACAGGTAGCCTTTGATTTAACGACTGCAATTTCTGTTGTTAAGTGAGACATTGGTTCAGTGAGTTTTGCCCCATTTTACAACCTTTCTTGCCACAGTTGTGAAGTGAATGACTGCAGTTGATAAGTTAGAAACCCGGTTGTTAAGCGAATCTGGCTTCCCCCTTGACTTTGCTTGTCAAAAAGGTTGCAAAGAGGGAATCACACGACAGCAATGGTCATAAGTGTGAACCAGTTTCCATCTGAATTTTGATCACATGATCATGGGGATGCTACAGAAGTTGTAACTGTGAAAAATGGTCATCTGTCTCTTTTTTTTCAGTGATGTTGCAACTTTAAATGGTCACTAAATGAACTGTTCACTATATGAAGTGTTGTAAGTCAAGGATTACCTGTAATGATTCGTTTCAGATTTTGATTATATGAGAGTTAATTCCAAGAAAGGATGATGGTTAACAAACAAAAGCTGGAGGGCCTCACATTTTAAGCTCAGCCAAAGAATCATCCTTCAATCCATCCATCCATTCATCCACCCTCCATCTATTCAATAATGTCTTGCTCCATACTGCAGCTTTGTATAGTAGCTAAAAAATAAATCCCATATTTGAATCATTTACCATTTATATTTTTATTTCTGTAAACCAGATATTGTTTTTACATTGTAGTAATTGATATACAAGCGACAGTTGGGTGCAGTGGTTAAAGACACTGGATTATAAATTTAGAATACTACCATGTTTCCCCAAAAATAAGACCAGGTCTTATATTAATTTTTGCTCCAAAAGATGCATTAGGGCTTATTTTCTGGTTAGGTCTTATTTTTGGGGAAATATGGTACTAAATGCACCCATCTGGCTGACAATCTTAACTAGGTCTTATTTTGAGGGTAGAGCTCATATTGCAAGCATCCTGAAAAATCATGCTAGGATTTATTTTCCAGTTGGGTCTTATTTTCGGGGAAACAGGGTAGTTCTGCCTTAAGCATAGCTGACTTTGGGCCAGGAAGAAGGAATGGCAAACTGCTATGAAAATATGGCCAAGAAAACTGTATGCAGTTTGGCAGGCATAAGACTGACCTGAAGATCACCAACCCCAAAAGCTATATAAGCAGGAAAAGGGTAGGGTCCTTCTGGATTGCTGGAAGAGATCTTTCACAAGGTAAGAGCAGCCTTGGAAAAAAGCACATTTCTGAGACCCCACTTGAGGCAAAGTTTCAGGGAAGGGACCTGGAACCTGCCTTCCTTACCCGTTATGGTGGGATGGTAAGATACCCTCAGACAGTCCCACAAATATCCTGGTCTATATGTAATGATTTTATATATATCACTATACATTAATAAGAACTGTTTTCTAGAGAAATAGGTTGCAGGATGGCTTAGCAGTTAAACACGCTGACCTTGTCAGCTGGAAAACTGAGAGTTTTCCTAAGCGATGTGCGATGGGGTGAGCTCCCGTTATTTGCTCCAGCTCTTGCCTACTTAGCAGTTCGAAAGCATGCAGATGCAAGTAGATAAATAGGTACCACTTTGGTGCGAAGGTAACAACCTTCCGTGCATATAGTCATGGTGGCCACATGACCATGGAAGTGTCTTTGGACAATGCTGGCTTCCTCAGCTAAGAAACAGAGATAAGCACCAAACACAAATGGATAGGGGAAATGTTTATCTTTAACCTGCTTTTTTTTCTCGAGAAATGTTTATGGCAATATGTTGAAAGCTTAATAAAATGCACTACTTCCCCGTCCCATTTTGGGGAGTTTTACCTAATATAAACAGCTGAAACATTTTTATTTTATTTTATTATTTTGTTTTATTTATTTCATTTTATTATTTTATTATTTTATTATTTATTTACAGCAAAATTGATGTGGAAGAGGCAGTTTAACACTTTCTTTTCTTTTCAAGTATCATTTACAAGTATGTATTTTTCTTTGGGGGTATTTTACATTTCCAAATTACAATGAAATTGCTTTGGGATAGTAAAATTCCTATCCCCTCTCATTAAATATATTTAAATTTTATTGCCTTCATACATTAATTTTACATTATAATTGCACGGAAACAATGTAGCTGGGGTGAATTGTGGTATTTGCACAAGAGGCCAACCTTCCTACTAAGGCAGTTATAATGTGGGAAAAGAAAAGGAAATAAGTTCAGATTCTTCTCAGCTGTTGAGAAAGAACACAGTGTCACAGTTTCCAGAAAAAGGCAAGGATCTTGGAAAGTGATACGAATAATAATGAAAAAGTAAAAGTGTGAATGTTTCTCCTAATGCTCAATGAAGAAATGTCTTAAACCCTGCAGTGACACTTCCAATTCAGCTCAGACCAAAAGTAGATGATTATACTTCATCATAATGTGATCTAAAAGTAGCTTCTTAAAAATTCTTTATTAAAGAATGACTTTTGGCCACAGTCCAATAGGATGAGAATAGTTATTTAACAAACTGCTGATCAATGCTGTAAAAATCTGTAGGCTCCCTAGACAGCAGCCAAAATTTAGAGTGGTCTTTTTTTTTTTTTTTTTTTTTTTGCTTCTATGTAGGAGTCATCTAAATTTTGCAGCTATGATATAGACCTATTTAAAGTGATTGCTAATATATTATTAAGAGAGAAATTGGAAGGAACTGTTTAGAGTTATATCAGATCTGAGCCACAAATCTCTGAATGATCTCTAGATAGCAGCAAATATTTGAGCTTTGGGGATCTTTTGCTCCCACCTAGTGGTCATTTGGAATTTTGCAACTCTAATATGTTAAATCTTGGAGCGTTTGGATTCGCAGTAGGAGTTGAAAAAAAAAAAAGAAGTTTAAGTTTCCTTAAGATGTCATAACTTTTATTCTGGTTTTGTTAGAACGTGGATTTTGACAAATGTTAACTACACAGTCTTTTATTTTTCAAACAGAATTCCCCTCACTAGCCATACCCTGTATTAATCTGGTTAAAAAAGATTAATACATCTACCTAATATGCAAGCAAGCCCAGGTCGAATCCTGGGTATGGCTAGCTGATGAGAGCTAAATAGTTTGAAATAGATCTATACTAATCTCCCTTTATTTCTTTGTCAGCAAATATAAATTTAACACAAAATAGTTTGTCGTGAAAGCGACTGCCTGAGGGCTCCTGGACTGGGGCTGAAAGGCGAAAGGAAGCAGTATGCTCCTTCCCATATTTGGGTAGACCAGGTTGCTTCGATAGAAAACCATGTTTCCCTGAAAATAAGACCCTGCCTTATATTTTTTTTGAACCATGAAATAAGCATTTGGCCTTATTGCCATGTGCTCAAAAGCCCAATTGGGCTTGTTATCAGAGGATGTCTTATTTTGGGAAAGGCAGGGTATATATACATACACACACACACACATACACACACACACACACACACACACATCTATCTATCTATCTATCTATCTATCTATCTATCTATCTATCATCTATCTATCTATCACCTCCAAAGGATCAGTTACCGAATTTGTTTTTTATGCGGCCCCTGAAGATTTTCACAAAATAATAACTCAGCATCATTTTTAGCTATAGCTGATCACATTTATTGCTAATTCTTAAAACTTTCCCTTAAAAGAAAACAAGTCAAGAACCTGCACAGCTCCCTCAGGAATAATGGTTATTTCCCTCAGTTTGGTAATTCAATTCTGATTTGTAAACTTGTGCGGTTGTAGTATAATAGTTATTAAAAAAAAATAGAGTGGGCAGTCAACTCTAATCTGTCTTTAGGAAAGTGAAAACTGCTTGCTGCTACAGGTAGAGTAAATACAGGCTGTTTTTATTAAATAAATGTGATTTTCATGGCCAGGAAAAACTGAAGGATTATGTAATTGAACAATTTAGCCTATATGAAAGGGGAATGAAAACTGATTCAATTTAAGTATAAGGGATACAGAAAAACAAAAAAAGATATGCTAGTAAAAAACCTGGAGAAATATGTGTATTTTATACTGGCTGGTATATAGATAATACTGTAAATTCATAGAAAGAAAGCTTTATAGACTTATGACCAGATGCTTAGTAACTGTTCAAAGTTATCCCCCACTCTCCCAAAGGTACTTGTGACCTGGTTCCAAAGTTCCAGTGGCCACATCCCCCTATGGTCACATGATCACTTTTTTTGTGCTCAGCAACTGGCCTACATTTATGGATGTTTGTGATCATATGAATGCAATTTACACTGTTTTTCTGAAAATTGGCATTTATTTCTGGGTTTTGGCAAAAATGCCAGATAGAGAGCAATGAGTTCACTTAAGGGCCACAGGTTCACTTAACAACAGATGACGGTGATTTGCATAACGGCCACTGCACAAAAGGTTGCAAAATTGGCTTAGTTACCTGAGTCAGCTGATTTATGATCATCATGATTTACAATCAAAAATGGGCAGGCTCCAGTATATGGTAAGTTGAGGACTACCCATGAATCTTATCACAGCTTAAACATGCACACACAGCCAATGATTACTTGGGAATTAGTGCCAGTGCATTTCACTGGTAGTTGAATCAAATTCTATGCATGCAGCAGAAAAAACATAACATGTTGTGGTCTGTCAGCAGCCTGTGCAAATTGTAGCACCACCCCCTAGACTTGGGAACCATTAGCACATATGGGGAACCTTTACCTTTACCTTTAAGCAAGGAATGGGATCACCAAAGTATGCAAATCTCTTCATAATGGCTAAATTGTTGCCCTTATTACTCTGAGTCCTTTTCTAAAGTGGACAATCTAAAGTGGATTCCAACAGGGAAACAAAAAATAAAGCAACATAATTTACAATCACAAACAGTTGTGTAAGAGAAACTATCCACCCATCTGTTTTCCCATGGCTAATATTTGCAACCCAAACTAAATAATTGATAAATTACTTTCTGATTGCTTCAGTTTGTAAATTTAAATTTTTAAAAAATGTACCCAAGCTATTTATTTTCATTTACTGTTTTCCCTAACCTGAAATTTTCTCTGTAAATTTCTCATTTGCAGTTTTCTCTAGCCTGAAATACAAGGAGTCAGTTTATTTTATACAAGGTATAAATGCTTCTGCGTGCAATTTTCTCTCTGAGGTGCATTCAGAATGGAGAAGTGAGTTGAAAAGGTCAGAGAAGTCCTCAATCTAAAGACTTTAGAAAAAACAACCTTGAAGAAGGAAATGGTAATCCACTTCCATAATGTTATGCTTGTCAATGGGAGTCTGGGGAGGTTTCTATGAAATTAGCAAGAGCTGAAGTCAACACGGATCCTTTTTCTTCCACATCTTAGTTCAGGAAGGAGTGAGCTGGCTCATTCCTTTAAAAATTGCCAGGCATAAAAAAATCCAGAACTAATTCAAAATGAGTACAAGTTTATTCCATACTACCTTTAAACAACCAGTGGCTAAGACACTGAGCTTGTTGATCGAAAGGTCAGCAGTTCAGTGGTTCGAATCCCTAGTGCCACATAATGGGGTGAGCTCCTGTTACTTGTTCCAGCTTCTGCCAACCCAGCAGTTCGAAAGCACATAAAAAATGCAAGTTGAAAAATAGGGACCACATTTGGTGGGAAGGTAACAGCGTTCCGTGCACCTTTGGCGGTTAGTCATGCCGGCCACATGACCACGGAGACGTCTTCGGACACTGCTGGCTCTTCGGCTTTGAAACGGAGATGAACACTGCCCCCTAGAGTCAGGAATGACTAACACATATGTGCGAGGGGAACCTTTACCTTGACCTTTAAACAAGAATCAGAATTACTAATGGTCAAGGTAAATTAGTGGTAGATAAGAGTCAATAGAATTCAAGGAAGCTGAATTTAGATCTCTTGTGGGCACAAAAGGACTCTAAACTGATAACGTGCTTGATCCCTCCTTCGGGCTCAGTTTGATCATCTCGTATAAAAATGAGAGTTGGACAAAAATTGGCCTTTCCTTATTTACAACCCCACAACCAACATTCAATCCCAATTTTAAGGAACAACTACACTCTCCACTGAGGTTAAAAAAATGTCTCCTTCCAAGAGGTATTGAAAGTTGGAGCTGGGTTTGGAATTAATTGGGTTCCTTCCTTTCCTCCCTCCCTCCTTTCTTGCAAGCATTTTTGTGGTTCCTTTGGTTGTGTTCCTTTGGTTCAGACGGAGCACTCAGGGAATACACAGCCCATGGTTTCCTTTCAGGCTCATCTAATTAAGAGGATGCAGTGATTCCTGTCTTGCTGTTTCTCAGTTCTTTTCTTCCATTGGGAAAGAGGCTTCTGTTTTTCTGTCTTATTCTTGATGCATTTTAAATATTTTTGGGGCAAGTCTCAGTTATGTTCTTCAGCACATTTTACTGTTGGACTGAAAATGCTACTCCTGAAGTTGCTATTTTCCAATACATATTTTTCTGTTCTTTTGTGGCCTCCTTCTGCAGGGAGTCGATACTTGCTGATCTTCAAAAGATCCCTGAGAGATTTCCTCATTCCAAGGGTGAAATCCAGCAGGTTCTGAAAGGTTCTGACAGGTTCTGGAGAACCGGTAGCAGAAATTTTGAGTAGTTCGGAGAACTGGCAAATACCACCTCTGGCTGGCCCCAGAGTTGGGGGGAATGGAGATTTTGCAATATCCTTCCCCTGGAGTGGGGTGGGAATGGAGATTTTGTACTATCCTTCCCCTGTCACACCCACCAAGCCATGCCCACAGAACTGATAGTAAAAAAAATTGGATTTCACCACTGCCTCATTCCCCCTGTTACTTGATTTGCTCCCTTCAAAATGTATATCATCAGTTTGGTTCATTGTTTATGGTACTGCTGAAAGAAGACAAAATCTGACCAAGTACAGGTAATATTTACCTCATGACTGTTAAAGCTGTGACATGGGCTTATTTTTCTACTCTTAATTGCATCTGCAGATAGCTGCTGAGCAGGTTCGTTTCAAATTACCAAGACTTAAAAAAAAAAATTACAGTGAAAAACTTTTAAAAATATATTTAGGCTTATATGTATGTACATGAAATTACGTATTCTGTATTAGAAAGATACTGGAATCATAATATTTTTCCAACAAAGCTTTATTTTCAGGAACATATCCTAGATATAATATAGAATTGATTATTTATTTATTTGTTTGTTTGTTTGCCAGACTAGGTGGCTCAGTGGCTAAAACACTGAGCTTGTCAATCAGAAAGGTCGGCAGTTCGGCAGTTCGAATCCCTAGTACAGGTCTCCTGCGTGAGCAGGAGGTTGGACTAGATGACCTCCAAGGTCTCTTCCAACTCTGTTACTGTTAAAATACTTTTTCCAAATTACATGAAGTGGTACATGCATGAAGCGTATGAAGAGTCATGTGATCTATAGACTACAATGCAGTGATGAAATGTACATTTTGTTACTACCGGTTCTGTGGGCGTGGCTTGGTGGGGGAAATATGACTGAGTGGGCGTGGCCAACTTTTTTTTTTTAACTTTTAAAACCATTTTTCCAACAACCTCTTCGGCTGAAGAGGTTGTTAAAAAATGCTTTTAAAGCGTCTGACGATCACACCTGACTTCCTGATCGGCAGAGGCTTTGTTTTTACTTTTAAAAGCATTTTTTCTATAACCTCTTCGGCCGAAGGGGTTGTAGAAAAAATGCTTTTAAAAATTAAAAAAAAGCCTCTGTTGATTGTGCGGCTCAGCTGGGCAATGTTGGGGGGGGGGGGGTCAGGGATTTTTGCTACCGGTTCTCCGAACCACCCACCTCCATTGCTACCGGATCGGGTGATCCGGTCCGAACCGGGAGCATTTCACCCCTGCTACAATGATCATAAATTTGAAGATTAGACTGAAGTCAATTGCTGGAATCAGGAATAAAAAATGTAAATCTAGTCTGTCAAATCTGTCAATGGATGATGGACAGAAAGAAGCAGGCAAGGTCACAATATATAAAAGTTCGAATAATCATTCTTATGAACAGTCTCTCTTCCCCACAAAACCCCTAAGACACTCAAAAAGCCAGGCAATATTTTATCTTGAAGCTATTTTCCAGACAAGCAGAGTACCAGTATATAACTATCAGTTATTTTATTGTTTAACTCTCTATTTTTTTTTCCTTTGTAAGAAGGGACTGGGTGAGCAACCATAGTATTGCTGTGAAGACTATTCTACACTTTTATTGATTAAAGTTGCTTAAATTTGCTCAGTGCTTTTAGAAAATAATGAATATTTAGAAATAAGTGTGAAATATCAAAATGATTGTGTGTAAACCAGTGGTGGGTTTCAAATTTTTTTATTACCGGTTCTGTAGGTGTGGCTTGGTGGGCGTGGCATGGCTTGGTGGGCATGGCTTGGTGAGCGTGGCAGGGGAAGGATACTGTAAAATCTCCATTCCGTCCCCATTCCAGGGGAAGGTTACTTCAAAATCCCCATTTTCTCCCAATCAGCTGGGACTTGGGAGGCAGAGAATAGATGGGGGCGGGACCAGTTAGAATTTTTACTACTGGTTCTCTGAACTACTCAAAATTTCTGCTACCGGTTCTCCAGAACTGGTCAGAACCTTCTGAAACCCACCTCTGGTGTAAACTAAAGGGTTTCAATAGAATAAAGAAATACTGAAAAATATATGTGAAAAGGAGAAATAAAAAAATAAAATGAAAACAAAGTAAGTTTAGAAGATTAGGGTGGATGGTAATACTGATTATACATTAAATATAAAATAGAGAGGAAAAAAGGAAAAGTAGAAAAGAAATATGATGGCAGAAATTGAATTATATAAATTAAATTTGGGAAAATAAGATGTATGAATTTTGACCTGGTCAATACTCTATTCAGAAAAAATGTATGTTTGTTTGTCTTTAAAAATTTAAAAAAAATTACCCCCCCCAAAAAAAGATTTCTGAGTGTTGACTCTTGGCGGGTCCTATGGAATTGATCTTGGTATGATCTTGCTTGGTTATTTGGTTGACTTGCTTGGGAAGAGTTTTATCACCAAAACAGCACTTGCCCAGTCAGTGGATAGAATAGTCCTGTCAGAATTCTCTGTTGTGCTAGACTTACCATTATAGCCCCCAGAAAGTTGCTAGGCCTTACACACACCCAGCGTAACTCTTTGAGTCCATTGTTTTCTTAGACTTTGAAAGCAGAAACTGCCTGGATTCCTGAAGCAGCCCTACTGAGTTGGCTTCACCCGATCAGTTCGATCCAGAATTGAACGAAAGAGTATATCAATGGCCATTCTTTGGAAAGGGCTAAGTCCTCAGCTCCTGAAGAAGTGTGGTTTCCTGGAACCAGGGAATCTAAAGCTAAGCTGTCCTAGCTAAAGAACACTAGCCAAAGAACTGTTGATAGGCAGCTTCAATTTCCTTTCCTCACCCTTTCTTTCCCTCTTTCTTTCCCTCTTTCTTTCTTTCTTTCTTTCTTTCTTTCTTTCTTTCTTTCTTTCTTTCTTATCAAATTTATATACCGTCCTTCTCCTGAAGGACTCAGGGCGGTGTACAACCAAAGTAAAAACATAAATACAAACATTAAAACCAATTTAAAATATATATATATATATATATATATATATATATATATATATATATATATATATATATATATATATATATATATATCAATTTTCTTACTTCTTCGTAGGGTCTATGTGTGTTTTTCTTCTAGCCAGGTTTTCCCTACGTAGCCAAGGTTTTTTTGTAGCTCCAGCTCAGATACTATGCCTTTACAGGGAGGAGGTGGGTGTGGCCTACTGACGACAGCTAACGAGCTAGAAATGGATCTATTTAGGTCTCCCACCTAGCAGTCAGAGCTTGCTAGGTGTTAGAAAGGAAAAAAGCCCAGAACCGAGTAGATGAGATTCTACTGAGCTGGAGCTACAAAAAAACCTTGGCTACGTAGGGAAAACCTGGCTAGAAGAAAAACACACATAGACCCTACGAAGAAGTAAGAAAATTGATACTATGCCTTTACAGGGAGGAGGTGGGTGTGGCCTACTGACGACAGCTAACGAGCTAGAAATGGATCTATTTAGGTCTCCCACCTAGCAGTCAGAGCTTGCTAGGTGTTAGAAAGGAAAAAAGCCCAGAACCGAGTAGATGAGATTCTACTGAGCTGGAGCTACAAAAAAACCTTGGCTACGTAGGGAAAACCTGGCTAGAAGAAAAACACACATAGACCCTACGAAGAAGTAAGAAAATTGATACTATGCCTTTACAGGGAGGAGGTGGGTGTGGCCTACTGACAACAGCTAACGAGCTAGAAATGGATCTATTTAGGTCTCCCACCTAGCAGTCAGAGCTTGCTAGGTGTTAGAAAGGAAAAAAGCCCAGAACCGAGTAGATGAGATTCTACTGAGCTGGAGCTACAAAAAAACCTTGGCTACGTAGGGAAAACCTGGCTAGAAGAAAAACATATATATATATATATATATATATATATATATATATATATATATATATATATATATGTATGTATGTATGTATGTATGTATGTATGTATGTATATGTTTGGCCCCAAAATTAAAAGAACAATAACAAATAACAAAGCTATTAAAAACATTTTAAAAAGTGTTAAGCCAGCCCGGCTTGCTGAAAAAGAAAGGTCTTCAGGGCATGGCGGAAGGCACCGAGGTCTTGAATTCTTCGTATCTCTGGGAGCAGTTGATTCCAGAGGGCAGGTGCCCCCCACAGAGAAAGCTTTCCCCCTGGGGGCCACCAGTCTACATTGTTTGGCCGATGGCACCCTGAGGAGGCCCTCTCTGTGGGAGCACACAGGTTGGTGGGAGGCCATTGGTGGCAGCAGGCGGTCTCGAAGATATCCAGGTCCTATGCCATGGAGCGCTTTAAAGGTGATAACCAACACCTTGAAGTGCACCCGGAAAACCACTGGGAGCCACTGCAGCTCACGCAGGAGAGGTGTTATGTGGGAGCACAATGCAGCTCCCATAACTACCCGCGTGGCCGCATTCTGGACCAGCTAGAATTCTCTTGGAGAATTCATCTAAGACCAACTATCAGAATTCTGTGAAAAAGCACCCTAGCTTTACAGACAAGAGGTGATTTTCCTCACCTCACTCCATTCCTCATTTGACCACTTCAAACCAGAAACTTTCTATTTTATTCTCCATTGTCAAGTGAAGCCGTGCCTATGCAAAATATATTCGCCACTTGATATGCTTGTGCGGGCGTATATATGGGAATGATACATCTTGCAAATTTCTCTCCCTCTTTGCTGGGGCATAAAGCATAAACACGTCTCCTGTGAGGTAGCAGGAGTCTCTATTTTTCTTTTTCCATTTCTTCTTCTGTAACTCTATAAAGTGAATCATTTCTTGACCCCACCCATTTTTCCTGCTACTCTCTGAACTCTTGCTTCACCTTTCCTTGTTAGTTTGAATTATATGCTAAATTCTCACAAATTGTCACCATCTGATTTAATTGCCTTACATACCAATCTCAAATATTCTTGCTAAATCCCCCATAAATTACTTGCTGCCTATAATTTTATTGACCTTTGTTCCATTAGTTTCAAATGTTACTTAATAAATTGCATCAATTACTCACTAGTAGTTTCATTTTTGGGCTTCTGGAACAATTAATCCTGTTTGATAACCTACAGTATTAAAATCCCAACAGAAATGGTGTTATGGGAAGCCCAGTTCATAATACCTCTTAGAGAAATGTCCTCCATTAGTATTGAATGAAAGCATGGACATCAGGGGTGAGTTCTACTTACCTTTACTGCTGGTTCACATGCGTAGATCATTCATTATGACATCCGGGTGGGTGGGCGGAGCCTCCCGCCACTTTTACTACCGGTTCGCAAGAACCGGACAAAACTGGGAGCAACCCACCACTGATGGACATGGTAACTAGATATCTGAACGGGCAGAGGAGGACATGGACAACTGGAAAAGAAGACAAATGGTGGAAAAAAGAGGTCATACTAACTTTTTAACTTACATCCATGGCAAAAATTACAGCAAAAACTTTAAAATATACTCCGGCGTAGATGCACACACACACAAATTACTTACTCAAGTATCAGAAAGGTTGGCTTTTCAGTCATAAGGTTTTTCCAACAAATCTTATCCTAGAGACAATATAAAAATTATTATACACTTTCCAAATTTCACCATGTATGTAAAGCTACATACTCGAAGTGTATGGAAATCATGTGGTCTATAGGCTACAGGGATCATAAATACGAACTGAAACCAATTGCTGGAATCAGGAAATAAATAATGTAAATCTAGCCTGTCATGTCTGTCAATAAATCAGGGAAAGAAAGAATCAGACAAGGTCACAATATATAAAGGTTTGAATAACCGCCATTATGAAACAGTCTCTCTTCTCCACGAAACCCGCCAGATACTCAAAAAAACCCAGACAGTATTTAATTTTAAAGCTATTTTCCCCACAAGAAGAATAGCTATCACTCCTTTAATTGTTTAACTCATCCCTCTTCTTTAGTCTGTGAGGTAGCATATTCTACCTATGGAGGTACCGGGTTTTCCATCTCTGGATGATTTAAGAAGAGGGTGGACTGTTGATATTTTAATTTTACTACACATCATAGATAGTTGGAATGGATAACACTTGTAGTACCTTCCAACTCTGTGATATTATGATTCAGAAACCTCGCCCCTATGTTACTTGAGCTGAATCTTGTATTTTGGTCTCATACTCTACTTGCCAAATCTTTGGCACCTGTCTTCTCCTCTTTCAGATAGGGCTGGTGAACTCTCATTTTGGTAAGTATAACTAATGAAATTAAACATCATCTTCATCAAAGAAGTTACAGATATTGTTTGCAAAGACTTAGGACTAGACTTGGTTAGATTTGGACCAGATTTCAAAAATAGTTATTAGAAAGGTCTTCTTCAGATGGGGACATATACAACATTCTACTGCTAGTTCCACAGAGTTCTACCTAAGGTGTAATTCAGGATTGAGAAATATATAATAACTGTCCTGGTTCCCTAATTCTTGTATATGCACATGTTCTGATCATATGTAACCATGAAATATCCAATCACAATCCATTCTGTAATGGATTAGGACCAGGGATGGGTTCTACTTACCTTTACTACTGGTTCGCAATGGGGCCACACACATGCACAGAAGCTTCCTGATGATGTTGGGGTCGATGGGCGGAGCCTCCCGCTAGTTTTACTACCGGTTCTTGCGAACCATTCTGAACCGGGGCCAACTCACCACTGATTAGGACTTCTGATGGGTTTAGATGGGCCTGGTTCTCTCTGAAATATCCATAAATAGGAGTCATGTCAGAAACTGTCTTATAATGCAGTGTTGTTCAGTTAAAGATGTTTTGTCAAAATTCATTCTAGCTTGAGGAAAACTCATATTCCCTTTAGCATTCTATCTGATGTTGTCTGAGTGAATTGAGGTTAGCAGCTGATATTTATCTTTGAAATAGTTTGGGAATGGATTATTTATGTATTTATGCACCATGTTTTCACAAAGCTCATTTTCCTCAACAGATAAGGGAAACCAGTTCAGCTTTCTAAAAAATCTTTGTAAGTGAAACAGCCTCATTTTTACTTTTTTCCCAATGATTCTTGGGAATTGCTTTATAGACTAGGCACAATTTATGTGCCAATTGCTTATTGCTGTATCAACTCTATCTTTTATCTTCAAAATAAAAATAAACTGAAACCAGGATATTCAAAAAATAATAAAAGGGTATGATTTCCTTTAAGTCCTAGTCACGTGGAAGTATTTGGCAAAATTCTGGAGGCAAACTTCAGGTTATGCAAAGAATGTAATTTTATCCAATCTAATGGTTTCAGTGCATTTAAACGAAGACGTAAAACTACCTGACTCTAAGTCAAACCATTGATTTTTTTTTATCTGTTACTGGAATCAGTCTTCCAAGTTCTAAAACAGAATTTTTTTCTAATACTCTAAGGGAATCTGTTGTCCAATTTCCAAAAAAAGTTATTTTCAACTGTAGAAGAGGCAGGGGTGAAATCCAGCAGATTCTGACAGATTCTGGAGAACTGGTAGCGGAAATTTTGAGCAGTTTGGAGAACTGGTAGTGGAAGTTTTGAGTAGTTCAGAGAACCAGCAAATACCACCTCTGGCTGGCCCCAGAGTGGGGTGGGAATGGAGATTTTGCAATATCCTTCCCCCAGGAGTGGGGAAGGAATGGGGATTTTACAGTATCCTTCCCCTGTCACACCCACCAAGCCACGCCCACCAAGCCACACCATGCCCACCAAGCCATGCCCACGGAACCGGTAGTAAATAAATTTAGATTTCACCACTGAGAAGACAGTTCTTTAGGTGATGTTTCTGCATTTTCTTTACTGTTGCAATGCACTGAAGAATGTTCAGGTTTTCTTTCTTTCTTTTCCTTTCCATATCTCATCATAGTTTTGCAATCTCCCAGGCTGTTTCTACTTTCTTATATAGGAGGATCTATGTGAATAGAGATTTTTTAAATGTGGGAAAGCAGAAAGCTGCAGAAAACTGGAGAGATAATTATACAATAGAAGACAAGACCAAAAAAATAGATCCTATTCATGAGCATTCTGTTAAAAATTCATTTCCTTTTGAAAAAAATATAAACAATTTCTTTGCCATAAAAGAAAAAAAAACTGTCCTAGGAGCAGGTAAAGATATCTTCCCCTGTCAGTCTAACTCTAGGGTGCAGTGCTCATCTCTGTTTCTTAGCCGAGGGAGCCAATGTTGTCCGAAGATACTTCCATAGCCATGTGGCCAGCATGACCATATGCCAAAGCACAAGGAATGCTCCTACCTTCCCAATGAAGTGGTACTTACTTATCTACTCACATTTGCATGCTTTTGAACAGCTAGATGGGCAGGAGCTGGGGCAAGAATGGGAGCTCACCCCATCACAGTGCTTGAGTCTCGAACAGCCAACCTTCAGGTCGATAATCCCAATGGTTTAACTGCCTGGCTACCACACCCCTTGACATAGGAACATGATATTTGTTTATCAAGTAATGGTAATTATGAGACCTTACCTATGTTTCCCCCTCAAGATATCTCCTAATGCTGGGAAAAGTGGAAGCAAACAAAAGAGGAGGAGCAAACAGCAAGGCGGGTGGACTGAGTTACAGTGTTCACCATTTGGAAGACCAGAAAGAACATTTAGGAGTTAAATAGAAGAGGAGAGAGCCCTGAAGTACCACATAATAGGAGTCAAGGGCAGGACCTCTCCTCTTCAATCACCACCAATTGGAATCAGTTCTGGAGAAAGGAGGCAAACCAGGACAACTCCATGCTTCCCACCCCCAATGCTCTATACCAATCCATAAGGATGCTATGGTCAATAGTATCAAAAACTGCTGAGAAACCAAGTATGGCAAGAATGGATGCACAACCATCATCCTGCTTTTGCCAGGATTTGTAGCCCACATCCAGGTCTGAATCCTGACTAAAGAAGATCTAGGTAACCTGCTCCTTCCAAGGCCTTTTAAAGCTGTTGCCATCCACCTTCTCAAGTACTTTCCTCAAAAAGGGGAGGTTAGATCCTAGATGAAAATTGTCCATTATAGTGAAGTCCAGCAATAGCTTCTTGAGGAGGGGGCAAGCCAAGACCTCTTTAAGAGGTAATGGAATAACCCTCTTGCTCAAAGAATTAATCACCACTACAACTCATTCATATGATTTCCCAAACGCCATCTCTCTACTAAACAAATAATTCCCTCAACACTGTCAAACTATTTACTATGTCTGCACTACTATTAATCTTCTCATCATTCCTATCACCCATCTCCTCCCATTTATGACTGTAACCTTATTGCTGGTATTCTTACGATTTATATTGATTGTTTCCTAATATGATTTAATTGCTTATTTGTTCCCTATGACTATCATTAAGTGTTGTACCTTACGATTCTTGATGAATGTATCTTATCTTTTTATGTACACTGAGAGCATATGCACCAAGACAAATTCCTTGTGTGTCCAATCACACTTGGCCAATAAAGAATTCTATTCTATTCTATTCTATTCTATTCTATTCTATTCTATTCTATTCTATTCTATTCTATTCTATTCTATTCCATTCCATTCCATCCCATCCCATCCCATCCCATCCCATCCCATCCTTTCCTATTCTATCCTCTGGGCCACTTTAATAAGCAAAGAGAGACCTGAATCAAAAGAAATGACGAGGCTCACAATCCTAAGGACACTATTCACTTCCTCAGGCCAAGAGGTTCTAACCATTCCTGGATAACTGGACAAGATTCTTCTACATGCCTTTGGACATGAAACAATATGTCCAAAGTATCCAACTGTGAGCAAATCCATTGACTGGGTCCAACAGATGCTGAGCAAATTCTTCCACACGCCCAAGCAAGATATTTCCCTAACTTCCTTTTCCAAAGGGACTCATGTCACTCAAAATAGGGCTTCAGAGTGGCTATCTGCAGAAAGATAAGTGGAGAGAAATATTGATACTTTGCTGCTCCTGTTAAGTATCTTAATAATGGCACTAAACCATGTTTGGCTGAGTTCATCCTTTGTAAAGCGCCAGTGATGCTCAAGATGTTTCTTCTCTCATTTCATCTCCTTCATCTCCTCCATGAACAAGCTCCTTTATTTGACAAAATTAAATACATCACTTTTAACAATTGACAACTTGGGATCCCTGAGAGGGGAAAGATCACAACAAAAGGCTGCATTAGACACACTTCATGCTATTTGGAACATAGACTGTAAACAGATTAACAGATTAATAGAGTTGGAAGGGATGTTGTAGGTCATCTAGTCCAACCCCCCACTCAAGCAGGAGACCCTACATCATTTCTGACAAATGGCAGTCCAATCCTTTCTTGAAAGTCTCAAGTGATGAAGCTCCTACAACTTCTGAAGGCAAGCTGTTCCATTGCTTGATTGTTCTCACTGTCAGAAAGTTCCTCCTCATTTCTAGGTTGAATCTCTTCTTGGTCAGTTTCCTATCATGTCTCCCCTGGTCCTTCTCTTCACTAGACTAGCCAGGCCCAGTTCATGTAACCGTTCTTCATATGTTTTAGCCTCCAGTCCCCTAATCATCCTGGTTGCTCTCCTCTGCACTTTTTCTAGAGTCTCAACATCTTTTTTATAGTGTGGTGATCAAAACTGGATGCAGTAGTCTAGGTGTGGTCTTTATAGGGCTTTATAGGGCTTTATAGAGTGGTATTAGTACTTCACTTGATCTTGATTGTATCCCTCTGTAAACGTTTAATATGAAGTCCAATGTGAAAAAGAGACTGAAGATCACCTTCAAGAGAAAGTCACCTTCAAGAGAAAGTCAACAGAGATCCCCAGATGCTCTAGGAGTCTAGGGAGAGAAAGAAAACCATCATATTTTGGAGCAGAAAACCTGAGAGAAACCATATGACTGATTCAGCAAAACATTACCTCATATAGTTGTGTCTATTCTGGTTTGTAAGTGCTGCATCTGCACTGCAGACTGGATATAGTATTACCCTTATCGCCAAGGACTAAAGTAGATGGTACATTAAATGCATTGTTGCAATTCTTAAATGAAAATAATGGATGGGGGGGGGGGAATGATAGTTTCAACTAGATGTGGGGGGAGAGAATTTAATGTTTCCACTTACTGTCATTTGGATGTGGATTCCTTTAGATCCCAAGGGGCTTGTTTGCACAGTGAACCTTAATCCTCCAGGACTGTCAGGTCTACTCTGAATGTGGAGAAAAGACAAAATGAAAGTGGATCAGGAACTCTGCTTTGACCACAGGTAGGTAGTATACTACTATCCCTCCCCCATAGCGATTGATAAAGTGCAATGATAGGAATATGTCTGGATCTCTATCTTTGCATTAAATCAGCGTACATAAAATATAGCACAGGTACTCCCCAACTTACAACTATTTGTTTAATGACTTTTGTTCAAAGTTACAGCAGTGCTGAAAAAGGTGACTTACAATTGGTCCTTGCACTTGCAACAGAATCCCTAGGGTCACATATTCAACATTCAGGTTCTTGTATTTGTATATACCGTATTTTCCGGCGTATAAAACGACTTTTTAACACATGAAAATCTTCTCAAAAGTCAGGGGTCGTCTTATACGCCGGGTGTCATTCTCCTGTAATCAGGCAGACCATGGCTGACGAGCCAAGCTCTGACGATCCCAGCTTTGCCTGCTAATCAGGCAACTCAGGCAACTCAGCTGGGAGAGCCATTTAAAAGAAAAAAAGTTTTTTTCCTTTTACATGGCTCTGGCGATCCAAATTCTGATGATCTGAGTTGCCTGATTAGCAGGCAACTCAGCTGGGATCGCCAGAGCCATGTAAAAAGAAAAAAGTTTTCCCCCTCCAGCTTGCTTACCTTAGCTGCTAGTCGCAACGCTTGCCTTGCTTTGCTTGCCTGAATCCATTCTATCAGCAAGCAACTCCCTGCCTGCAATCAAGCAGGCAGGGAGTTGTGGACTTCAACTCCCAGAATTCCTCAGCCAGCAAAGCAAAGCTGGCTGAGGAATTCGGGGAGTTGAAATCTACAAGTCTTAAAGTTGCCAAGGTTGGAGACCCCTGTTCTATTGGGTAAGGTTTTTTTTCCCCTTTGGGAGCTTTAAAAAAAATAGCTAATTGGGGTTTTTTTTTTAGTTGTTCTTTTTTAGACCTAGCCATTTAAAGTTTAGGAAGTTTTAAATTTAGCTTTCATATAAAAATAAAAATAAAATAAAATAATATTTGTGCAGCTTTCTGAGATTTAGTGTGTTTCTGTAGTGTTTCATTCTAACTACACAAACACACAAAATCTCACAAAGCTGTATGTGGAATTTTGTGTGTGTAAAGTGTGAAAGTTGGGTTTTGGGGCTTTTTGTGGCTGTATGAGGTTCCTGCTTGTTGCAGGGGCCATTTTGGGTCTAGCACAGCTGCTTTTACATTGTGGGTGAGCCAGTTGATGTTTTTTAATTTTTATTTGGTGTGCGTTGGAAGAGGGGTAGTCTTATATGGCGAGTATAGCCCAAACCCTATATTTTAACAGGAAAAGTCGGGGGTCATCTTATATACCCAGTCGTCTTATACGCCGGAAAATACAGTATTTCATGTTCTACCTGGTTTGACTATAAAGAGGTGACATGAAATAGAACCTTCATGTTAAACATTTTATCTGGAATTAATTTATGTAAGCAATTCTTCTCACACCAACTCCCTTACAGTTAAACACATCACTTTTAACAATTGAAAGCTCACTATAAAAAGATTATGAGTCACCAGTTTCAGATGTTTCTGGCCCAAATCACCCTCACTGCTGAAAGTCTTCTCAAAACAGCTTTGTAAATCCAGAGCCTCCTCTGTAGTGGTGGGATTCAAATTTTTTTACTACCGGTTCTGTGGGCATGGCTTGGTGGGCGTGGCTTGGTGGGTGTGACAGGAGAAGGATACTGTAAAATCTCCATTCCCTCCCCACTTCAGGGGAAGGTTACTGCAAAATCCCAATTTCCTCCCGATCAGCTGGGACTCGGGAGGCAGAGAATAGATGGGGGCAGGGCCAGTCAGAGGTGGTATTTATCGGTTCTCCGAACTACTCAAAATTTCTGCTCCAGAACCGGTCAGAACCTGCTGAATACCAACTCTGCTCCTCTGGCTATGAAGTGGTTTTGATTTCATAAACAGTAGAAGAGGAAAATTTAGTAATACCTGCTTTCAATGTTTTGGTGATCAAGATGAAGCCTCCAAAATCATAACACAACAAAAATAGATACTTACAGGCTGTCATAACCAATTGTCTAGCTAGATCATCTATTGTCTTCTAATAAACTGGTTCCAAATTTAAGCACTGAGGCAAGCTACCTCTAGACAATAACAAAAATAAATCTGTGGGTTGCATTTGGATCCCGTCAACCTCTGAATAGATTTATTGAAATCAATGAGACTTTAATCACTTCTATCCAGAAAGAGATGCTAAAAATAATGATAAAATCAAAAGCAATGGATATATTGATGGTTTTCTGTTAATCTCATAATAATAATAAAAAATCCCTAGATGAAGTTGTAATAAATAATCCTTACCAGCAATCCTATTCAGTTGGTTGTATAAGATTTCACAGGGTGCTGAATCAGAACTGAAGGGATAAATTAGTGCCTACCTTTCTAATATAAAACTGTGAATAAGTCAGATGATAAGATGAAAATTCCACAGCAAGAAGTAGGAGGATTTTAATATTTATTATTAAATAATTTTATTTCTTTCTCTAATCCCTCAGGCTCTAGAAAGCTTATGTCCCAATTCAGGATGAAATATAACAAGTGTAATAATGACAAACTTGTGTAATACAAAAATACATAATTCTAAGACACAGCATGCAGGGAAAAACAAAAGGATGTATTCTCACAGGAGATTTATAAAAGTAAGCAGAAATAACACTCTTATTTCTCTAAATAAACAAGCAGGATTAAATGAGGTGGGACTGTCAAAGCAAATTGAATCTAGAAACTGAGAGATTAATAATACTACATCTATAGACTTTCAAAAGATGCTGGAACTGTTCTGGTATTTTAAGAGTTATTCTAAAGAGTTATCTTGGATTTTCCCCAATATCATTGATTCAATAACACCAGATAAACAATCTGACATTGGACCTCCAAGGCCAATGAGATAAGAACTTTTACAAGTCTGTAAATCCAGAGTTCAGAGTATATATGAGTTGAAACCTCCAGCAAGAAGAAATCCTCCACTATTCTGTAGAAATTATTCCACTGGTTAAAAGCAATTATCATCTGGGATTTTTTTTTCTAATATTAAGACAGTATCAGGTATAAAGAATCAGGATCATTCATAAGGCTGCAGCATAGAAGTTTTATTCAAGTTCAACACTAAATTGATTCCATATGAAGGTCAAGAGAGTTCAAGAGGGGTTGAACTTGAAGCGCTTGTAGGAACTCAACAATTCTAAACTGATGATGTTTTTAACTCTGCCTTCCCCCCCAGCTCTGCTTGTTCTTCTCCTACAGACTGAAACTCTACTTTTAATTTCAATCATCTGGTCCTAGTCTCAGACTTGGATTCAACAGAGAATGGTCCTATTCCTTCTTATATATGAAACAGTGGTGAAATCCAATTTTTTTTATTACCAGTTCTGTGGGCGTGGCTTGGTGGGCATGGTGTGGCTTGGTGGGAGTGGCAGAGGAAGGATACTACAAAATCCCCATTCCCTCCCTACTCCTGGGGGAAGGATATTGCAAAATCTCCATTTCCACCCCACTCTGGGGCCAGACAGAAATGGTATTTGCTGGTTCTCCAAACTAGTCAAAATTTCCGCTACCGGTTCTCCAGAACCTGTCAGAACCTGCTGGATTTCACCCCTGATATGAAACCATTTACATATATGTTTCATGTTATCATATCTATTCTTAGATTTTCCTTTGGTGTGGCTCTCTAATTTAGCTATGTCCCTTAGGGTTTAGTTTCAAAACCCTTATCCTTCTGGTAGCTCTCCTCTGAATCTCCATGATATTTTATTTTATGATATGCAGAACTGGTAACAGTATTCTGAACACAATGCTTTTCTCAGTGAAGCATAAGACTGCACTGGCCATTTTTGAGGTGTTGTATCACATTTCTTATTCACATTCAGTTTATGCTTCACTAGTACTCATATATTTTTCTTACATACAGTCCTACCAGAGTTGCCAGTTTGAGATGTTTACTACTCAGATTCAATACTGTAAGATCGTCACAATTTAACAACGTCCTGTTGGATTTGACTCGAACTTCATAGAATTAGGATCTTTGTCTTCTTCCTCAGATATTCACAAGAAATGAGTATAAGACAGAGGTCTTCAAACTTGGCAGCTTTAAGACTTGTGGACTTCAACTCCCAGAATTCTCCAGGCAGCATAACATGAAAAAGTACTTCGGCCTATCACAAACCTTTATCTTCTTTGGCACCCTGCCAAAGGCTTTTCTTGGCAAAGCCCCAAGAAGTTCAGAAACAAGAGACGCCGACAAGAAACAAATATAGCAACATTGCTTTCCTACAAAGAGCCCAAGAGCCATTGCTGCTCTTTTAAGCCTTATGGGAGGGGCCAATCATCTCCTGGCCTTACTCCCGAGTGGTCCTATTTTCTTTAGCTGCTCTTGCCTTCTGGCAGCTCTTTGCATGTGTGCACTAGGAACAGGCTCCTCCTGTTCCTCTGCCTCTCTGCTGTCTGCCTCTGGAGGCTCTGGAGTTGGCGTATTGCTCCCAGATGGCCCTGGCCCCATCTCTGCCTCCAATGCAGAGCCCTCATCCAGGCCCTTCCCTGACTCCAGGACTTGCCCATTGTCCTCCCCAGCCTCCTCACTGTCCGACTGTGCTGCAAGCTCCGCAGGCTGCTGGTGAACCACAACACCGACTGGCTGTAATGCCATCCTATTTTGCCATATTTTGGAGGCCGTGCACATGTGTGGAAGGCACACGTACAAGCAAAGAGCACGCACGGAGGGCCGAGCATGCGTGGAAGGCACGTATTCATATTTGCGAACCGGTAGGGAAGGTAAATGAATCCCACCTCTCACTAGGACTACTTCTGTTCACAAAGGCAGTTAGTTGAATCCTCTTGTTGGCAACAACCACTCATCTACCCAGATTCTCTTTCCCTTTACTCTTGATTTGAAACCTTGTGACTTTCATTCTGGAGCTGGATTGGCTGATGGACCTTCTACAAGGTTTGGACACTTGGACTTTGATTGACTACTCTCGTGCCTGCTCTTTTGGACTTGGATTCATTTAAAGCAAGCTTGCTGTACTTTGGGGAACGTGTTTCTCTATGGTGTCTGTCTGTCTGTCTGTCTGTCTCTCTCTCTCTCTCTCTCTCTCTCTCTCTCTCTCTGTGTGTGTGTGTGTGTATGTGTGTGTGTATGTGTTTGCACTCACATTTTCTTTGCTGCTTTCTTATTAACTTCATAAAACTTCTCTGTAAAGTTTGCAGCCACCTCTTGTGCACTTGTATGTGCTTGGCATGGGATAGAATGATCTTTTTTTTTTTTTTTTTTTTTTGCAAAAATTGAACTTTATTGTTTAAAAGAAAAACATTTAAAAACATACAAGTTTCTCACAATTGAGAAACAAATTTACATATACGGTACATAAACGTCACCTATTAGCTAATTTCCATTATTCTATATAAATATATTATATGTATTATATGTACATATATACAAACATACAATAAAGTATTCCATATTCTATACCTCTGACAGTGCTGTTTTTTTTTTTTTTTTGTTATATTGATTTCTTCTAAATTTCATCTCTACGCATTTCCTTTCCTCTGGTTTATCCATTGGTACCATCTATTCCATGTTTCATAATATTTAGAATGATCGTTTTTTCAGTGTACATTCATGAACACTGCCTGGGCACTTTTGACTTTTTTGATCGCACCCTGCAGATATCACTCCAAATAGCCCAGTATGTACAAAGTTATGTTTAAGAACTTTATACTCCTAAGAACTTTTTTTTTTTAATGGTGATGCTCTGATGGAGGATTGTATTCATTCCTATGTTTTGTTGATTGGATGTTAAAAGTTGCAGTTAAGAGACTCAAAAAAAAAAAAAAAATCCCGTGACATGATCCTAAGATTAAAAAAAAAAGTAATAATCATAGTAATAGTACCGTGTGCAGAAGTTGTGCACATTTTTGGTAAGAAATTCAGTTAATCATCTTAAATTTTAATTATTTTGTTTTTCAGGGGAAATGCACACTGGTTCTTATCAGCTGAAAATAATTAAAATGCTGAGAGATGACTATATTTCATAATTGCTTTTTTTACAGACAATCTTTTATTCCATTTAATCAATAGCATTGATTTTCCATTAAGCGTAAACCCTGCACAGATCAACATAGATTGCTCAGCTGTGTCTTGGAAAGAAAGCTGTTGTCAGATTCCTTTAGAAAAAAAAACCTTCTTACTTTAACAATGCAGTTGGAAACACATCTTAATAAATCAACAGCTTCTCTACCTGCCTCCAATAATGAGAATTCTATTATCTGTTTGAAGACAGCAATAATCAATTTGCAATGTGTTATATGAATTCAATCTGCAGTGGTTTGGCTACTTCATTTCTTCATTCTGAGATATATATATATATATATATATATATATATATATATATATATATATATATATATATATATATATATATATATATATATTCTTTCTTTCTTTCTTTCTATCATCTATCTATCTATCTATCTATCTATCTATCTATCATCTATCTATCTGAGAGAGAGAGAGAGAGAGATTCTATATGCATAATGTGTATATATATGTGTGTGTATATATATAAAATACATATACAGGTAATAATAATAACTTTATTGTCATTGTACGTGTGTACACAGTATACCCATACAATGAAATTCACTTAACATCTAAAGACCAGGTCCAACACACATAACAACCCCCAAACACCCCCACCCACCCTCCACAAATTCTCCACCCCTAAACCACCCAAACATCCACACAACAAATGAAATAATGCTGTCCAACAGGTCACTGATGGTGGCCCTTTAGTTCATTGTTGAGTGCAATTATAGCTTTGGGATAAAAACTACTCAGAAAACGTGTGGTCCAAGTTTAAATTGTTCTGTATCTTCTGCCAGAAGGCAACAGTCCAAAAAGATTGTAAGCAGGATAGGAAGAGCTTCTGAGAATGTAATCCTTGAGTTATAACCACAATTGAGCCCAAAATTTATGTTGCTAAGTAAAATAGTGGTTAAGTGAGTTTGCCTCATTTTATGATTTCTCTTGCCACAATTGTTAAGTAAATCATTGCATTTGTTAAATTAGTAACATGGTTATTAAGCAAACATGGATTACCCTTTGACTTCGCTTGTCAGAAGTCATAATAGCTGATCACATAAACCCAGGACTTTGCAACCATCATAAATATGAGCCACTTATTTAAGCATCAGAATGTTGATCATGTGACTATGGGAACGCTGCAAAGGTTGTAAAATCACTTTTTTCAGTGCCGTTATGACTTGAACGGTCACTAAATAAACTGTTGTAAGTTGAGGACTACCTGTACCTATGTACATATATACCAGTGGTGGGTTCCAACCTGTGTTACCACCGGTTCTCTTCGTGCATGTGCTTTGTGCATGATCACCACGTACGTGCTAGCTTCGCTTGCCTGCGTGCCAAATTAGCGCTCCGCACAAGCGCATTACATTTCTGCCCAGCTGAGGTGCAGCAATCCACTCTGCCACGTCTATCAGCTGGGCTAAAAAACAACAAATAAAAGTAGGTATAATGCGGGGGCGGGCATGAGGGCCCAGCTCACAGTCATAGAGAACCAGTTTTCTGACGTCACATCATCACCACTACCGGCTCACCCGAACCAGGCTGAACCAGGAGCAACCCACCACTGATATATACACATATACATATATATATATACCAGTACAGGCACATATACCTACATGAAAATAAGACCTATCCCAAAAATAAGCCCTAGCATATTTACTCATGCTAATATAACCTAATATTACCCCCCCCCCCAAATAAGCCCTACTTAAGAGCCTATGCAGTAGGCCACCTGCCCATTCCGTCTGGATGTTTGTGGTGCTGTGGCCATAAGGTGGGGGTGGAGCTGCCCCATGGGCCCTGCACTGGCTTACCTCAGTGCCCTCGGAGCCAGGCTATTCACACCCAGACACCTGCCTCGCAGTGACAGCAGCATCAGCCATGTGCAGAAGAAGCCGTGGCCACTAGCCCATGTCTTTTTTCTCGTCACAATGGAGCAGGAGGCCAAGCAGTGTACTGGTGCTGCAGCTGCGAGGCGAGGCAGGTATTAGGGCATAGATGGCCTGGCTGCAGGGGCCCTAAGGTAAGCCAGCACATGGGGCTTCTCCACCAACTTCCTACCTTGCCTCATGATTGCAAGTGCATTGCTCACCTCCTTCTCCATTGCAGCTGCAAGCAAGCAGAAGAAGTGGGCTGGCAGTCACACAGGGTTGCCAGAGCCGCTGCCATGAGACAAGGCAGGTGTCAGGGCCTGGGTAGCCCGGCTGCGGGCCTTGAGGTAAGCCAGTCCAGGGCACATGCAGCAGCTCCACCCTTCTGCCTCATGGTAGCAGCACTGGCATGTTATGTGGTCTCCTGCTCCACTGCAGGCAAGTAGAACAATTGGGTGTCATGTACATAGAAAAAAAATAAGACACCCCCCCCCAAAAAATAAGCCCTAGTGCTTATTTTGTCCCCAAAAGAAAATAAGACCCGGTCTTATTTTCGGATGGATATATATAGCTGGCTTTCAATCTGACATCACTGTTTTTCTTATGGGAAGGTATTCAGGGACTTTTATTCATAATTTGGGCCTGCTCTAATAGTAAGAACTAATCCTTCTCCATTCATAAGGATGGAATCTGGGTCCTGTCCTCCATCCAGCTCCAAAGTCTTCCTTGGCTTCTCTTCAGCCTTTGAGAATAAGCTCCTCATTTGGAGACAATGATTTGTATGCCCCTTTCATATAAAAGCAATATTTTGAGGGTCCAATTCTCTCCACATTCATTTTGTAACCTTCATTTGGGGTCTAACTTTGAACCACAGACTTCATTTCTTGTTTTTTGGTAGCATCTTGCTTGGTGAAGTATTCTGAAGAATTTAGTGATTCACATACTATTCTGGCATTGTGGTTGATCCTAATAAAAATATTGCTCACTTTATTTACCAACTATTCTATTTTTGAATGTCATCAGCAAACCTAATTCCAGATAATCTAGAACACTTAAGTGTTTAATAGTGTTTACCTCCATTACACTTTATTTAGATAAAAATAAATTCTATTATTCCTAGAGAATGTCCCCTAAGTGCTCTTCTAATTAAGAAGCACCACTGTAATTAAAAGCAAAGGTAATCTGGCACTAATTTCCACCAAAGCATTACTTCTTTGCTAAAGAAATTGGAAGCCAAGAAAAATTGTTTTGTTCTGTGTCACAATGAAATCCAAATGTCTACCAAAGCATTTTGTATTATAAATCATGAAATAATTAACCCCATATGTACCCTATCCAGATGTCCAACTCAAGGAGGCAGCTGAGAATCTTCTTCCTTCGTTAGGATTCAATATCTATCCTTGCATGGATGTCACAGTATAACTAAGAGTCTATAATGTGATGGGAGGGATTTGAGATGGAGGGATTAGGGATAAAAGAAAGGATGAAAGAAGAGATGAAAGGAGACAAAAAGGAAGGGAAAATTGAAATCCTTATTTCTTGTTGCTGGGAGGATGAAATTGATGACAAAGTTATGTAATTTTTTTAAAAAAATGGTCCACTACAGCTGTACTGAAGTTGCAATTATTTTATTAACCTTACTTTCTTTCAGGGAAGAATGACCAAGACTAGGAAGGAAAAACAAAGAATGGTGCATAGTTATGAGAGAAGAGAAATATATCCATTGGAAAGTTGCAGGTAATAAGGCCTAGGAGTGGACTTGTAGGCCTCACTGAACCAAAGTTTTAAATTAACATAATTGAAAAATGTACCAGATATATTTTGAATGCACTGACTTGTGTGCTGCATTTTCTGCAAAGTAGGGGTGAAATCCAGCAGGTTCTGACAGGTTCTGGAGAACCAGTAGTGGAAATTTTGAGCAGTTCGGAGAACTGGTAGCGGAAATTTTGAGTAGTTCAGGGAACCGGCAAATGCCACCTCTGGCTGGCCCCAGAGTGGGGTGGGAATGGAGATTTTGCAATATCATCCCCCCAGGAGTGGGGTAGGAATGGGGATTTTGCAGCATCCTTCCTGTGGAGTGGGGAGGGAATGGAGATTTTGCAGTATCCTTCCTGTGGAGTGGGGTGGGAATGGAGATTTTGCAATATCCTTCCCCCAGGAGTGGGGTGGGAATGGAGATTTTGCAGTATCCTTCCTGTGGAGTGGGGAGGGAATGGAGATTTTGCAGTATCCTTCCTGTGGAGTGGGGTGGGAATGGAGATTTTGCAATATCCTTCCCCCAGGAGTGGGGTGGGAATGGAGATTTTGCAGTATCCTTCCCCTGGAGTGGGGTGGGAATGGAGATTTTGCAGTATCCTTCCCTTGCCATGCCCCCAAGCCACATCACACACCCCCAAAGCCACGCCCACAGAACCGGTAATAAAAAAAAATGGATTTCACCACTGCTGCAAAGTATGTACTTGTACGGATATATTTAGAGCAGGAAGAATGAGATGGTGGGAAATGAGGAACTGAAAGTAACTGAAAGTAACAAGGGTCTGAGTGCTTCAAATGTACACAGGTATTTACAGAAAGTGATAGTCAGTAAGAAAGTAAGAAAGAAAGAACATGGAAGTGAAACTTTGGAATGCGTAAGTCAGTAAAAAGGAAGGTATAAGAAATGTGGCTTGAGATAAGAATGGTGTCCTTTGCCTAATAGCAATCCTTGAAGGAGCTGCTATATCTCTGGACCCCATTGCAGGGATGGGATTCTACTGGTTTGGACTGGTTTGGGTGAACCGGTAGCTCTGATGATCAGCTGGGAGCGAACCGGTTTGTCCCGACAATTAGATGGGCCCACCCACTCACCCGCGCTATCTTCCTACCTTTATTTTCTCAGCTGATTCACACGGCAGAGCAGATTGACGCATCCCAGCTGTGTTTCTCCTCCAAAGAAACTCAGAAGTGAGGATTTCTTCAAACTGTCCATGCACGCAAAGCACGCAATCACCAAACCGGGAGGATCCCACCACTGCCCCATTGGAATGGCTTGTTGATGTAAGTGCACTATGACTATATCTATTATATCTTTTGCTTCTGCCTTTTGTTCCAAATTATTAGAAACAATAAACTTCTGAACTTTAAGTAAGGTTTATTGCTTGTGGTTTCCTTTTTGGGTTTTTTTATTAGAATTTTTCTATGACAGTTAAAACAAAACATTGTGAGAAAATGTTTGAAGGATTAAAAGGGGCATGTGGAATGACAAAAAATGATGTAACTAAGAGGAGAAAAAAATGGGCGCTGATCTGTGATGTAATATACCAGACTTCCATTTAAATGAATATAAACATCTCATTATTATTATTTTTTTGGCTACAATAGTGCTGAATGTGGCGTTTCCTTGAACTTCACAAGGATAGATCTGCTTGTTATCTTAAGATGTAGATTTCTGCATGCATTTCTTTAATGTAACTTGGCCCGCCAAAATAAATCACAGTACTCAAAGCAGTGTATGTTCAAAGAATACTTGTAATCTGATCGGTATACTTTTTTTTTTCTCAAAATATTTTTTTTTAGGTTGTTTCTTTTGAAATAGCAGAGTGAATAAAATCTTTAAACACTATTTGACATCCAATACCCTCATACTTTCTATAGCAAATACAACTGCGTGGTCTACATTGATATTTATATCTATAAAAATGTACATATTATGTATAGATAATTCAAATGTATGTATTATATATACCATAATTGTCATCAAATCAAATCAAATCAAACCTTTATTGTTAATGCACAACATGTGTACAATGAAATTGAATGTACCTCCCTTGGAAATTGAATGTACCCCCCCACCCCCCACCCCCACAGAATACATTTCAATAACTCAATAAATAAAAGAAAAAGAAATCCTTAACCCCAAATAAATAATAACTGGCACACATTCCCATATACACAGGGGTGGGCTTCAAAAATTTTAGCAAGGGGCTCTCTGCCCAGGTGCTGAGTGGGCATGGCCATGGTGGGCGTGGCCTAGTTGGCCTCCTGCACCATGGGGGCTTCAGAGGCCCTCTGGAGGCTGAAAACTGACCAATTTCTGGCCTTCCCGAACTTCCGGTAGGCTCATTTTTTGCCCTCCCCGAGCCTCCGCGTGCACCGTGCACTTACCTGCATCCAAAATGGGTCATGTGGGGACTCCTGGGCAGGGCAGGATCTTAGCTAGAGATTCTCCTATACCCCTGTGAACCCCCAGCAGTCCACCCCTGCATATACATATATGTATATAACATTATATTACACTGGTATAAATATGTTGCACATTGCGCTGGCCTTGCAAGCCTATCATATTAAACCTGATTGTGGTGTTATGTTGCGTTCAGAAGTCTGACGGCCCACAGATAAAAGCTATTTTTCAGCCTGTTTGTTCAGCTGGCTATGCTTCTATATCTCCTGCCCGATGGTAAGAGGGTAAAGAAGTGCTGACCAGGGTGTGAATCAGTGGTGGGTTCCTCCCGGTTCAGTCCGGTTCGGTCGAGCTGGTAGCGGTGACGATATGACGTCAACGAACTGGTTCTCCCCCCTGCCCTCCCACCCCCCCACCCCCCTACCCACATTATTCTTACCTTTTATTTGGTCCCACCCCCAATCTATTGCTGCCTCCTGAGTCCCAGCTGATGACTAGAGGAAAAAAAAACTGTTTAAACTCTTGCCATGGGGCTTCAAAGGGCCATCCTAGAGCTGATCAGTGTTAAAAGCAAACAAATGAGTCGGGTTGTAAGCGCGAGGACCTTCCAGAAATGACTCTGACCAGCTAGCCACGCCCACCCAGTCACATGACCTCCAAGCCACACCCATGAAATAAGCCACGCCCACAGAACCGGTAGTAAAAAAAATTTAGAACCCACCCCTGGTGTGAATCATCCCTGAGGATTTTCCTCACTCTGCTAAGGCAGTGGGTCCTGGCAATTTCATCCAGTGGGGTCGGGGGGCAGGCAACCCATGATGTTTGGTGCTGTGCTCATCACCCTCTGTTATGCCTTTCATTATTCACATACAGGTTGTACAAACAGGCAGAAGTCCTGACTGACCATAACTTCCTGGCAAATAAATATTATACTTCACACTTATCCCTGCAAACATTAGTAATTGCTGCAAATAGCCCTGCTATCAGAGGTGGCTTTCAGCAGGTTCTGACCAGTTCTGGAGAACCAGTAGTGGAAATTTTGAGTAGTTTGGAGAACCGGTAGTAAAAATTCTGACTGGCCCCGCCCCCATCTATTCTCTGCCTCCCGAGTCCCAGCTGATTGGGAGGAAATGGAGTTTTTACAGTATCCTTCCCCTGCCACGCCCACAAAGCCACACCCACAAAGCCACACCCACAGAACCGGTAGTAAAAAAAATTGAAACCCACCACTGCCTGCTATCTAATGTATGTATCCTCACTAAGGGGAGTACAGTCAGAATGCTATAGCAGAACACTCATAGATTGTATTTCCTGCAGTAGCATATAAATCCTTGTTTCCAATTAGGGAAACTTCAAGAATTACCCAGCTAGCATGACCATTGTTGTTGAGAATTCTGAAAGCTGAAGCTGAAATAACCCAGGTAGGGAAGGACTGTTAAATTCAAGCCATCAAAGTTTATTTCAACCAATATAGAACAAAACAATTAACAGTTTAAAAGTAAAAGAGGTTGGCCAAATATAACATGCAAGCTGAAGAATAGTGCAAAATATTTTCACTATTATTACTAGTATAAACTGCATCTTTACAATTAGGAAATAGTGTTATTTATCTAAAATGCAGACATTATGAACTAATGAACTAATTCTAAGATAGACGTAGGTTAAAAGAAATCAAATGATATCAAATCTTCTGGATGTGGGGGACCAAAACCCAAAATTTCCTAGACATTGTTTGACCATTGCTTGGTGAAAATTCTAAAAGTTAAGTTGAAGTAGGTCAGACTGGTAACCACTATCATAAGCATTGATCATTTGGTGACTGCAAGACCACAATATTAAATGATGATTATGAAGAGCAAATGATTAGTAAATCCTTATAGATTTACCTCCATTCAACATTAATCAATTTTATTGCCCAATAGAAACCAAACAAACAAACATGCAAACATGTGTTTCAGTTGATAGCCATATTAAGCTCCAGCCCCATTTCTTAGATTTTGTGATTCTTAATTTTGATTGCAAGGTTGAGCAAAGTAGAAGGTTCAATATTTTTATGAATGGGATTTGGATTATTTATCTTTTGATATGGAAGACCTCTACTTTTTCTATTATATTTTATACTTCCTCTATCTGTGGAAATCTGTGTAAAATGACTACACTTTGTAAGTAAACAAATAACTAAATAAACACACAGCATAATAAATTCCATGACCCATTCCTTTGTTTCATCCAAACACTATAATCTGGATATTGATTTGCTTACAGATTCTATAGGAGTAGCCTGAAACATTAGAAATGAGCAACATATTTTTGCAATTCAATCTGCAATTTTCCACACAAACAATTGGAGCATCTGTTGAGAATTTATGTTCTGTTCTTTGGTGTTAATATTTCACTAGCACTGATGATGGTCTCTAGTTTGATAACGAAAGGTCTGTAAGAAAACAACCTACCTCAGAGAAGCACTGAGGACCCCACAGGATGATAATGTGGGTTAATTCAAAAGGATCAAAGTTACATCCAGTTTAAAGCAGAAGTACAGTTTGGGAAATAAAGTTTCACCGGGTCTTTGAATGGTAGAAACTGCTGGTGAAAACTATTTTGATCATATGATCATGGGGATTCTCCAATGATTATAAGTGTGAGGACCAGTTGTAACCAGTGCTGGGATTCAATTTTTTTACTACCGGTTCTGTGGGTGTGGCTTTGTGGGCATGGCATAGCTTAGTGGGTGTGGCTTGGTTGGCATGGCAGGGGAAGGATACTGTAAAATCCCCATTTCCTCCCCACTCCAGGGGAAGGTTACTGCAAAATCCCCATTTCCTCCCAATCAGCTGGGACTCGGGAGGCAGAGAATAGATGGGGGCGGGGCCAGTCAGAGGTAGTATTTACCGGTTCTCCGAACTACTCAAAATTTCCGCTAATGGTTCTCCAGAACTGGTCAGAACCTGCTGAAACCCACCTCTGGTTGTAACGCACTTTTTTTCAGTGCCATTGTAACTGAAGATTGTAAATTGAAGACTGACTATATGCCAGATACCACACGTGATACAATGAAAGGAGTATGTTCCATAAGCTAAAAGATGTCTCTATAAATTGACTGCCCAAGATATTCTTGACAGAAGATGCTGGAACTATGAACACATCAACTTATCTTGCAATTCTGAATCAGCTTATTTAGATCTACCACTACAGGAAACTGTAATGAAAATGTAAAAAAATTCATCTGTGAATTCCAGTTTTTACATTAATGCAGTTCTTGGTAACACTTATCAGGAAAGTAAATAGGTTTTATCGATAAGTACTTGAAAAGCTGATTAGAAATTTAAAGCAGGCAATTCCAATTAATGACAACCTTATCTCCATTATGAATTTGAAGGAAACTATTGCCGGATGTCTTAGAAATGTCTTCAGAAATGGGGAGTGGGGGTGGGAAATCTGGTTGGGAGCATCAAGGATTTCTTTCCATTCCTCTGCAAATATGCCCACTGGGCCTAATGAGAGTTGGCTTTCTCATCCAGTAGCTTTTATTTTAAGACTGATTTCACAGTGTTAAAATCTGCATCTAAACTGGCTGGATAATCTGTATCTAAATAGGCTGTATCCCAATAGGAACAATAGTATTGATGATTGCAATCCCATATATATATATATATATATATATATATATATATATATATATATATATATATATATATTTGCTTACCTAATAGTAAGTCCCATTACATTCAGTGGTGTTTATCCTAAGGGAAATGGTTATAAGATGCAGTCAGAGTGATAAACATTTTGGTTAGCTAAACACTTTTTCATTAATTCATTCTGCTTGCTTTCCAGAGACTGTCCTTTGTCAGCAATTACAGCTGAAATCCTATGTATATTTAAAAGGTAAAGGTTCCCATCACACATACGTGCCAGTTGTTTCCGACTCTAGGGGGTGATGCTCGTAAAAGCTCTTTAACAAATATGGACACAGTCCAGACAATGAATAGCATCATAATGAAGGTCCAACATGTCATGGTCTCTAGCTACCTGCTTTGCTGGCAATTTCTAAATCTCATTTCTTTTTAAATTTTACCTAGGAATCTCCAGATACTATCTATCTGGACCTCTCTTGTACCTGCATTATCTGCATCCTTTCCACTCAAGGTTCAGACTAAGATTCGGTACCATGTTAGCTTTCATTGCATTTCTCAGTGATTTTTGATGGTCTCATAAGTATCTATACTGACCCTGCTTGGTCTTTGATACCATTAACCACACTGTATAAAGGACATTAATACAATTGAATGAGTCCAGAGGTATTTCATGAGAAGAGTCCTCCACTCTTCTTCTTGCAATAGAATACCTTATGCCACCAGGCTTGAAATTTTGGACCTGGACAGCTTAGAACTACGTCGTCTATGGTCTGACCTAAGCTTAGTACACAAAATTTTCTGCTACAATGTCCTACCTGTCAATGACTACTTCATCTTCAACTGCAATAATACATGGGCAAATAATAGATACAAACTCAACGTAAACCACTCCAAACTCGATTGCAGAAAATATGACTTCAGCAACAGAGAGGTCAATGCCTGGAACTCCCTACCTGACTCTATTGTTACATCCTCAAACCCCCAAAACTTTAACCTTAAATGGTCTATCATGGCACTCATCCCATTCCTAAGAGGTCTGTAAGGGGGCATACATAAGTGCACCAGCATGCCTACTGTCCCTGTCCTAATGTCCCCATTTATTCGTACTTATTTAATATGTATATAGTTATACCTGTTTATACTTTGTTTATACAAACAAACAAACAAACCAACTAACCAATCAACCATGGTGTCCTTCTGGACCAGCTATGACGTTTGGAGTAGGCACATAGTTTCTTTGATTCCAGTCAATATTATGAAGGCAGTCTAATAGCAAACTCTTGATTTATGGGTTGCCCCAGGATCTACCCATTCTCCACTTTCTTTTTAGCATCTAAATGCAGCTGCTGTGGGAGATCATCTGTTAGCATGGGATGAAGTTTCACCAGTGGTCTGATAATACTTGGTTATATATCTTTGGCCAACCAAGTGAAGCTGTCAGGGCGCTCTGTATACTTTAGGGGTCTGGAGGAGGAAGACTTTTGGCTGAACCTTACCAAGGCCAGATGGCTGCAGGTTGTGGAGATAAGTGGAGGGATTCAGCCAGTTCACACCACTTTGGGAGAACCGGTTGTTAACTTTCTGAGCAGTTTGGTGAACTGGTTGTTGGAAGAAATCATTAGGGCAGAGAACCAGTTGTTAAATTATTTGAATCCGACCACTGGATAAGAGAATTCTGTTATTGCATCTGGCTGGAGGCCAGTCAGACTAGAGGTACAACCTGATGGTCCTTCTGGAATAACAGCTTCTCCTTGTGGAGGAAGAGGCAGTTGTAGCTAGGGGAATCTTTGAACAACTTTGTATTGTATGCCAGTTGTATCCATTCCTTGCTGTGGTCACTCACCTTATTTATCTCTTGATTAGACAATTGCAATGTTCTCCATAAGGGGTTACTAATGAAGATGTTTTGGAAGCAATTGGTCCAGAATGTAGTGGGATAGAGTCATATGGGTTCCTTAGTGTATCATTACTATACCAGGAGCTGTCCTGGCTTGCTATAAGCTTCCAAGTGCAACTCAAATTTGTAGAGATTCTCAGTTATCCAGGTCATGGTTGTCCCAAAAGTGCTTTTTGTTTTCAGAAGGCAACTGGACTTTCTTGTTTTTTCTTTGAAGGCATTTCACTTCTCATCCAAGAAGCTTCTTCAGCTCGGGCAGGATAGTGGGGAATGGAAGGAATGGTTTGCAAGAAGTATAAATCCTTCCATTCCCCACTATCCAGTCAGAAGTTTCTTGGATGAGAAGTGAAACTTCTTCAAAGAAAAAACAAGAAAGTCCAGTTGCCTCCTGGAAAAAAAAATCTTTGGAACAAGTGCAACTAAAGTTACAGATATTGGTATAGATCAGTGGTGGGTTGCTACTGGTTCCCCCTGGTTCTTGCGAACTGGTAGTGGAAATTTTGAGTATTCCGGAGAACCGGTAAATACTACCTCTGCCTGGCCCCACTCCTAATCTATTCGCTACCTCCTGAGTCCTAGCAGATTGGCTAAAAGGAAAAAATCAGGGTTCACTTGACAAAGAAGAAAAAAAAAGACACCTTAGCTTTAAATTGAGAAGCCAAGAAGCCTCCCAACTGATCGGCTAGAACGAATCCGCTCCTTGTAAACCACTCAGTGGTGGTAGATTGGCAATTGAGGCCAAGCTGCCTGAAAGCGGTTTCCAATGCTCTCGGTGGTGGCAGAGCAGCGAAAAACTGTTTAAACTCTTGCCGCAGTGCTTCAAAAGGCCGCCCTATAGCTGATCAGCGGTAAAAGGCAGTGTGGTGGTAGACCAGTGTGCTCTAAAAATAAATGGGTAGACCGGAACGCACCAAACTCAAAAGAGTAGACCGGAATGCTCCAAACTCAAAAGAGTAGACCGGAACGCTCCAAAAACAAATGGGTAGACCGGTATAGCTCTGCAAGCAGTTAAAAGCCTAGTAGACCAGTACCTCTGCTAAATCCTAAAGAATTGTTTGTCACATGACCATCAAACCACATCCACAAAATAAGCCACGCCCACAGAACCGGTAGTAAAAAAAATTTAGAACCCACCCCTGGTATAGATACTTTTTTAATTTTTTTTTTATTTTTTTTTATATGCCGCCCTTCTCCGGAGACTCAGGGTGGCTTACAATGCGTTAAGCAATAGCCTTCATACTTTGTATATTTTATATAAAGTCAGCTTATTGCCCCCACAAACCGTGTCCTCATTTTACCCACCGTAGAAAGGATGGAAGGCTGAGTCGACCTTGAGCCTGGTGAGAATTGAACTTGCAGTAATTGCAGGCAGCTGGATGTTAAATGCTGCCTTAGTAGGAGGTATTAGCCTCCTATGCCACTCAGGCTCAGGATCATAGCTATATGATGCATCCCTCCTCCTGCCAATGTACAGTTGACCTTAACCTGCAGCTCTTCAGAAAAGCATTGAATGCCTGTCTGCTTCCTTGGGCATTTCAAGTCAGAATGATTAGAGTTCCCATCTGTATGAGTGTAATAAAATTGGGTCTCTGAGAGGCAATTAATTCTTATATTTGTTTTTAGCAGGTGCTGTTTCAGGTTATTCATTGGTGTACAGTAGGCTACCTAGAGTCACATTATTCAAGTTGAGCTGCCGTACAAAAGTTTAAAATAAATACGTGAATAAATAAACACTTTCCCACATACCGTCCCAGTTTGATTTCTCTATATAAGTAAAATAAATACATAGATATAAATGCATAAATCATATGCACATATATTTTTTTTTTAAAAATCTATTCTATTTTAATTATGTATTGTGACAGGGAAAAATACAATTGAATAAACTGAGATTCAATCAAGAACAAGGGAAGATATACACACACACAGACACAGAGAGAGAGGGAGAGAGAGACACATGTGTGTGTATGCCCATATACGTGTATGTAGGAAGGGAATTCCATAATTGTGGAACCTTCACAAGGAAAGCACTTTCTTTTCTGTACACAATCACAACAGCGGTCACACAAATATTTTTTTAAAAGGATTTCCCCATTCCTTTCCAGGTCTAGATCTCACACTTGTTGCCATTTACAATCTTCCTTGAACCATAGCAATGATAGCATTTTCAAAAAATAGAGGTCTCCCTTTGATTTTCATTAAATTCATGTGATTTTTAGATTGTCCATCGGGAATAGAACTAAATCAGATGCCATGTCCAATCATTCTTCCATCACTTCAGTACTGAATTCCAGGATAAATAGCAGGAGATTTCAGTTTGCCCTTCTTAAAAAAAATTAGCAGGCTGTGACTTTTGCTTGAAGATACTAATACTGGTTTAAGGGTATGAATATGAGTTTATAGATAAGGGTCCTAGAATCCAAGCAATATCCTACTCTCAGAGGTCGCCTCTCTGAAGCTACAGTTGCAAGCCAGAGCTTACACATTCTCAATTAACCTTCTTCAACCAAAAGTAACTGAAGCAGTTATATACTGAAAAATGCAGTTTGTCTGATGTGTGAAAAATAACCACAGCTAATTACAGGAATTTGTTATATTTTTTAAATAGCACTGAAAGTGTTCACTGCCACCCTTGAATAACAGTATAAGGGAATAACAGAGTTGGAAGTTGTTCTAGTCCAACCTTATACTAGTTAAAACAAATGGCTGTCCAATCTCTTCTTAAAAATCTTGAGTGTTGGAACATTCACAACTTCTGCAGGCAAGTTGTTCCACTGATTAATTGTTCTAATTGTCAGGAAATTTCTGCTTAGTTCTGCTTTGCTTCTCCCCTTGATCAGTTCCATCTATTAACAAATTAACAGTTGGAAGGGACCTTGTAGGTCATCTAGTCCAATCCCCCACCCAAGCAGGAAACCCTTCACCCGTGATGGCGAACCTATGGCACGGGTGCCACAGATGGCACACAAAGTCATATCTGTGGGCATGTGAGCATTGCCCTAGCTCAGCTCTAGCCCGCATGCGTGCGCTTGCCAGCTGATTTTTGGGCCTTTTGGGCCCACTGGAAGTTGGGAAATGGGCCATTTCTGGCCTCCAGAGGGTCTCTGGGGGAGTGGGGAAGGCCGTTTTTGCCCTCCCCAGGCTCCTAGAAAGCCTCTGGAGCATGGGGAGGGCAAAAAAACGGGCCTACCAGACCCACTGGGCCATCAAGTGCCAAAAGCGGAGGTCGCATGGGGGGGTTGCGTGTGCATGCATGGGGGTGGGGCGCATCGCATTATGGGTTTGGGCACATGCATGCTCAACCCTCCCATGCTCCCCTCCGGTATTGGCATGCAACGGCAAAAAAGTTAGCCATCACTGCCCTACACCATTTCTGACAAATGGTAGTCCAGTCCCTTCTTGAAAGCTTCCAGTGATGAAGCTCCCACAACTTCTGAAGGCAAGCTGTTCCATTGGTTGATATCTCTCATTGTCAGAAAATTTTTCCTTACTTCCAGGTTGAAACTCTCCTTGTTTAGTTTCCATCCATTATTCCTTGTCTGGCCCTCAGGCACTTTGGAGAATAGCTTGACTCCCTCCTCTCTGTGGCAGCCCCTCAAATATTGGAACACAGCTATCATGTCTCCCCTGGTCCTTCTCTTCACTAGACTAGCCAGGCCCAGTTCCTGTAACTGGGAACATGTCACATGTTTTAGTCTCCAGTCCCCTAATCATCCTGGTTGCTCTTCTCTGCCCTTTTTCTAGAGTCTCAACATCATTTTTATAGTGTGGTGACCAAAAGTGGATGCTCTAGGTGTGGTCTTACTAAGGCTTTATAGAGTGTTATTAGTACCTCACTTGATCTTGATTGTATCCCTCTGTTAATGCAATTTAGGATTGCATTGGCTTTTTTGGTTGCTGCATTACTTTTTGTCCTGACTTCTGGTACTTTGGAAAATAGGTTGAGCTCTTCTTTATGGAAAAGATATTAAAGCACCACTATCATGTCACCCCTAGTCCTTTCCTGCAACTGCTCTTTATATGTTTTAGCCTTCAGTCCAGTGGTGGGTTTCAAAATTTTTACTACCGGTTCTGTGGGTGTGGCTTGGTGGGTTTGGTATGGCTTTGTGGGCATGGCAGGGGAAGGATACTGTAAAATCTCAATTCCCTTCCCCACTCCAGGGGAAGGTTACTGCAAAATCCCCATTTCCTCCCGATCAGCTAGGACTTGGGAGGCAGAGAATAGATGGGGGCGGGGCCACTCAGAATTTTTACTACCGGTTCTCCGAACTACTCAAAATTTCCGCTATCGGTTCTCCAGAATTGGTCAGAACCTGCTGAAACCCACCTCTGATTCAGTCCCCTAATCATTTGATTTCTGATCAAATCATGCTATCCTTTGAGCTAAAAGCTAGGCAAGAAAGCTTAGAATAAATACAATGATAATGGCAATAATAATAACAGCAAAATAATTTATTAAACCTGAATATCTTAGGAGTCATGGTGAAATTGATTCTTGTCTATTCCATGTTCAGAAGAAGAACTGGTCCTTTTGTGCCTGATGTTTTTTTTTTTCTTCTTTCCAAGTGCCTCAGAAGACAGGTTAAACATGTAAACACAACTCTGGGCTGAAACGTGAATCAGTATATAAAATTTAAATCATTGACTAATTTCCAAAGTTCAGTGACTACATCCAGTTCCTGTCAAGAAGGGAACAAAGCATTGCAATATTGACAGGCAAAATTTGTGGAACTGGCACCAATTCCCAACATTTGTACAAGAGAAATAGAATCCTGACATTTATGTGAACTTCATATTTCATGATTTTCTGAGTATGACTTCCCAACAGTTTACTGGGCTGACCACATATATACGACCATCTTCAGAGAATTGGCTTTTAAGGGTATCGCTTATCAACACAACAGGCTTTAGAGAAATCAATAAGGCTTGTTGATCTTCTGCGCTAGCACTTAAATCGTGCTTCTTCCTTCTCTGTGTCACAGATCGGAATTTGACACTGGGAAGGTAAACCATTTTTCCCCCCTCTAATTCACAACAGCAGTTCAAAAATAATATAAAGAAATAGCTAAAGGTACTTTGGTAATGATTCTCCTGTTCAACCCCAATGGTGAAATCTCAAAAGATGGAGAAGAGAGCAGGGAAGAAAATCAAACAGAACTATCATTCTAAAATTAGCCCAGATTTGCTAAAATATTTTTCTGTAGCTGTAGATAACTCTGGATCTAACGTACAGAATTTTCAGGTGTTGGAGAGAAATTTAATGGATCCGTTATTGAATCAAGAATTGGAACATATGCTTCTCTCTATCCATATGTAGCCTGTTCTCATAAATTTAGATTAATCAGTTAAGGAAGGATTTTTTTTCTTCCTGTCCATAAGCCTCACAGGAGGACAATATTTGAGGGGAACAATATGGAAGTAGATTATAATATAAGAATTATTCTGGCTTTCTTAAAAAAGCATCATTCTTCAAGCTAGGAATCTAAAAGATTCAGTTTGTGAGTTTATTATTTAATCAGAGTCAAGGCGCCTGTTATTTGTTATAACTTACATTTATGTTCATCTGCAGTTTTTTTTCTACCCCAAAAAGAAAAGAAAAAATGGGAAGACGATCCAAATAAACGTGACATTTTCTCAAACAGCAATATTTTTCTCTAATCAATTCTTTAAAAAGAAGAAGAAGAAGAAGGAAACAGAAATATAAAATGTCTGCTGAATGAGGTGTAAGGTTTACCTAATGCAGCTTTCTATCACATGGAAAAGAGACCAAGCTTCCAGGATTTCATATATTTGACACATACAGTGGAAATGTATATGTGTATGTGTGACAGTGGTGGGTTTCAAAAAAATTTACTACCTGTTCTGTGGGCGTGGCTTGGTGGGTGTGGCATGGCTTGGTGGGCGTGGCTTGGTGGGTGTGGCATGGGAAGGATGCTGTCAAATCTCCATTTCCTCCACACTCCAGGGGAAGGATACTGTAAAATCTCCATTTTCTCTCAATCAGCTGAGACTCGGGAGGCAGAGAATAGATGGGAGCAGGGCCAGTCAGAATTTTTACTACCAGTTCTCCAAACTACTGAATATTTTCACTACCGGTTCTCCAGAACTGGTCAGAACCTGCTGAAACCCACCTCTGGTGTGTGAGTGTGAGTGAGTATCTCTCTCTGTGTGTGCATTCCTAACCTAATCTTGCTCCCTTTTTTATAACCATGTAATTCCTTAATTTGGGATAGAGTTGGGGCAACTGGATGGATCTGAGCATTTATTGGCCAGATGCCCTTCCTGATGCCACGTAGAGTTCATAGCAGATATTTTTTCTTTGAGAGAAAAAATAAGAGAGAAACACTAAATCCAATCTTGCTATACTCCCTAGTTGTTTTGCTTGTCCCTGAATTTCACTAAAGAGGTTTCAGCTATTCTTTTGCTACTACAGTGATGGACATATTTAACTCTTAGATCTTATTTTCTATTTTCCCTTTTTGTTCCCTTGGTACCTACCTTCCCTAAAAGAGATTATAATGAAATAAAGCCTTATTAGAATGACCTAAATGTGATAATACATTATCACAATTTCATTTTGTAGCCAGAACCAAAACGTAATGTGAACAGAGCTACATTTTGCACTGCATAAATGAATAGGATTTATATTTAAAATGAGGGTGGTTGGGTGGGAATAGAATTGGGTAGATAAGAATTTCTTCAATAGTGTTCAGTAACTGTTAATTAAATGAACATCTGGAAAACACTGATGGGATAAATATTAAGGACATAATTTAGTCTTCAGAGGCATCCTAGAGGCACAAACAGGTACGGCTGACACAACAGAACAGTCCTGTAAAGGTCCATAGGGTGTAGATTAGATGAATTAAATAGACTGATTTTTATACAGTTCAGCCATGCAATTATGTTCATTAAATGTGTGTGTAATTGCATTCCTAATCTGAATGAACAATTCCCATGGGCCTGCATCCCAGTCAGGCAATTGCAAACATAAATAACCATTTGCATATTTCTGTTACCAATTTACATGTACAATTACTATAACTCTGCCCTCAAATAAGAGGTGCAGTGTCACACTTGGAAATGTAGTTGAATGCTATCCCTGAAGCCTATTTCCATCGCAAATAAGGGTGAGACATGCTATCTGTTCTACATGTGATATGCATAACACCTGAAGTTTTCCAGCCTTCTGCTGAACTCATCTATCAATTTTTTTAGCATGTCTCTAAAAGCAGAAAAAGCATTATTTGGAAAAGCAATGCAAAATTCTTCCTTCTAATGCGAACAACCTAATATTCCTCAAGAATATCTAAGTAGTTATAGGATTTCTGGAGGGGAGACTACTTTCCCTGTGGGATTAAAATGTAAATTTTTGAATAATCAGCTTTCATCTCTAAAACTTTCATAATGTTCTTTCTTATGTGCTATTTTGTTAGAAATTTGTATGCGGAGGTGGGACAAATTACAATTGTCCTTGTTGGATAGAATTTCTGTAATTAAGTTGAAGGTTTTAGCCAGGAAGTTCTTTTTTTATTCAGACAATGCTGATATTGACAATTGATAAAATTTAAACAAAATGGTTTATCAGTTTATCGGGGCAAAAAGGTAATTCCAAATATCTACAAGGTATTTGTATGGCAAGGTAAAAAGCCAATAATTAATTATAAAATGCTGCAAAGGGGTGGGTTAGGATTATATGACCTATTTTTTTTCTCTCTGCTTGTTTGGTAGGAATTAAAGATTAGGTGACTGAAAGATGCTGTTACTATAACCCTATAGTAAAAGTAATAGAGGTAGTCTATTTAGGACAGTTCATTTAGTGACTGTTCGAAGTTACAATGGGACTGGAAAAAGTGAGCTATGTGTCAGCGTTCCAGAACAACCCACCTTCAATTAAAAACTCCAAGACAAGCATCTTCTCAAAGCTTCCATTTACTAGAGTAGGTATACTGGCACATCTGGGAAAATCCAAATCTGAGAGTTCCGGGTTTCCCCTCAGTAAATCAAAACCCCAAATCCAGCTCCTGCACCCATCAGTCCATCACATGGCCCAATCACCATCCATCCCAACTTGAGCCACCACTTCAACCACTCCTCCTCCGGATGCAAGAACACCATGACTTTGACCGAAAAGAAGAATGCTGTTATGTCTAACTACAATCACTCCACTAAATCCCACCTCCTACTTTCCCAAGCGCAAGAAGGTGGAAGTGGGGAAGCTTCTGGTGTTAATATGGCTTCCAAAATCCATTTTTCATACACACTTACAACTTGCAACATCCCCTTGGTCATGTGATTAAAGTTCAGACTCTTGACAACTGATTTATATTTATGACGTTTGCAGTGCCTCAGGGTCATGTGATCAAATGTTTGCAACCTTCTGACAAGCAAAGTCAATGGGAAAGCCAGATTCACTTTTTCACTTAAAAAACCATGTTACTAATTTAAAACCTGCAGGGATTCACTTAACAACTGTGGCAAGAAAGGTCGTAAAATGGGGCAAAACTCAGTTAACAAATATCTCACTTAACAACAGAAATGTTGGACTCAATTGTGGTCATAAATCGAGGACTATTTCTATTACTATTCATTACTTTGGTATTCAAGTCTGATCTACCTGAAGAGCTGACATCAATTTTGCATCTCTGAATGTATCTCCCCCTCTCTGCCTTAATCTTAAAGAGAACTAGGGAAGGTCAAATCTCAGATGCTTTCTCAAAGTACGTTCCCTCCTTGGGTTCAAATTTCTCTTATCTCACTTGGCTACTGCTCTTCCTCCTCTTCTTCAAGATTATTCTCACAGCCCATTACATATTGGGACGGCTTTTAAATCTTCTTCTGGAAGACCCTCATGGCTTTTCTGGTCTATAGCTTTAAAGATAGCAGTGGTCTGTCTGTATTCATGTCAGAAGCACCTACAAAGCTAACCAAAGGGTACTTCTGGAATGAAAAGATTTGCCAGTGACTACACTGTTGCCGAGGGGCAGCCTAATTGCCAAAAGTAATGCAATCTTTGGAAAGTTTCAAAGGACTCTGGAGCTGAAGAAGCTACTTGGAGCTTCTTGGAGAAGAGAAACGTCTTCGAAGAAAAACCAGAAAGTCCAGTTGCCACTTGAAAAAGCACCTTTGGGATAACCATGACTTGGATGACTGAAAATCTCCATAGACAATCTTCGGGAAGGCTCCTTTTGTATCCCTCAAAAGAATAATTGGGTAATCATGCTAGCCACTGGTGGGATTCAAATTGTTTTACTACCAGTTCTGTGGGCGTGGCTTGGTGGGCGTGGCTTGGTGGGATCATGTGACTGAGTGGGCATGGTCAACTCGACATCACTCACGACAAGGTGGGGTGGCAAGGAAGAACAGAGCAGTGACAGCAGCAATGGGGCTTAAGGCCACTTTTTTGGCCTGTAGTTTTCGGTAGTTTTCAGTGCAAGAAGCCTTCAGCCACCTCCTCTTTTTTGTGGCTTGGTGGGGGTCTTGTGACTGAGTGGGCATGGCCAACTCAATGTCACTCACAGCAAGGTGCCACCCCATTGCCTGTTGGTGCCTCTCATGGCCAGACCCAGCCAGTAGAATAGCCTGCTGCGCTGGAGGAATGGTGTCACAGTGAAGCTGCTCAGAAGGCATCCAAAAACTACTAGTGGCTGAAGGCTTCTCGCTAAAGGCAGCTGAGCCTTGCTATGTCCCACCCCACCAATGCACAGATGAAGGTGAGCAAGGCAGAGGGTGAGTGGGCAGCATGTGGACGGAAGCCCCGGGGAAGGCCAGAGCCAGGGACTGGCATGTTCCCTGACCCAAGTTGGAGGGTGAGTGGGTGGCATGCAAGTAGAGGCCCCAGGGAAGGCCAGAGTCAGGGAATGGTGCGTTCCCCAACCCGGCCAAGCTGAACGGCGAGTGGGCGGAAGCTCTGGGGCAAGGCCAGAGCCAGGGAATGGCGTGTTCCCCGACCTGGCTGATGTGAACGGTGAATGGGCGGAGGCTCTGGGACCTTGGGGAATAGCACAGCCCTGGGCCCTGACCCATGACGAAGGGTGAGCGGGTGGCATGCTTACTGTACCTTTGGTGAGAAGAGTAGCTGAGGTGCCAAGGTGAGGTGATTAGCTGGGCTGCATGGCAAAGGCAACATATATAGGGTGAGGTGGGTTGTAGGTGGGTGGTGTGGGCAGGGGCAAGCAGTGACTGGGAGACTGGGTGGGCAGGGCCAGGGCCAGCCAGAGGTGGTATTTGCCAGTTTGGCAAATCAGTTAAAATTTCTGCTACTGGTCCGAACTGGCTGAATACCACCTCTGATGCTAACAGGAGCCACTATACCAACATTGTTTATTTTGCTTCTCTAATACATTTAAAAATTCTAAGATCAAAATGCAAAGAAAGGATTCTTCTTGAATAGAATGTCCTATGAATGTACATCCAAGTAAACTATTTTCACTATGGGGATACTACACATTATGTCAGTATTGGGCTGAGATACTCATGGGAATCTCTTCATATATGGAATTAATGCATGGTGCAGATAATCTGTTAAAAGATAAAAACACCCTTGAGTGACTTGACTACAATGTGGATATGGTTTGTTATTGTCTACTTTCAGTCCAGCTATTCTACAGTCCCACGATATTCTGGTTTTCTCCCTTCTATATGCTAAGCAGAGTAGCGCTGCTTAACTTTTTTGAGATCAGCCAGTCATCTCAACACTTCATATGATGTGAACTACTCCAGAAATGTTGGCAAAATTGTAAATGTTCATCTGCAATGAACAGTGCAATATAATAAAAGCAAGGTAATAATTTGGGAGGTCAGGTGGTACCTAATATTTTGGGAAAACAACTTCCCTTCTTGGGGTTTATACTCCATTTTATAATTTACTCTCTCTTATATGGAAATGCTTTCTCTTATTGTCACCTGTTCAGCTTTTTTTGGCAATTGTACTGAATATAATGAAATGTACTTTGCATTACCACCCCCCCCCCCCGAACTTTAGCATCTATGCACACTTTATACATTTTAGGGTCTTAGTCTTTTTTTTTTTTAATTTGATTTATATGCTGCCCTTCTCCAGAGACTCAGGGCGGCTTACAATGCGCTAAGCAATAGCCTTCATTCTTTTGTATATTTATACAAAGTCAGCTTATTGCCCCCACAACTGGGTCCTCATTTTACCTACCTTAGAAAGGATGGAAGGCTGAGTCAACCTTGAGCCTGGCGAGATTTGAACCCTGCAGTAATTGCAGGCAGCTGTTCTTAATAACAGGGTGCTTTAAACCACTGTACTACCAAGGCTCTTGAACTCTGATTTAGAGAATGGGGAAAAAACCTAGTCCTAAATACAGGGTCAATTAATGAAAGGATTCTGCACTCCCTCTGTGCGTATATCTGGACATTGTATAGGTATTCTGGCAATATATGAATTAATTACCGAGCAAATAGATTGACAGATGATGCTGTTAATATGGCTCTGCACTACATCCTACAACATTTTGAATCTCCAAAGACCTATGCAAGGGTCCTCTTTGTAGACTTCAGCTCAGCATTCAATACTATCATTCCAGATATTCTTCTAACTAAACTAAATCAGCTAGCTGTACCTGACCACACTTGTAAATGGATCATAAGCTTCCTAACAGACAGGAAGCAGCAGGTGAAACTAGGCAAAATCACATCAGATACCTGCACAATTAGCACAGAAGCCCCCGTGCTCTTTCCACTTCTCTTCTCTCTATACACCAATGACTGCATCTCAAAAGGTTCCTTTGTTAAAATACTAAAGTTTGCAAATGATACAACAGTGATTGCTCTCATTCAAGACAACGATGAATCTGCATACACACAAGAGGTTGAACAACTAGCCTTGTGGTGCAACCAGAACAATCTTGAACTAAATACACTCAAAACTGAAGAAATGGTGGATTTTAGAAGAAAACCTCCTATACTACCACCTGTTACAATACTAGACAACATGGTATCAACAGCAGAGTCCTTCAATTCTAGGTTCTATCATATCTCAAGACTTAAAATGGACACCTAACATCAAAAACATCATCAAAAAAGCTCAACAAAGAATGTTCTTTCTGCGCAAACTCAGAAAACTCGAACTGCCCAAAGAGCTGCGGATTCAATTCTACAGAGGAATTATTGAGTCTGTCATCTGCACCTCCGTAACTGTCTGGTTTAGCTCTGCAACCAAACAAGTTAAACACAGACTTCAACGGATAATTAGAACTGCAGAAAAAACAATTGCTACCAACCTGCCTTCCATTGAGGATCTGTATACTGCATGAGTCAAAAAGAGGACTGTGAAAATGTCTATAGACCTCTCACATCCTGGACATAAATTGTTTCAACTTCTACCCTCAAAAGATACTATAGGGCACTGCACACCAAAACAACTAGACACAAGGACAGTTTTTTCCCGAATGCCATCACTCTGCCTAACAACTAATTCCCACAACACTGTCAAATAATTTACTAAAACTGTATTACTATTATTCTTCTCTTCCTTACTAGTATCTATCTCTTCCCACTTATTACTATAACCATGTTGCTAGTATCTTTCAATTATATTGTTTTTATTTGTTTTCTAGTACAATTTGATAGCTTATTAGTAACCTTGACTATCACTAAGTGTTCTATCTTTTTATTCTTGATGAATGTATTTTATTCTCCTTATGTACACTGAGAGCATACACCCCTAAGACAAATTCCTTGTGTGTCCAATCACACTTGGCCAATAAAGAATTCTACTCTACTCTACTCTACTCTACTCTACTCTACTCTACTCTACTCTACTCTACTCTACTCTATTCATTATCATAAATGATGCACAATCAAACAAGAACTACCTGGTCTCTAGTAACATTTGTCATATTCACCACCAAATGATATAACTAGAAGTGGAAAAGAAACAAAAGATTCCTGACAGGAAACAGCAGAAACAGAAAGTTGTGTGGGAGAGAAACCAAATAAAATAAATTCAAACAGAAAACACTGTGGATTTTCCTTTAAATAATTTAACCAGTTGTTACATCTGAATTTTTTATCTCAGTGCTCCTACTGGGTGTAGGTTCTGTTTTCTTATGAGGTGGACTTTTTCTATAGCAAGATTCCTCACTCCCTGATCTATACTGACGTATTTAATTCATGTTTTCGAGAAAGCTGTTATTTATACATGTAGAAACACTGCTGTTTGATCCAATTTATTTCTTTGCGAATTGGATTAGGTTGCCCTTCCATTAAAAAAAAATAATCACATGTAGAAATATTTCAATCACTTTTCCATTTCTGGTCATCTGTTATTAAAAATAGTATTCGTTGGATACTTTCTCTTCTAAGAATCTTGTCTTGGAGAAGGTAGAAGCAGAGTGTCAGGCCTGGAAGCCATCTTTTGTATTAGGCCTTCAGGCCTGCCATATTTCCTACTGTGGGAAACTGGGAGGGGGGATTGTATGGAGTCAGGGTGATATATAGTCATAATAACATTCCTTTCTCAGAGAGTCAAGGACATTTTGCCCTGCACCTGAACGGATGAAGCTGGGAGGCATCTCCAGTTGGGAAGGTTTGATTGGACCATGTGATGGACATGTGGCTGTTGGGCAGGGACTTGAATTTTTCTTTGGGTGAGGTAAACCTGGAAGCTTTCAGATTCGGATTTTCCCAGATGTGCCAATATGACATCTCTAATAAAATGTAACTTTGAGAAAACTCAAGACTCGGAGTTTTCCTTCGTTGGGGGTGTTACTTGGCACCCTGACACAGAGGATATGTCACTCTGGGCATGTTGTTGATCCATCTATGACATTCTCACAATGCCAATAACACCAAAATTCTTTTTAAAAAAACATTTCTATGTATAGAGCAGAAGGCATGCAAAGAAGTATAGTACCTGCATAATGTGTTTCTGTTTTTGTTTCTTCATAGCGGGAATGGAGAAATCTTTTTGTGGCCTGTGGATCAAAGCAAATCTAATCTAATCATGAGCTAATCTAATGATGAAATAATGAAAACACTAAATGTAAATCCTTGGGGAAACAAATTATCTTAACCCATTTCAAACTAGCTTCATGGCAGTCTACGGAAAAATACTGCTTTTGTATCTAATGACCTTTCTTTAGGGAATAACAAAGGGAAAATGACTCTTTTTTTTAACCTCTAGCTTTTAATACAGTTATATTTTCCTGCACCACATCTTGTTTACGGAGAGATACGATTAAGGTTTATAAAACTATGCATGGTAAAGAGAGGAAAAACAGGATATTTTCTTTATGTAATATATAATCCTCAAAAGTAGAAGCCACCCTCTGAAACTGACTAATAGAAAATTTAAAAGTGATGTCACATTTCATCATGAGAACATAAATAACCTGTGGAATACCCTGCCACATGATATTGTGAAAGCAATTTTAGAAATCTACAGCAGTGGCCAAAATTGTGGAAACCTTTTGGGAAAAGTGTATTTTTGAGGTTTGATGACTAATAACACCACCTTTTTATTTGGCGTTTCAAGATAATCATATTCCAGTGCTGGAATGGCCTGGGAATAGCCCAGACCTTAACCCAATTGAAAATCTATGGAGCCGACTAAAGAAACTTGTTTGTCAGAAGCAACCCAGTTAACAGAAGCAATCATTCAATCTTGGTTTCACAGTATAATAGCTGCAGAACTAAAAGACTTGGTTCACTCCATGGGAAGATGTTGTACGGCCGTAATTCATGCTAAAGGTTACCCAACTAAGTATTAACTGATGTGATAATTTTTGTATATCTCGTTTTTTCTATGGTGATAATTTTTGTATATCTCATTTTTTCTACGAGATACTTAACAAATACTTTATACTTAACAAATCCTTCATAAAAGTTATTGCATTACATTCTTGATTAAATTATCTTTCCATTGATGGAAAGATAATTTTATGGTACTACTCAGGGGTGAAATCCAGCAGGTTCTGACAGGTCCTGGAGAACCGGTAGTAGAAATTTTGAGAAATTCAGAGAACTGGCAAATACCACCTCTGGCTGGCCCCAGAATGGGATGGAATTGGAGATTTTGCAATATCCTTCCCCCAGGAGTGGGAAGGGAATGGGGATTTTACAGTATCCTTCCCCTGCCATGCCCACCAAGCCATACCATGCCCACCAAGCCACGCTCACAGAACCGATAGTAAAAAAATTTGGATTTCACCACTGGCACTACTCCCCCCCCCCCCCAAAAAAAAGTGCTGTTATTAGCTAGTTTTAGAAATACACTTTTCCCAAAAGATTTCCACAATTTTGGCCACTGCTGTAATTACATCAAGTCTGATACATCAAATGTGTTTGCAAGGTTGAACATTTGGTAATTGAAAGAAGCTGTGCTTGATAGCTTGGAGCATGGAGAGGGTAGCATGGTCAAAGAGTCTGACATGACTAAATAGTTAAAACCGCAACAATTCATTCAGGGTTTAAAAACCCTGAATGAATTGTTAAAAAGACAATCTTGTATGCAACTATTAAATTTAACTATTTTTCTAGCTAGAAAGGTTAGCAGACACTATTAGTGAGTTTAATCACATGGGTTTGTGGGGGCGGGTAGTGGGTGAAGACAGCCAAGAAAAACATCTCAGTAGCAGTCTGTAGAAAGTAGTTTTATTTCTGCTGTCAAACTTCCAAAGGTTTTATGGAGTGAGGTCATTGTGTTGCTAGTGAACTTCTAAGGTCCTCCTGCAGTTCAGTTTAATTCACTGAAGCTGCTTCCATTTCTACTCATTATTTGGGTTCAAAATATGCTAATAAAGGTGAAGCATATTTTTTTTCCCATTAGCATTTAAGGATATCACAACTTTTATTGAAAGTTAATGGAAATAGGATTTTATTTTTTAAGAGCCCTTTGCTGAAGAAACTCATCATTTAAAAAAATAACCCTCAGCCTTTCGTTCTTTATTTTGTTCTCATTTTCCATTATTCATATTTAAAGGTGAGGGTATAAAATGTGAGGTCTCGGGTTGTACATGACTCATCAGCATGCCTTTTGTGACCCTTGAGGATCCCTAGAGTATTTATTTATTGATTCATTTGTAAAATTTATTAGCTGCCTTTCTTACCACCAGGTAACTCTCGTGGCTTCAGAGTAGAGGAGGCCAAACATATTAGTCCCTTGTTTTGTTTTGTTTTTTGAATTTTTATGAATGTCATGCATACTTTTTTTTGTGGAATGTCATAGAAATCATTTCACTAAACCCACTTCTTAACCCATTGGTCTCTGAAAATGGATGAAGAATGGTTGCAGGAATTGGATCTTGTCTAGTGAAAAAAAGGACTAGAGATGACATGATAGCAATGTTCCCATATTTCAGTGCCACAAAGCACTGAAAGGCAAGACAAGAAACAATGGATGGAAATTAATCAAGGAGAGAAGCAACCTAGAATTAAGGAGAAATTTCCTAACAGTGAGAACAATTAACAAATGGAACAGCTTGCCTTCAGAAGTTGTGATTGCTCCAACACTGAAGGCTTTTAAGAGACTGGACAGCCACTTGTATGGAATGACATACTTGTGCAGGGGGTTAGACTAGAAGACCTCTAAGGTCCCTTCCAACGCTGTGATTCTGTTCTGATATCTAGGCTTTCCAGTTTTTTTTCTTTTTTTAAAAAAAATATTTATTAAATTTCCAAAGATTAAAATACATAGTACAAAAAGAAACACAATACACAAAAAACAAGACACACACAAAAATATAAACAAACAAAAACAAACGTATCAAATTTTCAATACTAGTAACAACTTTTCTGCATCGGTATCTCTAACCTATTTAACCTCTTTACACAAAACATCTCTTATCTTAAACTTACATCCTTGTTTAAATTATCTTAACTTTGATCTCATAACAAAAGTATCCCTTAAGTTTTATGTTTACTCTCCAGCCAGGAATACCATTTATTCCATATTAAATAGTACTCAGAGTCCTCCCTCTCCTTCATTCCCATAGATAATCTGTCCATTTATGCACATTCATATATATATATATTTATATTTATTATATTATATTATAATATAATATAATAAATATTATATATTTATATTTATTATAATTTGGTCCGGAGGGATATTTAAGTCCAGTCTTTCCAGTTTTATGGCATTCGGTTCTTTTCCTATCTTTCCCCATTTTGTTTCCCTGTTGACAAACTTTCCAATGTATTCACTTCTCCAGTCACCATTCAGTATTGGCCAAATATGCTCTAGCAGCAATTTTTTTTCTTGCTGTGTCTGAATGTCATGGCCTTCATCCAGTGGTGGGTTGCCCCCAGTTCAGACAGGTTCTATAGAACCGGTAGTAAAACCGGCAGGAGACTCCACCCACTGTCCCTGATGTCATCAGAAGCAATCTGTGCATGCCGTTGCGAACCGGTAGTAAAGTTAAGTAGAACCCACCCCTGCCTTCATCCCATTCCCAGCCCACAAGGAAGTCAGGCTTAAATTGTCCTGAGTTGTGCCAATGTTAAAATATCATTCCCCGTTCTTATTCCTTACACCATCCAAGGACAGCCTGTAGGTTTATAAAACATTTTAAGGTGACCCATAACTTTGGAAGAAAATCAGGTGACTGAAAAAAGATTCAAAAGGAACAACAGAGCCAAATAGGGAATGGCGGGGGGGTGGGGGTGGTGACAACCAATTTCGTGGTAATATTTCTGCCAATTCAAGGATGGGTGGAGATCACTTTAACTCAGCAGGTGGAAAGTCTATTTATACAGTGCATTGCTGGTAAACGTGCTGGCTTCATTTCCACTGCTTCTACCCAAGGAGCATTAGATTGATGTCCCAAAGATGCTTTTCCAAAATGTAACTGGACTTCCTTGTTTTTTTTTTTCCTTGAAAACATTTTGCTTCTCATGCAAGGACTTTTTTCAGTATCTGAACACCAGAGGAAATGTCTTGAATGAGAAGTGAAACATTTTTAAAGGAAAAAACCAAGAAAGTCCAGTTGCCTTTTGGAAAAGCACCTGAAGCACTGAAAAAGCTTCTTGGATGAGAAGAGAAAGTTCCCCAAGCGCCTTTGGGACAACCATGATCTAGATCAGAGATGGGCAACTGTGGCCCTGTTACAACCTGTGGACTTCAACTTCCAGAATTCCTGAGACAGCCAAGCTGGCTCAGGAATTCTGGGAGTTGAAGTCCACAGGTTGTAAAAGGGGCACAGTTGCCCATCCCTGACCTAGATAATTGAGAATTTCCATAGACATCTGATTGATATACAAGGTGCAGTGGTTCCACTCTGCTCTCAACCACAACTTCCAAAATTCCAGAAATTTAAACAGCTCTTGTGAGCCAATATGAATTGGCATACCATCCTGCTTATTTGGGGGGGGGGGAATTAGGTGAGTTTAGTGATTTGGAGGAAAGGCTGGATAGATATGGGCTTTTTGCAGTGGTGAAATGTAAAATTTGTTACTACCGGTTCTGTGGGCGTGGCTAGGTGGGGGGGTGCAATATGACTGAGTGGGCATGGCCAACTTTTTTTTTTTAACTTTTAAAACCATTTTTTTCTACAATCTCTTCGGCTGAAGAGGTTGTAAAAAAATGCTTTTAAAGCCTCTGATGATCCCAGCTGATTTGCCTGGTCGGTAGAAGCTTTTTTTTTTTAAAGCCTCTGACGATCCCAGCTGACTTGCCTGATCAGCAGAGGCTTTTTTTCCTTTTAAAAACATTTTTTTCTATAAACTCTTCAGCTGAAGGGGTTGTAGAAAAAATGCTTTTAAAAGCCTCTAATGATCCCAGCTGAGCCGTGTGATCATCAGAGGCTTTTTTTTTTTTTTACTTTTAAAAACATTTTTTCGGCCAAAGAGGTTGTAGAAAAAATGCTTTTAAAAATAAAAAAAAAAGCCTCTGATGATCGCGCGGCTCAGCTGGACAATGTGGGGGGGGCAGGAATTTTTGCTACCAGTTCTCCGAACCACCCGCCTCCATTGCTACCGGATCGTGCAATCTGGTCCAAACCGGGAGCATTTCACCACTAGCTTTTTGTCCCATGATGAAGGATCCATAGAGAGGTCTTCAATTCTGTTTGGATCCTCTCTGGTTGATCAGAAAGTTCTTAGAATCTATTTTTCACCAGGGCAATGGGGATAAAAAAAAAAATCACATGTCTGCATAATTTTCTGTGATTTAAGGATACATAGCTTACTCTTCAGCTTAATCATGGGGAAGGTTTATGATCAGATGTATAGAATCTATGCTATTCTATTGGTAATAAGCTATGAAAATAATACTACAGTTTACTATAACAGAGGCTGAAGATGTGACTGAATATCAAAAATAACTTGCTACTGGCCAAGTTAACTACTCAAAGATGAGGGCAAGTGCAGATGATCCTAAATGAGTTTCAAATCTGTTTGTGCAATTGTGAAAGCATTCAGGAGTTAATAGCTATTCCCATCAATTTTTAGACAAAGGCAGTTCAGAGAATTGCTAAGGATTGTGTGATAAGAGACTGTAGTTGCTGGAAAAATATTCCACTTAATAAGTGGAATATTCCACTTATTCTTCTTTTGTCTCTTCATATTCTTAGGAAGAGGCTTAGCACTGGCACTTTGTCATACCTAAATGATTAATAATGAAAGTTGTTTTGTGCATTCAGTTGGATGGATGCATCTTGTTGGAGAGGGGACCTAGTTTCGAGATTTGGATTCAAAGATTTAGTGGAGTGCAACTAGACCCAAGAGCCAGAGTTTCCCCTCCTTGGCTTAGTAGAATGTATACTTGCATATTGCTCACTTTATCTCTTTGACAGACTGTGAATTGGGAATAATTTTGCCATCATGTCCTGCCCTGGAGCAAATAAACAGTGGCTTCAGGTAGTTTTTAAGACTCTTGCTTCTGCACAGAGTGTTTAATTTGTGGAAATGATTATTCTTCCATTCTCTCCCCCTGTTATATGTCCTCATCCATTTATATATTGTCACCCTTACTAGGTAGATCAGGTAGGAAACACAACTAGGTCAACTAATTCCACTTTATTATAAAGTTATATTGACAAAATCAAGTCTGAAAATACAATCGTCTTTCCCCCATTCCACATCTATTTTAGAGCAAAAGAAACTAGGGAGGGTCTTTTCTGTCCCACCCATTATCCATCTGGAAGGTATGCTGTCTCTTATCTGACAGTTGCCTTGATAGCATCTCTTGGCCAGCCTTCCAAGGTCTTTCCCACTTACCAATACACATATAGGTGGACAGACTCGTTTTTGAAGTTCTGCTTTGTTCAGCTCTGAAGCCCTCAAATTGAGTTTCAAGAGAGCGAGACCCATTGAATAGCTGAAGTAGAGCTTTCCCTTCAAATTTAGATTCTCTAGAGCCGTGATGGTGAACCTATGGCATGTGTGCCAGAGGTGGCACTTAGAGCCCTTTCTATGGGCATGCATGCCATCGTCAGCTGCTCTGTTGCTTTCCGGTGCATACATGCACATTGGCCAGCTGGTCTTCATGTGCACCAGAGTGCTGGAAACCCAAAGACCAGCGCTGGCCATGTGGTCTTCGGGTTTCCACCGTGTGCATGAATGCCCCACCAGCTGGTCTTTGCGTGTGCCAGAGAGCGCAAAGACCAGCTGGTTGGCACTCATGCACGTGCACGCTCGTTCTGGTTTGGGCACTCGGTGCCAAAAAGGTTCACCATCACTGCCCTAGAGGCTTGACTTCAAATAATAATTCTGGATTATTTTGCCCGAAGAATGTAATCGACCCGCAGGTTGTCCATGAGAAAAGAATTCTGAAATTCCAAATTTTCATCTTCCTCAGTATCAGCTGCTTAGGATTCAGTTCATTACATTCTGGGCATGTCCTGATCCATGAGAATTTTTATTCAAGCAGGTTTTTTTTATTATTATTATTTTCTAGCAGAGATTATTCTGGTCCCTTGGAGCATTCAATCAATTATCGTATGACTCATTGATGGTAATAAAGACAACTGGTTGCATAGAAGGTTTCCTCAAACATACTGCCTAAGTATTGTTTCCAAAATATGTTTTTTCAGTTGCCTCAATTTTACATTCCTCTGCAAAATAAAATCAAGTTGATTTGCATTCAGTGTTCATAGGATTCAACCATACTAGAGAGTCACTGCTCACTCAATTTTACAACATCTGCTGTCCTGTTGCTTTCAAATGTCAATGATGATTAGTTAGTAATTGTTATTGGAGTACTAATTTTCCAAAGTAAATGGCAAGATGCCCAACTTTCAAAATATTATTTTGTATCTTGTGATTTTTAAGCATTGTTTTTAAGACTATAGACTGTTTTTATTATTATTTATTATTGATTAGTTCGATTTATATGCCGCCCTTCTCCGAAGACTCAGGGCGGCTTACAATGCTTTAAGCAATAGCCTTCATACTTTTGTATATACCTGTTTAGTAGGGCTTTTGGTCCCCCCTAAGCGGTGTTCTTTTTTATACAAAGTCAGTTTATTGCCCCCAAAACTGGGTCCTCATTTTACCTACCTCGGAAGGATGGAAGGCTGAGTCAACCTTGAGCCTGGTGAGAATTGAACTCGCAGTAATTGCAGGCAGGTGGCAGCTCAGTATTACTTTAACAGCAGTTTTTAGTCCACTGCGCCACCAAGGCTGTTGCAGTATTCATTACATTTAACCACCAGGCAGGATTTTCTGCAGCACTTTCTCAATAATCGTAAAATATATTCAAGTAAAAAAAAATGTACATAACGTGACCCCATAATCCAGTTTGAAAGCAATGGGAGACTGCGGTTTCAATGCTACTATAGTATCTTCTTAATATGATGATTGAGATGTTTGCTCAATTGAACTAAATGTTATGAAAGTATGGATAATCCTTGACTTTCCAAGCCTTCCCATCACAATCATAAGTAACAGTTGTAAATAGGGTCCCCAGCACGACCAATTATTTTATGACTTTTATGACAAATGTAAATTGGCATGATAGGTATCAAGGTTCCAAAAAACACCCCCAATAGGTGTGACAATAGGTACAGTGAATTTTCTACTTCCCAGATAGAAGTTTGTGTTTCATTTGTTGAGACTTATTACCTCCAAAATCTGTCTGGGGATTTTCCATAAGTTTGAACTTTTTCTTTGTGCAGAAATCAAAATTGGATTAGATTGATTGGTTAATTAGATGCCATCACATTGAGTTGAGATCATGATAATAAGCAGACAAATGCCTATACATAGCTATTAACAGCTCATCAAAGAACATTGCTGTGAACATCACTAATTAGAAATAATATTTGATCTAATTATTCTTACATTTGTTAAAGAATATTATAAAAGTATACAAGCAGTCTTCCACATACAACTGTAATGGAGCCTGCAAAAGCACACAACCTTTTTTTGCAGTAAAGTGGTACCTCATCGTTAATTGGTTCCAGGAGGTATGATAAGTACCAAATTCGATGAGTACCAAACAATTTTTTCCCATAAGGAATAATGTAGTGAGTCACAAGGCAGCTGACATTGACAAGTTCTAGCCTGTGTGTTGAGTACCAAACAAACAATGAGTATCGGGACACAATTTTCATGTCAAAATGCATTGAGTACCAAATTTGATGAGTTTCAAAGCTGCTGAGGACCAAGGAGACAGGATAACAGTGTTCCAATATTTGAGAAGCTATCACAAAGTGGAGGGGGGTCAACCTGTTTTCTAAAACACCTGAGGGCCAGACAAGGAATAATGGATGGAAACTGATCACAGAGAGATTCAACTTAGAAATAAGGATGAATTTTGTGACAATGAGAACAATCAACCAATGGAACAGCTTGCCTTCAGAAGTTGTGGAAGCTTCATAACTGGAGGCTTTCAAGAAGAGCTATGCTATCTGTCAGAAATGGTGCAGGGTCTCCTGCTTGAGCAGGGAGTTGGACTAGATGACCTACAAGGCAGAGGTGGGTTTCAGCAGATTCTGACTAGTTCTGGAGAACTGATAGCGGAGATTTTGAGTAGTTAGGAGAACTGGTATTAAAAATTCTGACTGGCCCCTCCCCCATCTAATCTCTGCCTCCCAAGTCCCAGCTGATCGGGAGGAAATGGGGATTTTGCAGTAACCTTCACCTGGATTGGGGAAGAAATGGAGATTTTACAGTAATCCTTCCCCTGGAGTGGGGTGGGAATTAAGATTTTACAGTATTCTTCCCCTGCCATGCCCACCAAGCGATGCCACGCCCACCAAACCACACCCACAGAACCGGTAGTAAAGAAATTTGAAACCCACTACTGCTACAAGGTTCCTTCCATCTCTGTTAATCTGTTTTTTTAAAAAAGGTACACTGTACTTGTTAAGCAATTCCATTTTTTGCTATGGAGCGATTTTGCTGAAAAGATGGCAAAACCATCATAAAACATGGTCATGTGGAATGCTGCAAATGGCTGTAGATGTGGCCATGTTGTTGAGTGCCTGGAGTGTGTGATCACCTGACCTGTGGCCAGGGACCATCAGAATTTTGGAACTGGGTCATAACTACCTTTTCCCAGGTAGGTTGTAATTTTGACCAGTCATAAGTTTACCTGCAAAATTGATCATTAACTAGTTAATGAGCTTATCTGCAGGTAAGCCTGTGACCCAGTGGTGGGTTCCTCCTGGTTCGGTCCGGTTCGGCCGAGCCGGTAGCGGTGACGATATGATGTCGCCGAACCGGTTCTCCTCCCGCTCTCCCACCCCCCCACCCCCCCACGTTATTCTTACCTTTTATTTGGTCCCATCCCCAATCTATTGCTGCCTCCTGAGTCCCAGCTGATGACTAGAGGGAAAAAAACTGTTTAAACTCTTGCTGTGGGGCTTCAAAGGGCCGTCCTATAGCTGATCAGTGTTAAAAGCAAACAAATGAGTCAGGTCGTAAGTGCGAGGACTGGTCGTAAATTCGAGGACCTTCCAGAAATGACTTTGACCAGCTAGCCATGCCCACCTAGTCACATGACCTCCAAGCCACACCCACAAAATAAGCCACGCCCACAGAACCGGTAGTAAAATAATTTAGAACCCACCCCTGCTGCGACCGATCAAATGATCTTACTTAAATTTGCTATTATTTTCCTCCCTTATTCATGAACCCAAAGAAACAAAGCTACTTTCATGTCTTTGTGGTCAGAGATACCTTTCCTGTGCATCTTGGCTGATTTTAATATTTAACACGAATCCAGATTGAGGAGCCAATATTCATTAAAAATGAATCCAGATTGAGAATGCAGGGTTCATTTTAATATCATAGGGAGCTCTTTTAAACCTTGTTTATTTCAGCCAACAAAGTAATACATCAAACTGTTAGTGTTTCTGCCTATTTGATTTCAGCTGTCATTTTTCCCCCCCAATCTGATCTTCTGTGCTTCGTAAATCGAATCGCTTTGTGATAATAGGTATTTCCTGTTCTAAATCGTTCTGTTCTGCCAAATTCACTTCTTATATTAGCTTCTCATTCACTGTAAAGATTCCTCTGACACACCTATTAGAGTTAAGATATTCTGCCTTTTGGTGCTATCTATCCAAGTGGCAAGCATTGCTTGTCATCAATAGACATTAGAGTAATCATCAGCTTAAGTTGTTTATGTGTTTATTAATAGAATTCATATAGCTGCCCACCTCACTAAAAGTGACTCTGGACTCAGTCAACGATCAGATAAAACAGCAAATGTAAAAACAGCAGACAAAAACATACAGAACCATATTAATAAATATTATAAACAAACCAAATATACAAACCATAGGCGAAGAGAGGATAAAAATGGACCACTCAACAATGGAGCCATCTAAACTGTTACAGATAGTCCTTGATTTATGACCACAATTGAACCAGAGGTGGTATTCAGCAGGTTCTGAGAACTGTTGCGGAAATTTTGAGTAGTTCGGAGAACCAGTAAATACCACCTCTGACTGGCTCTGCCCCCCATCTATTCTCTGCCTCCCAAGTCCCAGCCGATTGGGAGCAAATGGGGATTTTTCAGTAACCTTCCCCTGCCATGCCCACCAAGCCATACCCACCAAGCCATGCCACGCCCACCAAGCCATGCCCATGGAACTGGTAGTAAAATTTTTTGAATCCCACCACTGAATTGAACCCAAAATTTCTATTGCTAAGCAAGACAGTGATTAAATGAGTTTTGCCCCATTTTATGACCTTTCTTGCCATAGTTAAGTAAATCACTGCAGTTCTTAAGTCAGTAAGTGAATCTGGCTTCCTCATTGATTTTGCTTGTCAGAAGGTCGCAAATGGTGATCATATGAGCCCGGGACACTGCAAACATCATAAATATGAATCGGTTGCCAGTTGGGAAGGTCATATATGGTGATCACTGCAACTATACATGTTTTGCCCCAGCTACACACCCCAAAGAACGCAGCACACACAAAGTCTCTACAAACCTTAGTTTACTAAATTAAATCAGTATTTTTCAAACAAAGGGTGTTAATTAACTTTCTTAACAGCCTACAAGAATCTAAAGAATAAATAATCATAATCTTACTATGGTTGGCAGAGAACCCAGAAACAATTTGCAGGAAACTGATAAGAGAACTAAAATCAAGATGCGAAGGAAAGTGAACGAAGTTGTTCCCTGCAAATTGCATCAGTCCTTAAATAGGCTAAGGGAGTGGCCTTAAATAGGCTAAGGGAGTGGCCAATTAGCCCCAAATCTTACTCTCAAGGAGACCTCCTCCTGAGGAGCCACTCCTGCTTTTTGGCAGCTCTGCGCGCCCGTGCATCGAGAAGAGGCTCCTCCTCTTCTTCCTCTTCACTTATGGGAGCTTCTGAAGGTTCTGAAGGCTCTGGTTGAATCCCCGCCTCTGGCACCACATCTTCTCCAGCCTCCGCATTGTCCGACTTGAGTGCCAGCTGCACAGCACTAGGACACATCAGGGAATGCCTTACCAAAACTGAATCTGCTCATCTGGTTTGATTGTTTAGAAAGAATGTGTTGCAAGTCCCTCTCTGAGAAGTTAATGTGGTACGGCAGGGGACTACTGTAGGTGTCTTCTGTTTTAGCTCCTATTTTAGGCAATGTACAATCCCCCTGAAATATGAATGGTATTTACTATATGGATATTTCAAAAGCCAATCAAAGCAATGTTGTTCCAGTAGTTAATTTAACTGAATTATTAACCCTATTGATGTTATCATTTTTATTCGTGTTTTTCCCCCCATTATTTATGGGTTTTAAGCCTCGTCTTTGTTGGAATTTTGCTGTATCCTGGCCAGAGTTAGGGGAGAGACCATAAATATTGTAAATCTAATAAATAAATATTTAACTCAGAGGCCATGTTGCATTCAATAAAGCAAGATAAACTTCTGTATATTCTCTTGTGCTGTTCATTATCCATTTTATGTTATCTAGTTCATCTCACATCTCATAGACCACACTAAAATTTGGCAGTTCATTTAATATTTCTTTCTCTAGGTATGGCTTTACTCTTTGTAGTCTGAAGCAAAACATCCCTTGCATGAGAAATCTGTTTAATGGTCTGATAATCTGGACATTCTACTATGTGCCCCTTCTTTTTTTGTGGTGTGTGTGTGTGTGTGTGTGTGTGTGTTCCACTTTCTAATTTATGCAGTTTCTATTGCTGCTTGTATCCTACATTTTAGTAGTATCAGTACTTGAATATATTATCTCTCTGCAAATGTTTCTGGCATTCTGTAACACTGCAGATAAAGTTCTTAACCAAAGTGCTTCTGTACTGACTGTACAAATGAAACAAACAAAACGTTAAAAAGCTATGATATGTATGTAGTTACTTACCAAACACATCTAAATTATATTAAAGTAACTAAAACATCTTTACAATCTCCAAGGCATGTCACAACTTTTGAGCACCCCTGAAGTTTGGAATTTGAAAGTTGAAAAATGTGACATGCCCTACAATACTCTATGTAAAACAATTTTGGGGTAAAGGTTCCCCACGCACATATGTGCTAGTCGTTCCCGACTCTAGGAGGCGGTGCTCATCTCCGTTTCAAAGCCGAAAAGCCAGCACTGTCCAAAGACATCTCCGTGGCCATGTGGCAGGCATAACTAAATGCCAAAAGCACACACACTGTTACCTCCCCACCAAAAGTGGTCCCTATTTTTCTACTTGCATTTTTTACATGCTTTCGAACTGCTAGGTTGGCAGAAGCTGGGACAAGTAATGGGAGTTCTCCCCATTCCGCAGCACTAGGGATTTGAACCGCTGAACTGCAGACCTTTCAATTGACAATCTCAGCATCTTAGCCACTGAGCCACCGTGTCCCTTGTTACATACAATACTCTATGTAAAAAATTTTTGGGGTACAATTACTTTAATGTTATAAATTTAATCTGTGCATTTGACCCCTATAGCACATGGTCTGTTCTAAAATCTATACCTGGATTGATCCTGGTTGCATTTCTCCAAATTCTATTTCCGATAGTGTAGTCAAATTCATTATGTTATTGGCCATTTGGTAAGGTCCATATAGAGTATATTGCTTCAGGCAGTTACTGACTATAAAAAGAAAATCTTCTTCCTTCCCTAAACTCTATTTATTCATCTTCTGCATTATTGCATTTACCCACTACAAATCTTCCTGCAATTACAGCTTCTTTCATTTCTGCATGCTTTTGCATACTTATCACCCGTACATCCTTTCTTGAAATTTGCCATAAAATTTCTCAGTGCCTTCTAACTTTGAGTCTATAAAATGAACATCAATTTATATTATTTGAAGTTTACTGAGTAGCCACTAAGTTTAATCGATCTATATTATAATTTATAGGTTTTCCTCATTTTACAACAGTTCATTTAGTGACTGAAGTTACAACGGCACTGAAAAAAGTGATTTATGACCATTTTTCACACTTATGACTGTTTCAGCATCACCATGGTCATGTGATCAAAATTCAGACTCATTTGTCAACTGATTCGTATTTATGATGGTTGCAATGTCTTGGGGTCATGTGATCACTTTTTGTGATCTTCTGACAAGTCAAGTCGATGGGGAGACCAGATGCACTCAATAACCATGTTACTAACTTAACATTTGCAGTGATTCACTTAACAACTGTGGGGAGAAAAGTCATAAAATGGGGCAAACTCATTTAAGAAATGTGTCATTTAGCAACATAAATTTTGGGCTCAAGTGTGGTTATAAATCAGGTAACATAGTTGCTACGTGAACCTGTATTGGGTTTTAGTCAAGCATATAATTATAGGTAGTCCTTGATTTGTGACCATTCATTTAATAAATGTTTAAATTTATAACAGTCTTGAAAAAAGTGACTTATGATTTGTCCTCAAATGTACAACCATTATATTGCTCCCATGCAGTGGTGGGATTCAAGTAATTTAACAACCAGTTCTCTGCCCTAATGATTTCTTCCAACAACCAGTTCACCAAACTGCTCAGAAAGTTAACAACTGGTTCTCCCAAAGTGGTGCGAACTGGCTGAATCCCACCACTGCTCCCTTGGTCATATGATTGAGATTTGGGCATCTGGCAACTGCTTGCATTTATGATAGCTGCAGGATCTTGTGATCACATGATCAATGTTTGTCACCTTCCCAGTTGGCTTACTGTTCTGACCTAGGCTTCCCCAAACCACGAAACAGACTCCTTGTCCCGATAAAACCCCCCTTTTATTAAGTTACTGTGAATTCTTCTCATTCACATCCAGCAAAGTCTTTCAAAGGTGAATTTACAGTCATAGACCTTATCTGGCTTGGGGAGTTGCCAGGCTGATATCTTCAAAAGTTGGCAATGAGTCGCAAAGAGTCACGAACCAATTAAGTAAACTAACTGTCTCCTGCAAATTCCGTTCCCCTTTCGCTCCTCTTTTATTCCCTCTGGGAGGAGCCTTTCATTGTCCACCTGTGGCCTTATTCCCAAGTCGACCCTTGTTCTTTAGCTGTTCCCTTCATCTGGCAACTCTGCTAATGCACACACAGGGAACAGGCTCCAGCTGTTTGTCTGCCTCACTCCGAAGGCAGCTGATAACTGGCATACAGCCCTGGCCCCCTCTCTGCCTCCGATGCAGAGCCCTCATCAGAGCCTTCCCCAGATTCCAAGACTGGCCCATGTTCCTCCCCAACCTCCTCATCGTCCCAATCTGCTGCTAGCTCCGCAGGCCACAACAAGCAAAGTCAGTTGAGGAGGCTGGATTTGCTTAACAATCCTGTGATTTGCGGTGACTGCACTGATTCACTTAACAATTGCAATAAAAATGATTGTAAAATTGGACCCAGTCATGCGATGGGCTGCTTAATGACAGCATCACTTAGCAACCAAAATTCTCCTTCCAATTGTGGTCTTAAAGATGAAGACTACTGATCTTTAGTATCATTGCCATTTCATATTTTTAGAACTTTAGACTCACTGAGAGTGAGTGGGTGGTCGTATAAATCTTCTAAATAAATAAAAATGCCTCGTGTATGCTTATCCTGTATAAATGGCCCATTCCCTTTCATCTAAACTCCCTTTCTTCTAAAACATCCAATTTAGTATGTTCACTCCAGGTTAACAATTTCAAATTTTTCTTGAGTCACATTTCTCACATTCTAACTTTCAATGGATACAGAATAGAATACAGAATAAAAGAGTTGAAAGGGACCTTGTAGGTCGTCTAGTCCAACCCCACATCCAAGCAGGAGACCCTACACCATTTCTGGCCAGTCTCTTCTTGAAAGCTTCCAGTGATGAAGCACCCACAACTGCTGAAGGCAAGCTGTTTCACTGGTTGAATGTTCTCACTGTCAGAAAATTTCTCCTTATTTCAAGGTTGAATCTTTCCTTGATCAGTTTCCATCCATTGTGTTCCTTGTCTGGCCTTCAGTTGCTTTGGAAAGTTGGTTGGCCCCCGCTCCACACTATGACAGCCCCTCAAATATCCCCATCCTCCATCACCAACCTGCCAAAGACAAAAGGGGAGGGGAAACCAAACCCAGCCAGTCACTCAAATGGAAAATGGAATGCCAGGCTGCATTTGAAAAGCTTAAGCACTGGTTCACAGTGGAGTCGGTACTGAAACTCCCAGACCCCAATGCCTCCTTCATTGTTCAAGCTGATGCCAGTGATGTTGCAGTGGGCGCAGTGCTTTTACAAGCAAATCTGCAAAGGGTCGTGCAGGAACTCTTGTTTAAATACTGATTCCCCAAAGTGACCAGACTTTCATGTTTGGGGCATTTCATCCCCTCCTGACTTATTCATGAAAGTTGTCTCCTTCCCCTAGATCCGTGATGGCAAACCTAGGGTATGTGTGCCACAGATGGCACTTAGAGCTCTCTCAGCAGGCACGCCAGCCGTTGCCCCAGCCCAGCTCCACCGCGCATGCACGTATGTCTCCTGCTGGCCAGCTGATCTTCGGGTCTCTGCTGCATATGCATGGGGGGCATGCACGGGGGGGGCACATGCGCAGGGGGAGCTTGCATTGCATTTTGGAGGTTTGCATGCGTGAGCCCTCCTGCACCCCATTTTTGGCCTGGAAAGACTCCTGCACCAACCTGGAAGCCAAAATGGGGTGCAGGGGGGTGCATGCACAGGGGGCCCCAGGGTGCATGCGTGGGGATGCACATGCATGTACAGGGATGCACATGCATGCATGGGGCTGGGGCACATGTGCGGGGTGCGCTCGCATTGTACTTTGGGGGTTCGGGCACCGGCGTATGCATTCTCACACGTGCACGCACTCTTTAGGCACTCGGCACCAAAAAGGTTAACCATCACTGCCCTAGATGAATGCTTTCCATCCAAGGATTGTTATCAACAGACTTCCAAACTCATTCAAATGTTTCAGCCATAGCTGTACAGTTTCATTGGCATCAATGTGTCAGAGTATGAATATTCATAGACTGGAATAGGCAACTGGTTAGCCAATGGGGACTGTTTGGATAGACATGGTAACTGGACAGCCAATGGGGACTGTTTGGATAGACCATGGTAACAGGTCAGCCAATGGGGACTGTTTGGATAGACATGGTAACTGGACAGCCAATGGGGACTGTTTGGATAGACATGGTAACTGGACAGCCAATGGGGACTGTTTGGAAACTGAAACATAGTATTTATTTGTATGGGGCCATAAGAGACAGTTTGGAGTCTGGGCATGGCTTAGACTTGCTGAACTGTATATTAAGAATTGGTTTGGTCTCTGTAATCGGAGCCTCTGTATAATATATTTGCATTACAGAGTATCTCTCTACTCTGTAATGACTTGCTTCTATGAATATTGCTTCTGTGTTCCTGATATTGTATGCTGAATTCTCCTGTATGGTATTGTATATAAAGAAGTTTCTTACATAATTTCAATCTTGCTGAATGTGTCTGATTGTGTGTGCTGCAACAAACTCTGAAACAATGTAGAAGTGGTTTGTCATTGCTTTTTTCTTTAAAGGGTGATAGAAAAGGATATCATCTGCCGTCCATAAACAACTGAGCAGCGTTCATAATCAAGCCTGTGAGATAACCCCACCCAAGGGTGGGTTCTACTTACTTTTACTACCGGTTCGCATCGTGCGATCGCACAGATCAACTTTGATTATGTCCGGGTCAGTGGGCGGAGCCTCTTGCTGGTTTTACTACCTGTTCTTGTGAACCGGTCTGAACTGGGCGCAACCCACCACTGACCTCTCCCCTCCCATACATGTGTCCTTGTATAAAAACATATACAGCAAGCTGAATTGAGTGGGGACAGGAGAAAGAGTCAGTCAAGAGCCTGTAGATCAGTGAATAATATTGACTATATTCAATGACTGTATTTCATTACTAGCAAGCAGGCCCAGTAGGAAGGGGTAAATAATAATTAGGTCATAACAATGGTAAAGATGAAAGTTTACCCTGTCCAGTAGTGTCTGACTTTGGAGGATAGTGCTCATCTCCATTGTCTAGTTGAGGGAACCAGTGTTGTTTGAGCACACTTCTGTGGTCATGAAGTTGTCAACCCTGAAGCTAACCTGACCGAAGCCATTTTGAAGCTTCAGTGTTGCCACACTGGAGCTGAGAGATAGGGAGGGGGGCAGAGGAATAGAGATAGCTGGTGTTTGTAGCCAAAACAAAATACTTTCGCCTGGGATCCAAGGGCATTCTCACACCTGGTCAGAGAGACAGAGAGAGAGGAATGTGATTACCAGGCAACCAGACGGCACCTTGATTGGACCATGTGACTGATTGTTTGAGGAAGGGAAAAAACTTTTACTTTTAATTAGGTGAAAACCACAGGAACCTTCAGAGTCAGTTTTCACCAGAACTGTGCCAATATGATATATCCAATAAAACTATTCTTCGAGGAATCTACCTGCCTCAGAGTTTTGTTTGCTATGGGTGTATTACTTGGAACCCTGACAGTAGTCATGACTATATACCGAGGAGGTGCACAAAACACTGTTACTTCATACCAAAGCGGTACCTATTTATCCAGTTAAATTTGCATGGTTTCAAACTACTAGGTTGGCAGGAGCTGGGGCATGAATGGGAGTTCACCCATCAAGTGAATCAAACTGCCAACCTTCTGGTTAAAAAGCTCAGTGTCTTAACTGCTAGCTTTTTAACCAGAAGGTTGGCAGTTTGAGACTCAAGTACCACATGATGGGTGAACTCCCATTCATGCCCCAGCTCCTGCCAACCTAGTAGTTTGAAACCATGCAAATTATCTAAAATATCATGCTAATTTTCACTGTCTCTTTTTCTTTGTCTTGCCTTTGCAACGTAGTAGGACAAGCCATATATGCTCTGGTTGAACCTTGGCTCATGTCCACTTAGCAAACTATCAAAGCTTTGCTGAGAGTTCAGAATATACCATATTATTGCTTGTATGAAGATAAAATTATGTTGTTTCTTTCTTTTGATTGCTTTAGGTAAGCCATACCTACCTGTCATTCTACATTAATCTACATTACTCTTAGCTTCACACTTTCTCTTTCAAACTTATTACAAGGAGCTTCCAGCACGTATATCTATGGTGTGCTTGTATATGTCCATGCCCATAAAGTAATGTGTGTAACAGGGGTGGGTTCTACTTATCTTTACTACCAGTTCACATCGCACCCACGGGCGCTCTTCTGCACATGCGCAGAAGCTTCTGCCATGTGCAGATCAGCTATGATGATGGCTGAGTCAGTGGGTGGAGCCTCCCGCAGGTTTTACTACCGGTTCTTGCAAACCGGTCTGAACTGGGGGCAACCCACCACTGATGTGTAATTATTCACTCCCACTTTTGTGTACCGCATAATCGTATTTCACTTTAACACTGCCTTCTCAAAACTAAATGCTTTGACTTCATTCCTCCAGCCAACATTGCTTCCTCATCTATGTGAAGGACAAATTTAAACAAAATGTTTTAAATAGAATTATCTAAGTGCCAGACTGCTGCTTTTGCACTGCATCAGACTCACATTTGACACCTTATTAATTAACACAAATGTAATAATAATAATAACATGATTACAAAAAAAAATAGTTGCAGGGAAAATTCTAAATAAATTATAAACTCTGCTTAGAAGATTATTTATATAATAATTATTATTCTTTACTATTAAAAGACAAGACCAGTATTGGACTTTAATGTGAAATATTGGAAGAAAACTCTTTGGTAAATGGTATCAGGTGCTGCTTTAAAGCTGTAGCTAGCAATTGCATTTTTATTCCTTCACTCAATTTAGATTTGTACTATTGAGTAGATAGGAGACCTTTATCATAGAATTTCAGCTTTACCAAAATTTGTATTGCAATTTTTACAATGGTTTCTCCTTAGGGATGCAGTGCCCTATTCCTTTGTATTAAGGTCCAAGTGATTCCTACCAGCTTAGAAAAGTGTACAGAAAAAAATGTAATTGCGTCTATGTCTGTAATTTGATTCCAAATGTTCCCTTAGCTGTGAATTGTCAGTCCAATTTTAAAAAACTGCATTTTGCTCTGGTACTCATCAGAGGTGGTATTCAGCAGGTTCTGACCAGTTCTGGAGAACTGGTAGCGGAAATTTTGAGTAGTTCAGAGAACTGGTAAATACCACCTCTGACTGGCCCTGCCCCCATCTATTCTCTGCCTCTTGAGTCCCAGCTGATTGGGAGGAAATGGAGATTTTTGCAGTATCCTTCCCCTTCCATGCCTACCAAACCACACCCACCAAGCCATGCCCACAGAACTGGTAGTAAAAATTTTTGAATCCCACCACTGGTACTCATCCAGGGCATATTCTTAGGGTTATGGTATCTTTAGGTCCAAATAGCAAGTATACTGGTAACAGAATAACAGAGTTGAAAGGTACCTTGGAGGTTTTCTAGTCCAACCTACTGCTCAAGCAGGAGATCCTACACCCATGATGGCGAACCTATGGCACATGTGCCACAGGTGGCACGCAGAGCCATATTGGTGGGCATGTGAGTGTTGCCCTAGCTGAGCTCCAGCACGCATGCACGCGCTGGCGAGCTGATTTTTGGGCCTTCTGGGCCCACTGGAAGTCAGCAAACGGGCTGTTTCCAGCCTCTGGAGGGCCTCCAGGGGGCTGTTTGCCCTCCCCAGGCTCCTAGAAAGCCTCTGGAGCCTGGGAAGGGCAAAAAACAGGCCACATGTGATGGGTGGGCCCATCACATGTGATGGCATGTGATGGGCCCACCATGCCATCACATGCCAAAAGCGAGGGGAGTATGGGGGGGGCACACGCACATACGTGCAGGGGCAGGGCACATAGAATTATGGATATGGGCACACACGCGTGCAATCACCCCACACTCCCCCAGCTTTTGGCATGTGATGGCAAAAAGGTTAGCCATCACTGTCCTATACCAATTCTGACAATTGGCTGTCTAGTCTTTTCTTAAAAGCCTCCAGTGATGGAGCATCCATAAGTTCTAGAAACAAGTCGTTCCACTGATTAATTGTTCTCACTGTTAGGAGATTTTTCCTTAGTTCTAGGTTGCTTCTCTCTGGAACTTTGGAAGACCATGAATTTTAATCCCACCTTAGACACAAAGCCTGCTTGATGACTTGAGCCAATCGCTCTCTCTCAGCCCTAAGAAAGAGACAGTAGTAAACCATTTCAGGAATTTTGCCAGAAAAACTGCAAGGAACCAATCAGGCATGTGCCAGGGGTCAACTCTAACTTGTAGGCCAGAACTACAAAAACTCATATTAATAAATTACTCTTTAAGCATGCCTTATTGATAATGATATCAGTTTTGTGAGCTGTGGATATGCTTTCTTTATAATCTACAAAGGATTACCAAGCCTCAGCACCTTTCAAAAACTTTACGAAGCTGCCAAGGTTAAACTGGATTTAATGTAAAAAGAGAGAAATTCAGCTAGATCAGATATATTTTATTCCAATATGGCAGAAGTTGCATTTATTACCTATCCTTCATCATCGTATGAGCCATGGTGGCGCAGAGGATATAGTGCAGTACTGCAGGCTACTTCTGCTGACTGCTGGCTGCCTGCAAATTGGCAGATTGAATCTCATCAGGCTCCAGGTTGACTCAGCCTTCCATCCTTCCGAGGTGGGTAAAATGAGGACCCAGATTGTTGGGGGCAACATGCTGACTCTGTAAACCGTTTAGAGAGGGCTGTAAAGCACTGTGAAGCAGTAGATAAATTTAAGTGTTATTGCTATTGCTATCATCATCAACATCATCACCACCACCACCACCACCACCACAATCCATCCTCTTATTGATGTTAATGATAAGGATTGCTGCAAAATAGCCATGGACATACATGGCTAGTTACAATGATGCCAAAATGATACACCCATCTTGACACCTTTGCACAAATGAAACGATTTTGTAATAACGTCATGACCAGTGGTGCAAGTCTGTAAGTCATATCTGTAGTCATGTAGAGTTAGTTGAGACTCTAGAAAGAGTGCAGAGAAGAGCAACAAAAATGATTAGAGGTCTGGAGGCTAAAACATATGGAGAACGGTTGCAGGAACTGAGTATGTCAAGTTTAATGAAAAGAAGGACTAGGGGAGACATGATAGCAGTGTTCCAGTATCTCAGGGGCTGCCACAAAGAAGAGGGAGTCAAGTTATTCTCCAAAGCACCTGAGGGCAGGTCAAGAAGCAATGAGTGGAAACTAATCAAGGAGGGAAGCAATTTAGAACTAAGGAGAAATTTCCTGACAGTAAGAACAATTAACCAGTGGAACAACTTGCCTGCAGAAGTTGTAAATGCTCCAACACTGGAAGTTTTTAAGAAGAGGTTGGATAACCATTTGTCTGAAGTGGTGTAGGGTTTTCTGCCTAAGCAGGGGGTTGGACTAGAAGACCTCCAAGGTCCCTTCCAACTCTGTTATTCTAAATTCTAAACATCAGTAAATCATTTTTGTCGTATCATTAAGCATACATCAGATTTCATCTTATTCTTCCTCCTCGTGGATGACTATGAAAGCAGACTCCTTCACCTCTGCCTTAGATTTCAGTAGACTACAGCTCCAATCAGCATGGTCAAAGTTTAGAAACTGTGGAAATTACTCTAATACATATGGTGGTTGGTGTTCATAACAACTCAACATCAGGAGATATGTGATATCTTTTGCCTTCCCCTTGGGCAATCCAGGATAAGTTGGACAGTGCAGAAAAATTCTTCTGGATATGTTGAAGTACAGCTTGGCCATGCTAACGTAGTGTTACATGAACCTATTACATCTACACAGGGTTCCAAGTTGCAGAAATCTGGTATATGCTTTCTTTTAAATAATAAGGCATGATGAACCGTCTAAGATACTGTACAAATGATCGCTTCAGCTTCAGTCCTTTGATTTATTTCAGAACCCAAAAAAGATAAGCCACAAATAAGTCTCCTGTTTTGATTTAGTGGGTTTGCTTTGAATGTTCTAAAGAGCATGGTATTTCTGCCCTATTTTATATTCTGCAAAAATCGCACCTTAGGAAAAACAAGGAGGGAAAAATGGATTACAAGGATTTTGAATGCCAAATGTGCTCTCATTTTAAGGGTGTGGTGTAAAGTCAGCTGAATTGATAAAATATAAATTGATGTGTGGTGCTATCAACATAATATTTTATTCTGATAGGAGAAGTTTGCTGAGGATTAATATTTTACAACACATAATCAGCATCTTATTGCACTTTCATCATTTATTTAATGCACTAAATCAATTGCTTTACAGTATTGCTTTATGAGAATTATGCAAACTACGGAACCTCTGTTGGATGTCAGTGGAAATATGTTACTCATCTCATTTCTTTCATATTAAAATGGATTCTTATTCTCTGGAATAATTAGGAGAAATTTGAACAGCTTCATTTATTAATTTGAAATTCTGAAAGCTAACATTTGTTTTATATTGGCCTTTTACTTATTTTCTTATTTATTTATATATATTCAGTATATATATATATGACGCGGGAAAGCAGCCGAGAATTTAACTTTTTACATTCACACACCCGCGAAAACTTGAGAAGACATATATACATACATACATACATAGATACATACACACACACACACACACACACACACACTATATATATATAGAATATATATATATATATATATATATATATATATATATATATATATATATGTAGGTCTTTGGTTATTCGGGTCTTCTCCCACGTAAAATTGGAAGTGTCTTGGCGACGTTTCGACGAAGTCTCATTCGTCATCTTCAGGCTGGTGTTCTCGGCTTCGTGCTCCTGGAAGCACGAAGCCGAGAACACCAGCCTGAAGATGACGAATGAGACTTCGTCGAAATGTCGCCAAGACACTTCCAATTTTACGTGGGAGAAGACCCGAATAACCAAAGACCTACATACAAACACCCGCGAAAACCTGAGAAAACAAATATATATAACATATATAAACAAAAAGCCCAGAAACTTGTGAATGAGATTTCACAGAACCAGGGCTGCATAACATCATAGCTTACGTAGGTAAAACCTGGCTAGAAAGAATATGCACATAAAAGCCTACGAAAAAGAAAGAAAAAGAAACATTGTACCTTTACAGGGAGGATACCCGAGAAGAGGGTGTGGCTCACTGATGACGCCTTAAAAGGCAGAAATAGCTATCTGAGTCTCCCAAAGGGCAGCAGAGTTTGCTCTCTGTTAGCAAGAAACAAAAAGCCCAGAAACTTGTGAATGAGATTTCACAGAACCAGGGCTACATAACATCATAGCTTACGTAGGTAAAACCTGTAGGTTTTATGTGTCTTTCTCTTTAGCCAGGTTCTACCTACATAAACCAAGATATTATGCAGCCCTAGTTCAGTGAAATCACAATTCACTAGTTTCTGGGCTTTTTTTCTCTTTCTGGTAGCCAGCAAACTCTTTGCTGCCCATTGGGAGACTAAGATAGATCTATTTCGGCCTTATGAGGCCTCATCAGTTAGCCATACCCTCATCTCATGTATCCTCCCTGTAAAGGTACAATATTTGTTTTTCTTTCTTTTTTGTAGGTTTTATGTGTCTTTCTCTTTAGCCAGGTTCTACCTACGTAAACCAAGATATTATGTATCGGGACTTTCCCCCCCTTCGCTAAATTGGGTGTGGACATGGCCAGTGTGTGAGGCATCCAGCCCATGGGCCGGGAGTTTGACAGCCCTGGTTTATAGCTTAAATCAGTTTTTCCCAATTTCAATAACTTCAAGATGTACAGATTTCAACTCCCAGAATTCCCCAGTCCACTGAAGTCCACAGACCTTAAAGTTGTTGAGGTGGGGAAACATTAGTTTAGAGGAACTATAGTGAGTAATGTTTTATAACAGTTCCTCAAAGCTGTGAAGTGGGATAACTTCCCGTTGATAGGCATCCAAATGCTTTTCACTTCCCATTTCTCCAGTTCTTCTTTTGATGATGTTGCAAAAACAGTTCTCTCCTTACCTCCTCCCTTCCTCTCTCCCTCCATAAGATAATAATAATAACTTTATTGTCATTGTACATGTATACACAGTATACCCATATAACGAAATTCACTTAACATCCAAAGACCAGGTCCAACATACATAACAATCCCCAAACACATTCCCACCCACTACAATTCCCCACCCCTAAACCACCCAAACATCCACACAACAGACCAAGTAATGCTGTCCAACAGCTCACTGATGGTGGCCCTTTAGTTCATTGCAATTATAGCTCTGGGATAAAAACTATTCAGAAAATGTGTGGTCCGAGTTTTAATTGTTCTATATCTTCTGCCAGAAGGCAACAGTCCAAAAGGATTGTAAGCAGGATGGGAAGAGTTTCTGAGAATGATATGCAACTTTCTCAAACAGCAAGATTTGAAGATGTCATCCAGGGCTGGTAGCTGGAGTCCGATGATATTCTGGGCAGTTTTAATTATTCTCTGTAGAGCTTTTTTGTCCGCTACAGAGCTGCTCCCATACCATGCAAGAACGCTGTATGTCAGGACACTCTCAATGGTGCTGCGATAGTAGGGCAGAAATAGATGCTGAGATAGATTTATCTTCCTGAGCATTCTCAGGAAGTACAGCCTCTTCTATGCCTTCTTCACAAGCACAGAGGTTTAAACAGGGGATCAAAAAATTCAATATGTCAGCGATGACTGTAATTCATGATGATGATGATTTTATCCATTCAGTTGAGTTGACTTTTGGTGACTATGGGCCAGGTCTCTCGACTTCTTCTGATCTTGCACTATTTCTTTGAGTCTGGCTGATGTCAGATTTGATAACACAAGTTCTTAACACTTCTCCACTCCAAAGCCACCAAGTTGCAGGAAAACAATCATGGTGAAGAAGGTGACCATGACCACCATGAGGAGAGGACCTCAGCTATGAATGCTCCACAATATGAATGGCAAAATATATGACCGCAGGCAATTTCAAGGCTTCAGTATCCCAAGTTGAACTTGAACCACCCGCAAGATCCAGTGATTAGAGATACATGTTTTTGAAAACTTTCCTATCATTGTTTGAATTTGGGAGGGAGTTTTTACAACCTCTTCTAACCACAGGTTGTGTAATACTAAGAGACTCCTGATTCACTAGATCCATCTCTCCAATCGAGAAGGAAGATTGTGATGATGGCATGAACCTGCTTTCTCACTGGCATTCTCTTTTCAGCGTTTCACAAACTCTCAGAGGCAGCTGCCCCAGGAAGCATGGTCTATTTTTCTATAGCTTGCGCTATGTGACAGAATTATAATGTGTCTGGGAATTTGCAAAACAACCTTCTCATTTGCTGATTGAGAATCTGCACCAGTAATCTTCTATTTTGTCAGCTTCTCCATAAATACACATTATCATTTCTCATGTCTAAAGCTAGTCCACCCACATGTTAAAACTTTTCTATGCGTATTTTCTTGAAAATGACTTTGGCCCCAATTGGCAAAGGGAATATACCACTGTGAAAGGAACAATGCACCCTGATTCTTTAAAATAAACTGTTTCGGTCACCAAGGTGGAAGTTTATAAAGAGGACTTAAGGACATGGTGGGAGCAGCAAGGAAATAAACCAGGAATAAGCCAAAACATCATCATAACTTTATTGTCATTGTACGTGTATACACAGTATACCCATACAACAAAATTCACTTAACACCCAAAGACCAGGTCCAACATACATAACAATCCCCAAACACACTCCCACCCACCACAAATTCCCCACCCCTAAACCACCCAAACATCCATACAACAGACCAAGAATGCTGTCCAATAGCTCACTAATGGTGGCCCTTTAGTTCATTGTTGAGTGCAATTATAGCTCTGGGATAAAAGCTATTCAGAAAACGTGTGGTCCGAGTTTTAATTGTTCTGTATCTTCTGCCAGAAGGCAACAGTCCAAAAAGATTGTAAGTAAGATGGGAAGAGTCTCTGAGAATGTTATGCAACTTTTTCAAACAGTGAGATTCGATGATATCATCCAGGGCTGGTAGCTGGAGCCCTATGATATTCTGGGCAGTTTTAATGATTCTCTGTAGAGCTTTTTTGTCCGCTACAGAGCTTCTTCCATACCATGCAAGAATGCTGTATGTCAGGACATTTTCAATGGTGCTGCGATAGTGAACATTTACATGTGAACTTTTCGAATATTTATTTAAAGAACTTTAACAGATAGTCCTCAACTTACAACCAGTTGGATAGCAAGCATTCAAAATTGTGACCGGCTGAAAAAGAGACTTATGACCTGGATTTGAATTTACAATGGTCAGGCCCACTCAGTGGCAACATGGCCACTCTTATGGCTGTTTACAGATCTCATGGTCACACGACCACATTTTACAATGGTTTTGTTGAAAGCTGGCACTTCCAGAAAATTGGCTGGCTTAACAACTGCAAATTTGCTTAATGATTGTGGTGATTTGCTTAACAACTTCCACAAAATAGGCCATAAAATTGAGTCAATCATGTAATGAAGCTTTCCCATTGCAAGCATATGTTGTAACAGTTAAAAAACGGGTTGGTCATGTGGACCAACCCATTTTATAACTTTTAGAACATATACCTGTAATTGACAGGCTCATGTTGAGGACTACCACTTATTATAGAGAGTGATCCTAAGTGGATCAGAAGAAATAATAAAAAACAGGATTAAAAGCAGAACAACCAGGGGTGGTTTCTACTTACCTTTACTACCGGTTCGCAGGAGGGCCACACATGCACTTGCTTTGCTCATGCGCGCGCTCTTCTCACATGTGCAGAAGCGTTTTAGTGATGTTGGGGTCGGTGGGCAGAGCCTCCCGCCGGTTTTACTACTGATTCTATTGAACCGGTACAAACCGGGGGCAACCCACTACTGAGAACAACCCTTCCTATCAGGTGCCAGACCAACCAACACTTAATCTCCTAGTTCAGACTGTAACCTAGTCAAGTGCTTGGAAGAAAAGCCACATCTTCATGACCTTCCAGAAGGCTGAAAGAATAGGGACACTTTAAATCCCACATAGGAGATTATTGCCAAGTCTGGGTTGCATCAGATGACAGTATTCTGAAATGCTAAAGAGCAGTTCGGGTGAACTGGGTGCTAATTTTACATCTAGTTCACTGAACCGGTAATTGCAAGGACTGGCTGGCCCCTCCGACCTTGCCCTGCCCCTCCGAGGAGTCTCCACATGGCCTGTTTTGGATGCCAGGCAAGTGTAAGACCTGCACGGAGGCTCTGGGAGGGTGAAAAATGGGCCTCCTGGAAGTTCTGGAAACAGGCCCATTTCTGGCCTCTGGATGATGTCCGGAGGGTATCTGGAGCCCAGGGGAGACCTGTTTCACCCTCCTGGAGGCTCGAGGAAAGCCTCCAGAGCTTGGGGAGGGAGAAAATGACACACACACACACACACACACACACACACACACACACACACCGTGGTGCAGGAGGCTGAGTAGGCCATGCCCACCATGCCCACACCCGCCCAGCAACCGGGCCGAGAAGTGGTTGCTAAAATTTTTGAATCCCACCCCTGCTACAGAGTCTCCTGCTTGATCGGGAGGGTTGAACTAAAAGATTTTCCCACTCTGTTAATCTCTTCTGTTCTTCTATTTATTAAGTAATTCAATTGGGAGTGAACTGTGACTGTGAGTAAAGCCTTACAGGACCCACGTTGATAATATGAATACAAGTTTGTCCACTGTGTCAGTGGCAAGGGAAAGAAAGGGGGTGATTGCTTCTGTATCCCCAGGGTAAGATAAACATTTTGGGCATATGCTTTGAAAGCAAGTTGACTCCCTTGGGGAGGGGACTTGCCTCCTCACAAAATAATAGCCATGTTGGATTTGGCCAGTCACAAAACACCAAAGTTAAGCATATGAGATTGATTTTTGTTATCACCTCTACTACTGTCCTAATATGCTATCTGGGTAATTAGGCAGAATTATTCTACTGCATGGGTGTTGCGATGTTTTCTCCTTTTGCACAGCTGGGGGTGGGCATGGCTTGTACATGATGCATCCGGCCTGCGGGCCACCAGTTTGACACCCCTGTCTACTGCATGTAACACCCCTGTCTACTGCATGTAACACCCCTGTCTACTGCATGTAACAAATACCATAAAATCTTACCCCAAATGATGTAAAAAAAATGTTGAGACTCTAGAAAGGGTACAGAGAAGAGCAACAAAGATGATAAAGAATGATTGCAGGAACTGGGTATGTCTAGTTTAATGAAAAGAAGGACTAGGGGAGACATGATAGCAGTGTTCCAATATCTCAGGGGCTGCCACAAAGAAGAGGGAGTCAAGCTATTCTCCAAAGCACCTGAAGGCAGGACAATTAGCAATGGATGGAAACTAATCAAGGAAAGAAGCAACAGGAGAAATCTAAGGAGAAATTTCCTAACAGTTAGAACAATTAACCAGTGGAACAACTTGCCTCCAGAAGTCGTGAATCCTCCAACACTGGAAGTTTTTAAGAAGAGGTTGGATAACCATTTGTCTGAAGTGGTGTAGGGTTTCCTGCCTAAGCAGCGGGTTGGACTAGAAGACCTCCAAGGTCATTTCCAACTCTGTTATTCTATTCTAAATGTTTTCTTCCAACATAAAGTGCTACACCTTGTCTAGATACTAAATGGACTCCTTTCATTTTACTACTTTGCACCAAAAACTGCTGGGCAAGCTCTCAAAAGTGTTGCATTACTCTCTATATCTCTACACCTTTTGGATTTCAACTCCTAGAATTCTCCAGATAGCATGGCTGGCTGGAGAAATCCGGGAGTTGAAGCCCACAAGTCTTAAAGTTGCCAAGATTGGATACCAGTGGTGGGTTTCAATTTTTTTTACTACCGGTTCTGTGGGTGCTTGGTGGCCATGGCATGGCTTGGTGGGTGTGGCTTGGTGGGCAAGGCAGGGGAAGGATACTGTAAAATCTCCATTCCCACCCAACCTTCCAGGGGAAGGTTACTGCAAAATCCCCATTTCCTCCCTATCAGCTGGGACATGGGAGGCAGAGAATAGATGGGAAGCGGGGCCAGTCAGAATTTTTACTACCGGTTCTCTGAACTAAACTAAATTTCCACTACCAGTTCTCCAGAACTGCTGAAACCCACCTCTGTTGGACACCCCTGCCTGCATACCTGAGGACTTTTTTTTAAAAAAAAATAAAATCTGTGAATATTATTCAATTATGCCCTTTCTGAGCTTGCTTCATGGTTGGAAGCATGGAGGGTTCTACTGCATTTCATCCCTCTGCAGAGCCCATAATGTTATTTTTCCTAAGAAAGCACAATGGGAGGAATCCTCTCACAAAGTCTAGCTTGTGGGAAGTCAGAGAGACTGCAATCCACTGGAGACATGATTGTACAACGGAAGTCAGGATTATTTACATTCAGGCTTCCTTGGCTATTTTATAACAATGCAAAGACTCCATACTCCATCTGTGAGAAGTTCATTGAAATTCACTTTGGCTTTGGGAAAATAAAATCAAAAGCAAATTCTCCTGCATCAAAATGAAGGAGAATTGGCAGGGGAGAAAAATGCAGAATATTTTTTTTTTTTCTGCAGAGTGCTAAAAGCAACTTTCTGGTTCCCCCCAAGTTCCCTTGCCAAACGACTGAGCAGCTGGAATTATATGGCTGCTCATTTTTTCCACGCTGTGCTTTTGGTTTTCTTGTTTTCACCGTGAGCCATCAGAAGCAGCAAAAATAAAAGAATATCCGGGGATGGTGCTTCATGTTACAGATAAGCCCACCTACATTTGCTTTGAGATTGTGCAACCTCTTGGGTTGACATTTTTAGTTGTTGTTGTTGTTATTATTCAGTGTTGAATATTTTAGCAGAACCAGCACTACACACAAGCATGGAGGGGTTTAATAAACATTCCTGCTTGGCTCCAGGCATCCTAGTGACCTTATTCTCAAAGCCTGTTACCTGTGTACCTGGCCACGTGTATCTCAAAGAATTTTTTTATAGACAAAAAAATACAATGAAACAGGAAGCCTACGTCTCTGTCCCATCTCTGGGGCAAGCACGGTTTGATGTTAGCAACTTGCATTTTGAATATCAAAATATGTCTCTGATGGCCTTGGAGGACATGAGCAGAAATCTTAACTCTAATGACTTGTAAATGCTAACATACTGAAGGTAAGAATCCAGGCATCTTTCAAAATTCTGTTTTTCTACAACTGATGTTTTCTCCTGTTCATGGGCAACTTCAACGTCGAGAGGCAGGGACAACCGATTTAGAGATCGTATAACTACATTTTGAAAGAAGGCACAGAGCTAATCTCAGCTCTAATCGAAAAAATCAGACTTCCAATTGTAATAGCTTTTAATTCCATACCAAGCAAGATATATAAACAAGTTATCACCTTTAAAGCACTCCATGGCTTAGGACCCGGTTATTTACGGGATCGCCTGATACCACCAATAGCCTCCCACCGGCCAGTACGCTCCCATAGAGAGGGGCTCCTCCAGGTGCCGTCGTCCAAACAATGTCGGCTGTCGGCCCCTAGGGGGAGAGCCTTCTCTGTGGGGGCACCTACGATCTGGAATGAGCTCCCCCTGGAGATACGGAGGATCCCGGATCTGCGCACCTTCTGCTGCGCACTTAAGACTCTTCTATTTCATCAAGCCGGCCTGGCCTAAACCTTCCCCCTTTTAAATGTGGAAATTTTAAATTTGTTTAATTATAGGGTTATGGGTAAGGCGTTTTAAATTGGGGAGCCATTTTGGATTTAATTTTTTTAAAATGTATTTTAATGTTTATATTATATGTTTTTTAATCTTGGCTGTTCACCGCCCCGAGTCCTTCGGGAGAGGGGGTGGTATAAAAATTAATTAATTAAATAATTAAATAAATAAATAAATAAATAAATAAATAAATAAATAAATATACAGTAGATTGATGTCTGAATCTTTCCTAAACTTTGCAAGAGTTGAGCAGGAATCAAATGCTAGTTGTCATGTCCAAACCTCAAGTAAGGGGTCCTTGGTGCTCTCTGAGCTTGCTTGTTTTCTTGCAGATGTTTCATTACCCAAAGTAGGTAACGTCATCAGTTTTGAGCACTGATGATGTTACTTAGTTTAGGGAATGAAACATCTGCAAGAAAACAAAGAAGCTCAGAGAGTACCAAGGACCCTACATTTCAACCCAAAGCTACAAACATTCTCCTTTATTGGAAACATCACATAGTTTTTGCATAGCGTTTTGTTCCAAATTACTTTGAGGTATTATAGGTTTTGTCTTCAGTCCACAATTCAGGTATGTTTAACATTTTGAATTTTTTTTTTTTGGAAGGAAGGGAGGGAGGGAGGGACAGGGGGGAGGAGAGGAGGGGGAGGGAGGGAAGGAGAAAGAAAAGAAAAGAAAAAAAGAAAAGAAAAGAAGGATGGATGGAAGGAAGGAAGGGATTGTCCAAGAGGTTGCTGTATCTCTTTCCTGTCGTCTAGTGGTCATCCAGATTTTTGCAGCCCATACATATAGTAGCTTTTTTTGATACTTTTTTTTCTTTGTCCATCCAAAGATAATGAATAAGAAATTAAAATCAGAGAAATTCAGAACAATAGAACTTGATTGCTCTAGTGTAAAATTGAACCCTTTGTACTCATATCTGATTGTATTATTTTCTTGGCAATGTTTTTTTCTTCATATGCCACATTTTATTTTATTTTTTCTGAATAGTTTTGTTACTGTTTGTTTAGGCTCAGGTAGGATATACCCGTAATTAGGTTTTGCAAGCAAGTAATTAAAAATGTTCATCTGTTATGTTTATTATTTTCCTGTAGAGGTAACTGATCATGCACCTTCATAATCTCACAATTATTCTCATCTCAAACATACTCCTGTTATGTTTTTTTTTTTTTTTTTTTTTGCCTCAAATTGCACATGTTATTTATAAAGCACCACCAGGAGAAAATGTATTACAGAAAGAAATGGGATGGTCTTGGATATTTCCTCTCTTTGGACCATAGCATGTAGATCACTTGTATTATTAAAACCTTTTACAGTCTGGAACGCTTTCTTATTGCTGGGACTATGTCTTCCAGATACCTAGGCAGCTATGCTGGCTGAGAAATTCTCAAAGTCACCCTCCCAACAAACCTAGAAGCAATCAATTTGTAGAATGATATTTGATAAGGAGAAGACCCTAAAATCAATTCTTTATCTCCTTGATGGAAAAGAACACAAAGAGAAGGCTTCAGAATGGTTTTTGTTGAGACCAAGGGATGAGACTGCCTCACATTCCTGCCATAAATTTCTTCCTCACATGAAAAGGAGGTTAAAGATGAGAACATAAAACATAGAATAACGAAGTTGGAAGGGACCTATCTAGTCCAACTCCCTGAACAAGCAGGAGAATCTATACCATTTCAGACAAGTGGCTATCCAGTCTCTTCTTGAAAGACTTCAGTGATGGGGCACCCACAGCTTCTGAAGACAAGGCATTTCACTGCTTAATTGTCCTCACTGTTAGGAAGTTTCTCCTCAATTCCAGGTTGCTTCTTTTCTTGATTAGTTTCCATCTATTGATTCTTGTTCTGCCTTCTAGTACTTTGAAAAATAGTTTGACCCCCTCCTCTTTGTGACAGCCCCTCAAATACTGGAACACTGTTATCATAATCCTTCTTTTCTCTACCCAGTTCCCTGCAAACATTTTTCATTTGCGGGACCACCTTCTGCTGCCGATAGCCTCCCACCGGCCAGTATGCTCCCATAGAGAGGGGCTCCTCCAGGTGCCGTCGTCCAAACAATGTCGGCTGTCGGCCCCTAGGGGGAGAGCCTTCTCTGTGGGGGCACCTACGATCTGGAATGAGCTCCCCCTGGAGATACGGAGGATCCCGGATCTGCGCACCTTCTGCTGCGCACTTAAGACTCTTCTATTTCATCAAGCCGGCCTGGCCTAAACCTTCCCCCTTTTAAATGTGGAAATTTTAAATTTGTTTAATTATAGGGTTATGGGTAAGGCGTTTTAAATTGGGGAGCCATTTTGGATTTAATTTTTTTAAAATGTATTTTAATGTTTATATTATATGTTTTTTAATCTTGGCTGTTCACCGCCCCGAGTCCTTCGGGAGAGGGGGTGGTATAAAAATTAATTAATTAAATAATTAAATAATTAAATAATTAAATGATTAAATAATTAATTAATTAATTAATTAATTAAATAAATAAATAAATAAATAAATAAATAAATAAATATACAGTAGATTGATGTCTGAATCTTTCCTAAACTTTGCAAGAGTTGAGCAGGAATCAAATGCTAGTTGTCATGTCCAAACCTCAAGTAAGGGGTCCTTGGTGCTCTCTGAGCTTGCTTGTTTTCTTGCAGATGTTTCATTACCCAAAGTAGGTAACGTCATCAGTTTTGAGCACTGATGATGTTACTTAGTTTAGGGAATGAAACATCTGCAAGAAAACAAAGAAGCTCAGAGAGTACCAAGGACCCTACATTTCAACCCAAAGCTACAAACATTCTCCTTTATTGGAAACATCACATAGTTTTTGCATAGCGTTTTGTTCCAAATTACTTTGAGGTATTATAGGTTTTGTCTTCAGTCCACAATTCAGGTATGTTTAACACTGGCCAGTACTCTCCCACAGAGAGGGACTCCTCAGGGTGCTGTCAGCCAGGCAGTGTCGGCTGGCGACTCCCAGGGGGAGGGCCTTAGCTGTGGCAGCACCTGCCCTCTGGAACGACTTGCCTCCAGAGATATGCATGATACCAGATCTCCGGGCTTTTCGCCATGCTCTAAAAACTTTTCTTTTCCACCAAGCAGGGCTGGCATAACCCCCGCCTTTTTTTTTTTTTTTTTTTTTGAGATGTTAGATTTTAATTGTCTATGGGTTTTAGTTGGGATGTTTTAAATTTTGGCCCAAAGTGTGTAATTCTTTTAACAAATTTTAAATTTTGTATTGGGATGTTTTTTATTTTGGCTGTGCACCGCCCTGAGTCCAGCAGGAGAAGGGCAGTACACAAATTTAATAAAATAAATAAAATAAATAAATATGTTTTAGTCTCTAAGCCTTTAATCATCTCAGTTGCTCTTCTCTGAACTTTTCCCAAAGATTCAAACCTTTTTTGTAATGTGGTGACCCAAACTGGATGCAGTAATACCACCAAGGATTATATTAGCTTTTTTGGGGTTTTGCTGCACACTGTTGGCTCATATTTAAGTGATCATCCACTGCTACTCTGACGTCCCTCTCACAGTTACTGTTTTTGAGCCAGGTTTCACCTAATCTCTACTTGTACAGTTGGTTTTTCCTGCCTAAGTGTAAAAATTTACATTGAACTTCATTTTGTCAGACAGGGCCCAGTATTCAAATCTGTTGAGATCCATTTGGATCCTGAGTGTATCATCTAGGATGTTGGCTATTTCTGCCAACTTAGTGTCATCTGCAAATTTGATGAATTCCTCTTCTCTTCCCTCATGTAGATATTGAAGAGTACTGTGCCTAAAACTGAACCTTAGGGTACCCCACTACTTACTTCCCTCCATGTTTAGTATGGTTTGTCAGCCAGTTACATATCCATCTGGTGATGGTGATGATGTCTATCCCACATTTGTATAGCTTACCAAGAAGTAGATTGTGATCTACTTTGTCAAGTGCCTTACTGAAATCTAAGTATTCTATTTCCATAGTATTTTACTGATCTACTAATTTAGTCACTTTGAAAAAAATAAAATAAGATTTGTTTGGCATGATCTATTTTTGATGAACCCATTCTGGCTACTGGTTTAACTTTATTTCTTTTTAGAAATTTGATAGAGCAGGAGCAAGCCTTAGGACCTGTTGCAAGATGAGGCTGCAGTGTATTTGGTTACGTCCTGGGGATCCCAGCTTTGAATCAGTGCATGGATTGAAAGTCTGTGTGGTACCATGATTAAAGTATTGATTTAGTCTTAGAAATGAGTTGATTTGGTCATGAAAGCTATGCCACTTCTTCCAAATGTCCAGAAGATTTGAGAAATGTTTCCTTTCAATCCATCTGAAGCCCTTCAGATGTCAACAGGATTCCTTGTGCTGTTTGCAAGTTTCTCATCTTTTGCTACTGAGCTTTGAAGCAGGTTTTGAAGCACAGAAACATTTTCCCACCAACACACACAAAGGCAAACACCAATGAATTTGAGAGGACAAGCAAAGATCATAGAGGAAAAGAATAACTAGAGAGGGTACCATAAGTACCATGCTGAATATTTATCCTGCATTTTCCTACAGCTTCTAGTTTGCTTTCATTTTTTTTCAACAGAGAAGAAACATTTTGGTGAATTTTTAATAGGATGGAGACAATATATTTGTACTTATTTCATTATGTGCTGCCCAAAGGATATGAACAAAATCTGTTATTTGATTTCTGTTTGGTCGCATGATAAATTTTCCTGCAGCATGCAGTACTTGTGGCTTCCCAAACTTTAGTTTAACTCCAAGGAAAAAGCTCATGAGGAAGTTCCTATAGAGTTTGAAGGTTAGAAGGATGAGCAGAATCTCCACTAAAGAAAAGATGCTAAATGGAAATCATCATGATAACTAATAGCCTCCGTTTCCAACAAATTAGCTCAAAGACACTACCAAGACACATTTGAAATTTGAAATAAATTCTCCAGTGTCTTGAGGCCAAAGTAAAACATTCAGCCTTTTTCACAGGAGAAAACATTTTCATAAAAATGCGAAACAGACTTTGGACCATGTTGGAGGACATAAATTATTATCTGAATAATATGCAGTCTTGATTTTTTAAAAAAATCTGAATGATTGAGTGTTTTGGACAGGAGTAGTGGTTGTGCAATCTAATATCACTTTTGTTTCTATTTCTATGATTATTTTATATTTGTATTCTTGAAAGCAACTGAAACATAAGAAGCTAAAATACTGGAGAAAATATTCTACTTTTTATAATGTAGGAAAAAGTCCCTTCGTATTTATATCTGAGAAGTCTTAGCCAATATTCATAACTGGTGGCCAGATCTGGGACTGAAATCAACACAAGTAATCCCATCAATTTGCATTCATGTTAGTAATCTGTTTGCTTTTTCATTTTTTGCAAGGTGCTTGCTAAATGACAGCATGTTCACTGAACTGTAGATAAACAAGGCAACAGGAACTCCAGCAAATCAAATTATTAAGCTTCATTCACACCAATATTTGCAAAGCCTTTGCCAGAAATTCTTATCACAATAGGCTTTTCAGCATGAGTAAATGCTTAAAGTATCACCTTTTTCAACTTGGTATTCTATAGAAATATTTAGGACATACACACAATAACTAGTAACAGAACAAATGGGACAAAACCATCAAGACTTCTGATTTCTCCTGAGAACCCATCCTTCTATCCTTCCATCCTTCCAAGGTGGGTAAAACGAGGACCCAGATTGTTGGGGGCAATATGCTGACTCTGTAAACAGCTTAGAGAGGGCTGTAAAGCACTGTGAAGTGGAATATAAGTCTAAGTGCTATTTCTATAACATTTTTTTTTTGTTTTCATAAATTACAGTCCTAAATAATTATATCTACCATAGATAAAGGTAAAGGTTCTCCTTCCACATATGTGCTAGTCGTTCCTAACTCTAGGGGGCGGTGCTCATCTCCGTTTCAAAGCCGAAGAGCCAGCACTGTTTGAAGATGTCTCGGTGGTCATATGGCCGGCTTGACTAAATGCTGAAGGCGCACGGAATGCTGTTATCTTCCCACCAAGATGGTCCCTATTTTTCTACTTGCATTTTTACATGCTTTCAAACTGCTAGGTTGGCAGAAACTGGGACAAGTAACGGGAGCTCACCCCATTATGTGGCACTAGGGATTCAAACTGCTGAACTGCTGACCTTTCGATCAACAAGCTCAGTGTCTTGTCCACTGAGCCACCGTGACCCTTAATATCTACCATGCTCATATGTATTTGTGTACATGCATTTGTACAGGCATTTATGCAGTAATTTCTTTTCCTCTTTCCCTGGAGAAAGGTTTCTTTAATATTTGTTAATGTGTCTTAATTTTTAACCATTCTTCAGGATTTAGATCCTCCCTAAGTTTTTAAAGACAACTATATCTTGTCTTTAATACACACATGTACCAAGGGCTATATGTACTGATGCTCCACAGTTTCAGATGGGAATTTCACATACTTTAATTTCAGAACTTGATAACAAAATAGTTTTCTGTTCACATAGTTAAAATCTTCTTCTGTGGCAGAAACCAAAGTAATCAAAATGCTGAGTTTTACTAGAGCTAAGGATATGATAGGACAGCACAGTGGCTCAATGGTTAAGATGCTGGGCTTGTTAGCTGGAAAGTTGGCAGCCCAGGTTCAAGACCTGAGTGCCATGTGTCATGTGAGCTCCTGTTCTTGCCCCAGCACCAACCTAGTTGTTTGAAAGCATGCAAATGGAAGTAGATCAATAGGCACCACTTTGGTGGGAAGGTAACAGTGCTCTATGACATCAGGCTAGCCACAAGACCATGGAAATATCTCTGGGCATCATAAGTGGAACAACTTGCCTGCAGAAGTTGTGAATGCCCCAATACTGGAAATTTTTAAGAAGATGTTGGATAACCATTTGTCTGAAGTGGTGTAGGGTTTCCTGCCTGGGCAGGGGTTGGACTAGAAGACCTCCAAGGTCCCTTCCAACTCTGTTATTCTATTCTAGTGCTGGCTCAGTGACCTTGAAACAGTGATGAGCAATATCCCTTATGACTAGTGGAGTAAAAATCTGCAGGGAATCCTATGGATGTGAAAAGAGAATTCATGAAGTACCTCCAAGTAACTAGGAAGAGATTATCAGGTTTCTGAGGATCAACCAAAGGCTGTAACCCAATTTGTTATAAATTTCCTAACACAAGGCTACAAGATTTGGTCTTTTGCCTTGAGGTTCTGCCATTCTTCTGATCCAGTGGCTGCTAAAAATGCAATACATGTAGTCCTCAACTTACAACCATTTGTCTAGCATTCAAAGTTACCATGGCACTGGAAAAAATGACCTATAACCAGTTCTCACACTTGTAACCATCATAGCATCCCCATAATTATATAATCAAAATTCAAGCTCTTGGCAATTGGCATGTATTTACAACGGTTGCAGCATCCTGAGGTCATGGGATCACCATGTGCAACATTCCTACCTGACTTCTGACAAGCAAAATCAATGGGAGGAAACTGGATTTGCTTAACAACAATTTGATTCACTTAACAACTGCAGTGATTTGATTAACAACCGTGGCAAAAAGTCATAACCTTGGGCATGGCTTACTTAATTGCCTTGCTTAGCAACAGAAATTCTGCCCCCAGTTGTGGTCATAAATTCAGGACTGCTACCTGCAGTATAAGTCTTATTAAATTTGGAAGATAGGCTGCAGTTCAGTTGGTATGCTTAAATACGCTTCATGAAGAAACAGGCAGGAGATACTAAAGAAGGTTCATTGAGAGAGGAGAGGTTGCTTATCTTTGTGGCTATTTGGTTTACATAATCTTGTGTTGGTAGATGAAGAAAAAGCTTGTGTTGAAAGTTTTTCTACTAAAGTTGTGATAAAATGGGTTCAAGACAATAAAGGAAGAGTTTAAATGAGGCCTAGCCTCATATCTGGAACAGGACACCAAACATTTTCTCAGGTAAATAGCAGAAAAAGGAAACAGGACCACATATCCCCACCATAACTGGGGCTTTTTTTGTTTTTGGTAATATTTTAGAAGACCTTATCTCAGCATGATCACAACTCCAAGTACTTCCAGTGCATCAAAACCCGCCCTTGCCCTTGGTTTGTTAGACCTAGTATTTATAGTTCTGTCTACAATCTGCATTGGTTTGCCAAACATTTCCAAGCACAACTCAAAGTATATGAGATTGCCTTAGAAATCATACATATCCTATATTCTGGATTTCCAAGGGACACATCGCATCCTAACATTACTAGATCTGGGCCACAAAAATCTTGATGACCACTAGATAATAGCACAAAGATCAATAAAATTAATTATTTGCTACCGTCTGGTATCATTTGCATCCCTGAAGTCCAAATCTGAGACCTCTAAAATATCCTTCCAAAAACCTACCTGCCCCTAAGTTTCTTTAGAGGATAAGACCATATTTGGACTATAACAATCCAGACATCTATTATTTGTCAGCAAAGAGCTAGAGTAGTTTCATTCCATGAAAGTCCTTGAGATAGAAATCTGTTTAAATTCCTGAATTCCACTTCTTTACTAAGGAGGGGAATATCCAGCAAACAGATGACCTGAAGGAGGGACAACTTGGCCAACTGCTAATTAATATAAATAGATGAAAAGTGTTGAAATTTTGGGGCAAATTGAAATAGATGCATGATCTAAGGTTCTCAGAAATTTGCAGCCTAGACAGTCAGATAGCAAGATGACCCAATCACAGATGTTCTGTTTTGTTTTTTTAGATTGTACATGTGGGCGTGTGGATGTTTAATCAGTGAAAAATATTGCAGCCTGGTACAATTAAGATATGTCTAGCAATATGAAAAGTGTTTTTACACCATGTCATCCTGTTGAAAAAACAAGTATTTGGTAAACACATTTAGGTGTAGGCATTCTATTTCAGTGTCATTTTGTGACATAGAGAAATATTTCTCCTCCTCCTCCTCCTCCTTTTCCTCTTTCTCCTCCTCCTCCTCCTCCCAGTAAATTATAATATATATGGGTATTTTTTTTTAGCAAATAACAATTCAGAGTTCTTCCTGAAGGTCTTGCAGGATAAGTAAAGGATGACAACAATGGGAGAAGAGAAAAGAGAGAGAAAAAATAGCATTACAGTAAATAACTTAGCTGGGCACAGATGGCCATTTGAAAGACAAAGGAAAATGGGTAGATGATATGTCTAGATTTCTCTAGGGAAGACAGTAATCTCTCAACAAGCTTTTTGAAGGGCTGATAATAGCATTGCAGCTGAAGTCACGGTTATCCAGGTGGTGGAACAGAGAATAAAGGACTGGCGTTATGAACATTTCACCTTTTATACATGCACTGGAAGAATGTCAGGGGTAGAATTTGCATCAGCAATAAAGATGATAAAGGGTGAGGAAGCTAAATCATTTGAAGAATAGTTGAGGGACCTAGGTATGTCTAGCCTATTGAAGAGAAGGATTGGAGAGGACATGATAGCTGTCTTTCAATACCTGAGGGGCTATCACAAAGAAGAGCGGATCAACTTATTCTCTAGGGCAAAATGGAAAGACACATGAGTACTTTCTGAAGTGTCTGAAGATGGCAACCAGATTAAAGTCAAGATCTATTTGTCAGGCCTGGAAGCCATCTTTTGTGTTAGGCCTTCAGACCTACCACGTTTACTACTGTGGGAAACTGGGAGGGGGGATTGTATGGAGCATGGGTGATAAATAGTCATAATAACATTCTTTTCTCAAGAAGTCAAGGCCAACTGGCCCTGCATCTGGAAGGCTGGAACTGGGAGGCATCTCCAGTGGGTATGATGCTTGATTGGACCATGTGATGGACTTGTGGGTATTGGGCAGGGACTTGAACTTTTATTTGGGTGGGGAAAACCTGGAAGCTTTCAGATTCGGGTTTTCCCAGTTGTGCCAATATGACACAGTGGTGAAATCCAAATTTTTTTACTACCGGTTCTGTGGGTGTGGCTTGGTGGGCATGGTGTGACTTAGTGGGTGTGGCTTGGTAGGCATGGCAGGGGAAGGATACTGCAATATCCCCATTCCCTCCCCACTCCTGGGGGAAGGATATTGCAAAATCTCCATTCCCATCCCACTTTGGGGCCAGCCAGAGATGGCATTTGCTGGTTCTCTGAACAGCTCAAAATTTCTGCTACCGGTTCTCCAGAACCTGTCAGAACCTGCTGGATTTCACCCCTGATATGACATCTCTAATAAAATGTAACTTTGAGGAAACTCAAACCTCAGAGTTTTCTTTCATTGGGGGTGTTACTTGGAACCCTGACACTATTCTCCAATGTTTCAGAGTATATCATTTACATTGGAGAATATTTTTGTGTATGTGTGTGTTTATGCATGTGTTTATTTTGTAAAAGTAATTTGACAGTGGTACTAATTACCCAGAGTAATGGTTGTCTCCCTTTGCTTGGTATATCTAAATGAAAGTTGACTGTAATCCTTTAATCTGGAGCCACACAATGCCCATTAGAAATTCTCTGATTTTTCCTTATTTTCCAGTCACGTACTAGTAAGAAATGTATGAGTGGTAAACCTGGTTCTTCTTTTGGGATACTACCATACCTTAATGTTTAAAAACAGGCTGTTGTCTTTTGGGTTAAATAAATATCTGGAATTTTTTTTTAAAAAAATGTTAAAATTGATAAAACGTAGCTGACAAAATATTATGTAGTCGTGTCTGCATATGGATGTAGATATCCAGTGATTTTTTTCCTCAAATCAAAACACAGTTTTGTAGATAAAATACAATTTTGTAAAAATTTTTCTCAAAGTTGGTCTGTAATTTTTCATGTCAGCCTCAAGCAAAAACACTGCTGACTTATAGCCTAAATTTTTCATGTGTATATCTTAAGATGTATACTGGATGTTTTTACTCCTTCGGGGAAACATGACATTAGAAAAATATGGCATGCAACTGAATTGGAAATATGTTTTATTATTAGAACATAAGCTAAGACAGTATTGATTTGAATCGAAGTGGACATAGTACAGGTAATCCTACACTTACGACTGGTTACTTAGCAATTGTTTGAAATTATGATGGCTCCAACTGGGTGCTACTTACAACCCAGATTCAAAAGCCCAATGGTGACCCTCCTAGTCACATGACCAAACTTTGGGTGCTCAACAACACAGTTGTGTTTGTATCCACTGCCAAAAATAGCAGTCCATAGCCTCCCATTGATTCACTTAACAATCATGGCATTGACTTAATGACTACTGTAAAAAAAGGTCTTAAACCAGGTAGGTCACATGAATGACCTGTTTTAAGACCATCATGTCTTATAACCACGATGGACAATCTTCATTATGATCATAAGCTGAGAATTATGTAAATACATCTAAAGAGGCTCATAGAACATAGAATAATACAGTTGGACGGGACCTTGGAGGTCTTCTGCTCAAGCAGGACACCCTTTACCATTTCAGACAAATGGCTGTCCAGTCTCTTTTTGAAAGCCTCCAATGATGGAGCACCCACAACTTCTGGAGGCAAGCCATTCCATTGGTTGATTGCTCTCACTGTTAGGAATTTTCACCTTAGTTCTTAAATTGCTTTTCTCCTTGGTTAGTTTCCATCCATTGTTTCTTGTTTTGCCTTTTAGTACTATGAAAAATAGTGTGACCCCCTTGTCAAATATTGAAGCACTGCTACTTTTTCAAGTATGGATGATTTGTAGTAGCTTTCAAGTACTGATGGCTAATTCTGTAGTAGCTTGTAATATCTGATGTTCATTTCACACAGACACAGACACACACAAACACACCACAAGCTAGGTGGGCCAACTCCATTATTGGAGTGAGGGGTTATACAAGCCAAAGAAAACCCATGCCTTCAGAGCAATCTAAGTGGCATTGCTTTAATTCTTCTCAATGTTGTTTGAAATAGTTAATATATTTCAAAGAGATGTAAACAATGGTGCAACAAATGGCCATGCAACTTTCTTTACAGCAACAAATTCTTCACCAGAGACTGCCAGTAATTCATTCTTCCACAATATGGTTTGTTTAACCTTGAAATATTTTTTTCTGAAATATGGTGCCCAACTTTTGACATTGTGTTATTTGTGCATTCAAAAGCTAAACTGAATATTTATAAGCATTATGTTTATTTCTGGATTCAGAGGCTTGGATCTGTAGCACATTTATACCTGAAAGATTTAGCAGAGCACTATTCCCCCTTTATTTATGGAAGATGACACTTGACTTCAGAGTGTATCTCCTGTCAGTAACTAATTTATTTACAATCCAGTGTTATGAGAACCTGCTACCAGTTTTCTCTGAGTTATTCACTGCAGCATGAATGTTTCTGCTAATATTTTTCTTCTTTCATGATTAAATCTATTAATTTTTCTTTCAATACTGTTTTTGGGCAGCTCCTTAAAAGATGATTCTCATCTTCAAAATTACCTTTTTTTTCCCCTTTGCTGAAGATAAAAGATTCAGAAACCTTTTGCTAAAGCAGATTGCTACCTGTTTCTTTTCATCCAAGTCTGCAATCCAATTTACGGAGATGGTAAAGAGGTATTTTTGAACAGAAATTTCATCTTTTCAAAGATTGAGTGTAATTACAGCGTGGGATGGGGGAAGTCTGTTCTCAAGAAAAAAAAACAGGTTATTGTGTGTAAATGTAATTCTCAAATAATGAAAATGAGAAACATTGTATGTTGACTATAAGTAGTAGTAAAGGTTCTGAGTAAGGAATACATATATACCGTGTTTCCTCGAAAATAAGACCCTGTCTTATATTTTTTTTAACCCTGAAATAAATGCTTGGCCTTATTACCATGCACTCAAAAGCTCAATTGGGCTTATTATCAGGGGATGTCTTATTGACAGGGTAGTCAGTATCTGGGAGTCTGATTGATTAGCCAGTACCTGACATCCTGGAAGATCCTGGTCAAACAAACAGACATAGTAATTGATAAGAAACTAAAAACAATGGTAGTAATAGATATAGATCGTCACAATCAACTCACAGCAATGTCATGAAGAAGGAGAATGAAAAGCTGAAGTATGAGGGCCTGAAGGAGGAATTAGACAGATGTCTAAAGTAAAGATTGAGATAATCCCAGTGGTGGTAGGTGTTCTCTGTCTGTAATCCTGACCAGGGGTGGTGCCTCTAGATCCCAGGAACAACTTCAGAGCTCTCTGTCCAGAAGAGTCCAGTATCAGGAACAGCTAAGATACTGTGCAGAACCCTCAAAATCTCAGTCTTCTGGTGGAAGACCCAAAACCAAGGAACACACACACCACCTACAGGGATGAGAAGACTATGACAAGAGGAGCTTCAAGTACCAGAGAACATATCTCATAGTTGTATACTATCAGATGCTGTGACACTTTCTTTCTTCATCAGATACTTAAGAGCAGTGGCTTCTAAACCTTCCTGTCTTGTGGTTTCACTGCTAATAACTGCTGAGAGCCAGTTTGGTTTAGTGGTTAAACCACCAGGCTAGAAGGCCAGAAACCATGATTCTAGTCCGACCTTAGCCATGAAAGTCTGTTGGGTGCTCTTGTCCCTCCCTCTCTCTCTCTCTCCATATCCATATCCATCTTTCTCTCTCTCTTTCCATCTCTCTCTCTCTCTCTCTCTCTCTCTCTCCATCTCCATCTCCCTCTCTCTTTCCCTCTCTCTTTCTCTCTCTCTTTCTATTTCTCCCTCTCTCTTTCCATCTCTCTCATCCCCCACACTCTCTCCCTCTCTCTCTCCCTCTCTGTCTCTCTCCCTCTCCCTCTCTCTCTCCCCCCAGTCCATCTCATATGATTGTTGTTGTGGAGAAAATAGGAGGAGGAAGATGTTTTGGATATGTTTGCCACCTAAAGGCAAGATCTAAAATCAATCAATCATTGTGAGTTTGGTTCATTTATCTCACACATGATTTGATTATGGATCAGGATACCAATTGATATGATTGACTAAACCAGGGCTGTCAAACTCCTGGCCCGTGGGCTGGAAGCGTCACGTGCTGGCCATGCCCCCACCCGGTTTAGTGAAGGGGAAAAAAGTCCCGATGCATCAGGTGATGCCACCATGATGATGTGAGTTTGGCACTCTTGGACTAAATGAACCCATGTAAAGTGGCTTGCAATTATGTACTATGGAAACTATGTCTTTCTGTTCACTAAAGAGACATCATGGTTTGCTTCAAAAAGTTGCTTCCTGCTATTCCTGTCAGTGCCCCCTGAAGTGGGAAAAAACAAAAGTATATGGCTACCCACAATCTGGGGTATTAGTTACTGTTGTTTGAATAGATTCACACATTCAATACATCTATTCATACATTTCTATACTGAAGTCATCTGGACTGTATAAAAACTGCAGTTTCCTAAGACATTGGCTGATTACTCCATGTTTGCTCAGAAGCAAGTGACATTCATTTATTTCCTTGAGCTTGTTTCATAGATAAATATGCTCAGTTGTACCTTAGGGTGTTAAATTAGCCTTCCCCAATTTTGTGCATGCTTAGCTGAAACTCCATGTAATAGTTTGGTTTCTGCTGAATGGTTTCACCTCTAGCCAACTTTCAGATTTTCGCATCAAATGTGAGTTTAGTGACTGGCGCATTGCTAAACTGAGATTTTGGAGCAGAAGATAATTGCATTAAGAGAATTTCAGAGCCAGCATCTGCCTCATGGATGAGGCTCACTTCCTTACAGAGGGAAGAAACACAACTTGTCCTAACTACAAAGCGGGGGGACAAAGTTTTAAAGAAAGACAATTTAATGTTGGATCTGAAATAAAGTCTGGATGCAACAATATTAACCACCAGTAAACCACCAGTGTGTACTGGTTATTGCCTGTCAGTTTCGAGGTTGCAAATCATTATCTATTAAATAGTGATTTGGAATAAGAAAACCACACCCAATATTTCTTAGCCATTCAAGAGAATTTAAAGTATATTTTAGAAAGGATTTCAAGAAGCAAATTCATTTCCAACCTGGAGTGCAGTGAAAATGATAAGATTTTTTGAACAAAATAGAACATTAATAATAACAACAACAACTTTATTGTCATTGTACAGGCATACACAGTATACCCATACAACAAAATTCACTTAACACCCAAAGACCAGGTCCAACATACATAACAATCCCCAAACACACTCCCACCCACCACAAATTCCCCACCCCTAAACCACCCAAACATCTACATAACAGACCAAGTAATGCTGTCCAACAGCTCACTAATGGTGGCCCTTTAGTTCATTGTTGAGTGCAATTATAGCTCTGGGATAAAAACTATTCAGAAAACATGTGGTCCAAGTTTTAATTGTTCTGTATCTTCTGCCAGAGGGCAACAGTCCAAAAAGATTGTAAGAAGGATGGGAAGACTCTCTGAGAATGTTATGCAACTTCCTCAAACAGCAAGATTCAAAGATGTCGTCCAGGGCTGGTAGCTGGAGCCCAATGATATTCTGGACAGTTTCAATGATTCTCTGTAGAGCTTTTTTGTCCACTACAGAGCTACTCCCATACCATGCAATACATCTTGCACTGGATTATTTAAATGTCAGAACATATTGGCAGAGTTTAGAAATATATTTTCAGTGTGTTCCTATTCACCTGAGTAAAGTCTAGATAGTTACAGCAAACATTTGGCAGATGTTTCTGTTTTCAAAGTAGTTGACATCTACCCAGAAATTTAAAATTTGTTACTATTGGTTCTGTGGGCGTGGCTTGGTGGTTGAGGGGGGTTAATGTGACTGGGTGGGCGTGGTCAATTTTTTTTACTTTTAAAACCATTTTTTCTATAACCTCTGAAGTGGTTGTAAAAAAAATGCTTTCAAAAGGCTCTGACGATCCCAGAGTTTTAAAAAACCCTCTGCCAATCAGGCAACTCAGCTGGGATCGTCAGAGCTTGGATCGTCAGCCATTTAAAAGAAAAAAAGCCTCTGATAATCGCACGGCTCAGCTGGGCATGGGGTGGGGGCAGGGATTTTTGCTACCGGTTCTCCGAACCACCCGCCTCCATCGCTACCGGATCAGGTGATCCGGTCCAAACTGGGAGCATTTCACCCCTGCATCTACCATATGTATGGCTAATAGTGAACTACAAGTAGTTCTTGATTTGTGACTATACTTGAGTCTGGGATTACGATTGTAAATTGTTAAGTGGTCACCACATGACCATGTCTGATTTCATAACCTTTCTTTTCAGCAGTCATTAATCAATAGCTGTGGCCATTAAGTGTATTATGTGATCATTAAATGAACAATAGGGTGGTTAAAGCGGTCCATTTTCTTCAATGGCCATTTTTTTTTTTTTTTTGAAACTAGAAATAACTGAAACCAGCAAAAAGCTGAAAAATGCAGACATGTGATTGAGGATTGCTGCAAACAGCTGTGAATGTGAGCCAGTTGCCACAATGCAAACACATGACTGGGGCAGAGGATACAACTGTCCGAACTTCGAAAACATGTCACCAGTTGCTCTGGGGAGGTCCATTGTAACTTTGAATGGTTGCTAAGCAACTGATTGTTAAATGAGGACCAGCTATGGTACTGTCAAATAGATTTTTGGAGTTTTCATTGTAAACTAAAACATAACTTTGGGCTCAACAATACCAAATTATTATGTTTCGTGCCTGGGAGAAGATTTCTTGTACTTAACAAAGGAGTTGCACATATACTTTGTTGTAATAATTGTGTATTAAGAAACTGGACTGGACTGTAGGGCAATTGAGGGCTGAAGAAATGTTATCCCAGTTCTTTCTCTTCCTCCTATCAATTTCCTTGTTTATTCAAATATAACTATGGCTGAATCACAACCAATACATTGCTCGGCCTTTAAGTTATAGAATACAGTATTACAATTAGCTTCTGAAATTTATTTTTGGTTGTTATTTAGTTTCTTTATGATAAATGAATCTCAGTGTGGTGGGATGAAGAAGGCCAATTTTATCTACATCTGCCTTTCTTAATTACTGTTTCCTGAAAATATTAGTTGTTATGCAAAATCTGTGTTTCGGTTAAGGAGTGAGAAGCTCAAAAACTGATGAAAGACATAGCTTTGATGGCTATCAGTGATCGCTATTCACAGGAGATATCTGCATTAGGCTTATGTGGTCTTGCTTTCTCAAATTTGAAAATATCAAACTGGATCTTCACCAGTTGGAGGGTGAATTCAGAACCTAGAAACATCTCTCTCTCTCTCCCTCCCTCCCTCCCCCCCGCTCATTTTTAGTCACTGTCTCTCTTTGGGCTTGAGGGATTTGTCTTTGGTTTTTAGTTTTTAGTTACAACTGGTACACAGCTTTGGAAAACATGTCACTTATCTCCTAAGCATTCATGCTGCCTGGCAGTTTTCAAGGACATGCCAACGTCCATAGGAGGCCTCACTCATTCAGGCCTTTAACTTACAAAAGTGAACAATAAGGCAGATTGTGAGGGCATGTAGGAGAAAAGGAGATAAGAAAACAGCAAGCAGACATGGAAGTTGGGGGCAATGTCTGGAAATGTACAGCTATTGCAGTCAGGCAGGAAGGCTATCAGTTAACTGTCAAGGACCACAAGGTATGGGAAGCAGCATATCCTGATGAGATTCCGCTCTGGGGTTTGGTTTGGAAGCTCAGCTGGAATGCTTACTAGCAATACTATTTAAGATCAGGGTTAGAACTTGGCCTGAAATTCTGCAACAACCAGAAAAATAGCATCCACACAGATAGAGCACTTTGTCCCAACCAGTGGAAATTATTTTGATGGGAAACAGTGATTGTATGTCACTTTACAGATGTTGAGAATGGGGCTTGCTTTAAGAATTAGATATTAAAGACATATTTACATGGCTATGCCCACTTGCAAGACCTAGGACCGTGATGGCGAACCTATGGCATGCGTGCCCTCTCTGTGGGCACACATGCCGTTGCCAGCTGGACATCCGGTTTCCATCTCGCACATGTGTGCCGGCCAGCTGGTCTTTGCACAAAGACCAGCTGGCTTGCATGCATGTGCATGCCGGAATCCGGAAGAGAGCAATTGGCCAGTGTGCATGCGTGTTGGACCACCTGGCCGGCACACATGTGTACAATGGAACCTGGAACTGCAGCTGGTCACCACCTGCATGAGCACCGGCCAGCTGCTCTCTTCTGGGTTCTGGTGCTCCAGTGCGCATGTGCTCCAGTTTTGCCACTTGGTGCTGAAAAGGTTAACCACCACTGACCTAGGAGAATGGAGTTAACCCAGAGCTATAGCCTGTGTTGGTGAAGGTGCGTGCCACAATAAAGCATTGCGTACAGATCTGCTATGCTGTGGTGTGGTGTGACCAGTACTTAGAAAGCAAAGAAGCATCCCAGATGGGACATAGGAAGCACAATTGTGGCATCAGGACTGAGGGTTCAAATTACCCCGAGACCCCAAATCTTTCAACAAGCATTGAACTCCCCCCCCCACTTTCCCCCAAGTTCTGGTATGTAAGAGCCCTGGTGGCACAGTGGTTGAAATGCAGTATAGCAGGCAAACTCTGCTCACAGTCTGGTGTTTGGTCCTGATAGGGCTCAAGATTGTCTCATCCTTCCAAGGTCAGTAAAATATGATCCAGTTTCTTGGGGGCAATATGCTGAGATTGTAAACTGCCCAGAGAGTGCTGTAAAGTACTATTGCTATTGCTATGCACATGTTGTCTTGCAAAGGTGTGTATTTGTTTTCCTCTTATATTTATTTCCCTTTTTCTTGTATTTTTAGATACTTGGCTATTTTTTATTTTTTATTTTTTTATTTTTATTTTTTTTAATTAGATTTATATGCCACCCTTCTCCGGAGACTCAGGGTGGCTTACAATGCGTTAAGCAATAGCCTTCATACTTTTGTATATTTTATACAAAGTCAGCTTATTGCCCCCACAAACTGGGTCCTCAATTTACCTACCTTAGAAAGGATGGAAGGCTGAGTCAACCTTGAGCCTGGGGAGATTCGAACATGCAATAATTGCAGACAGCTGAATGTTAATAACAGGCTTTTAGTCTGTTGAGCTATCCAGGCTCCTGAATTTGTATGTCACCCAGGAGCATTGCTCACTTCAGCAGCACTAAGTACAAAACAAAACGAAATAAAATATGGGAATGAAGCTCACATGGACTATTTCTTCTCCACGGCTGTTTGACCTGTAGCAGGATGACAGTAACATATTCCAGAGAGTTTATACCATTATGCAATTCAAAGGCACCAAGCCATAGAAGATCATGATATTATGTCCTTTCTGTGGTCTTCTCAGAGACATCTGATTGACCGCTGAAGTTGCCATATCTGTTTTTAGAATATACATGCAGAGAGAAAAGCATTTTGCCCACTGGCGAAGGATAACTATGGTCCCTCCTTATTACATATAAAGAAGCAGTTTAAATGAGGTCATTCTACATAACATATATGCAGTGGTGAAATGTAAAATTTGTTACTACTGATTCTGTGGACGTGGCTTGGTGGTGGTGGGGTGTAATGTGACTGGGTGGGCGTGGCCAACTTTTTTTTTTTTTTACTTTTAAAAGCATTTTTTCTACAACCTCTTCTGCTGAAGAGGTTGCAGAAAAAAAAAATGCTTTTAAAAGCCTCTGACGATCCCAGCTGAGCCATGCGATCATCAGAGGCTTTTTTAAAAAAACTTTTAAAAGCATTTTTTCGGCCAAAGAGGTTGTAGAAAAAATGCTTTTAAAAGTAAAAAAAAAAAAGCCTCTGATGATTGCACGGCTCAGCTGGGCATGGGGTGGAGTGGAGGCGCAGAGATTTTTGCTACCGGTTCTCCGAACCACCCGCCGCCATCGCTACTGGATCGGGCGATCCGGTTCGAACCGGGAGCATTTCACCCCTGCATATATTCCCGTGTTCTCCTGAAAAAGGCAGAGGCAAGTTCAGCAGAAGAACCAGCTTTAATGTAGTTCTCACACTTTGTCTAATAGTAGGGCAGCCTTACTGCTATGGAATACAGCATTCTAGATCAAATTATCCTTGCTTTGATCAAGAAAAACTTTTTATGTTATTTAAAATAATTAAAAAGCAGAACTAACATGATAATGAAATAAATACAAAGCCGCATTACATTTTAAACTCCCTGAACCAATTAATAGTATTGGCATACAAAAAACATTACCCTGTTACCAGGAAAGACAATGAAGTTGGGAATGGTATTATGTAAACTGGGGACAGGAAGGCAGGCTGGCAGAACCTGATTAATCAAAACTTCAGATGGCTAAGGGAACCTGGGAGATATCCTCAATTGAATCTAATAATCATGTATATTAATATCTCAGAAGGAAGTCCTTGAAAGAAAATTAAGGGTTTTATAAGGAAACATCCTTTTTAGTTGTACCTACAAATGGAGCATTTAAGGATTAGACATTCACGTGTCATATGAACTTATCCACTTTAATAGATGATGCAGTCTTGTACTAAATGGGATCCAACCAGTTTGATTCTACGACTTTTGGATCTAAGTAGCAGATTTTATGATTTTTCTCCAATGTATCTTCACTTTTGGGATACTCCAGGTTGTCAGGGGATGTCTATTTTGGAGTTCACCATGTTATACCATGTTAACTTTGGTGGGAAGGTAACAGCATTCCGTGCGCCTTTGTCGTTTAATCATGCCGGCCACATGACCACGGCGACATCTTAGGACAGCACTGGCTCTTCGGCTTTGAAATGGAGATGAGCACTGCCCCCTAGAGTTGGGAATGACTAGCACATACAGTATGTGCAAGGGGAACTTTTACCTTTACCTATGTTATACCTCTGGCACCAGCATCAGAATTTTTCTTGTTTTCTCTTTCAGTTATGTCTACATTCAAGTGCAGACTACTATTTCTGCATAGTGCAGAGGTCTGATTTAAAAGAAGTGATGGGGGAAGCTTTTCATAAAGAGATAAGGAGAAATTTTCTGACAGGTAGACCAATTAATCAATGGAATAGTTTGTCTCCTAGAGTTGTGGGTGCTTCATCACTGGAGGTTTTCAAAAAATAGACTGGACAACCATTTGCCTGGGATGGTATAAGATTCCTACCTTGAGCAGTGGGTTGGCCTGGAAGACCTCCAAGATCTTTTCCAGTCCTATGATTCTATGATTTTCTATGAAAATTAAAAATAAAATATGGATAAGCCTGATATGCTTATGTCTGCTTAGGAAAAGATAGCAATTTAGATGAAATGTACAAGGTAGTAGCAATTTAGATGAAATATATTCGAAATGATCTCAATTTAGATGTTGCTCTTATAATTGCTTCGTGAGGACCAACTTCCTATTAAAGGATTAAGATACAATTTCACATAATTTCAATTTCACACTCCTTGTTTTCACTACAAATCTCCATGCCATTTCAGTTCAGGTTCAGTTGTCAAAGCAATTTATTGTCAATGAAGATGCAAATGGAGCAGCTGAGCTTCTTGATTAAACAACCTCACAATATAGCTCAGATTCTATGCATTTTCTACAGGTTTTTTTTTCTTTCTATAAGTTAATTCAGACAATGATATTTAACTGGAGCAGTTTAAATACCTTAGAGCTAAAGCTATGGATGTAATGGAATTATTGAGCAGTTCAAATTTATCAAATACATACAAACACACTTAGTTTCTTTGGAATCTTAATTAGTCCCTTGGTGGCCAACTAAATAGATATGCTGACATTTAAATTTTCAAGCTGTGAAACAATATTTTAAATCTTTTTAAGCATTCAGGCAAGGAATCTTAAGATGATCTTGTTTGTAATGGTATATTTAGAAATATGATTCAGACAAATTAAGGTATTAACTTGGGGGTGCAACTCTCTGACAGCTAATGTTAATGATGAAGGACTCATAAACCAGTCTAAACTCCACCAGTTCATCCACATTGGACCAGTTTGGACTGGATTCTAGAAAATGTTATTCTAGTTTGTCTGCTTTGAGAATTTGTAGGGGAAAGGTCATTTCTTTGTAACCCTGTTTTGAGTCTTATGAAAGCACAAAAACCTGTTTTGAGTCTTATGAAAGCAGCTGATTGGAAAATGACAAACGTAATTTCCTTCCAGAACAGACTGACTTGAGTGCTTAATTAGCACTCAAAAAGAACAGATTATATGATGTAAGGCTAAGTGAAATAAGAAATTGGAGTTGATGATGTTGGGAGCTACTGCTCAGTACTAAGTGTTGTGACCTAGGCTTACTGAGTCAATACAAGACACAATTAGTCCCAAACAAACCTATTTTATTGTAACAGCTGAGAATTATGTTCATTCCCAGCTGAGTCCCAAGTGGTTGCAAAACAAGTCCTTCGGAAGAAGTCCTTCGAGATAATCACCAACCTTTATCTTCTTTGACACCCTGCCAAAGGTGCCTTTACTTTGCCTTTACTTGGCAAAGCCCCACAAAGTTCAGAAACAAACAAGAGATGCTGACTGGAAACAGAGTTAGCAACATTGCTTTCCTGCAAAAATGCCCAAGTGCCTTTGTTTCTCTTTTAAGCCTTATCGGAGGGGCCAATCATCTTCTGGCCTTACTCCCGAGTCGTCCCTTTTGCTTTAGCTGCTCTTGCCTTCTGGCAGCTCTACACATGCATGCACTAGGAACAGGCTCCTCCTGTTCCTCTGCCTCTCTGATGTCTGCCTCTGGAGTCCACGCATCACTCCCAGATGGCCCTGGTCCCATCTCTGCTTCTGACGCAGAGCCTTCATCTGGGCTTTCCCCAGACTCTAGGACTGGCCCATGTTCCTCCCCAGCCTCCTCATTGTCCGACTCCACTGCCAGCTCCACACACTGCTGGTGGATCACAACACTAAGGAAGAATATGCAGAGTGGGAAAACTTCCCATATTTATGCTTAATCTGGGATACCAGGACAGTCCATCTGGCTCATGGAGCTTAAAACAAAACCCACTCTCTGAAGTTCCTTAAATTTTACCCCGTTTCTGAACTTCCTCGTTTTCTACAACATGAGTCAAGTTTGCAAGCACTGCAGTTTGAGAACCTACAAATATAGCTCTCTCTCTCTCTCTCTCAGGTGTCTTGTATCATTTTTGAAGAGGGAGTTATGCCATAATTGAGATCAGCAAGAATTACCTTTCCAAGGTCTCCTGTATTAGCCACAGGACATTTTCCAAGCCACATAGCACATTTTCCAAACTGAGAAAGACATGGCAGGATTCTTATGTTCTTATGCTTTCCCTGCACAAAGAAGGTGCAATGTGGATGAAACTGAGAAGAATGAACTACTTTGCATTGGTTACTGGTTTATTGCTGGTTAAGTGTGGTTCTCCTTTGGATACATACTCTATTTAAAAAATATTCCAAATGGAATATAGGCAAAGAACTTATAACAAGGTTGTAGAATAGAATAGAATAGAATAGAATAGAATAGAATAGAATAGAATAGAATGGAATGGAATGGAATGGAATGGAATGGAATGGAATGGAATGGAATGGAACGGGTAGGGTAGGGTAGGGTAGGGTAGGATAGGATAGGATAGGATAGGATAGGATAGGATAGGATAGGGTAGGGTAGGGTAGGGTAGGGTAGGATAGGATAGGATTTTTTTATTGGCCAAGTGTGATTGGACACACAAGGAATTTGTCTTGGTGCATATGCTCTGAGTGTACATAAAAGAAAAGATACATTCGTCAAGAATCATAAGGTACAACACTTAATGATAGTCATAGGGTACAAATAAGCAATCAGGAAACAATATCAATATAAAGCGTAAGAATACAAGCAACAAAATTACAGTCATACAGTCATACCTGGAAGGAGATGGGTAGTGGGAACGATGAGAAGATTAATTGTAGTGCAGACTTAGTAAATAATTTGACAGTGTTGAGGGAATTATTTGTTTAGCAGAGTGATGGCATTCGGGAAAAAACTGTTCTTGTGTCTAGTTGTTCTGATGTGCAGTGCTCTATAGCATCATTTTGAGGGTAGGAGTTGAAACAGTTTATGTCCAGGATGCGAAGGGTCTGTAAATATTTTCACAGCCCTCTTTTTGACTCGTGCAGTATACAGGTCCTCAATGGAAGGCAGGTTGGTAGCAACTGTTTTTTCTGCAGTTCTAATTATCCTCTGAAGTCTGTGTCTGTCTTGTTGGGTTGCAGAGCCAAACCAGACAGTTATAGAGGTGCAGATGACAGACTCAATCATTCATTGTACATTATTCAACAATATTCTGACAACCTCCCACTATAGTGGCTCCCAAGAAAACCAGAAAGCTAAAAATAGAAGATGAAATTATAGTTTCATTCAAGGTCACAACTGTTTAAGTCCATGGATCCAGAACTAGTAAAAGATCCGTGACAGCTATAATCAATACCCTAATAATTAAGGAACCCCACAGAAACAACACTAGCACAGATAAGGAGCCATGATGGTGCAGTGGTTAGAATGTGGTACTGTAGACTAACTTACTACTCACTCCTGGAGTTTGATTCTGAGCAGCTCAAGGTTGACTCAGCCTTCCATCTTCTGAGGTCAGTAAATGAGGACTCAGATTGTTGGAGACAATATGCTGACTCTGTAAATTGCTTAGAGAGGGTTATAAAGCACTGTCACCATCATATATTAATGACCCCATAATTCCCTGTGGGGTGGAGTCTGGGCAATTGAATGGAGCTGAGTGTTTAGTGGCCGGATGCCCTTCCTGTCACCAATGTGGAGTTTTTTTCAGCAGATACATTCTCATTGTGCCCAGAGAGATATATATCTGCCTCTATCTAGGATCAAACTCACAGCCTCCTGATTGTGAGGCGAGAGTTCCACCTCTAGGCCATCGCACCACTCAGTCTGTAAAGCACTGTGAAGAGGTATATAAGTCTATGTACTATTACTACCCTGTTGGGTAATGAAATGTCTGCAAGCAAATGACCAAGCTCAGAGCACCAAGGACTCCACAATTCAACCTTGAACTACATATGCTCACTTTTATTGAAAACAAAAAATACATAATGTATTTTTAAATAAATAAATAAAATACATTTTATTTATGATGTACATAAATAAACTTGAAAGTAGCAATATTTACCAAAGGACATCTATCGCATCTTTTGATTTCATATAAGATTTCCAAATAGCTCTATGAATAAGAACCTGGTTTTAACACATATATGGTATTTTGACATGATTATAACCTGGCTTGTTTAAAGAAGTTGTTTTGATCATTGAGGCAACACATTTGACTATTTCAGGAGCAGTGAGAACAAGTTGAAAACCTTCTTGGTTTTGGTAGGCAAGTTTGTTTAGCTTTGCTTGAGCCTTTTGCTGAATGTCAGTTATACCAGCCACATAATTAACCTGGAAGGTCTATCTCACACTTATCCCAGATTTATGGTAGTTCTGTGTTTAGTTCCAGACTGAGTGAAAAACAAATCCATCATTTTCAAGAGAGATGTGAACTTTTCTTTGTTTCCTAAAAAAACCCATTTAATTATCTTTTTCATCTATAGATTTTCCCCAGCAGTTCATTAACTGACACAATAAAATGCCAAGTTAACTCCTTAAATATAAAGCCAATTTGAGGTAACATATCCTTACTCTTCACACATTCATCTGAGTTAGACTACAAATAATAAAATCTACCACTTTTCCTAAAGTACATGCTAATGTATAGCTGGTTAAGCAAGATATGTATGGTACTGTGGTGGTCTGCCAACAGCCTGCAGAGCTGGCATCAGAGTCAGAGAGTGAGGAGGCTGGGGAGGAACATGGGCCAGTCCTGGAGTCTGGGGAAGGCTCAGATGAGGGCTCTGCATTGGAGGCAGAGAAAGGGCCATCTGAGAGGTATGTGCTGCCTCTGGAGCCTCCAGAGTCGGACCTCAACGAGGCAGAGGAACGGGGGAAGCTGTTCCCAGTGTGCACATGTGCAGAGCTGCCAGAAGGCAAGAACAGTTTAAACGAAAGGGATGACTCGGGAGTAGGGTTTGGAGATGATTAGCCCCTCCCATAAAACTTAAAGGAGGAGCAAAGGCATGTGGGCCTTTGCAGGAAGCAACATTGTTGATTCTGTGCAGTCTGAAGCTCTGTTTGATTCTGGATTCCGTGTGGCTTTGCCAATTAGGTCTTTGGCAGCGTTTCAAGGGAGATAAAGGTGGGTGATTATCAGCCTTATCCTGAAGGACTCTTTACAACTATTTGGGACTCATCTGTAAATGAACAGAATTCACAGCTGTTAAAATAAAACAGGTTTTTGGGACTACTCGTGTGCTTTACTGACTCAGGAAGCCTAAGTCAGAACAGGTACATATGACCCAACAGAAAAAACCAAATGTTTTCCATTTGTTTGTGCAGGGTTCAAAAATGATTTCATGGAATTACAGACTAACCGAAGAGACTTTGGAGGTCTTCTAGTCCAACCACTTGGCTCAAGCAGGAGCCCCAAGAGCATTTCAGGCAAATGGTTGTCCAATTTCTTTTTAAAAGCCTCCAGGTTGGAACGCCCACAACTTCTGGAGACAAGTCATTTCACTGATTAATTGTTTTAATTATCAGGAAATTTCCCCTTTAAAAGAAATGGTTGGGGTTTCATGTGAAAAAAAAATGCACACCTGCTGATCCAAAGATGCCATTGCTTTAAAGACTGCATTTATCAAAGTTATTATAACTCTAAGCAGAACTATGGCTCTGGAGAAGACTCCTGCAAGTCCCTTGGACTGCAATGTAATCAAACTGGTCAGTCCTAGAGGAGATCAACCCTGACTGCTCTTTAGAAGACCAGATCCTGAAGATGAAACTGAAATACTTTGGCTACCTTATGACAAGGAAGGACTCCCTGGAGAAGAGCCTAATGCTGGGAAAGATTAAGAGCAAAAGAAGAATGGGATGACAGAGAACGAGGTGGCTGGGTGGAGTCACTGGAATAGTCGGCGTGAGCTTAAATGGTCTCTGGGGGATGGTAGAGGACAGGAAGGCCTGGAGGAACATTGTCCTTGGGGTCGCAATGGGTCGGACACAACTTCACAAATAACAACAACAACAACAGTTGCCTTATAGGCAGCAAATAAATGTAGTAAATAAATAAAAATATTATTTTTTTCAAGCTTCCATGTAAGACCTGAAAAAAAAAAAGGGGGGGGTGTTAATGAATAGCAGAGAAACTGAATCCCTTCTTGTGAAGGATTTTGAAAGTGAGCACAGTCCTGATTTCCATGAGAGGTGGCTTCCCTTTTGAGGAATGAAAATGGTGGTCCTTTAGAACAGGGGTCCCTAGCCACCAGGCCGTAGACCAGGACTGGTCCATGGCCTGTTAGAAACGAGGTCACACAAGCTTCAGGCAAGCAAGTGAAGCTTCATTTATGCATGCACAGTATCTATGTTGCACACAAAACCACCACCACCCTCCCTGGACCACAGAAGACAATTTTTCTTCCAAAACTGGTCCCTGGTGCCAGAAAGGTTGGGGGCCACTCTTGAAGGCATCAGTGATAGGATGGATATCATCACAAACAAAACAGAACCAGCTGATATCCTACATTTTCTTAATGTGGAAAGGAAAAGAGAGGATCAATGGCTCAGAAAGAAAAATAATATATGCCAGACTTTCTTCTCACCTTGTCACGATAGGTCAGAGAGACTGGACTTTGTACCCAAACTGGGAATTATTGGGAATGAAAACCTGATTCTCAGTTTGTGGAAAGGGTAAGTAAAGCACACAATTAAACATTCTTCCCTTCTGCATCTCACTACTCCTAAGACCTCCGTAGAAACTGAAGGAATTACTATGAGAGAGGGGAATAATTGAAACTCACACTAGGAACTTGGATGCATGAAGCACAAGATTGTTTCCCATTCACTCCTTTGTAACAAGGTTTGCATTCCCCAAGAAGGCACTAGGCATTCCAGAACATTCTTTTTTTTCCCAGAAAGACGGGAAGAATTATCAAAGAAAGTTTCAGTAGGCAGCCTTCTGCTTGCTTACGTTTCTGGATTCAAGCCATTAGAAAACCATTTCAAACCAACAAAAACTGCTTCTAAATTATTATTTGTCGATTTTATTTGTTCTCAGCTCTGCTTCTGAAGGAGATATGATGTAAGTAGAAATTATTTTTATATGGCTGAATAATAAAATGGTTAGTTGTAGCATCTTAGGTTTTCATTCTATTGTGTCTACCTCCTTCCTTTAGAGCTAAAATATATAGGAGCATTGATGAAACACTAAAAACAAAATAAAACCTTGATCTAACCGTAAATATAATTTGTATTAAGTTTTGTTTGTGTCTATGTGCTGCCTCATTTCCCCCTCTTCATCTCTGCCTCTCAGGACAATAATCCTCCTACTATCACTTACAACCAAATTAAACCATTATACATAAAAATGTAACATCTATTCCTTAACAATGAGCACAATACTGGTATCCTTCCCAGAGCACTTAATGAAAACAATCCTCAAGGAGAGAACAGTGAACAATGAAAGACTGTGACATACAATAGTTGCTACAATATCAAGGAATAACCAAAAATTAGAGAAAGTTCAGGAAACAATTCTTGCTTTTTTAAGATTTGGTTGAAAAGATGCCTGACAAAAACTCTGGGGACATGATTAATTATTATAATAAAAGCAATGAAAAGAAAAATGTAGTAGATGTAGTAAATGAGGAGGTGATAAGCCACCTGGGAAAGTCAAGGGAAATCATCAAAACTATTTAAAAGTGAAAGTTAGAATTTTTCGGACATGTGATGCGACACCAGGAAAAATACAGAATACTTGACTTAATCCTCCAGGGAAAGATTGAAGGCAAACAAGCTCCAGGCAGAAGAAGAATGTCATGGCTTCTAAATCTAAGGGACTGGCTTGGACAAAACTCAGCAGCACTTTTTCATGTGGCTGCTGATAAAAATAGGATCACCAATATCTGATGATGGATATGGCACAAGAAGAAGAAGTAGATGACCAGGCTGAGCCAAAGAGAGAGGTCAAACATGTCATCAGTCTCAAGTCCCTTTATATCAACAAGAGATCTAAGTCCAGTCCACCTTGAATTCCATTGACTCTTATTTACTGCCAATTTGCTTTGACTGTTAGTGGTTCAGATTCTTGTAGAGAGCATAAGCTTGCAATAAACCTTTATATTCATTTGAACTGATTGGATCCTTTGATTTCTCCGGCACTTGACAAAAATGTGGATAATTGTTATGGTAATACCGGGAGATAGTAGAATAAAAGACAAAGAATTGGAAAATCAAAATCTTAAAATTGAAATTGAATTTGGTTTAGTGGTTAAGGAACCAGATTAGAAGGCAGGACCCTGTGAGTTCTAGCCCAGCTTTGGGCCAGTCACTCTCTCTCAGTCCAACTCACCTCACAGGTTTGTTGTTGTGGGGAAAATAGGAGGAGGTAGGTGTATTAACCTTGAGTTAATTAATTAATTAATTAATTAAAAAGTAATAAAGGTGGGATAAAAAAGAATTAAATCTAATCTAATAAACTGGCCATAGTGGTCCCAGTGATTATCGGCACACTAAGTGCCATATCAAAAAATCCTAGAGTGCGGTTAGAAAATCTATGAATTGCACTTCGAGAAGAACTTGATGGGTATGAAGGACAACACCAGCTAAAGAACTGGCAGCTGTGATTTTACTTTGTATGTATATAACAACAATAAAGCAGATCATTTTTTGAATCTATATATATAAAAGCGAAAACCACTCATGCATTAATCACAAAATCTTTAATCCGTAAAACCTACAAACTTGAAATTTGCCACATATGTTCCTCTTGGCTTCTAGGTGCTCACTAAGAAAGGATTTTTCAAAATAATCATCAGAGCATTAGTATTTCCTATATTATTATTAACACGCTCTGATGCTAAGGAGTTATGCACCCCCTCCCCACCTCAAAAGAAGACTGTTCCAAATTCAAAACACAAGCAGAGGAGTTTCACTTTCAGTTTTACTTTCACAGCAGGAAGCAGCTTTACTACAGAACAGTTGAGTTAAGCCACGCCCAGCCTTCTTCTTGTCTCCTTGCTCACACAGCAAATACTGTTTGAGTTTCCAAACACCCCTCAACTCTTTCACATACTGACAGGATGCTAGCCAGATGAATACCAATGGATGCTGTGGCCTGGGACATTCTACTCCCACTCCCACTCTGTTCCAACTGCCAGTTGCATTATATTAACACACTCTGATGCTACAGAGTTACACATTCAACATTAAGTTTCAGGCTGCAAGTGTCAATTTGTCAAGCCCGAGCACATAGTTTCGTAGCGAAGTACGGGCATCCAGCTAGTCTTTATTAAGAATAATAAAAACCGATTTGTGTGTAATCTTGCAATGGCCAGCTGCCATTCTGCAACTCATTACAATAATAATTTTTAGACACTTTTCAAGCCCCACATGAAATGCATGGTAATAGTTAACTTGGATTAAAGGGAATGAGTAGAAAGCTATTGATAAACCTAACCGGTTCTGGAAAGATCACAGCTGGAGTGCAAGCCATAATTGTCCAATGTGCTCCCAGGCACTCTTTCTCTTTTTCTTTCTTAGACATATCCATGCACACAGAGAGCCTTTGTCAATTGTTCATTCATTCTGCTTTTGGCCTCATCAATTAAAACATATGCATCTTCAATTGCTTTGTTCACATTGCAATCCCATCTATTCCATTCTTTACTCCATCTTCTTTCTCTCTTCCTTTCTTTCCTTCAGCTGCTGCATCTTCAGTCTTGCACAAAAGAAGCAGTTTTAAAATAAAAGAAACAAAACAGAAACAGAAACAATCTGTTAGCATTAGATACAACTGATTGCCCAAAAAACACTTTTCCAACATGGCGAGAAGGTTAGCCTTTCACTCCTCTGTACAATTCACCCTTCCAGTTGCCTCAGAATTTTGAAAGGACAAGGGATGTGGTGACTCAGTGACTAAGACACTGAGCTTGTCTATCGAAAGGTCAGCAGTTCAGCGGTTTGAATCCCTAGTGCCGTGTAAAGGGGTGAGCTCCTGTTACTTGTCCCAGCTTCTGCTAACCTAGCAGTTCGAAAGCACGTAAAAAAATGCAAGTAGAAAAATAGGGACCACCTTTGGTGGGAAGGTAATAGCGTTCCATGCGCCTTTGGCATTTAGTCATGCTGGCCACATGACCACGGAATGTCTTCGGACAGCGCTGGTTCTTCGGCTTTGAAACGGAGATGAGCACCACCCCCTAGAGTTGGGAATGACTAGCACATATGTGCGAGGGGAACCTTTACCTTTGAAAGGACAAAATTCTAATTACATAACTAGAACTTCCTCCCCCTTTTAAAACTTAACTGCTTGGAATGGGGTAGATGGAGAAGGAGAAGCTTTGGGCTAGAGTCAAAAGTGCCAGAGATCATATTTAATCTATGGTCTAGTAATTTGCCATCTGGATGGACAAATGTGTTAACTCAGGATAACTTAATTGCTTATATTTGTAAAGTTTGTCCTTCTACTTGCCCAAACCCATAACTGGCTGCTAAACTTTACTGCTTAATCGAAGGCTTAGCACGGTAAAATATCAGGGCATCCTGACTAGATCTTGCTGAGCCATTCAATATCTTTTGAATCATAAATGCAGCTTTGTATTAAAACAAAAATTACACGGAGTTGATCTTGAAGTCAAGAATGCTTTCCTGGAATTAGGCATACTGAGAAGGACCAAACACAATGTTCTTTATTAAATGAGTACCAGCCTCCTCTGGTATTCAAAAAAAATAAAAATAAAAAATACATGAAGTTGATTTTGAAGTCACGAATGTTTTCACAGAATTAAGCACACTGTGAAGGACCCAACACAATGTTCCCTATTAAATGAGTACCAACCTCCTCTAGTATTTTGTTCAAATAGAAATCTGTGCTCTTGGTTACACAATATAAGTCTTCCGAGCTCCTGTTGTAAATTGAAGCAATTAAATAATATTCCTGTCAGAAGTTATTTATAGATTAATTTTGATAAAAGATTTGTGCCATGGAAGCAATGTGATTCACTTTCCTGATGTGAAGGGTTTATCTAACTTGCCTCAATAAAGCAATTTGGATGACCCCAGAGCATTCTCCTCGGTACTATCAAAGTGCTTCAAGGCAGGATAATTTTGAGATTGCCAGCTGCAGGCATTCCAATCTTTTGTTCCTGAAGATCTTGGCTAATGATCTAGAGAAATGTGGTTTGGTGAAAGGAAATGGCATAGTCTTTGTAGCACCTGCTAAAACCTTTAGTGAGTTTGGAGGACATGCTATTGCTCATCTCCTCTACATTGTCTGCCTGATACTAGGTGAGTGGTCAGGAAACGTTGAACTGAATCTTCTCTTGAGAACTTGGCAAAATTTAGGGTGAACAGTCCAAAGAAGTCTGCGGGTAAGTGCAGGGTGTGCACGGAGGCTTGGGGTGGGTGAAAAAAGGGCCTACTGGAAGTTTGGGAAGGCCAGAAACTGGCCTCCAGAGGGCCTCCAGAACCTGTGGAGGCTGTTTTTGCCCTTCCTGAGACCCGAGGAAAGCCTCTGGAGCCCAGAGAAGGCAAAAACACCCCCCAGTGGTGCAGGAGGCTGACTAGGCCATGCCCGCCATGGTCACACCCACCCAGCAACCGGGCAGAGAACCCCTTGCTAAAATTTTTGAAGCCCACCCCTGAGACTGGGCATTTGTTATGCACCCCGAAGCCCGATAAACTTTGGGGCTGCCTTGAAGGAGAAGCCCTCTCTCAGTCCCCTTGCACTCATTAAAGAAGAAACATCTCAGCCTGGTCTCTGCAGAAGAATGATGAGAAGGGCTGTAAAGCAGATGAAGGGAAAAACGTATCAGCTATTTTGTTTTGCTCTTACAAATGAAGGAATCGTGTTGCTTTTTATGGGTTTTTTTTCAAACTTTACTGAAGTAAAACAATCTTTGAAGCTTCACACATATTCATTGAATATATTCATAACAGCAGAAAACATTCATAAACCTTGCCTCTACCTCACATTAAAAAAGCAATTATATGAAGTCAATAACATCTGCATTTCCAATCATATTGATTAGATGGTAGGCGTGTTTAACCATTCATTCATTCACTCTGACCACCCACTTGCCATTTAACTCTGGCAGGGTAATTTTTTCTGTGTATGCATCATATTTTTGGCATGTTCTTGGAAGGAGTCCTACGAATACAGAAAAGCCAACCATTTAATCAGTCCTAAGTCTTTCTCAGACTGAATCTTGTTTTTTTGCAGAAAATATACATGCCAGTTCCCCTAGATCTATTCTTAACAACTGATATCGTGTTTCCCCAAAAATAAGACCCTGTCTTATACTTTTTGAACCCTGAAATAAGTGCTTGGCCTTATTGCCATGCGCTCAAAAGCCCGATTGGGTTTATTATCAGGGGATTATTTTGGGGAAAACAGGGTAATTACTGTGCGACAATATTTGCAGCTAAGTGCTACTGTTATCCTGTCATGTGATTTTCCCAATGAAACAAGATGTTCTTCTTCTGGGACTTTATCCAGAGGGGTGATAGTAATTCAACATGACACCATTTGTGAAGACCCCATGCTCCCAAGCTCCCAACCTGAAGAACTGTCAGCTAAGCCTAGAATAAATGCCCCCATTTAATTCTAATTGTAAAAAAAGCAAGAAAGGAGAATGGAATATACAGTGTGTGTTCCAATATAAAATAAACTTAAAGAAAAAAGAATAGACAGGAATAAAAGGAAGAAGAAAGAAAAAAGAGAAGAAAGGAATATGAAAAAGAGAATATATACAGTTTGTGTGTGAGTACATACATACATGCACACACACACGTGTGTGTCTGTGGTGAGAGAGACAGAGATTTCCAATCTTCATCACAAGTATACACAAATTTAATAACTTTACATCTTTAAAAATATAAACATTTATCTCTTAATCTCAGATCTCATCACTTATCTATAAACAAATCCACAAAAACATCATCTGGTGTCAGCAGAACGTCCAAAAAGGTTAACCAGAATATATCTTTATTAACCTTGATCAAATAAACCAATTGCATATTCCTTTCCTTTCCTTCTAACGATCTCTAATATTTAGTTCATTCAAATATTCTTCAAGGCTTTAACAAGACTCTTTTGTAAATCCTGTAGGAAAAAAAAATATCCAGGTCACAGGTTTGTCATTTGTATTTCCCTTTTCTATTTTAAAACCTCAATTTGTTTGGCAAATCCAGTGAAATCTCCTTTTCTAAACCATTCTCTTGACTTTTTAATGTCATCTCTATCTCTATAAAAGTTACTCTACATATGGATTTTCTTCAATAACATCTTTTGGACCTAGTCTATCCATAGAACTGGACCCCATTACTGTTGATGTTATGGCTACTAATTCTGATTCCATTCTTCAAAAGTCTTCTTCAGTATTTTTATTGTTAGAATGTTTTGAGTCATTTTAAAGGAGGACCATTTATTTTCTTCTAGCTACAATTTTAGTTTCCTCTAGTGTCCAGTTTTTGAAATAATGAATTATCTTTATTGTATGTTAAAAACATCAAAACAGGATCTATTTTTCATGAGAAAGTGTTTGTGTTTTATAATTGTTTTTTAAATTTAGTAATGTTAAAATTTTAACTGTAAACTTTCAATAGTCCAATTTTATGAGGACTGTTTACAACTTTCTAGGATCAAAATCTTATTTTTTTGCTGTTTATTTCAGATTCTTTAAATTCTTAAAATATGATTAAAAATTACTTTTTGTCAGGATTAAAGATAGATGCACCCAGCATTTTCTGACTTATCATTTCAAAGATCTCAAACTGCTTAAAAACAATCAGAGAGAAATTTCAAAAGTAATTTAAAAGTTAGTTTGGCACACTTTGTTTTCTGTTCAACTATGTCCAATTCTGTGATATGGCCTGGACAATTTCCTGCAGTTTTCTTGGCTCCTTGTCTGAAAGAAATGACTGGCCCAGGGTGGTCAGATGGCTTTGGGGCCAATGTGAAACTAGAACTCATAGTTTCCTAATTTCTAGCGTGATACCTCAGCCACTACACCAAACTAACTCTTTTGCCTCATGGTTGTGAGCTAAATAGTTATTTTATTTATGTATTTAGTTAGTTTGTCAAACATGTACGAGATAACAGATATAAGTATAAGTATAAACATAGACATGAACACAGGAAATGGGTACAAATAAATGGGGACAGTAAGACAGGGATGGTAGGAATGTTGGTGTGCTTATGCATGTCCCTTACAGACCTCTTAGGAATGGGGTGAAGTCCACAGTAGACAGTTTAAGATTAAAGTTATGGGGGTTTGAGGAAGTAACCACAGAGTCAGGTAGTGCATTCCAGGCATTGACCACTCTGTTGCTGAAGTTGAATTTTCTGCAATCGAGTTTGGAGCGGTTTACCTTGAGTCTGTATCTATTGTGTGCTCGTGTATTATTGCGGTTGAAGCTGAAGTAGTCATTGACAGACTCAGGTTAAATGTCTAACTCTCTCACACAACAACCCCACAGCCCTGCAAGAGTTAACAAATCACATATCCCATCATCCCCATAACCACACCTTACCTCCTGACTCCTCCCCCTGGGTATAAAACCTTCCACCACAAGGTCATCCAGCAGTTCCAGATGTATACCTGCAAGGGAAAGAATTAACTGAATAGGCCTAGGATTAATTCAGGCCTACAATAAAAGGAATTAAGAAATATATATATGCTTGTCTTGTGAGTTATTGGGTCAGATCCATCCCTATAACAGACAGGTAGGACATTGTAGCAGATAATTTTATGTACTACATTTAGGCCAGACTGTAGGCGGCATAATTCTAGGTTGTCCAAGACCATAATTTCAAGCCTGGTGGCATAAGGTATTCTATTGTGAGCAGAGGAGTGGAGTACTTTTCTCATGAAATACCTCTGGACTTGCTCAATTGTATTAATCCAACATCTCTTGGTGCTCAAACATATGGAAAAGTACTGACCTGTGGTCTCCTCATAGAAAGCATCTGGAGCACATGTAGGCAATCTGGAGTACATAGGAATCTTTGTATTTTGCAATGATGATTGGCTTTGCTTTCGCATAGTTCAGTTCACCGTATCTCCCCCAGAAGTCTAAGAAAGAAGAATTTCTATGCATCAAGACTAGAAGCAGTTTTCCTTCTCAAAGAGGAGAGTAGTTTGCTTAGATATACTCAAAAGATAGATCATACATCAAAGCCAACTTCCACTGCTATAAAGAGAATTGGGAAGGGGAATTGACATGCTGTTTGTTTATCCAGAAGAAAAACTTCATTGTTAGTTGTTTTGTTTTTTTAATGCTTGGAAACAAAACTAAGAACTGTATGAATAAAGAAAAAAAATCATCAAAAAATTTTGTCTGTGCTGAAATGTTTATAGATTTAAGCTCTTAACAGACTACTTTACAGTTTCTGTAAATTGTAAAGCATTTGGAGCTTAAAGTTTCTGATTTTGAAATTCCATGAAAACATTCCGATTCATAGCCATTGACAGAATTCTGTATACTAGGGGTTAGTAATCAGTCTGTAACACAGCATGCCCAACACTAAGGTGCTCTGCAGGGGTGGGTTCTACTTACCCTTACTACCAGTTCGCAATGGGATTGTGTCCGCGCCTTGCTTCTGTGCATGCGCAGAAGCTTCTGCACATTGCTTCTGATGACATCAGGGTCAGTGGGCGGAGCCTCCCGCTGGTTTTACTACCGGTTCTATAGAACCAGTCCAAACCGGGGGCAACCCAGCACTGGTGCTCTGCTTGTAGGACTGTTTGTAGTTGGTTAGTCATTTACAGCAACTGCTAGTTCCAGTGAGTTTTGTATTATCTGTTAGTACTGCGGCCACACCAAAATTAACTTGACAATTTTGAGAAACATTTATTTCCAAGTGGATTAAACTTTTGTCTATCAACCTTATTCTTTCAAGGAAGGAAGGAAGGAAGGAAGGAAGGAAGGAAGGAAGGAAGGAAGGAAGGAAGGAAGGAAGGAAGGAAGGAAGGATTTCCAGTACTCCCTGCCATCTTATAAAAAATGAAACTCAATTAGGAAGGTGGCAGGGATTCAGAAGTTGCTGTGGCTCGCACTGCTTTTTTCCCCAACAATAGTCCTTCTGTTTTCTTTGTTTAGGTAAGGAAACATTTCTGAAATAATTACCTGTCATGGGTCATAGGTTGTCTAGTATAACATAAAGATTTGCCTCAAGTTGTTATCTTGAAAACCATAATACTGGGTTTGCTATTACTGTTGTCCATGTTTGATTTACCAGTCAAAATGTTTTGGCAGTCTGGGACATACATACATACACACATAGATAAGCCTTGATTGCTGGGATATTCAATCAGAATAAAGCTGGAAGGGACCTTGGAGATCAAGCAGGAGGCCCTATATCCGTGATGGCGAACTATGGCACGGGTGCCACAGGTGGAACACGGAGCCATATCTGTGGGCACACGAGTGTGGCCCTACCTCAGTCCAGCATGCATGTGTGCACTGGCCAGCTGATTTTCGGGCCTTCCGGGCCCATTGGAAGTCGGGAAACGGGCTGTTTCCGGGCTTCTGGAGGGCCTCCGGGGGAGTGGGCAAGGTTGTTTTTGCCCTCTCCAGGCTCCTAGAAAGGGGAGGATGAAGCCTGGGGAGGGCAAAAAATGGGCCTACCGGGCCCACCGGGTCATTGCATGCCAAAAGCGGGGGGAGAGTGGGGGAGTCACACATGCATGCATGGGGGACGGGGCGCATTGAATTATGGGTGTGGGCACACGCCTGCGCAATACCCACCCCACTACCCCTGCTTTTGGCACACGATGGCAAAAAGGTTAGCCATCACTGCCCTATACCATTTCAGACAGGTGGCTGTCCAGTCTTTTCTTAAAAACCTCCAGTGATGAAGCACCTACAACTTCTGAAGGCAACCTGTTCCACTGGTTAATTGTTCTCAATGTAAGGAAGCTTCTCCTAAATTCCAGCTTGCTTCTCTCCTTGATTAGTTTCCATCCGTTGTTTCTTGTCTTGCCTTCTGGTACTTTGGAAAATAAGTTGACCCCCTCTTCTTTGTGGCAGCCCTTCAAATACTGGAACACTGCTATCATGTTACCCCTAGTGCTTCTTTTCTCTATTCTGGCCATACCCAATTTCTGCAATCCTTCTTCGTATGTTTTTATCTTAGGCCTTTAATAGTCTTAGTCCTGAATTTTGGGAGAGTTGATATCTATGACCGTCCCTAGTAAAGTCTGACAGGGAGATGGATTTCTTGAGAATATCCTTTTCTTCATTTCCCATCAATCTCCCCTTTTCTTTTTACTGTCTGTAGTGACTCACAGTTCATCATGCATAATACAGTGTTAGTGTCAAACTAATTGATTTGTATTTGAGGTGACTGCAGCACACGACTGCATCCTCCATGCTATTGTCACTGTAAAAGGTAACATGATGGGATTTTCTCACTGAATTTAAGGTAGCTTTCACTTCTGACAATAGGAATCCCTGTTGTTTTTTACACAATTATTTCGAAGGGATTTCCTACTGCAAGCTCTCCCCTCCCCCACCATTTCCCAAAACTCTGATTTCGCTTTTCCATGAATGATGGAGGATTTTCTTTTAGCTTTATTGTAAAAATAAAAAAGTCCACTTTATTAAGCTGTCAATTTTTTTCTTGCTGGCATGCTACAGAGTAAAATACTAAATTTGATTTAAAGGTCAGAGGAGATGTGTGGCACCAACAATCTGCCTTTGAATTGGTCTTGTAATACTAAACAGACTTTACAAGGAAAGAAAATTGGAACTGGTCAGCATAAGTCATTCCAACTGCAGTGTTTTTCAACACACAGTTTTAATTTTAAGTTTGACTAAAAAATAAGATAAATGGATGCATTAATAGGGGTAGAGTCCAGCAGGGGTTATGAAATCTGATTTCTATTTCTGATATACTGTTAGGCAGAGGGACTCAAAGGTGTAAAAAAATATTCTGTTCATGCTGCTTTCATTATAGTTCCATAAAAGAAAATATTAACTCTACTATATTCTTTAATTCAGCTTTAATTCAACAATATGCACTGATTCAAGTCCCTAAAGATCTTATTATTTATCTGTATGTATTTGTATTTTTTAATTTACCATCTAAATAAAAAAAAAAAACCCAGAAGAAATGACTTTGATAATTGTACAGCTCTGCTGAAAATTCTATATCACTTTAATTAAACATGACATGGACAGAGTTGTAAATTTCCAGAAGTCTGAAGTCTAATTTAATTTTTCACTTTTAATATATAAAAGTCTTGATATATTAAAAAAAATCCTAATATTCTCGTTTGACTCAGTATGGCTCTTATTATGCACATTTCATTAGTCGTACAGATAAAAGAAAACAATTATAAAATCATCCATTGGACTTTGGTGCTAACAAATTCAATATTATTAGAAGCAGGAATCTATAATTTGGTGCTAAAAAGAATAGGGCCATTTCTTGCCATCTTATTCAAAAGCTGGAAGGAGATGCATTGATTTTCTTTATGAGTGAAATATGCATTAAAAATTATATATTAGTTCCAACTTTCTTTCAACAGTGTCACACTGAAGGAGTTCTGAATTTGGGGTCTTCCTGGATTTGTAATTCCTACTATAGCAAGAGGTAAAAACTATGGCTTGGAAACATAGAGAAGGGTTTGTCCAGTTCTGGCTGGTATGTCACTAGTGGGACATTTTGGACCAAAAAGGTCTATGAACCAAGATTCATGTCTTTGTCAACTAATATATTGACTATTGCAATATTCCATTGGAGGTTGGCCTGAAAGCTCACTCAGAAGCTTCAAGTAATCCAAAAAGCAGTGACCCATGTGCTAACTGGAAATAACACGTTCAAAGACGAACTACAACATCAATTAACAATGGTTGAGGCTGCCAGAAGAGCAAGAATCCAGACTTTGTATCTCCCTCAACACCTGTTCTGACCAGGGCCGGATTTTCCTATAGGCTAACTAGGCTTCAGCCTAGGGCCTCAAGATCAAGAGGGGTGAAAAGGTGAAAAGGCCTCATCAGTGGATTAGCCTAGGGCCTCTTTTCATCTAAATCCGGCCCTGGTTCTGACCCAGGCTCCCTTAACAAGCAGGAGGCAGGAATTCCTGGAAAATCTCTTTTATTTATACAACTGTGAATTACATTCATTCACAGTCAGCAAGGTTTGTCCAAACAGTTTTTTAAAGGAATATTTCTCAACACACCTTATCTCATTTGGCAAGCTGCCACATAACTTGTTTCCAACTGCAGTACAAGGCAAAACTTGGAACAGAGTCTCTCAGAGTCATGGAATAAATGGTTTCCTGAAGAAGCCCACTCCCTGTTTGCTCCTCTTTTATTTCCAATGGGAGGGGCCAATCACCTCCAAGATGTGGCTTTACTCCCGAGTCAACCCTGCTTTCTGAGTTATTCTTGTCTTCTGGCAGTTCTGCACATGCGCACACTGGGAAAGGGCTCCAGCTGTTCTTCTCCCTCGCTGCTGTCTAACTCCCTCTCAGCCTCCAATGCAGAGCCCTTGTCTGAGCTTTCTCCAGCCCCCAGAACTGGCCCACGTTCCTCCCCAACCTCCTCACTGTCCGACTCTGCTGCCAGCTCTGCTGGCTGCCGGCGGGCAACAGCAACACCTTTAACACAACTGGTAAAAGGGGAAGGGGAGAAGGAGAAGTAGAGGAAGGGGGAGGAGGAGGGGGGAGGAGGGAAAAAAACCCAATAATGATATTGGAGGGACTGTATGGAAGATTCAATCTTGGTTGATCAGTGGAACCTGAGGTTTAGTCTTCTGAGCTTCTTGGATTCAATGAGTTCGAAATCTCAGAAGACTAAAACTCTGATCCTGGTGACTGACCCAGATTGGATCTTGCAACATTATCCCAGGGCACATATAATTGTCCTCATTCATTGACTCTCTTGGCTTCTAATTCACTTTTGGTTCCATTTCAAAGTGCTGTTACCAGGGGTGGGTTCTACTTACCTTAACTACTGGCTCGCAACGGGAAACCTCTGCGCATGCACAGATCGCCGATGATGACATCCAGGGCAGCGGGCAGGGCCTCCCACCGGTTTTACTATCGGTTTTTGTGAACTAGTCCGCACCGGGGGCAACCCACTACTGGCTCTTACCACCATTAAAGCCCACCATGGCTTGTTGCCCAGGTAACAATAGGAGAATTTTCCCCATCAGCAGGCTAAACGTCTTTACCTTTTGGAACACACTTTCACTTGTGAAAAAACATGCCTCTTTCTGATTCAAAATATTAGTTTTTCATGGAATGCATGAGAATTTAGGTATCAGGGCTCTTTGGATTAGTTGGATTTGATCTGATTTTGTTCTCATTTTTTTGATTGTAAATTGCCTCCAGTCCTTTCTTGAAATCCATGGCTTATAAATAGCTGAACAAACAAAATAAATAAATTTTACTGATTTTTGTTCCTTTCACTAGTTGGGTAACGAATCTTGCTTCTTAATTAGAGTTAGGAAAAAAAATTGAATCTTCTCAAAAAACATCTCAGCAGCAAACAGATAACCTTTAAAGCAAATTGGGATTGGAACATTTTATATATATATATATATATATATATATATATATATATATATATATATATATATATATAAAAAGGGCACATTTGATGTGTTTGCTGTTATGTTAATAAAGTAACAATAATGAAAGATACTATAACTTCCAGTATATCAGTTTGTAGGACATTACATTTTTGCTTATTAATTTAATTGTATTACAATTCTTATTATGTGTTCACAAAAATGTGAAGTCACAGCTGGCAATTTTTTAGCTGGGGTTGGCCTTCATATACATCAAGTTCTTCCCAAGAATCATAATGTATTGATGTGGTATATGTGCGGATCCAAACAGAGTTGCCTTTTGCAATTGACAGATGGACATTTTGTCAATGAGCAGATTTTCTAAATGCTGTCTAGGATATTTTGGGACAATATTATGCCATCGCTTTCAATTTTGATTTTCGGTTTTTCATACTTCATGATCTTCTCCAAGTCTTGGTCTGCTATTCTATTATCATCTGATATTGCCATATCAATTATCCACATTTTCTTCTTTTCAACCAGTTATATCTGGTGTGTTATGATCCAAAACTTTATCAGTCTGTATTTGGAAATTCCATATAATTTGAATCTGCTCATTTTCTATTTGACTGTGGCAGTGTCAGTTCTTTGTGGTAAGTCAGATCATCACACTGATTCTTTAAAGATTACTAGAATTATACTGTGTAAAATTATTATGCAGGGTATAATAACAAACTGTTAAGAGAATTTCTCTTTCTCTCCCTGTGAAGAGTGAACCGCTTTGGGGGGGCATGGCCAGCGTCACGGTGAAACAATATGTTCTTCGGGGGTTCCCAAGGGCTGATATCTCAGCCATTTGGGGGTCTTTTTAGATCGAAGCCATCCTGTAGGGACAGTGAATAAGAGAGACACAGACTGGTGAGCATAGGGAAATCACAAATTCCCTGGTTAATTGAAAGAAGCCTCTCATCTGGACAACTGTGAAATCAGCCATTGAATGTGCTGCTACAAAGCTGGGGCAGTCACAACAGAAGTGAGGAAGCAAAAGAAAGTGTGGATCATCTGGGTGAGATGCTTGCTTTTTAAAATATAAGTTTCATTTCATAACTTCCTGGAAACGGCCAAAAAAGCAGAAAATGGTACAGAAAATGGCTTTGTTGCGAAGGTTGTGGAGAGTGTGGTTGCGCAACAGCTCCCACAATTCCTGGATGAAACCGTCTATCTAGATCCGTGCCAGTCCGGCTTCAGGCCTGGGTACAGCATGGAGACGGCATTGGTCGCATTGGTGGATGATCTCTGGAGGGCTCGGGACAGGGGTTGTTCCTCTGTTCTGGTCCTGTTAGACCTCTCAGCGGCTTTTGATACCATCGACCATGGTGCGCCGGCTGGAGGGACTGGGGGTGGGAGGCACCGTGCTGCAGTGGTTCTCCTCCTATCTCTCTGACCGGTCGCAGTCTGTGTTGGCAGGGGGGCAAAGGTCGACCTCGAGGCGCCTTGCTTGCGGGGTGCCGCAAGGGTCGGTCCTCTCGCCGCTCCTGTTCAACATTTATGTGAAGCCGCTGGGTGAGATCATCCATGGTTTTGGGGTGTGATGCCATCTGTACGCTGATGACACTCAGCTGTACATTTCCACCCCAGACCACCCCAATGATGCCCTCGAAGTGATGTCCCAGTGTCTGGAGGCCGTGCGGGTCTGGATGGGGAGGAACAGGCTTCGGCTCAACCCTTCCAAGACCGAGTGGCTGTGGATGCTGGCGTCCCGGTATAGCCAGCTGGTGCCATCGCTGGCTATTGGGGGCGAGTCACTGACCCCCACAGAGGGGGCTCGCAACTTGGGCGTCCTCCTGGACACACGGCTGTCTTTAGAAGAGCATATGACGGCCGTGGCCAGGGGGGCTTTTTATCAGGTTCGCCTGATACGCCAGTTGTGCCCCTTTCTGGATCGGGACTCCCTGTGCACAGTCACTCATGCCTTGGTTACGTCACGCCTGGACTACTGTAACGCTCTCTACATGGGGTTCCCCCTGAGGAGCACCCGGAGGCTCCAGCTGGTGCAGAATGCGGCCGCGTGGGTGATTATGGGAGCGACGTGGCGCTCCCACGTAACACCTCTCCTGCGCGAGCTGCATTGGCTCCCGGTGGTCTTCCGGGTGCGCTTTAAGGTGTTGGTTCTCATCTTTAAAGCGCTCCATGGCTTAGGGCCAGGGTATTTGCGAGACCGCCTGCTGCTACTGATAACCTCCCACCGGCCAATACGCTCTCACAGAGAGGGCCTCCTCGGGGTGCCGTCGGTCAGGCAATGTCGGCTGGCGGCCCCCAGGGGGCAAGCCTTCTCTGTGGGGGCACCTGCCCTGTGGAATGAGCTGCCTCCTGGAATACGACTGATCCCGGACCTCCGGACCTTCCGTAAAGCCCTGAAGACGTTTTTATTTCATCAAGCCGGCCTAGCCTAAATGGTTTTTAATTGGGATTTTAAATTTTATGGATTTGGGGTTTTAAATTGGGTAGCCAATGATTTAATTCTTTTAATTATCTTAACTTTTGTATTTGTATGTTTTTTAATTTTGGCTGTTCACCGCCCTGAGTCCCTTCTGGGAGAAGGGCGGTATACAAATTAAATTAATAATAAATAATAAAGAGTGGAGGAGAGAGTGGCCATATGTCGGCTCTCTATCTCCAATAGCATAGCAGTGAAGAAAGCAGGCAAGCCCAAATAAAAGAAGGAAAATTGAATGAATTAGCAGAATTGTTTTGGAGAACAAGAAAGCCTGAAAACCTGATTGAGTATTTTTAAACTTTTGAAAGTTAGAGAAAAACATTATTTAAAAATACCAACATGGCTTTCAAAATGGAAGTGTTAATACATCTAAATATTATCAATATGGGAAATATTATTAGATATAAAGATATTTTATCAGAAAAGGGGTAATTGAAAACGAAACAAGAATTAGAAGAACAAGGGATTGTTATGGTTTGGTATACACAATTGCAAATACAAACGAGATATGAAAAAGATGCTAAGTTATATGGTTTTTACTTGGAAATGACAGAATTGGATGAGATACTCACAGGAACAGATGAGAAAATGATTAAAAAATGTATAGCTATTTACTTGGTATTAAATTAGAAGAAGAATAAGTAAAAGAAACAATAATAGCATGGGCTTTTTGGATACACAATAGAGTTAGATAAATGACAACAATCATAGGAAAGAAACTATAAATTAACAATGGCTACAGCGTATAAAGAGAATTTGTATAAAATGTTTAATAAATGGTACATGTCATTGGAAAGATTGGCAAAAATGTTTAAAGATAAATCAACTAAATGTTGGAAATGTCACCAGACACAGGGATCGTACTATCATATGTGGTAGACATGTCCAGAAGTGAAAATTATTGGGCAAAAATTCAATTATGGTTAGAGAAGATGACACAACAACATATTGATTTAAAACTGGAGCTGTTCCTGTTGGGTATCTTATTGGAGAAAATTAGTAAAGAAAATGTATATTTGATCATACATGTAATAACTGCAGCTAAAATTGTATTTGCACAAAATTGGAAGCAGAAAAAATTCCTACAAAGGGAGAAGTAATTAAGAAAATATTAGAATGTGCAGAAATTAATAGATTAACAATGTCAATTAAAGGGAAGGAAGAATCAGAGTATTATAATATATGGGGGAAATTTTATCAATGGATAGAGATTGAATATAGACAAAAAACAGCATAAAATTTAAGAAATCTGGAAAGAATATGTAATTAAATTAAATTAAAATGTAAAAGCAAAGATATATATGTATTAAGAAAATGGTAGTAAATGTTGACTATGATGACACAAAAATCTTGTACTCAGATGACACGCTGATTGATTAACGATGTACCGTTTGTTTAAAAAAAATTTAAAAACTTTTTTTATATAAAAAATTAGATTGAACGGCTTTGCTTCTTTCAAACCTATTGCTTTTCAACTTGCCAATGAATGGAGGGGAGGGAGATGGAATATGGAGAATGTATGCAGAGATCGTGAGAGCATGGAAACCATCAAGGTCACCATTGCAGGTGTTGGAGAAAAAGTGAATTGTTCCCATAACAAATGGACATCTCATAATTGGACATTGTGATCAACCAGGGGTGGGGAGAAAGAGAAGGGTTGTTTAACAGGGCAAGCATTTGTGGGAAACCAAAGCTGGTTTCGTTTCTTCAGTACCAACATGGTGTATCCAATAAAGTTTTACTTTTGGGGATTCAATTTTCCTGAGAGTGTTTCCTTGTTTTGGGTTCGCTAATTAGATAGTTGACATTAAACCAGCTCTGGTTTCCTGCACAAATCCTTGCCCAATTAAACAACCTTTCTCCTTCTCCCCACCTCTGGTTGATCACATTGTTCAGGTCTGTCACTTACAACAAAGAATCAAGGCAAAGTTTTTAGAAAAATCAACACTTCCTTGAATATCTCAAATCTTCCCATTAAGATGTTATTCAAGACAGGAAATTAGAAGAGGATAAATATTTTAATCATACATTGATAAAAGTACCAACTGTTAAAAGCATGTGTTTCTATTTAATAATAATTTAAGTAATGTTATGAAGAGTGTCATATCATTATCATATTTCCCTAAAACTAAGTGATCAAAACTCCCTTAATAGACTACATTCTGTTAAATACACATTTTTTCAACAAAACACAAATAAACTGTATGCATAATGAGAGAAACAGTAACAGTTTACTCACAATTTAACATAAAGAGTTTTAGTTGCATAAAATATATTTCAGTGGATAGAAAGTAAACACATATGGTAGATCAGTATGCCAAACTCATTTTCAAAAGTGGAAAACACCTGTAAAATATTTCAGTGTTTTTCTCTTTCATCTGTAATAATGATGAATGTTATGTTCCTTCTTAATTTTGATGCACCTAATTGTGTTCTGTTAAAATGGAGTATGAGCAAACATGGTTTGATTTTAGTTAAATCTTATTATTTAAATTGACTTGGCTAAGAAAATTTTTGATTTGGCATGTTTTATACCCATATATTCCATTATTACAAAGATTCAGAAATACAAATATAAAATCTCGCAAAATTGAAAAGAATCTGAGCATAGTTACAAAACTGGGAAACTGTATTGAAGCTTTGTTTTTCTGCTTACAGTTTTTTCTCTTGTTTGGGTCTCTTTTTCGTGCCTTTTTAGCCTCTCAATCCTCCTTAAAATATATATTTTTAAATCTTCTGTTTATTATCACCTGCTTATTTATCTTGTACTGACTGTGATTTTTCACTACATAACTGAGCCTGAGGTATTGTATTTGCTCTTAACAATTGTGCATAACATAAAACTATTTCTTACAGTTCTTCATTTTTTGTAACTTCCCCAATAGTTACTTAAGTAGCATAATAGTTCCCCAATAGTTATTTAAGTAGCACAATGTGCCATTCTCAAAAGAGGCTAACTCTGCCAATGAGCCCTGTTCTACCAATCTAGAAAATGGAGTTGTCAGATGCTTTGATCTTAAGTTGGAGCTTAACTTTTGAACTGTTCTTGCAAACTGGATTTTAACTAGAAGTGAGATACTTTTTGCATTGGTCCAACAGAGCTTAAACTCTTTGCTGAACAGTTTAGAGGCTGTTTTGCTATTCTTTTGGCATCTTTTTTATCTCAGTATTAAAAGAGGCACCAAGGGAATATTTCAAAGAAATACAATGGGAAGATCGTTGAAGCAATCCTGTAGAATCTTGGCAGGGATAAATTCCTTTAAATGGATTCTATCCCTGCCATTTTTATCCCTTCCTCCGGGCTCCGATGCAGCAGGTTTTTATAAGATGAAACATTTCATCAAATTGAATCCTAAATAGTTTTGAATCGAACCTTTTTGTCTTTGAATATCAAAACACGGACCTTTGAAATGGGACTTGGCTGATTGGCATCCCCTGATACATTTTCAATGGAAATCTCCCTTGTTACAGAAAGCAGGATTGAAGGAAGGGAAGGACATTATTATGACAAGTAAACACCAGCTTTGTATGTGGTTTATAGAAGGGCAGATTTACGACCACAATTGGGATCAGAATTTCTGTTACTATGTAAACTGGCTGTTAAATGAGTTGCACATTATTTTATGATGTTTTTGGCCATGGGTGTTAATGAAGCACTGCAGTTAAATCAGGGATGTCAAACTGGTGGCCCAGGGGCTGGATGCATCGCATGCAAACCACACCCACCCTAGCTCCACAAAGACAAAAAATGTCACAATACATTATGATACATCACATGACATGATCGAGTTTGACATCCGTGAGCTAAATGAAATAAAATAGTGGCCAAAATTGTGGAAACTTTTTGGGGAAAGTGTATTTTTGAGATTTGATGGCTAATAACACCACTTTTGGGGGAAGTTTCAAGATAATCTGGAATGGCTGGGAATAGCCCAGGCCTTAACCCAATTGAAAATCTATGAAGCCGACAAAAGAAACTTGTTAGTCAGAAGTGACCCAGCAATAAAACCCAGTTAATAAAAGCAATCATTCAATCTTGGTTTCACATTATAACAGCTGCAGAACTAAAAGACTTGGTTCACTCCATGGGACGATGTTGTAAGGCCGTAATTCATGTTAAAGGTTACCCAACTAAATATTAACTGACATGGTGATAATTTTTGTATATCTTGTTTTTTCTACGTGTTTCACTTTTCTTCTTTATACTGTAACTGCTATTCTAATAGCAAATCCTTCATAAAAGTTATTGCATTACATTGATTAAATTATCTTTCCAGTGATATATAATTTTATGGTACTACTAAAAAAAAAAGTGGTGTTATTAGCTAGTTTTAGAGAATACACTTTTCCCAAAAGGTTTCCACAATTTTGGCCACTACTGTATGTTGTTGTTAAACAAATCCAGCTTCCCTCAATGACTTTCCTTGTCAGAAGCCAGCTGGAAAGGTCACAAATGGTGATCCTGGGACCCTGCAACCACTGTAAATTCATGCTGTTTGTGCCCAAACTTTGATCGGATGATCCTGGGGATGCTGCCATAGTCATAAGTGTGGGGACCAGTTTTAAGTAACTTTTTTCAGTGCCATTGTGACTTCACTAAATGAATGGTTGTAAATCAAGAGCTACCTTTTAAATGCTAGTGGATGACAAGAAGGAAGCTTTCTGGAAATCTCTGTTCAGTAGTTGTGCTGCTTCTCCAGTGTGAGTTGTTTCTGTTATTTAGGTTGTTTAACACTGTGAGGAGATGATACAACATTAAACTACAGTCTTTAGTCTTCATGGGCTTTCAGTTTCGTGACTGATATACTGATGTACATATCGATCATGTCTATGTGTGGGTACTTTTCTATGATTCACAAACACACTATTGTATTTCCTTTCAGTTGTATTTCTTAAAGCTAATCATACCGTGTTCTCTCAGTGGCTCTCATGTTCTCATCGTACGCTAAATAATAATAATAAGTGGTTCTCTGTTAAACTGAGTTTCAGTTCCTTGCACAGTCCTCTTGTTATTTGCACCTGTTCCACTTTGTACAAGCCTTCCTTTAAAAAAGTGCCTTAGAGTTTGGAGTACTTGAAATAGGATTTAACTATGTAGACTAGAGTTATAGGGGAGTGGATTTGTGATAAGAAATCAATAAGAGAGAACTTGACAACATAACCTGGGTCTATGATTACAGAGAATACATTTTATTTTATTTTATTTTATTTTATTTTATTTTATTTTATTTTATTTTATTTTATTTTATTTTATTTTATTTTATTTTATTTTATTTTATTTTATTTTATTTTATTTTATTTTATTTTTTATTCTTTATTTTATTATTTTATTTTATTTTATTTTATTATTTTATTTTATTTTTTATTTTTTGTTTGTTTGTTTGTCAAACATGTACAAGATAGCAGCTATAGGTATAAACATAAACAAATGAAGTAAGTACAGGTAAATGGGAACAGTAAGACAGGGACGGTAGGTAGGCTGGTGCACTTATGCACACCCTCTTTACGGATCTCTTAGGAATGGGGTGAGGTCCACGGTAGACAGCTTGAGATTGAGGCTGTGAGGGTTTGAGGCTGTAACAACAGAGTCAGGTAGAGCATTCCAGGCATTGACCACTCTGTTGCTGAAGTCATATTTTCTGCAATTGAGTATGGAGCAATTTACCTTGAGTTTGTATCGATTGTTTGCCTGTGTATTATTGTGCTTGAAGCTGAAGAAGTCATTGACGGGTAAAAAGCTCTAGCAGACAATTTTGTGTACTATGCTTAGATCGGACCGCAAGCGGCACAGTTCCATCCAAGCCCAAAATTTCAAGCCTGGTGGCATAAGGGATTCTATTGTGAATAGAGGAGTGGAGTACTCTTCTCGTGAAATACCTCTGGACCCGCTCAATTGTGTTAATCAGTGGTGGGTTGTCCCCAGTTCGCACCAGTTCTATAGAACCGGTAGTAAAACCGGTGGGAGGCTCCTCCCACTGACCCTGATGTCATCAAAATGCTTCTGCGCATGCACGTGCACATGAGTGAAGCGAGCGCACGCGCGGCCCTGCTGCAAACCAGTAGTAAAGGTAAGTAGAACCCACCCCTGGTGTTAATGTCCGATATACAGTGTGGATTCCAGGAGAATGAGCTGTATTCAAGAATTGGTCTGGCAAAGGTTTTGTATGCCCTAGTTAGCAATACAAATTTACCGGAGAAGAAGCTTCGCAAGATTAGGTTAACAATTCTTAATGCTTTTTTGGCAATACTGTTACAGTGAGCTCTGCGGCTTAGATCATTTGAGATGAATACTCCTAGGTCCTTGACAATGTGCGGGTCGTCTATGAGATCATTTCTGCCCAATTTGTATTTGGTGTTCTGGGGTGGGGTTTTTTTTGCCAATGTGTAGGACAGAGCATTTATTAGTTGAGATTTGGAGTTGCCAAATGCGAGACCATTCTGACACATAGTCAAAGTCGCTTTGTAGGGCATCAGCATTGTCAGTGGTGTTAAATAATTTTATATCATCAGCGAAGAGGACACAGCTGCTTTTAATATGATCACGTAGGTTTTAAACCCAATAATTATAATGAAGCAATAACCTTATTAAGACAACCAAAGATTTTATAAAACTTTTACAAGGATTTGAATTTCCAAGAAAATTCTTTATTAACAGGAAGGCTTAAGCACATCTGTAGCAAAACAAATATTTGGCTGGAATAGAGAATTACTATACATGTTGATTCTTAATGGATGCCAAGATTAATGGTGAAGAGACTCTCCCAAATCTTGCTAGGTAGATAAAAGAAGCAACTAATTACTGGACTGTTATTTCTGAAATTATAAAATCGAACTCTTGAAATCACAGTGTTTCTAATCTTTGTAAGGTGTAGAAATCATTGCGTAGATTTTTAATATACCTATCCTTTGGAGATAAAGAATAAAAAAAATTCTAAAGAGCTGAGTTTTAAAGACATATATATTATTCTACTCCATATCTATGTTTGCTTGTTAGTGATAAGAATATATTTGTTCGTTATCTCACTACTGTGGTATCTGATTATGCCGCTACACCACAGGGGTGAAATGCTACCGATTTGCACTGGTTTGGGTGAACTGGTAGTGGCGGTGGTGGGTGTTCGGAGAACCGGTAGTGGTGGCAGCGTGAGGCTCCGCCCACCTGCCCGGACGTCATTACTTCCTGATTTTAACCAGGAAGTAACCTGTTTCTGACCCTCTGTGCATGCACAGAAGGCTTTGTGCATGCAAAGGCGGTCCAAAATTGCATGTGACGTGCATGTGTGTGGAAGCGGTGTGTGCATTTCCAAACCGGTAGGGAAGGTTTCACCCCTGTTACACCATAAAACACAGAGAATTAATACCAATGAGTTGGTCTTTCCATCTTCCATATATTTATCTCTAAAGAAGAGTATTTCAGAGAAAATGCAAAATTAATTGATTTTTATTTTTATTATTTAATTAATCTATGAATAAATAATGCTTACCACTATATGTCCTCCTCTTTTCCTTTTTTAAAGTACTGAGCATATGAGTCTTTAGGATCTTCTGCATTATTATATGTAATTGAGTTCAAATTTTTCTGGCTTTTCCTAAATGTCCACCAAAAATGATAAATTATCCCTTCCATGATGGAGGAATGGATAGTGAAGATGATGGAATCTGCTGAGATGGCCAAACTTTTCTTACTTCATATATATTTTCCTAATGCATTTAATTTTTATCTGTCTGTATGTTTTAGATATATTTATTTCTCTGAAGAACTACTTGTAACGTTTAGGGATTTCTAAATGCTCATTATAAAATAAATAGTAATTGCTTTCAAACTTGTTAATTCGGGAAGTGCCAATTAGGTAGATTCTTATTAAACATTAAATGCATCCTCAATAAATTTCAGCTTGAAAATAATATAGCAAACTCTTTTCCTACCTGTTAAAGGAACTAGTTTTCTTCTCACAATATTTCTTCATCCTGGAGTAACATCTGAGAATCAATAAGTACCAAGATCCCTTAACCTGACCTTCTTTTTCTGGTTCTCCAAAGTTTGCAAGATGTCAATTAATATAATTACCCATAATGGCCTAAAACAGTGCTATATCAATCTAATTCAAACCTGCAGTCAACACTATAGGCTTGACACTCATTGAGGTTGTCTTTCAATACATTTCACCCCTATCTACCGCATAGGCAGTGGTGAAATGTAAAATTTGTTACTACCGGTTCTGTGGGTGTGGCTTGGTGGTGGTGGTGGTAATGTGACTGAATGGGCGTGGCCAACTTTTTTTTTTTTTTACTTTTAAAACCATTTTTTCTATAACCTCTTCAGCTGAAGAGGTTGTCAAAAGTGCTTTTAAAAGCCTCTGATGATCAGGTAACTCAGCTGGGATCATCAGAGCCTTTTAAAAGCATTTTTTCTACAACCTCATTTAAGCTCACACCGACTGCTTCAGTGACTCCATCCAGCCACCTCGTTCTCTGTAGTCCCCTTCTTCTTTTGCCCTCAATCTTTCCCAGCATTAGGCTCTTCTTCAGTGAGTCCTTCCTTCTCATTAGGTGGCCAAAGTATTTGAATTTCATCTTCAGGATCTCACCTTCTAAAGAGCAGTTAGGGTTGATCTCCTCTAGGACTGACCAGTTGGAACCAAGGGACTTGCAGGAGTCTTCTCCAGCACCAAAGTTCAAAGGCCTCAATTCTTTAATTTACTAATAGGAGTAGGTAATAGGAAAGAGGAGAAGGATAATAATAATACAGTCCTACTATAAGGTTAGGTATCTTTAGGCATAACAAAGTGTTGTGAGAATTATGCGTTTAACAAAGTGATGCCGTGGGGGAAAATACTGTCTTTATGTCTATTTGTTTTAACATGTAATACCCTATAGTGGCATCCTGAAGGAAAAAGTTGAAACCACTTATGTCCAGTCTGTAGATACTTTTTTCATCCCCTTTTCTGATTCATGCAGTATACAAGTCCTCAATGGAAGGTTGATTTGGTCAGTTGATTTGCTCTTGAGGAATTCTTAAAAGGTCCACAACTAAATTTGATAAACTGTTTTGCACAAAATTTACATTTACTTACTCACTGAAAATATTTGGATGCTGATTTCTTTCTAAAAATTGTGAAGCATCAGAGATCTGGAATAATTGTGCGTAGTTCCTTTAGCAAATCTTCCATCATCATTTGTTTTGAGGCAACGTGTAACATGTGCCCGAAAAGAGATCCAGTGATTTCCAATTTTCCTCTGTCAGTTGGCTCTACAGTTCATGAAGCTTTGGGATTTTAGAAAATAAAGACAAGAAAGGCTGTAATTTCTTCATCTTGGCCTTTTGATATAGATCAGATCAGAATTGATCTCTACAAATGTCAGAAGCTTAATATTGCCTACTGTTCAGAGGCTTCTATGGAGTACAAGCTCCACAACGAACAAATTGGAGAGGAAACCTAAGGGTGACAATTTTACTTAATTGCTTGAAAGCTGTTGTCTTGTGATTAACCCACATTTTTTTTTCATTAACACCAGAGCTAGAGAAACTAACTTCCTATTTGTTTCCCAAATTGGCATACTGCTTCTTTGCTTGGTGCAATCTGTGAGATCACAAACTCCCACTCTTATTTTTATTTTATTTTATTTATTTAGTTTGTCAAACATGTATAAGATAACAGATATAAGTATAAAGATGATTATGAATACAGGAAATGGACACAAATAAATGGGGACAGTAGGACAGGGACGGTAGGCACTTCGGTGCTCTTATGCTCGTCCCTTACAGACCTCTTAGGAATGGGGTGAGGTCGATAGTAAACAGTCTAAGGTTAAAATTTTGGGGGTTTGGGGAAGAAACCACAGAGTCAGGTACTGCATTCCAGGCATTGACCACTCTGTTGCTGAAGTCGTATTTTCTGCAATCGAATTTGGAGCAGTTTACATTGAGTTTGTATCTATTGTTTGCCTGTGTATTATTGCCGTTGAAGATGAAGACGTCATTGACAGGTAGGATGTTGTAGCAGACAATTTTGTGTACTACACTTAGGTCAGACCGTAGGAGGCATAGTTCTAGGTTGTCCAAGCCCAAAACTTCAAACCTGGTGGCATAAGGTATTCTATTGTGAGCAGAGGAGTGGAGGACTCATCTTGTGAAATACCTCTGGACTTGCTCAATTGTATTAATGTCCTGCAACTCTTCCCCCAACTTAGTTAATTAATTTTTGCTTTTGCTTTAACTAGGTACCCAATACCTGCTAAATATTTGGAGTGTAACTAATCCTCCCTCATATGTACCTTTCCCTTGTTGATGCCTAAGCTAAGCAATGTGTGTGTGTGTGTGTGTGTGTGTGTGTAGAGGTTGAATGTCAATAAATTGTCAAGGGCGGGAAAATCAGGAAATCAAGGACGTTCAAATGAATATAAAGGTTTAATGCAAGTTTAAACTCTCTACAAGAATCTGAACTACTAATGGTAGTCCAGATCAAATCTTTATATGAAAAATTAGGACTTAGTAAATTTGGTTCCCCTCCCCCCTCTACATTTTGCAGTGTGGCTCTGAATTTCCCAAGAGGACCAAAATAGATCTTAAAATGCAGCTTTTTGAGAAAATGTATTGCAAGTAGTTCTTGATTTATAACCATTTGTTTAGTGACCATTTGAAATTACAATGACACTGAAATAAATAACTTGAAGTCACTATTATTGCTGCATTCCCACAATGATCTGATCAGAATTCTTCTAACTGGTATGTATTTACAATGGTCGCAGCATCCATGGTTCAAGCCCATTTATGACCTTCCAAGCTGACTTCAAAAAAGCAAAGTCAATAGGGGAGGCTGGATTCACTTAAAGACTGTGTGATTCTCTTAGCAGCTGCAGTGATTTGCTTAACAACCTTGGCAAAAAAAAAATGATAAAATTGAGCACGACTCAATAACTGCCTTGCTTAGCATCAGAAATTCTGGTCCCAGTTGTTACTGTAAACCAAAGACTATCTGTACACTTCTAGGCTGCATTAACAGAGGGATAGAATCAAGATCACATGAAGTGTTAATGCCATTTTAATACCATTTTGGTAAGGCTGCACTTGGAATTCTGCATTCAGTTTTCATTGTCATGATGTAAAAAAGATGTTGAGACTCTAAAAAGAGTGCAGAGAAGAGCAACAAAGATGATTAAGGGAAAAAAAATAGACTGTGCAGAAAGGAATAGCTCTGATAATTAAAGAAAGAGAAGATACAGAATATTTTAAGATATGGGGACAATTATATCATTGGTTAGAAAAGAGATACAGATAAATAAATTAATAGTTAAATAAGAGAATACTATGATAAAAGTATTGTATTGTGGGAGTGATGTTGTAATAGATTAAAAAAATATGAAGACAGGAGGAGTGACAACAAGAAGTCACTGAAGAAACACCGAGATGACACACGGAAGGACTGATGTATTATGTGTTTGTGTATAAAATAAAAAAAAATTCTTCAAAAAAAAAGATGATTAAGGAATTGGAGGCTAAAACATACAGTATAAAGAATGATTGTAGGAATTGGGTATGTCTAGTTTAATGAGAAGAAGGACTAGGGGTGACATGATAGCAACGTTCCAATATCTCAGGGGCTGCCACAAAGAAGAAGGAGTCAAGCTATTCTCAAAAGCACCTGAAGGCAAGACAAGAAGCAATGGATGGAAACTAATCTAGGAGAGAATCAACCTAGAAGTAAGGAGAAATTTCCTGACAGTAATTCATAAGTAGAACAACTTGCCTCCAGAAGTTGCAAATGCTCCAACACTGGAAGTTTGTAAGAAGACATTGGATAACCATTTGTCTGAAATGGTATAGGGTTTCCAAGGGGTGGGCTAGAAGACCTCTGAGGTCCCTTCTGACTCTGTTAATCAGTTCTATTCTGTGCAAATTATAACTATATGGAGACCATATATTTACAGGATCATTGAAATTGGCATTTAAATTCACTTCTTCATGCAGGTGTTTTAAGACATAGATTGCAACAGAAGTGAGGTTGAATGAACTGTGGAGAGAACAAATGCAGAAAATTTCACTTTTATCTTCTCTTTGCATTAACAGCTTTATATCAGTTTTCAGCAAACTTATTAATGGAAGAAATTCCTGGGTTTCCCGTGCCTGTCTCATTACTGCTGATACCTTAACAATAAAACTATTGTGTCCTTGTTTGTTATGTTATGTTTTTCTTTTACAAAATTCACTTTCCTTCGTATCTATTTTTCCTAGCGTTATTCGATTGGTACAGACATATTCAACTCAATTAGGATCATCAGTCAGCCAAGAAAAAAAAAAAAACCTGCAACATTTCTGTTAAATACTTGTTATTTGGGCAACCTCATTTCATGTGCTACCATGTGGAGATTCAAATCAACTTTAAACATCATTCTTATATTGCTCTGCGCTTGGATTGTTCTTGACTAATTGCACTAGAATTTTAATCTGAGTATATGTTTTTGACTGGTTAAATGAGAGTTATTTATTTAAACGTTTGTGACTGCCCTAATTTGTTCTCCTACTTTCTTACCTGAAAGCTGAAGCACTATTTACAAAACCTGCAATGGAATTTTCCAAAATCCTGCCCACCAATAAACATTTGTAAAACTTGTAGGGGACATGGTGGCTCAGTGGCTAAGACATTGAATTTGTTGATCAAAAGGTCGGCAGTTCAGTGGTTCGAATCCCTAGTGCCGCATAACGGGGTGAGTTCCCGTTACTTGTCCCAGCTTCTGCCAATCTAGAAGTTCAAAAGCACGTAAAAAATGCAAGTAGAAAAATAGGGACCACCTTTGGTGGGAAGGTAACAGCATTCCGTGTGCCTTTGATGTTTAGTCATGCTGGCCACATGACCATGGAGACGTTTTTGGACAGCGCTGGCTCTTCGGCTTTGAAAAAGAGATGAGCACCTCCCCCAAAGTTGGAACCAGGGCTATTCAATTGAGTATAAGTTTATACCATGCTATTTCTACAGTAGTGGCCAAAATTGTGGAAGCCGTTGGGGAAAAGTGTATTTTTGAGGTTTGATGGCTAATAACACCACTTTTTGAAGGAGTTTCAAAGTAATCCTATTCGACTGCTGGAATGGCCTGGGTATAACCAGACCTTTACCCAATTGAAAAATCTATGGAGCCAATGAAAAAAACTTGTTAGTCAGAAGCGCAATAAAACCCAGTTAACGGAAGCAATAATTCAATCTTGGTTTCACATTATATCCGCTGCAGAACTAAAAGACTTGGTTCACTCCATGGGAAGATGTTGTAAGGCCATAATTCATGTTAAAGGTTACCCAACTAAGTATTAACTGACACGGTGATAATTTTTGTATATTTCATTTTTTCTACGTGTTTCACTTTTCTTCTTTATACTGTAACTGCTATTCTAATAGCAAATCCTTCATAAAAGTTATTGCATTATATTCTTGATTAAATTATCTTTCCATTGATATATAATTTTATGGTACTACTCCCCCCGACCAAAAGAAAAGTGGTGTTATTAGCTAGTTTTAGAAAATACAACTTTTCCCAAAAGTTTTCCACAATTTTGGCTACTACTATATACAAGAAAATGAACCAGGGATGTCAAACTTGCATCATCATGGCAGAGGCATATGATGTATTGGGACTTTTTCCCCCTTAGCTAAATCGGGTGTGGGTGTGGCCAGAGCATGATGCATCCGGCTTGTGGGCCACAAGTTTGACAGCCCTGGTCAAGACAAACTGACAATAGATAAGAGTCAATGGAATTCAAGGGGGGTTTGGACTTACAACTCTTGGCATGAAAGAACTTCAAACTGATGACATGCTTGACCCTTCCCTTGGGCTCAGCCTGTTCATCTCCTAAAATTCCAGTCTTTTTGTTTCCTTTTTAGCTTTTTTAAAAACAATTTTATTATAGCATACAAAAAAATTTTTATTATAGCATACAAATTTTATAGCATACAAAGAGAATACAAAAGTAAATAGTAGGGAAGTTAGGGAAGGGAAAACGCAAGGGGACAGTGGGGGAAAGCAAGAGGGAAAAGAAAAAAAAGGCATTGACTTCCGACCCTTTTAATGCAGTAGAATAAGTCATTAACATCTAACCTCAACATTTTACTTTTACATAATAGTATAAACTAGCCTTTTTTATAATGACAAATCTATCTAATCGATAAAACCCAAAATCAAAGTTTCATTTTTTCCCCACCTCAAGCACAAAGTCCAGAAGTGGTTTCCACGTAGAAATAAAGGTATTTGTATTTTTTTTTCTTTAATCAAAACAGTCAATCTAGCCATCTCTGCTAACTCCATCAGTTTTTGCAGTCATTCATCCATCGTGGGAATCGAGGTGACCTTCCATTTCTGTGCATAAAGTTGTTTTGCTGCAGTCAACATATATAACATCAAACTTCCAATTTTTTTTCTCCAAGTCTTTTTCCATTAAACCTAAAAGAAAAGTCTCTGGTTCTTTTTAGCTTGAATTGTGCGTAAATGTGCTGTATCTCTTTATTTTATTCATTTATTTATTTATTATATTTATAGGCCACTCATATCACTCTGAAAAGTGATTTTGGCATGCCACATACCAGTAATGGATTTCACTTACCTTCGCTACCGTTTTGGAACTGTGAGCATGCACAGAGTGCCCATGATGACGTCCGGACCGGTGAGTGGAGCCTCCCGCTGCTGCCACTACCGGTTTGCCTGAACCAGGGTGAACCGGTAGAAACTCACCACTGCCATGTATGTAGAATTTGACCTTTTCATCAATCTGTCAGGGAGCTCCTGTGCAAATATGCAATTGTTAATTATGGATAGACTCCACCTAGAGTAAAGGTACATGGTATATTCCTGTCTCTTGATACTATTACAAACACTGCATTACCTTGAGGCTTCTTTTTCACACATTTTAAGCATGATGCAACTACTGACCTTCATTACCCTGTAAATAGGTAAATTCATATAAAACTATCCATGCGATTCCTTAGTGCTATTCCTTGGTTTCATATTAATGAACTGTGAACAGTATGCTCACTTACTGTGACCTTTTTTCCTATAAAATCTGTGTTCTACATCCTTGAGTCTGCACACCGAAGGTTGTTATAATCCTCTATAGCCTCAACAAGGACTTACATAGCTAATCCTATCTGCAGACATTGTGCAGGGTGGATTTCACACCCTCACCTCTGCTTGGGCCCTGAATTCAGTCTTCTTTGTGTAGATTTATATTATTTGTTGTTTTCTTGATTTTTGTAACTCGGAGTGATACAGTTATACTGGGTAATGCTGTTTCTAAAGATCTCCTGTATGGAGAACTAGTGCAGGGAAAGCACCTCAGAGGGAGACCACAGCTGCGATATAAGGATATCTGCAAGAGGGATCTAAAGTCCTTGGGAATGGACATTGACAACTGGGAAACCGTGACCTCCAATCGTTCAGCTTGTAGGCTAAAGATGCAGCATGGCCTTCTCCAATTTGAAGAGACACTTGTTCAGTAGGCTGAAGCAAAGAGGTAGTCCTGGAACCAGTAAAATCTGGGGTCTGGGCAGGAGACAGAATGTATCTGCCCTCAGTGTGGAACAGATTGCCACTCTCGAATTGGCCTTTTCAGTCACACTAGATGCTGTTTTAAGACCTCTTTCCAGAGCACGATACCATAGTCTCTTGAGACTGAAGGATGCCAATGCAGGCTGTTTCTTGGCCTTTGCAAATATACATTTTTGTTTAGACAAAATCTCTGTTGGATAAACCGCACATATAACAGCCTCTCTTCTGAAAAGAACACAAAGTTGCCATGTGGAGCTAAATTACACAGTTCTGAGATAGAAGCAACAACGGATGTCCTAGTTTGTTGTACTTGCTGATGAAATTTAAATTTCTGCACAATAACTGATGGTACAGGTGAAAAAGGATCCTGCAGTAATTTCACAAGTTAATCAAACCTTTAGACTTTTTAGTGGTGTTCAGACGACGAGTGCTCTCATATAGCAAAAATGTCTGGTCTCCATAGACAAGGAAAGCTCATTTTTGTTCAGGGCTACGTACTGAACTTGATTGAACAAGATAAAAGCAAACTCTCTGCTTATGAGTCCCAGACTGTCTAACCTCAAATCCTTTAGTGTGGGTCTTCATCTCTCTGTATATCCCAACTTTTCTGCCTACAGTGCTATGCTATAGAGGAAACAACTCACTAAGCTCATACAGAACTGCTCTGAAATGTACGATACTTGCACCATGCAAAAGTGGCAAAGAGATAGTGACATAGACAGGGGTGGGATTCAAAAATTTTAGCAACTGATTCTCTGCCCAGTTGATGGATGGGCATAGCTATGGTGGGCGTGGCCTACTTGGCCTCCTGCACCATGGCGGAGGGGGGAGTTTTTGCCCTCCCCAGGCTCCGGAGGCTTTCCTTGAGCCTCTGGGAAGATGAAAATGCCCTCCCCTGGGCTCCAGAGGCCACTTTCAGACTTCCAGAACTTCTGGAAGGCTTGTTTTGCACTCTTCCCAGTCTCCCCAGGCTTTCCTCGAGCCTCTGGGAGGGTGAAAATGGTCTCCCCCAGGGTCCAGAGACCCTCTGGAGGCTGGAAACAGGCCCATTTCAAGACTTCCGGGAGACCCATTTTTCACCCTCGCAGAGCCTCCACTTGGCATCCAAAACAGGCCATATGGAGACTCCTGGGAGAGGCGGGGTGGGGTGGGCGGGGCCAGCCAGTCCTTGCAACTACCGGTTCGGCAAACTAGATGTAAAATTAGCATCCGGTTCTCCTGAACCACTCTGAACTTGCGGAATCCCACCCCTGGGCATAGACCACTTTTTCTTTAGCTGCATGAACTTTACTTTTCCATTAATGGCAATGGCACTTGGACTTGCAGAGTGCTTTACAGTCCTCTCCAAGCGATTTACAGAGTCAGCATTTTCCCTCCAACAATCTAGATCCTCATTTTACTGAACTCGGAAGGCTGGAAGACCGAGTCAATCTTGAGTCTGTCAGGATCAAACTCCTGGCTGCGGGCAGAATTAGCCTGCAATACTACATTGTAACCACTGTGCCACCATGGCTCATAAATTGAATCGTGTAATACAGAATGAAGCATTTACTTCAGTTATTAAAGAACTATACTCTGTTTTGTAGATACTTGTTAAACAAATACCTGTGAACAGTGGGATAATCTTTTTCATCTTCAATGATCCTTTGGTGAGGGGGAATGGCCTCATCTTTGGCAAGAATAGATGAAATATTTCAAGAACAAGGTAACTGAATCTCCTTGTCCTTGCAAACTGAAGTGAGATGAAATCATTGAAAACAAGTGTGATTAACTTTGGTTTGGAGTCTACATAACCTGGTCAAAAACTCTCCTGGGAGTAAATGCAGATCTAGCCCTGGAAAATGCTGCATACTTGCCATTTTGTTTTTTTTTTTTTTTTTTTTAAATTTTTTTATTCATTTTATATTTTAAATTACTAACATTACAAACAACATATACAATACTTCACCCTGTGCTATACATAAGAAAGGAAGATTTGGTTCTTCGGATATATCCTCATGATCGCCAAAATCCACGTTCTCGGGGTACAGGTACCGAAGCATCCAATTTTCCCAGCGCATAGTCCACAAATGGTTTCCAAATTTTCCAGAAAATATCTTCTTTATAGTCACCATTTCTAATTTTAATATCACATGTCATTTTATCATTTAAAGCTAATTTCCACATTTCACAATACCATTCTTCTATTCTAAAATTCACATCTAATTTCCAATATCTGGCTATTATAATTCTACCCATTATAATCATAATTCTAATCAATTCTTTTTCATATTTTGTTGGTTCTATTTCCTTAATTATCAACAGTAATATAGTTTCTGGTCTCAATATTATTGCTTTCCCCATCATTTCAAATATCCTTTCCTCCAATTGTTGCCAAAACTTTTTAACTTTATCACATTTGTACCACATATGTTCATAAGTCCCTAATTCCATGTCACATCTCCAACATTGTTTACTAATTTTTTTATCCATCAATGACAATCTTAATGGAGTCAAATACCATTTCCAAACAACCTTATAATTGTGCTCTTTAATCCTTACAGATAAAGTCTTCATAATTCTACTCTTCCAATTCACGTTCCAATCTAAATCTGATATTTTAATATTAAGTTCTTTTTCCCAATTCATCTTCATCACCCTTTGTGGTTTTCCATCAAAATTTATAATCTTATATATCTTACTAACGAGTCCCTTTAGTCCAATTTCATCTTTCATAATTTGGAATACTAAGTATTCAAATTCAGTTTTACTTCTACTTATCGAACAATTGTCCCTTACCTTCTTAGTCCATTTTTCTATCTGTATTTTTTCAAACCAGCCCAAACCCAATTTTTCAATGATTTCTTTTTTCCTCCTTTCATTTTCTAAAGTTTTTAACCAATCTATTATAATTTGTATATTTTCATCTTCCATTACCCTATCACGACTTATATTAGTTTTAATCGGCCAATTTTCAATTGTCTTCCCTAAGAAAATTATATCTGGAATTAAAATTTTAACAAATTTGTTCCAAATTTTACTCAATCCCTTTAACCAATAGCTATTAATTACACATTTTGATTTTGCTTTATCTAAAAACCATGTTGAGCCAAATCTCTTAATGTCCTTTAATTCTAAATCTCTCCAATGACTATCTTCACCTTTAAATATTTTTACCACAGTCCGAATAGCATAAGCCCAATAATAATTGAGTAGTTTGGGGATTCCTAATCCACCTTCCTTTTGATTTTGATACCACATTTTCTTCACTAATCTAGGTCTTTTCCCACCATTGCAAAATTTATCCAATTTCTTCTGATATCCTTCAATATCTTTCTCTGTCAAATTTAACGGTAACATCTCAAATAAAAAATTAAACTTTGGCAACAACATCATCTTACACATTGCAATTCTACCAAACCAAGACAACTTTATCATTTTATATTTATCTATCTTTTTCTCAATTTCATTCATCGCCACATCATAATTTAATTTTTTCATTTCTTTAACTTTGAGTGAAAGTGTTATGCCCAAATATTTCAATGTTTTTTTAATCCTTATCCCAAGTTGTTCTTGCATATTCTCCCACTCCTTACCATTATTATTCATTAATAATTCAGATTTTGACCAATTTATTTTCAAACCTGTCATTTCCTCAAATTCTTCCAAATGCTTATGTATCTTTTTCAAATCTTTCTCTATATCTTTCAAAATAATCAAAGTATCATCCGCATACAGATTTATCTTATATCCCTTATAGCCTTCCAATTCTTCATCTTTTTCTATCATTTTAGTCAAAATTTCCATAACCAATAAAAATAATGTTGGAGACAGGGGACATCCTTGTCTTGTACCCGCTTCCAATCTTATCTCTTCTGTCAGCCTTCCATTCACCTTCACTCTTGCACTACTTTTTTGATACAGTTTTGAAATAACATGTATAAACTTATTACCAAAACCTAGTACCTCAACAATTATTTTAATAGTTTCCCATTGTACAGAGTCAAAAGCTTTAAAAATATCTAATGATATTATACCTATTTTATCAGCATTATATTCAGCAACATCTATAATATTTAATACTCTTCTGACAATATCACTCATATATCTACCCTTCACAAAACCTACTTGGTTATAACTTATATATCTATCTATAAATCTACTTAATCTATTACTTATAATGGCAGTAAATATCTTTGCATCTTGATTAATTAAAGAGATGGGCCGATAGGACTCAATCCTTTCTAAGTCTTTATCTGGTTTAGGGATTATAGATATCACCGTTCTGTTCCATGACAACGGAACTTCTCCACCATGTAAAATTCCGTTAAATAGTTTTTGCAATTTTGGTATTATTATTTCCTTAAATTCTTTATAAAACTCAGCAGGTAATCCATCTTCACCTGGAGCTTTCCCTAATTTTATTTTTTGTATTACTCCATTAATCTCGTCTTGTGTTATATCTTCTTCCATTAAATCTTTATATGTTTGGTCAATTTTCACAACATGTTTTTCTAAATAGCTTCTCAGTTTTCCCCGATCAATTAATTTTTTCGAATATAAATTTTGAAAAAAGTTCCTGACCACTTCACATTTTTCTAATTTTTTATAGCGTCTTATGCCCTTATCATCTATCAAGGCTCCAATTTCTCTCTTCTCTCTTTTGTTTTTCGCCATCCTTGCCAATAACTTAGAATTTTTATTGCTAAATTCAAAAAAATTCCTATTTAAATATCTCATATTCTTTTTTACCAATTCTATATCTTCTTCTATCAATTTATTTTTTAGCAGATTTAATTCCTCCAAAAAAACCTTTTCTTTAGTAAGCAAAAATTGATTTTCCAATTCCTTAATCTGGCTTTTATCTTTTTCAATTTTATTTTTATAATTTTTATATTTTCTGCTTGATAACTTGATACTTTCCCCTCTAAACACTGCTTTCATCGCATCCCAAACAATTTCAAATTTAACCTCTCCATTATCATTCAATCTCCAACATTCTTCCCATTTTTTGAATATCCATTTTTTATCCTCCTCATTTTTATACAGTTTTTCATCATATCTCCAACAACTTCCTTTTTTCTCAAAATTAAAATCTATTTCCATCGTAACTTCTGCATGATCAGAATCCTTAAAAATTCCCACATCTATCTTATCCACATTATTCAACAAATCTTTAGAAACTAAGATATAGTCAATTCTTGAATATGTATTATGTATCTTAGAGTAAAAAGTGTACACTCTTTCAGTTCCTTTCACTTCTCTCCAGGCATCCACCACACCGTTTTGAAACATCCATTTATTTAAGATCCCCATTTTATTTGCTTCTCCACAACGAGTGGGGTTAGTACTATCTATTTTATCTCTAATTAAATTAAAATCCCCAGCCACAATTACTTTCCCTACACTTTCGATTTCCAAAATTTTAGTTATTTTTTCAAGAAATTCTTTTTGCTTCTCATTTGGTAAATATAAATTAACCAGTGTCACTTTTTCCTCGTTAATATTTCCCACAATTATTACATACCTTCCTTCTTCATCCACAATTACTTGTTCTTTTTCAAAATATACCCTATCTGATATCAATGTAGCAACTCCTCTTGCTTTTGAAGTTCCAAAAGATTTTTCATAAATTTGCATACCCTTTATATACATTTTATTTGAGTCTTCAGATTTCTGATGGGTTTCTTGCAAAAATAATATATCTGGTAGATCTCTTTTAATTTTAAGTTCCAATCGTCTTCTCTTAATCTGATTCCCTGTACCCTTCACATTCCATGTCATTATTTTTATTAAACCCATTTAAACTGTAATTTTTTTAATCCTTTCCCCTCCTCTTCCTTTCTGTGCCCAGATCCCAACACCAATCTCCCACATTCCAAACAACATTCAACATAGAAGAAAAAAAACAATAAAAAAAAACAAAAAAGGACAAAAAACACATCAAACATTGAATAACAAACAATCTTCGTCCCCCACATCCTCAATTGGTTTCTGCCTCTATAAAGAGAGTGGGGGAGAGGGGACGTGCCAATGGTCGGGTCACTTCTTTCGGGTAGTCTACTTAAATTCATCTCTCAGAGAAAAGGGTGGTAACTTTTCCCCGCACTCAGCTTCCTGCAATTCTTTTTCAAGATCCTTCAATTTCTTATCCACTCCATCTCCCATTATATCATCACGACTTTTCTTTTGTTCAACCATCGCAGGTGAGATTTCCTTCCGCTTTAATCCTTTAGGGTCTTGTCCTCCAGCAGCCCCTTTTTCTTCTGGTGTTGATGTTTTTGCATATGTTCCACCCATCTTGAGCATTTGATCTTTTATCTCTGTTACATCCTCATACTTTACAATCAATCCAAGTTCATGTAAGTATAACACTGCATCTGTTTCCAAAGTAATTATTTGCATTCTTCCTTTATAAAAAAATTTTAGTTGCTGTGGTGGTCTCCAGTTATATTTAATTCCATTGTCTCTCAGAACCTTTGTGATTGGTTTCAAAAAAAATCTCCACGCCCTTTCTTCTCTTGATATATCTGGAAAGACTTGAATAATTTTCTCCTCAAATTTCAAAGCTTCACCCATCTCTCTCACTTTCACCATCACTTCCAATTTGTCACTAAGATTTGCAAATCTGACAAGTACATTTCTATTTAAACCGTTTTGTCTTTTAAACCCAATTCTAAAAACACTTGCCAGATTTGTTGCTGTAAATGTGATTTGTGTATCCAAGTCATTGAGCCATTTTAAAACTCGTTGTTTCAAATTGTCCACTTTTTCTTCTTGAATTCCACGAATAACCAGATTATATTTCCTCGCTTCTTCTTCCAAAAGACAAATTTTTTTATCTTGTTGTTCATTTTTAAAAAAGATTTCTCCAATTTGCCGATCTATCTTTGCATCATGTGTATGAATCTGCTCAATTTCATCTTTAATTATTTTCATTTCTACTGTTTGCTTTGCAAAATTTTCATTCATTTCTTGCTTCATTCTTTTAATTTCCAATGTCATATTATCCATACTATCTGACAGTCCTGATATCTTTTCACTAATTTTAGTTAAGGCCACAGCAACTTGTTGCATTTCTAAGGATTGTTGGGTCGCCATTTTTTAATAAGTTTTAATTATCCACTTTTGCCAAGAGGGTCTGTAATGAAGATTAAGGGACAACAATCCAATATTGAAGCTGAGACAGCTTATTATTGCACTCAAAAGGACCAGCAATAAAAGTTTATAGTTCTCAATTCAGCTTACGTAATTTCCCTAAAAGAAAAAAAGCTAACATCCGTTGGAAGGCACTGCCCAGAAATGCGTTTTGCTGCTTCAACTCAAGCACTTTCACAAACAAAAGATCAACTTAAAGTTTACATATTCTTCCAAGAGAACCCTTCCACCAGTCTTTTGATGTTCCGTGCTTTTATCCCACAGCAAAAACAAACACAGATCGCGGTAGTAATGAGAACAAAGGCAGCTATTTACTCCAAATATGCAATTGCGACTGCCTATCTGGTCACCCCTCACTCCTTCCACTTTCCCACGCTATAAAAAGCTTCAAAATTTGAGTCGTTCAGGGTGACCTACCGATTCCAAAGTCAATCTGCTGGGCCAGTAGCTCTTCCGATACAATTTATAAAATTTTGGTCCTTATCGGTGCATTTCAAACACTTTAATCCACATTTATCTTCCGTAAAATGCCCTGCGAAGTGGAGAAAACGTCCTCACACCACCACGGCCATAACCACGCCCCCCATACTTGCCATTTTGAAGAGGTCCACTCACTGTCTTCTTCACTGGCAGAAGAAGCAGAAGGTCTTTCTTTTCTTGATGGGAGATTATTAAAGAGACATCCAACCTAGAAGTAAAGAAAATTTTCCCGACAGTGAGAACAATTAATCAGTGGAATGGCTTGTCTCCACAAGTTGTGGGTGCTCCTTTACTGAGTTTGTTTTAAAGAAAATATTGGACATTATTTGTCCAGAATAGTATAGGGTCTCTTTCTCAAATAAGGGGTTGGACTAGAAAACATCCAAAGTCCCTTCCAACCCAGTTATTCTATGTTCTTAAATCTGAATGTTATTATGCTGCCTTGGGCTTAAGCTTTAAGTATTCATACCAGTGTGCTTTCAAATTCAAACCCTGCTGGGTTGCAGGACACAGCAATACAACAAACTGTGCAAAATGCTGACAAAAATTCTGTCCAACAACTACAGCACTTTCAAAGCTACATCAGCTGCACTGCCTCCAAAGTATTACTAACACACAATGTTAGTATTGCGGCATATAAAGCACTTTAATTATGCCAGGTGATACAACTCCCCCTCTGTTTATGAGACTGCAGTGGAAGAGGTTAAACAGGAGGGACATAGGCTGCAGAACAAAATGAATATGACTTGGTTTACCATTAATAAAGCAATGTTTGAACCAGGGGTGAAATGCTACCGGTTCGCTTTGGTTTGGGCGAGCCGGTAGTAAAAAAAAAAAAAAAAGATATATATATATATATATATATATATATATATATATATATATATATATATATATATATATGTATATAAATAAACTTGTTTTCAATTATTTCATCTCACTTGAGTTTGCCAAGGTCAAGGATACATATATATATCCTTGCTTACATCAAAGGCACCACAGATAAAATCAGCAAAATTCTCCACAAACACAACATCAAGACAACCTTCTGTCCTGACCAAAAAATAGCCAACATCTTAAGAAACCCCAAAGACAAGAAAATCAAGGAGTCTATGAAATACCATGCAAAATCTGCCCAGCCACATACATTGGATAAACCAATAGGAGAATAAATGTACGCATTGCAGAACACAAAAACGCAGTCAGAAAAGAAGAAAAAACTTCCTCCCTTTTCCAGCACCTTAAAATAACAGGACATGAAATTGATTTTGAAGGAACCAAATTAATCTCCAAAACTGAACACTCCAACAAGAGAATAATTATGGAAGCCATCGAAATAGAGAAACACCCCCATAACATGAATAAATGTGATGATATCTCCCGCCTACCAGACATCTAGAAACTAGCCCTAGTCAACAAACGAGCCCCAGCCACAAACACTGACACCAGACCCAGGACAACACATGACGCCACCACCAATCATCCTCACCAGATTCAAACCCAATCCCATCCCATAGATGAAATGCAACCATCGTCCAAGGGCTGGACCACAGCAGCAGCACCAGCTGCTGAGCCCCCCTCCGATCCCCACACAAAGCAAACCAACACACGCCATGAACACATGACAAGACCCCAGACTCGGAGCCAAACCAAAGCCCGGGATGTTGCATCACAGCCATCTGCTCAAGACAATACATCACAGAACTCAGGATGTTACAACACTAAAGCTCAGGATGTTACAACACAGGACTCAGGATGTCACAATACTAGAGCTCAGGATGCTACCACACAACCCATTACCCAGGTCGTTACAACACAAAAGGCTAATGGGCACACGTCTATGACCTCGGCCACACAGGATGTTACGAAACAGCGACTAATCTGCAAACATCAACTCCATCTACCAATCAAGATGTAACAACACAACCAACCAACCCACTTACAACAACAAAGCCAGCACTCCACACCTCCCCACCAGTATTTATAGAGAGACGGCATCTCCGATCACGCTTTGCTCACACAAGCACGAAGCCAAAGACACCAGCCTGAAGATGACGAGTGGGACCTCGTTGAAATGTCGCCACCAAGATACTCTCAATCTTACATGGGAAAAGACCCGAATATGCCAAGATTTGCATACCTGTATCTGTGAAAATTTACGCAAACATATACTGTATATTTCTTATGGGGGGATGGGTGTACTCCTAGAATACCAAAAGTACCAGATTGAGAATATGTGCTGCATGTCAGCACTGCCTCAAGATGGCACACAATCCATCAGTTTAAAAAAACAAAAAAACTCTAAAAAAATGTTGCATTTTTCTGCATCTGAAAAATAAAATAAAAAACAGAACAAAAAAACCCTCTCAACAAAGAATTATTATTTTTTATTACAGAGAAACCAGGATGCTAGTTGACTGCTTCAATCTGTAGTCTAGAAACCTCATTCTAGATGTCTTGTAAGAATAAAGTAACAGCAGAGAAAATATCAGAAAAATTCAGAGGCTGTTAGCTACTAAAAGAACATTAGTATTGTATCTAACTGATAGTCTTCAATTAGAAATGCCTCATCTAAGAGCACTTTGGCTGCATTTTGACAGTTCTTTGTAAAGAAAGAACCTGTCATTTTATACCAGAAAACTTCCCTCCTGCTTACCATGAAAAAACACTATTTGAATGTTGATCTCCCCCCCCTTTTTTTTAAGAAGTAGTTTTCCTTGAGATATTTATCCCTACTTCTTAAAAGCAAAAATCTGAATCTTTGGGGAAAGTATTTAACATGTACTCTTTTTATTTATTTTTAAAACAAAGGTGTATTTTCAAAAAAATATAATAGCCATAACTCCATCTCTCTCTCTTTCACACACACACACACACATCTATCTGTCCATCCGTCCATTCGTCTGTCTATCCGTCCGTCTATCCATCCATCCATCCATCCATCCATCCATCCATCCATCCATCCACCATCGAATCAATGCAGCACACACTGTATCTCAAAGTTGCACAGAGCAGAGGAACTAGAAAACATTGGTTATATTAAAAAAAATAACACATGAAAAGCATGAGAAAACTGCAGGGCACGAAAATGAAGAGACGGCGACAGTGAACACATCCTGAGCTTGAGCAATTCTAGCTCATGCGGTGTACATTTTGCACAATGCTGGGGACACTTTCCACTGTGTTGCTTGCAGACAGGTTGATGACCACACAATCCTGTACATTTTAACTGGATTCTATGACCACCAGTATTGCTACCAGACTTTTGTCCCTGCAGGTTAAATTATTGCTCTGGCTTATTATGGCCAGAAGCATAGAAGTACTCTAAAAATAATTAGGAACTGCAACATGTACAACTAAAAAAAATAAACTCTAATTTTAGAAGGGGATCATTAGACCTTTGCTGAAAAGCTGAGCCATGCAGCCCTGAAATTTCATTGCAGCACAGTTTCATAATATCTTGCATAAAGATATTTATTTATTTTATTTATTTATTGGTTCGATTTATATGCCGCCCTTCTCCGGAGACTCAGAGTGGCTTACAATGTATTAAGCAACAGCCTTCATACTTTTGTATATACCTGCTTAGTAGGGCTTTTGCCCCCCGCCCCCCCAAGCGGTGTTCTTTTTTATACAAAGTCATCTTATTGCCCCCACAATCCGGGTCCTCATTTACCTATCTCGGAAGGATGGAAGGCTGAGTTAACCTTGAGCCTGGTGAGATTTGAACTCGTAGTAATTGCAGGCAGCTGACAGCTAAGTGCTACTTAACAGCACTTTAGTCCCCTGCTCCACCAAGGCTCCTTATTACGCTAGAAACATAATTAACCCATTATAGACTAGCTGTGTTTCTCTCTCTCTCTCCCCCCCCCAAATTAATTCATTATATAACATCATGTCATTATTGGACTCTTAGTGATCACATAGATAGTGTTGTGGTCCGTTGGAGGCCTGCGGAGCTGGCAGCAGAGTCAGACAGTGAGGAAGCTGGGGAGGAACATGGACTAGTCCTGGAGTCTGGGAAAGGCTTGGATGAGGGCTTTGTGTCAGAGGCAGAGAAAGGGCCATCTGGGAGTTAAGTGCTGACTCCAGAGCCCCCAGAGTTGGACAGCAGAGAGGCAGAGGAACAGGGGGAGCCTGTTCCCAGTGCACGCATGCGCAGAGCTGCCAGAAGGCAAGAACAGTTAAGACAAAAGGAGCAACTTGGGAGTAAGGCCTGGAGATGATTGGCCTCTCCCATAAAACATAAAGGGGGCAAAGAGACATGTGATTTTGCAGGAAGCAACTTAGTTCATTCTAGTCGGTTTAAACTCTGAAGCTCCGTTTTGACTTTGTGCTTTGTTTGGCCTTGCAAAGCTAATTGGCAATTAGGTATTTGGCAGCATTTCAAGGGAGATAAAGATGGGTGCTTATCAGCCTTATCCTGAAAGACTGTGGCAGACTTCTGTTGGACTATTCACAAACTGCTTGGAACTCATTACAGGCTGTGAATGAACATAATTCATAGCCATTGAAATAAAAAGAGGATTTTTGGGACTAAGCGTGTTCATTGTTATTGTCTCAGGAAGCCTTGGTCAGAACAGATAGATTTTCTCCATGGTGATCTTATATGGCCCTTCAGCTCTTCAACCATGCACTTATTGCCACAGTAATTGAGTCTATCCACTTTGCTGCTATCCTCCTCTTCTTCCCTTTCCTTCCACTGCTTCCAGCATTAGAGCCTTTTGCAAAGAGTTAAGTCTTTGTATAATAATAATTTTGAGGATGGTCATATATGCCCTGAGTGAGAAATCTGGAGATTCAATTCTGGATTGAATTGTTCCATGAACCCCACCCCGCCTTTTTTTTTTTTTTTTTTTTTTTGCTATCTATGGCATTATCAGGAGATTTCAATACCTCAAATCTGTCCTTCTGCTTGCCTTCCTGCCTGCCCATCCATCCATCCAACCATCCATCCATCCATCTATTGTATCTATTTATCTATGTAGCATTCATCCATCCATCCATCCATCCGTGTGTCTATCATTTATCTATCATCTACAGCATCTATCCCAAACCTTGGAATTGTACACTAAAGTAGCATTATTCTTTGCTTCTTAAGATTGAAGATTTCTAAATCACAAGTCTTGAACCAATATTTCCAATACTTTCTCAGCACTTGAGGTAAATAGTATGTTTGGGCTTATGGAGTTGGTCAAAGAAGCTACTGAGCTATAAACATTCTCCTTTATTGGATTTGCAAAAGTCTTTTGGTATTCCTTATCCTTAGAACACAGAACTATGAGGGATACCAAACTTGATAAGTATATTTATGAAAATAATCTCAAAATATTGGTTGATTGCAACCTGAATGTTTTATCACTCATAAAGGCATAATTAAAAGCAAGCAAGGAAAAGAACAGTTTAACCAACAAGGCATCAAGAACAGCTAACAAGAATATACAGTAGAGCTGTACGCAGGTAGCAAAAGGGCTCAGCCTCAGGATGACAAGGAAAAAGAAGTAGAAATAGAACCAGCCATCCTCCCCATACGGAGACACTTATTGGTTTAAAATAGAGAAAGGAGTAAGATAAGGTTTCTCCTTTCTTATTCAACCTGGGTACCAAAATATCATGAGGAAGCAAGGTCTTGAAGAATCAAAAATTGGGATGAGGATTTGTGGAAGAAACACCAACAATCTTCACTATGCTGATGATACAACTCTCCTCTGAGAAACCAAAGAAAGCCAGAGAATCATTTGATCAAGAAAATCAAACAAGAAAGTGAGAATTTTGGTCTCTTCCTGAACATAAAAAAAAAAAAAAAAAAAAAAAAACCCAAGCTCATCACCACTGCAAGGAAGAGAAACATCAAGATAGAAATTATCAGTGGAGAGATAAAATGTGTGGAAAAATTTCACTTGCCTAGGATCACAGTTAGTTCAAAATGGTAAATGCAGCACACAAATAAAACATCAGATTGTACTGGGTCACCCAGCAATGATGAACATGAGTCAAATATGGAAAAGCAAGGACATAAACTGGCAACCAAATGTAGGTTAATTCACTCTATTGTGCTCCCCATAGCTCTCTATGTGAAAGTTGAACCTTAAAAAAGCAAGACAGGGGAAAAATGACTCATTTGAGTAGTGGTGCTTGAGAAGGCTCCTGCGTATTCCTCGGACAGCAAAGGTGACTAACAAGCAAGTTCTGCAGTGCATAACACCAGGCATGTCACTAGAAGGCAAAATAATGAAACTGCATCTCGCTTACTTTGGCTATGTCATGCAAGGGAATTCACTGGAGAAAGCAATTATGTTTGGAAGAGTTAGCAGTAAAAGGAAACCAGGCCATCAAAGAACATCATGGCTGGACACTATCAAAGCTGACACCAGAGCATAGAAAAACTCAAAGAAATAGCGCAAGATCAGAAGATATGTAGAGACCTGGCCCATAGAAATGTCAACAGTTAGAATTTTCTGAGCAGATAACTTTCTCCTTCTCCTTCTCCTCCTTCTCCTTCTCTTTCTCCTTCTCCTTCTCCTTCTCCTTCTCCTTCTCCTTCTCCTTCTCCTTCTCCTTCTCCTTCTCCTTCTCCTTCTCCTTCTCCTTCTCCTTCTCCTTCTCCTTTTCCTTCTCCTTCTCCTTCTCCTCCTCCTTCCTCTTCCTCTTCCTCCTCCCCCTCCTCCTCCTCCTCCTTCCCCTCATCATTGTCAGTTGTATGTGAACCATTCTGACCATCAACAGACAAGAAGATTGAACATTGAAAAGAAATGGCCCATGGTATTATATGCACTTCCTTCATCTTACATTTAGTAAGACAATAAGGAAAGTTGTGGAAACTTATGGAAACCATTATGAAGAAACTGCTGCTAAAGCTCTAAGAGGCTTCAGGAATATTAATGAAATATCATGTTATAACATGTTCAATGAATGCCACACAGGTAAAAGTCTCATATCATTTTGTCAGACACTTTAAACAGAGAATTCCTGTTTTCCTCCAGGGAAAATGGCTTTGGAAATGGGAGAGAGTGACAGGCATAGAATCACTAAACACGCTCCTTTCTGATCAAACTTTCAAGCAATAATGTACATGAAATTACTGCTCAAGAAAGGCTGTATAGGTTGTCTGAAATACCATCTTCAATGTTTGGCCTAGTGGAGAGTGTTTCTTTTTTTCTGAATGAGATAAGACCTCAGTGTCCAAGATAGAATGTCATGGCCATTGTTACAGATATGGTGCAGCTAGATGTAATGAAAAGAATACACTCTTCCCACAGGGAAATTGAGAGCTACCGGCAGACAGCTCTCAAGAAAATCTACCCTGGCAAGTATAAGTAGCTAACTGAAACTATACAAACCACAATCTGATATTTGTGATTTGCTGTGGAATAAGCAACGAAAAGAGAACCTACATTCTTTTGAAGTTCCAAACTGACCCTAGAATATAGTGAGAGAAAAATTGTTTACATAGCATGAGAAACTCTACTACTCTACAGCCAGAGGTTAGAGCCATTTTTTTCTGGTAGAGAATAGCTGATAAAGTAGTCTCTGGTCATGTGTACTGGAAGAATTTAGGGCCTTCCCAAAGCAATGTGAGTTTGAGCATCAAATATGCTGTCAGCTCCACAAGGTAGACCAGACTAGGAAATCAACTCCACACAAAGGTTAAATCTATTTTCATTGAGATGAATTATAATAATAGAATCTTGAAAGTCCAACTATGTGGTACTTCCTCCTTATAGCTCAATGAATTATGGAGACATCTAACTGATTTTATCTGCTTCTGGACTTAGGAAATACTGCAACATCTTTTGACCAGTCAATGATTCCTGTATATCTTTTTTATTATTATTTTGTCGAGTACATATTAGATAATATATATAAGTATAAGCATGAATTGAATACATAAAATGAATACAATTAAAGGGAACATTAGGACAGGGACGGTAGGCACGCTGGTGCTCTTATGCACACCCCTTACAGACCTCTTAGGAATGGGGTGAGGTCCACAGTAGACAGTCTTAAGTTAAAGTTTTGGGGGCTTTGGGATGAGACCACAGAGTGTGGTAGTGCATTCCAGGCATTAACAACTCTGTTACTGAAGTCATATTTTCTGCAATCGAGTTTGGAGCAGTTCACTTTAAGCTTGTATCTATTGTATGCTCGTGTATTGTTGTGGTTGAAGCTGAAGTAGTCATTGACAGGTAGGAGATTGTAGCAGATGATTTTATGAGCTATGCTTAGGTCATACCAAAGGCGGCGTAGTTCTAAATTTTCTAAACCTTCTAAATTTCTGTTCAAGAACATCACAGTTACAGACGTGTTGCCTTAAAGAACAAAGTAAACTGTTCTAAATACAATAAATTTATGCAAAAATGTGTCATCATATAACAAGGTGGATTCTGTGGTCGTCTATAATGGCTTTTGGTTTTGGTTCCCCCCACCCCATGAATGTGGTCTATCTGTTGTGGTTTTCACATCATAGAACTTGATCAGCTTTACATGTGCTGATCTCCAGAGCAATGGGTAAACAAAATCAAGTTCTTCAAATGATTAAGGGAATATTGGAAAGTGCCAGGAAAGCAGGATCTAAGCCATACCTCACTTTCCAGGACAACCTTTCACAGGGATTTGATTAGACTTCAAATAGAAGGACAGATGAAGTTATCATTGCTTACTATGATGCGAAAACCACAACAGATAGACCACATCCATGGGGGCGGGGGGAACCAAAACCAAAATCAAAAGCTATTCTAGAGCACCATAGAATCCACATTGTTATCTGATGACATATTTTTGCATCAATCTATTGTATTAGAACCGTTTACTTTGTTCTTTAGGGCAACACGTCTGTAACTGTGATGTTCTTGGCTAGGTCTTGAATCATGGGATTCAACCTCTAGTTGATTAGACTGTCATATTCATTTCGATAAATAGAACAGCAGCAATGATAAACCCTTAATTTTACAGTAGCAAGATAATGATTTGCAAAGGGGCAAGTTGCAAATTGGGTAAATTTTTAAACCTCCATGGTATTATCTGTCAAAAGTTTTTATATGTAACAGTATATTTATATGTTTCAATAACAACTGAGAAAGTCATCAATTGTAACAATGAGAATCTTTAGTTCCATAAATGATAGCCTGATGAGCTTTATTTATTACCTAATTCTTATTTAGATGTGTATCTCACCTTTCCTTTGGAGCTCTAATTCAGGGTACATAGATTAATGTACTGTATATAACACAACTTTGTAACATTGGCTGACCTGAGAGAATGACTGAGCCAAAGTCAATCCACGTACTTCTATGGCTATAGTTAGATTTAAAGGTGGACCACACAGTTTTAGTCTAATGTATTAAACCCAGTCCTGCACTGTAGACATTTGCAGATTTCTGGGAATTTTAGAAATAATGTAGATTTAATGCTGTGGGATTATGGGACTGAGTACACTGCATTTGGATGGTTGCGGGGAAATATTTGCAGGATGTTGAGCTCATGTAGAAGAAGCTACAATTTAATTAAAAGATGTGCTGTATATATCTTTGAGTGTTCCATCAACTTAATGAAATATTGAGATAAAAAAGCTGGTTTTAATTATACTCTTTCCACCTTGTGAACTTGGTTTGTTTTTAATTCATTTTCATTATCGTGTGCACCTTTCCCAAACCCAGACCTCTATGTACCAGATTAGAAGAGGTTACACTAAAGTTCCCGGTTTATTAGGGATTTTAGCAGTGGATCCACACCACCCATTCATTACAAGACACATGAATAACAAGCACAATATACTTAATTGATTGAGATACACTTGCCAAATACTGATGACTGAATTAGTATCATGCACTTATGGCATCTCAAAGTTCTTCGCTCCATCTATGGGCAGGGACAGTAAAGGCACGTTTTTCCTGGACTCTTTCAAGAGAAGACAATTTCTCCAAAATTTTCAGTGCATTCTAACTACAGCACAGCACAGCATATAACAACTTCTTTCCTGTTCCTCGGGTTATTTATATGTTTGTACATGTGAGAAAATTGCATTTCCCCAACCATCATTTTGCATAGTCCTTAATGCCCTAGAATTAGCAATACTCCAGAACATTATAAAAGAAAAATGGCAAGAATGACTCTGTGAAAATGACAGATAATATTTCAGAAAACTAATTCTCTTCTATCTGTGGCACTTATAGGAAACAATAGCCATATTTAGCCTGTGCACTAGCTTCTTCATTCATATGTTAGTTTTAATCATTCCAAGTAAGAGAACAAAGTTTTTCTTATTTGATTTAAACCGCACCCTCTGAATAATTTATCCCAGATGGCCCCTTTGCATATCCTTAATATCCTGGTCAATCAACACATCAAAAACACTGACAGCAAAGAATGCAGTAGGATTGATATAAATTTAATCAATCAATACTTTCTTCCATCATAAGTAGATAACTTTATCATCTTTTCATACTAAGATTGTGCAGGTATCCATATTAGGTCTTCTCCTTTGCATTGCTATTTGATGGTTCTTGAAGATAATGAAGATTATCTGAAGAGTAATGTTGACATAGCCATGAACTCTTCCTGAACTCTTACTTTTCTTAGTCAAAGCAGTCAGCATATGATTTAGAGATCTGAGATCTTACATTGTTTAGATTCTTCAACTACATATAATATAATTCCAGATTCACTGGAGTTAGATCTTCTAGAGCAGGCCTATCAAACTGGCAGCCCATGGGCTGGATGTGTCATGCACAGGCCACACCCAACCCGGCTCTACAAAGGCAAAAATATTGTGATACATAAGTGGTGGGATTCAGCCTGTTTGGGAGTACTGGTAATTAAATTGCTGCCTGGCCCCACTCCTCCCTACCCCTTCCAGGAGTTCCCATGTGCCCCATTTGGCTCCTAGGTAAGTTCAGGGAGGCCTACTAGGCCCAAAACACAGGTCGGGGGGCAGCATGTCCCCCCCGGTCCATTTTTTCTCCCAGGGGGTTGCAGGAGGCCGAGTGCTGCCTGTCACACCCCTGGCCACATCCACTATGGCCATGCCCACCCATCCGGTCATTAGGGGAGAGGACCAGTTGTTAAATTATTATTGCAAAATATGATCCCATGATCTTGGGGCACTGCAACCGTCATGAATACGAATCAGTTGTCAAGCATCTGAATGTAAATCACATGACCATGGGGATGCTACAATGGTCAGAAGTGTGAAAAATGGTCAGAAGTGCTGTTGTAACTTCAAATCAGGGTTGGGTTCTAAATTTTTTTACTATCGGTTGTGTGGGCGTGGCTTATTTTGTGGGCGTGGCTTGATGGCCATGTGACAATTCCTTAGGATTTAGCAGAGGTACTGGTCTACCAGTACAGCAGAGCTGTACCGGTCTACTCATTTGTTTTTGGAGGCACTGGTCTACCCATTTATTTTTGCAGGCACCGGTCTACTCATTTATTTTTGTAGGCACTGGTCTACTCATTTGTTTTCTTTTAACACTGATCAGCTGTAGGGTGGCCCTTTGAAGCCCTGTGGCAAGAGTTTAAATAGTTTTTTTTTCCCTCTAGCCGATCAGCTGGGACTCAGGAGGCAGCAATAGATTGGGGGTGGGGCCAAATAAAAGGTAAGAATAATGCAGTGGGGTGGAGGGGGCAGAATCGGTTCGCTGATGTCATATCGTCACCGGTACCGGCTCGGCGGAACTGGGCGGAACCGGGCGGAACCCACCACTGCTTCAAATGGTCACTAAATGAACTATTATAAATTGAGGATTACCTGTAATTTACTAATACTCCTTGAGCAAAAACAAAATTTCAGGATTTCTGAAAATTTTGCAAGGAGAAAGCCAACCCTCAACCTGACTCACTTCCTGAGATTCTCCAGCACATCTTGTTTTGGAGGAAATGCAGAAAGATTTATTCTGCAGGATTTGGACAAAGGGATACACCAACACATTTTGCTGAAAATCCCAACTGTAAGTCCAGAGAAAAGGAGAAGGAAAGACAAAACAAATGAATGTGTTAATCAGCTACTTGACAAAATGCAGACTGGAAACTATGTTTTGTATTCTTGAGCATCTTATTTTCAAACTGTATATTCAGGGGTGGGCTTCAGATCCTTTAGTAACAGGTTCGCTGCCCCATTGCTGGGTGGGCGTGGCCATGGTGGGCATGGTCTAGTCAGCTGCCTGGACCACAGCGGGGAGGGGAAGCGTTTTTTTGCCCTCCCCAGGCTCCAGAGGCTTTCCTCGAGCCTCCAGGGGGGTGAAAACTGCTTCCCCCGGGGTCCGGAGGCCCTCTGGAGGCCAGAAACAGGCCCGTTTCCAGACTTTTGGAACCTGTGGTAGGTCCATTTTTTGTCCTCCCAGACCCTCCACGCGGCCCCTGCACTTACCTGGAATGATGAACAGGCTGTGTGGAGATTCCTGGGAGGGGAGGGGTGGGGTGGGTGTGGCCAGCTAGAGGTGGCATTTCGGGGTTTGCCGAACCCCGGTGATCCTTGGCTAGAGGATTGCCCAAACCCTGCCAAGCCCCCAGGAGCCCACCCCTGCACACATTTCATATTGCATTACCTTGCAACTTTTTTTCAGGAGTAGGCTCCCTTTACTTTTTATATAAAACATTTTCCAAGAAATAAACATAATTAATTTATTCATCGTTATTTCTTTAAACTGTAAGCAGAACTAGATCTATGGAGTTATGAATGAAGAGTTGATTAATTAGTGACAGAAGCAATTTGAGATAACGAAGGACCGAATGCTGTTTGTTTGGAAAGATGCCAGATACTCACAATTAATTTTGTTACTGACTCGATTATATGCATGCTGCTTCCTAAATCAAATGAGCATTTTGCTGAAAGGTAATATCGCCAATAGTTTTCCCCCTCGTTGCTTTACATAAAGTGATATTTCAAAAGAGCTAAGAATCTGGCTTGTATTGTTGATACAAGGTAAGGCTCTGCAGATCCAGGTCTACAAGGCAGTTTTTCTTGCTCCATTTCAGAGGAAGTAAGGCACTGTTTCACACAGCTTTATTTTAAATGGGATGGGTTTTTTTTCCCCTACCCTCTAAATTGTACCCCAGTTTGAGTCAGTGTTCGTGCAATCTTAAGAATATGATCAAACCAACAGATCAAAAGCACAGATTGCCGAAATGGTTCTTTTATTATGTGTTAGAAAGAGTCTTTGGCAGACAGATCTAGATGGCAAAAGGACCAATTACTTTCAATCACCGCTTCCATGATCCCATTGTATACATCAATTCTAGTAACGACAGGGAATGAAGATGATATTAAAAGAATTCAAGGATGAACTTTGCACACTGAGCCTGACAAGGTGGCTCAGAGGCTAAGACACTGAGCTTGTTGATCAGAAAGGTCAGCAGTTCGGTGGTTCGACTCCCTAGTACAGGTCTCCTGCATGAGCAGGGGGTTGGGCTAGATGACCTCCAAGGTCCCTTCCAACTCTGTTACTGTTACAACTGGGAATGGACAAACATCTTCCTTTAGCTATTTGTATTTACATTGCTGATTGTGGGACTTGGCAAAATCACCAAAGATGTAACAAAAAAAAAAAAAAAGCCACATAAAATAACGAATATTACTAATCCCTGGATCCATTTTTTAAAAAAATTAGAACAGGGATGTGATTTTCAGTGATTTATAGGCTCTTCCTTGGAACCTCTTTTGTTAATCCAAAGGAGTTTGGAGAATCTTTAAGTCCAGCCTGGTTAAATCCCAAATGCACAGAGGCCTATCATGGACTTTCACTTAGTGTAATAGCATCTAGGAAATGTCTGGGCCTTACAGGAACTGAATTTAGCTCCTCTGGTGGATTGCCTTCTTAGATTTCAAAAGCAGAGTCTTCCCATGTTCTCTCTGTGTTGGGCTTTGAGGACTGGGAGAGCCAGCTAATTTCATCCTGATAGCTGGCTCCAGAATCAGGCAAAGAAATTGTATGACAAGGGCCTATCCTATGAATTGATCTGAGACCCCAGTTCCTGGAGAATCCTGACTTTAGGAAACCAAGAAGTAGACCAAGCTAATTAGGCCAGGCAGCACTGGCAAGCAGATACTCATAAGCCTCTTTCCCTTCCAACTGTCAGAAGATCCATCTACTACCAATCTTTGGAAGACAAGAATGGTGTGTTTATACAGCCACACATTACAGAGGAAATATATTTTATAAAATAAAATATAAATCCACTGAAAGGGGTAATGCGTCTGATAATCATGGTGGGGAGGATGGGGACAGAAATCTGACAAGGATGCAGGGGGATGAAGCGATGGGCATTAGTATAGTAAGTGGGAGGGGCAGATATGATGGCTGCAGGGGGCCATATTATGTTTCGGGAGTGCGCACTCGTTTACGAGCGATTGCCCACTCCGACCCCCAAAGCACTGCTCGTTTCCCGGGTTGTTCAGAGTCTCAGACCCTGGGTCTACGGCTGATGTTATGTAATGCCAGGTCAGTGGTAAATAAAGCCCCCCTCATTCATGATCTTATTTCAGAGGGGGGTGCTGACCTGGCAGGGATTACGGAGACTTGGTTGGGCCAGGAGGGAGGAGTTCCCCTTGTGGAAATGTGCCCACCAGGTTTCCGTGCATTCCATCAGCCAAGGACTCAGGGAAGGGGTGGGGGAGTGGCAGCAATCATTAGAGAAAGTCTTTGCCCGAGGGAGGCCACTGTTCCTCAGATAGCCGGATGTGAGTCCCTCCTTGTGAAGTGGGGTCGGGGGATTCAGATGGGCCTACTGATTGCGTACCTGGCTCCCTGCCACGTAACAGCGGTCCTGCCTGAGCTGCTCGACATTATAGCCGGGGTGGCGGTGGAAACCCCCAGACTTATTGTTATGGGGGATTTTAACCTGCCATCCGTTGGTGAGATGTCGGAGATGGCTCAGGAGTTCATGGCTTCCATGACGACCATGGACCTGACCCAGGTAGTTCAAGGCCCCACCCACTTGGGGAATCACACTCTGGATTTGATTTTTATCTCTGATCAGTGGCTGAATGATCTAAGAATAGGGGATATAGACATCAAGCCCTTGTCATGGTCTGATCATTCTGTCCTTCACATGGACTTTCAAGTCACTTCCACCCACCGCAGGGCGACGGAACCAACCAAATGGTTCCGTCCCAGGTGTCTGATGAACCCTGAAAGGTTCCTGATGGAGCTTGGGCCATTTCCTGAGACTCTGGCTCACAACTCGATTGAGGACCTGGTGGTCGCCTGGGACAGAGCGGCTACTGGGGCCTTGGACCGCGTTGTGCCTTTGCGGCCTCTGACCCGATGCTGATCTCGTCTAGCTCCTTGGTTTTCCGAGGAGCTGAGAGAGATGAAGCGTCGGAAAAGACGCCTGGAGAGCAATTGGAGAACAAGCCGATCTGAATCTGACTGAACACAGGTGAGATCTTATATTAAGACCTACCTAGTGGCGATAAGAGCGGCGAAGTCTAGCTACTTTTCTGCTCTTATTGCATCTGCAGAGAACCACCCAGCTGTGCTGTTTAGGGTGACCCGCTCCCTACTTCAGGTGGGGGTACGGGAAGATCCCTTAAAGGGTCGAGCTGAGGATTTTGTACAATTCCTGCATGATAAAGTCGCTCAGATTCGGGAAGGCCTGGACTCCGATTGGGTAGATCCAGGGGAGGAGACAGGGGCAGGTCTTGAGAGCGTTATCTGGGAAGAGTTTGACTCTGTGGCTCCTGAGGACGTGGACAGGATTCTGGGCAAGCTTAACGCTGCCACATGTTTATTGGACCCATGTCCCTCCTGGTTGGTACTGGCCTCCCGGGAGGTTACACGAGGCTGGCTCCAGGGGATTATAAATGCTTCTCTGAGTGAGGGTGTCTTTCCCGCCGCCTTGAAAGAGGCGGTTGTGAAGCCCCTCCTCAAGAAGCCTTCCCTGGACCCGGCTATATTATCAAATTATCGTCCAGTCTCCAATCTTCACTTTGTTGCAAAGGTTGTTGAGAGTGTGGTGGCGTGACAACTACCCCGATACCTGGATGAAGTTGTCTATCTGGATCCGTTCCAGTCAGGCTTCAGGTCATGATACAGCACGGAAATGGCATTGGTCGCATTGGTGGATGATCTCTGGAGGGCTCGGGACAGAGGTTGCTCCTCTATCCTGGTCCTATTAGATCTCTCAGCGGCTTTTGATACCATCGACCATGGTATCTTACTACACCGGCTGGAGGGGTTAGGAATAGGGGGCACCGTGCTTTGGTGGTTCTCCTCCTTCCTTTCTGACCGTTCACAGTTTGTGTTGGCAGGGGGGCAGAGGTCGACCTCGAGGCACCTTATTTGTGGGGTGCCGCAAGGGTCAGTCCTCTCACCCCTTCTGTTCAACATTTATGTAAAACCGCTAGGCGAAATCATCCGTGGTTTTGGGGTGAGTGTTCATCAGTATGCTGATGACACACAGCTATACATCTCCACCCCAGACAACCCAAATGATGCCCTTGCTGTGATGTCCCGTTGCCTGGAGGCCGTGCGGATCTGGATGGGGAGAAACAAGCTCAGACTCAACCCCTCCAAGACCTAGTGGCTGTGGCTTCCGGCGTCCCGGTATAGTCAGCTAGTACCACCACTGACAATAGGGGATGAGATCTTGCTCCCCACAGAGAGGGCCCGCAACTTGGGTGTCCTCCTGGATTCACGGTTATCTTTAGAAGATCATTTGATGGCCGTGGCCAGGGGTGCCTTTTATCAGGTTCGCCTGATCCGCCAGTTGCGTCCCTTTCTGGATCGGGATGCCTTGCGCACGGTCACTCATGTCCTAGTTACTTCCCGTATGGACTACTGTAATGCTCTCTACATGGGGCTCCCCTTGAAAAGCACCCGGAGGCTCCAACTGGTCCAGAACGTAGCTGCGCGGGTGATTATGGGCGCAGCTCGTTACGCCCATATAACACCTCTCCTACGTGAGCTGCACTGGCTCCCGGTGGTCTTCCGGGTGCGATTCAAGGTGTTAGTTATCACCTTTAAAGCGCTCCATGGCTTAGGACCTGGGTACCTACGAGACCGTCTTTTGCCACCAATAGCCTCCCTCCGAACAGTTCGTTCGCACAGGGAGGGACTACTCAGGGTACCGTCAGTCAAATTATGTCGACTGTCGACTCCCAGGGGGAGGGCCTTCTCTGTGGGGGCTCCAACCCTTTGGAATGAACTGCCCCCGGAGATATGGAATATCCCTGATCTCCATGCTTTCCGCCGTGCCCTCAAGACCCTGATGTTCCAACAGGCGGGGCTAAACATACGAACATGTCAATGATTTTTTAAATGTTATCTAATTCTGGGTTTTATTTAATTGACCAAACTAAGTAATAATTTTAATTAGCAATTTTATGATGTTTGTGTGTCTATATTTTTCTTGACTGTACACCGCCTTGAGTCCTACGGGAAAAAGGCGGTATAGAAATATAATAATAATAATAATTAATAATAATATTAATAATAATAATAATAATAATAATAATAATAATTTTTTCTGTCTCTCTGCTCCACTCTTTCTTTGTGTCCAAAACCTTCTCTCTACTTAATTTTCATCCCCATACAAAGCAGATCCTGTGGAAAAAGAACTCCCATTTGGCACATGTGTAGAGGTGCGTGGGGGTGAATCCTATAGGTTGCAAATTTATTTCCCTTTTTGCTATGGCAAAAAGCCTGAAAAATATGGATTTCTGTGGTGTTGCAGGAGTTTCTATCTTTCTCTTTCTGCCTTCCCCTTCTGTAACTGAATACTAAGTAAAACAAATAACTCATTGAATGTCCATTTCCTTGACCCCTTGGAATTCCTGCTTTAGTTTTCTTCTATGAAACTGAATATGCTATTTCTTGGAACTTTTGTCTTTCTTTCATTGAATTTAACAGTGTGCTAAGCATATTATTGTTAACCACTTATTATTTAATCAATGGTCGAGGACACCAGAAGAGCAAGAGCTAAAACTTTGTATCTCCCTTGACATCCAAAGTGGTAAAAAAGGAAGAGAAGAAGAAAGAAGAAAGAAGAAAGAAGAGGAAGAGGAAGAAGAAGAAGAAAAGGAAGGAGGAGGAGGAGGAGGAGGAGACGACTTGTAATTTAATTGTCTTTTGTGCTATGAACCTCAAATGTTAATTAATACATTGTATTGCTTGATTGCTAATTATAATTTCATTTTTAAAGTTCCAGATTGCATAGGTATTTTAGTAACCCATCAGATTCCCACAAAATTGGTGCTGTGAGAACATCCAGTTGGTCACAAAACACTTCAGTTGTGAAATGAAACATCTCATCAAAGAACTAAAAACACTAGGACAAACTGATATTCCAAAATTGAACTGAAGTGATTTTTTAAAAATTTTTCTGTAGAGTTTCTCTAGATTTTTGGGGGGTGGGGTGGGGGGGAGATAGTCTGGAGAATTTTTCATCTGATTTCTTGTCATATGATTTCACTAACATAGTATTTTGCAGACAGATCTTATTCCTAATCTTCTATGTTATGCCCCGAGATTGTCCTAAGTGTGGGGAAGAAAATGCAGAGGGTGGATACCAATACAATTGTTAGATTTCTTTTTACCAAAAAAAGTAATGTTAAAAATAGGAAAGAAGGATGTAAAAACCAATGTAAAGCTGGCCATGTACATTTTTCTTTAGTGAATCCATTTTGTCACAAGGAATAGGAAGAGGATGTGTGTGGATATTAGAATGTAATAGTAACGCTAGCTGCATGACTAACAGCATGAAAGGTGAAAGTTCTAAACTAATTGAATACAGCAAAAGCAAAGGAATAATTTAATTACTGGGTTAATTAAACATGGACATGTATTACACTTCATGTTTTTCATTATGGTAGTTAACGTTGTGAGGAATTTCTCCTCAGTCTCTTCCCGCCAATCCCTTACTGGAATTCCTTTCATTTCAATGTTGATGAAATGGTGAATAAGCTTCTCATTTTATCTAGAGGCAAAGCTGAATTTGACTACAACTGGAAGAACTTAAAACGTGTATGTGTGTATATGTGTGTATGTTTTACCCTTGCACTCTTTATAAACTCTGTCATTTTATCATAACCAACCAGATCAATAGTATTCTTGGAATAACTAATTCTTTTATCATGTGTACCTGTTTGTCTGTATTTGTGTGTGTGTGTGTAAAAACTCATTGTTGAAATAAGTGGTTCATTTTCAAAGCATCCTCATCCAATAGATATGATTCCCATTCAGTTGTCTCCAATTTACAGCACTAGGGAAGGTATGAGTGAGCTGTCAAAGAAGATTTTTGTGAAGGATTATTCAGTCAAGAGACTCAAGGAAACATGAGAAAGAAAGAAAAATAATCTTGCTTCAATTTCATATGAGACAGAGAGATTTTATTAAGTCCTAGAACAATAAACTACCATTCCTGGAATCTGTTCCTTGACCTGTTTTACCTGAAAGGGTCTATGACAACTCATCACAGCTAAATTGGTATAGCCAACTTGCCATGGCCAACTCACCAAGGCCAACTTACCAAGGCCAACTCACCATAGGGCAACTTGCCTCAGGCCAAGAGTTACACTAATATCAAAGAAATGGTGGAATAGAATTATTAAAGAAAGAATGCAAATGGAGGAACAAAATGAAAAATGAATGACAAAAAATAAAATATTTTAAAATTAATATTAAATAATTGAATAGAATTGTTGAATTGTCCTGTGGCCAGTTGTCTCATGGCAAGTTGGCCATGGTCAGCTGTCCCCTGGCAAGTTGGTCTAGACCAATTGGCCACGGCAAGTTGTCCCATTCTGCTTAATGGCGTATTCCTGCCATCCCCAATAGATCACATGTATTCAGAAAATTAGATATATTTTCCAAAATGCATCTCTAGCTTTTGTATTATGATCATTCACAGTGGCTTAATAAGTAACTGTAATCAATCTATTCCTATGTTATGTTTCATCAACGATGAAAACATGGGAATTAATGAAGTATTCAAGTAGGATGAGAGTTCTGCATCTAAAAGAGGAAAAAGCCTAAGTTAGCAGTGTCAAGGGTGGCTCCTGGGAAGAAAATAGAATGGAAGAAAAGGATAGGCAGGAAAAAAGCAAGAACAAAAATAGAGCAACTGCACAAAGAAAAAGAACAGGTAGTCCTCAGTCTACAACTCAGTAGTGGGTTGGCCCCGGTTCGGACCGGTTTGCAAGAACCTATAGTAAAACTGGCGGGAGGCCCCACTCACTGCCTGGATGTCATCATCAGAGATCTGCATGCGCAGAAGCAAGGCACATGCGCGATCCCATCGCGAACTGGTAGTAAAGGTAAGTAGAACCCACTCTGCTAAAACTCAGTGGTGGGCTGCTACCGGTTCGCCCCAGATCAGGTGAACTGGTAGCGGCATCAGCGGGAGGCTCTGCCCACCCACCTGGATGCTTCTGCACATGCCCACAAGCAAACCGGTAGTGACAAGTTTTGAAATTAACCCCTGCTACAACTGTTTATTTACAATGGTATAAGTTACCAAGGGTTTGGAAAAATGTGACTTATGACCTGTTCTTGAAATTATCACTGTCAGGCTTTCCCCACAGTCATGTGATCACAAATGGAAAACTTGGCCTCTGGCTTGCATTTATGACAGATGTGACAACTTGCAATCAGATGATGACAATTCCAGCCAACTTCAAATAAGCAAAGCCAATTGGGGAAGCCAGATTCAACTATGTGATTCATTGCATGAATCATTTAAGGACCACAATAGAAATATACTGGGTAGGTCTAGATGTTCTCCAAAGTAGCTTCCAAACTTTGATTTACCTAGAGGTGAAGTTGTGCTGATTGTATTGTTGTGACCCACTGGCGGCCAACAGAGCTGGCAGCAGAGTCGGACAGTGAGGAGGTTGGGGAGGAATATGCGCCAGTCCTAGGGGCTGAGGAAAGCTCGGACGAGGGCTCTGCGTCAGAGGCAGAGAGGGAGCTAGACAGCAGTGAGGCAGAGGAACAGCTGGAGCCTGTTCCCAGTGTGTGCATGCAAGAGCTGCCAGAAGACAAGAACAACTCAGAAAGCAGGGTTGACTTGGGAGTAAAGCCACACAATTGGCCCCTCCCATAGGAAACAAAAGAGGAGCAAATGGGGAGTGGGCTTTTGCAGGAAACAATTTGTTCGTTACGTGACTCTGAGCCAAGTTTTGCCTTGTACTGCGTTTGGAAATTAGTTACCTGACAGCCTTCCAAATGAGATAAGGTCTGTGTTTATAAATATTCCTTTGAAAAACTGTTTGGACAGGCCTTGATGAATGAATGAAAGGAATTCACAGTCGTGTAAATAAAAGAGGTTTTGCTGGGACTAAGACTCTGAATCCTGCTTTTTAAGGGAGCCTAGGTCAGAACAACTATCTTTCTTTTGTCAGATAGTGAAGACTCAGATTTTTATTCTACATTTGGGACTTAACATTTAGAGTCTGATCATGATTTGTGTTTCTTAAACGTCTCACTGTTTATTTCTCTTGCTTTACATCCATGTCTTTCACTTGCTTTTATTTTACCCGGTTCTTAATGTACTGTAATCAGCTATGAATATATATATAAAACTTACATAACTTACATAAACACACACACACACACACACACACACACACACACACACACACATAAATAGAACACTTAATTGTACCTAGAGCTGAAGCCAAATGGCCTTTTGAAATTCTCCACCAAATTTGTGGGCAAAGAAATTGGGTGGATGATTTTCCCTGAAGTCCCCCAGGGAGAAAATGACATTTTCCAACCATTTCTCAAGAGCTGGATTACCACTTGCAATGATAATAGCCCTGCTCCCAAAGAAGCCTCATGGGAGATGCTTCCAGAGGATGCCTTTTAAAGGACAAGTGAAGTGCAACACACCAGAGATGCTGCAGACCCTGCAGAGATTACTTGCTCTGAAGGACGGGAACTTTAGCCAACTTGTAACACAATAGGAACATGTTAATTCTTCCATGAACTTTTATACAAAAATCATTCCACTTTTCTAAAGCCCAATTTTTTAATCAAATTAAATACAGGTAGTCTTCAACTTTCCACGGTTCCTTTAGTGACCATTTGAAGTTAGAACATCACCAGAAAAAATATTTTTCACATTAAACACACGTAGCATCCCCATGGTCATGTGATCAAAATTTCGATGCTTGGCAACTGGTTCATATTTATGGCAATTGCAGCAGGGGTGGCTTCAACAATTTTAGCAAGGGGTTCTCTGCCCAGTTGCTGAGTGGGTGTGGCCATGGTGGGTGGGCCTGGTCAGCCTCCTGCACCATGGTGGGAGGGGCGTTTTTGCCCTCCCCGGACTCCGTAGGCTTTCCTTGAGCCTCCAGGAGGGCAAAAACAGCCTCCCCAGGCTCTGAAGGCCCTCTGGAGGCTGGAAATGGGTCTATTTCTCGCCTTCCCAAACTTCCAGTAGGCCCATTTTTCACCCTCCCCAAAGCTCCGTGCACGCCCTGCATTTACCTGCATCCAAAGTGGGCCACATAGGGACTCCTGGGAGGGGTGGGGTAGTGTGGGCAGGGCCAGCCAGGAGTGAGATTTGGGGTTTCTTCGAACTGCACAGAATCTTAACTAGAGGTTCTCCGAAACCCCTGCAAACTTCCAGCAGCCCACCCCTGAATTGCAGTGTCCTGGGGGAGTCATGTGATCACCTTTTGTGACCTTCTTACAAGCAAAGTCAATGGGGAAGCCAGATTCACTTAATAACCGCATTTCTAGTTTAACAATGGTGATGCATTTAACATTTGTGGCAGGCAAGGTCGCAAAATGAGGCAAAATTCACTTAACAACTGTCTCAGTTAGCAACATAAATTTTGGGCTCAATTGTGGTCATAAGTTGAGGACTATCTGTAATGCAGAGCTTCTCTGTCTGTCACTAGTTGTGCTTCTCATTAGATTCAATTCGAAAAAATAGTTTGAGTGGGAGGAAAAAATTACTTATCCTGTATGCTCTGTCCTGATTATTGAGCCATTATTCCATCATGTAATTTCCTTATACCAGGGGTGTCAAACTCAAGGCCCAGGGGCCGGATCTGGCCCACTGGGTGCTTAGATCTGGCCCATGGGGTTGCCCTGGAAACAGCAAAGGACTGGCCCAGGGTGCCTCTGCCAGCAAAAAAGGAGCTTGAGAAGTCCACAGGCGGCCCTCCTGAGCTCCACTTTCACTGGCAGAGGGTTGCAGGAGGCCATCACAGCTGAAAACGGAGTTCAGGAGCCCATTTTCGCTAGCAGAGCGCTCAGTTCACCACAGGTGCCCCTGACATGAGTGACATTTAGCTAGCCATGTCTCCTGGCCACATCCCCGCTGAGGTCAAACACAAGCTTAATGCAGCCCTCAATGAAATCAAGTTTGGCACCCTTGCCTTACACCATCATTTTAGGCTTGCTTTTAATTGAAAAGTTAATATCACTTCTTTGGCTTTTACATATTTGTGCAAGTAGGATTATTATTGTTGTGCTTCTTATTAGTTTTGTTTCAAATGAGTCTAAAGTTAGAAACAGAGTGACTCTAGTCTGGAAACAGAAAGTTCTATCCTTTTAGATATTTAGCCCAGCGTATTGTAATAAAAGTGGTAAAAATTGCAGGTTATGTGAAGATTGCCTCTGGTTACAATGATAAATGCTAGTTTTGGTTGCCCTATAAAGAAAAGACTTCAGAAGTTAAATGTACTTTCAAGCAAATACGTCTTGCTGTCTGGTTTTCTTTTAACCATTATGACATAGATCAGTTTTTCTCTGTATGTCTCTAAATCCTGCTTCTTATATTTCTTGTTGTATACATTTTTTTTTTTTTAAAAAAATGTCCTTCAAGGTTGCTTCTCCATAAAAGATCTGAAATTCATTCTCCAATATGTGTGTGTGTGTGTGTGAAATCTAATCCAAAGAGAATATTTTTTACTATCATTAAAGTACATTAATAATAAAGCTAAAGAAACTCTGCCATTCTAGTAATTAGTTTGGCAAAATTTATTAGAAGTGTCACTAGATGTTCATTTCACAGCTTTCATCCCCAGAAGAGGCAACATTGCCAGTGCTAATAATTGAAATTTACTGAAATGCAAGGTAAAGTAATGATGCAGAAAACTTTGTCACTGTTAGCAAGCAAGAAAGCCAGGTAGACAATTTGATGGGTGATATCCATGGTATTTGGGAGTGACAGTGAGCATTGAAGCAATCGCTATCGGGGTAGATATGATGCGAGACTGTAAATTGGTCATTGCCAGGAAAAGCAATCAGGCTGATGCCTGGTTTTCTTGTAGTTTGGCTAAGGAAATACTAGAAAAATACTAAGAAAGCAGTATTTCAGTATTTTAGGGGCTGCCACAAAGAAGAGCGGGTCAACTTATTTTCCAAGCCACCAGGAAGCAAGACAAGAAACAATGGATGGAAACTAATCAAGGAGAAAAGCAAACTGGAATGAAGGAGAAATTTCCTAACAGTAGGATAATTAACCAGTGGAACAACTTGCCTCTAGAAGCTTCATCACCGGAGGTTTTTAAGAAGAGACTGGACATCCACTTGTCTCACATTGTATAGAGTCTCCTGCTTGAGCAGGGGATTGGACTGGAAGACCTCCAAGATCCCCTCCAGCTCTGTTCTGATTGATTGAAAAATGAAGATGACAAAGGGATTTGTACCTCCAACCTGAATGCTCTACTCTTCAATGCCAGTTCAGTTGTTTGTAAAATAACTATCATCCACTCCTTCAGTAGCCTTAAGGAACAGATTAGACTTCTGTGATAACCGTCAACCTCTCTAAGCTTGTATCTGGATCCATAAAGACAACAGGATATTCATTAGATTTGCTTTTCTGTCTAAATGCAGCTGGTGATCTGAAGGTAAAGAACCTTCAGTTTGGTAATTACAGACAGATTGTATGCTGATCAGTGTTTGCAGTAATGGAGTACCAGTTAAAATGATCCCATCCAGGTCAGTGGTAAAATCCATTTTTTTTTACTACCAGTTCTGTGGGCGTGGCTTGGTGGGCGTAGCAGGGGAAGGATCCTGAAAAATCCCCATTCCCTCCCCACTCCTGGGGGAAGGATATTGCAAAATCTCCATTCCCACGTCACTCTGGGGCCACCCAGAGGTGGTATTTGCCAGTTGTCTGAACTGCTCAAAATTTCTGCTACCGGTTCTCCAGAACCTGTCAGAGCCTGCTGGATTTCACCGCTGGTTTACAGAGTCAGCATATTGCTCCCAACAATCTGGGTCCTCATTTTACCAACCTCAGAATGATGGAAGGGTGAGTCAACCTTGAGCTGGTGAGAATCGAACTGCTGAACTGCTGGCAGCTGGCAGAAGTAGCCTGCAGTACTGCATTCTAACCACTGCACCACCATGGCTCTTAACATGGCCTCTTAAATATGACTATTTAAAAGGCTGCCTTTCCTGTTAACTTGTGCACAAGAGGCCCTTTATCCAAACTTCTCAACTTCTCATATGCCTGTCCTTGTGGATGCCTTTTTTGACATTCCTAGGCAGAAAAGCATGTCCTCTCGAGAGCTGCGTTTATCTTCACATGCTCAGTGTTTAGAAAAATCTATAAAACTACATCTTTTTTGTTAGGCATCATTAGATCAACATGTTTCAAAATGGAGAGCCATGAACTCTACAGTGTTACTTGAGAATGAAATATGAGGCCAGGAGACAGAATGCCTTCTATGCCAGTGCTCTCCAGAACAACTTTCATAGCTTTCTTGACTATTTAAAGAATTTATAAAGCTGTTTTCACATCAGTGACTATAGGTGGCATATAAACATTAAAATCCCCATGACACTATGCAACACATGATGACCTGGATAAAACAAAACAATACCCCAATACAAAAATCCACATCATCAAAAGAATAGAGTGGAGTGGAGTGGAGTGGAGTGGAATAGAATAGAATAGAATAGAATAGAATAGAATAGAATAGAATAGAATAGAATAGAATAGAATAGAATAGAATAGAATAGAATTCTTTATTGGCCAAGTGTGATTGGACACACAAGGAATTTGTCTTCGTGCATATGCTCTCAGAGTACATAAAAGAAAAGATACGTTCCTCAAGAATCATAAGGTACAACACTTAATGATAGTCATAAGGAAACAGTCAATATAAATCGTAAGGATACCAGCAACAAGGTTACAGTTATACAGTCATAAGTGGGAGGAGAATGGGTGATAGGAATGATGAGAAGATTAATAGTAATGCAGACTTAGTAACTAGTTTGACAGTGTTGAAGGAATTATTTGTTTAGCAGAGTGATGGTGTTTGGGGAAAAAAAACTGTTCTTGTGCCTAGTTATTCTGGTGTGCAGTGCTCTATAGCATCATTTTGAGGGTAGGAGTTGAAACAGTTTATGTCCAGGATGTGTGGAGTCTGTAAATATTTTCACAGCCCTCATCAATAGAGTTCACCTAATCTCCACAACCAAATGAAGGGGAACAGCCAGATCTTCAGAGTCTTATAAAAGTCATAGGTTTGAGACACAGTTGTGCTGAATATAATGCAAGACAATGTTTCGAGAGTCGAGAAGGGCTGACTCCATTTTCCCTTTCCCTTTTCTCATTGTGTCTGATTTTCAAAGGAAAGTCTAATCATACTTCAAACGCCCAGGGCTTCTGTGCAACCCTTTGACCAGTTGACCTGATATTCTCTCTGCAGATATACTTCGCTATAAAAAGTATCTATTTTACACGGCCTAACGGTCCATAGATAACCCAAGGCTTTTCCTGACTTCTCATATTGTTTTCAGATTTTAAGTGCAAGGACAGCTTTTCAAATACAAGAGGTCTTCAGACCAAGATAGGTTTTTTTTTAAAAAAAATAAGATTTTTATCTTGGAGCTATTGAAAGGAATCCATCTTGTAAAATCTTCCTCTTGTGTGTAATATAATAATTTTACAATATAAGTATTTCTATCAATCCTGAATTGAAAAGAGAGTAATATACATCTTTGTAACTAGCTGGGTTTGGGATAACTTGGGACATAATTAATGCGAAAATAAGAACCAAAAAATATCAAGGAGTTATCTACCTGTTTAAAAAGACAATATATAGATGAGCCTTTATAATCTTGGGTGATAGCCATGAGATATATTAATTTGTTGTGTTTGCTCTTATACATAGAATACTACATACAAAGAAGATACAGGTAGCCCTTGACTTATGATCATTTGTTTAGCTACCATTCAAAGTTACATAAGAAGTGACTTAAGGTCCTCATACTTAATAACTGCCTTATCATCCCTGTAAGTGATGTGATTGACAATTTGGGGGCTTAGCAATTGCCATGTATTTCGGATGGTTGCAGAATACTAGGGACGCATGATTGCCATTTTTTACCTTCCCAAGCTGGCTTCCAACCAGCAAGGTCAAAGGGGAAACAAATTGTGATCATGTGATGATGCCTCGCTTAGTGACCGTGGGAAAAGGTTGCAAAATAAGGTGATGTCACATGATGTCTCACTTAATTACCACATCATTTAATGATGAATTTTCTGGTCCCAATTGTGGCTGTAAGTTGAGGACTAACTGTAGGGTAACATACTAGATGATTGATTGATTTGACTTGATTTCTATAGTTGTCCATCTCAGCAAATGAATTTGGGTGGCTCACAATTCAATATCCCACTCCCACCTGTCTAACAGCCCTCCTGAAAGGCCTCCTTCATGTAGAACCAAAAGAAATAATACCGAAAATTGCACAGACTCCAAATTCTTTATCAATTATATATTATCAAGATTCTGAACATTAAACACTGCCATTATTGTTTATGGATTTCAGCTTTCTATGTATGCCATCACAAAGTTGTACCTCTCAGAGAGGACTGCTGTTCCCAACTTGTTATTTCCTTATGTGTTTGAACTGAAAATCCAAGAATTTTCATGGGTATTCTGTGAGTTATAATCCCAAAGGCACCCAGTTGGAAAAGATTGAAATAGGCTGTATTGTCTGTTCTGCATGGAAGAAGGAAAAAAAATCCATAAGTCTGCAAAACTCTCCCTAAACTCCAAGGGAATATGTACATAAAGAAACATTCCTGGTGAAAATATTTATTTTGGGGTAGGATTCTAGAAGAAATAATAATAATAGTCTTCAGTGGAAAAGTGTGATATTTAATTTGTTCTGGTTGTGACTGCATCCTCTTTCTTAAGATGGATCACAGGTTGGGGTTGCTGTTAAACCTTGAGAAGAGTATCTATTTCTATGAAAGCATTTCTGCCAATGCAAAATGATATACAGTTTTATCTACACCTACAAATGATATTGTATGTTCTGCTAGAAACTAGATAGATCAAGTACCTACATTGTACAGGGGATGGCCTCAGATCACTCATAAATTGCATCAGGAGAGGGGAAAAAAACCCACAGATATGTATTGCAATAACATTTTGACATGTAAAATTCCCTTCAAATCAAATTAGAGTCTTAGTGACTAAATGGACATGTCCAAGTAGTTTCTTTGTCAATAAGACAGATGTATTTTGCTACTGTTTGCTTCCAGATATTTTTCTTCAGCTTGTCAGAATAACACAGTTAGAAGGGACCTTAGAAGTCTTCTAGCCCAAACCCCTGCTCAAGCAGGAGACCTTATACCATTTCAGATAAATGGTTGTCCAATTGTCAGGTTTCGATGCTATCTCAAAATAAATGAATTTCCAAACTGCCGATCTTTGAGGAAATTTTCTCTTTATTGAGCATAGTGATCTATCCCTGGCTCTTTCGTGGTCAGCACTGACCTTTGGCCCCCCAAGCCCTCCCTTTCCGATCCCCAATTCTCTGCGTCTCATTGGCTATCTTCCAAGCCACTCTCCTCATCCCATCTCCGTCAAATCACAGGAATGTCCCCCCTCCTCCCATCTCCAAGGAAACAGAATCTTCAGAGGAATTAAGTAGGCAAAAGTTCAAGCTTCTCCCCTCCTTTCATATGCCAACGCTGGAACGCTGAAACCAATCTCTTCTTCAAAATGTCCAGTGTTGGAGCACTCACAATTTCTGGAGGCAACTCATTCCACTGATTAATGTTCTCACTGTTAGGAAATTTCTCCTTAGTTCTAAGTTGCTTCTCTCCTTAGAGAGAGAATTAGTTTCCATCCATTGCTTCTTGTCCAGGCATCAAGTGCTTCACCCCAGAGGTGGGTTTCAGCAGGTTTTGACCAATTCTGGAGAACTGGTAGCAGAAATTTTGAGTAGTTCAGAGAACCGATAGTAAAAATTCTGACTGGCCCTGCCCTCATCTATTCTCTGCCTCCTGAGTCCCAGCTGATTGAGAGGAAATGTGGATTTTGCAGTAACCTTCCCCTGGATTGGGATGGGAATGGAGATTTTACAGTATCCTTCCCTTGCCACGCCTACCAAGCCATACCCACAGAACCAGTAGTAAATTTTTTTGAAACCCACCACTGGTTTACCCCCTTTCTTCATGGCAGCCCCTTTGGTATTGGACCACTGCTGTTATATCACTCATAGTCCTTCTTTTCATTAAATTAGACATTCCCAATTCCTACAAGCATTCTTCATATGTTTTAGCCTCCTGTCCATTAATCCTCTTTGTTGTTCTCTTCTACTCTCTTTCTAGAGTTTCAATCTAGTTTATAGAAACTCTATCTATGGGACTACTAATACATCAATTAATAGTATGTTAAGATTTTACCATTAATCTCTCATAGAATTTCACTTGTGTGATATTTAAGCATTTGTAAGGAGGAGAAACCTAGTTTGATGTAGTGGTTAAAGAACCAGGCTAGGAACAAGGAAACTGCGAGTTCTGGTATCCATTTAGACTGGGTGACCATGAGCTAGACATTCTCTCTTAGCTCTAGGAAAGACAAAATGGCAAACCACTTCTCAAATTTTACCAAGAAAACTGTAAGTACTTCTCCAGGAGGTCACCAGAAGTCAACTCTGAAGATAGACGGACGGAAGGAAGGAAGGAAGGAAGGAAGGAAGTGCTGCATCCCAGGCTTCACGTCGGTCCACAGAAACCACTGCGCGCTGATTGGTTGTTTCGTTTCTGGCGCGAGTATATAAGTAGCTGTCAGAGTGCTGACAGCCGCTGCTCCTGTTAGCCGAGCAGCCTTGCTAGCCGCCAAAGCTAGCAAAAGTGTTTGTTAACCAATAAATCCTGTTAGCTTTCAAAGAACCTGTCTTGCCTCAGTCTGTTTGTCCCTACCAGGACATAACAGGAAGGAAGGAAGGAAGGAAGGAAGGAAGGAAGGAAGGAAGGAAGGACGGACAGAATAATTTGTCTGTGTTTTTTCCCATTTGGCCTGAAATCAAATCTCATTTTAAGTTAAATAAGCACTATTTAAGTATAAACATTATTTATTGGACAATATGATTTATGTAATTAAATATGCATCTTCTGTTTTTATAATCCATTACAATTGGATATACACCACCTAATGATATTGAAAACCTAGCATTATTTTAATTGTCTATAGAATTCCCCCATTAATCATTAATTATTCATCTCAAACCTGCATTGTTATATAAAATGCAAAGTGACATAATATTTATATGAGATGAAGAACTAATACGTAAACATTTATATTAATTACATTAATAATTGATAAAATAAAGATCTGCATTTCTTTTATAAGTCTATTAAAAGTGATCATTCCCTTACATGAGCAATTTTAAATTGAACTGGCTTCTAAATATTAAGACTGAAATTATTTATGGATAGTAGCTGATAAAAAATAAAAATAAAGGAAAGGGAGAAATAATTGGGAGATTATTGCCAATGAGGAAAAAGAAAAATAACCCTCGCATATATTTAGCCAATTTGATATATTCATATTCATAGTTAGACTCAGTTTTATAGTCAGTATCTGTAACTAAACACCTTTTTAAAAAGAGAAAAAAATCTTAACTAAAACGTCTCATCGGTTATTCTGTGCAATATTAATGTACTATGTTAATTTTTCTGTTTCCATTTGACCTTCATTATAGACCGCAGCCCGAGCTAACCAACACAGTTGATTTTTAAAAGTAAAAGATGATTGTTTGTATCTCCTAATGAAGCCAAAACTTTCTCATAGCTTTATAAATATATTTATCAATTTATATATTTATAAAGGAGAGATCCAACCTAGAAGTAAGGAGAAATTTTCTGAGAGTGGGAACAATCAATCAATCAACAACCAATCAACAATTAATCCTGGAGTTGAGGCTGCTGAAAGTTTTCAGTCATAGACTGGACAACCATTTGACCAGGATGATATAGGTTCTCCTGTTCTATTCTTAGGGTTGGAATAGAAGACCTCTAAGGTCTCTTCCAACCCTAGGATTCTATGTCTTATTTACTTCATTTCATGGAAGAGCAAAGCATTTTGTCATGGTAACTTTTGAAGATGGGATATACATACCCATTCAATACAGTTGTGTTGCCTGGTCATGCTTCTCTTCATTAAATAAATGTATTTCTTAAATTGAACACCATTTCATTAAATTGTAAAGAGATGTGTAGCTGGATCTCTTTTAGCAAACCTCATGGCAATTAATGATTCAGCGTGTGGTCAAAAGGGTAATTTCATACTAGAATAAGGATGTTTAATGAATGCAGCCACATTTTTTTTCCCATCTAAGGACGTGCAAAGGCCAGTCTTAGTGTCCTGCTTCACGTTTCAGTGGCACACGCAAAAAATTTCTCAGGAGATTATCGGTTGATCTTTGAGGCTGAAGGATTAACAATGAAGCAAAGAAATATAACCAAAACAAAACCTTACTTTCAAAGTTAGTTTTGAAATAGCAGCATGGAAAGGAGTCATCCAAAGTCAATCCAGATTTCAAAGAGGCAGAGTAAGGTTTTCAGCCAGTTCAAGGGTCAGAGGTTCTAGAGTAGACATACACAATTTTTTTTTTTGTCAAGCATGTATTTTATGACAGATACAAGTGTAAACATAATTATAAATACATGAAAAGGATATGAATAAAAGAAAACATTAGGACAGGGTCTGTAGGCACGCTGGTGCACTTAAGCAAGCCCCTTAAAGACCTTTTAGGAATGGGGTGAGGTCTACAGTAGACAGTCTAAGGTTACAGTTTTTGGGGTTTGGGGAAGAAACCACAAAGTCAGGTAGTGCATTCCAGGCGTTGACAACTCTGTTACTGAAGTTGTATTTTCTGCAGTCTAGTTTGGATTGGTTTACCGTGAGTTTGTATCTATTGTGTGCTCTTGTATTGTTTTGGTCAATATTTTTTTAATAATTTTTTTAAAAAAATTAAATTAAATTAAATTTTTTCATTAAAATATTTTAAAATTGTTTTTGTCAGCTGTCTCCAGTAAAGGCAGTACAGTCAGAATTATTTTTTACACTTTATATTTCTAATATATAATCAGAAGGTCTACTTCTTTGTTTAGTGAAGAGCCTAATAGACCTTTGCTTTCTGGTTTCCTCTCTACTTGTCTGGTATGCGGGCTGAGAAGTCTTGTGTCATCCTCCTCTGACTTTTCCCATTGCTCAAATGATGCCTGTATTTGATCAGCCTCACGTGACATCTGACTTTGTCCTCCTAAGGCTGGCATTCTCTAGCTAGAACAGCTTCTTCTAACACCAGATTCCATTTCAGAAGTCCTGAGCCTGGTCATTACACTTACAATGGAAGCATCTGGAGATGCTAAATTGCCTAGAGAATTTCCACAACGCCTATTTCAATTCATCATCAGATGAGGTGGTGCAAAGGGTTCAGTTTTTCCAGTCAAAGGAAGCTTCCAGTGAAACCCATTGAAGTTGCTTTGGGACTTAAAAAGGGCATGGTGGATAATGGTTCAGACTTATTTGAGTATAGGCAAATATGCTAATACACTGCCATACATCAAGAATATCTCAAAAACCACCAACAGACTACTATAACCACAGGGAAACAGATTTGCACACAAGCCAACTAAAGCCCTTCAAAACATCCTAAGCAAACCAAAAGACCCAGCAACCCCAGAAGAAAAAACAGGAGTCTTCTACAACATACAACGTAAGAACTGCAACAACCACTACGTAGGGCAAACAGGCAGAAGACTGGCAGAACGCATCCATGAACACCAACTGGTAATCAAAAGACATGACAAAAATTTAATTTCACAATGTATACACAGATTTAACCTTAGTTTCAATTGGAAAAATGTAACTGTCAGCCTCGGCACGGCCGGCGCTGCCACAGCCCACCGAGCTACTGCCTCCAGGAGGCCGCCAGCCACTGCTACAGCCTACTCTCATTCCTGAAGGGAAGGATAATGTCACAAGGCAGCCGGCAGCCTTCTCAACTGTTGGATTGTAAGCATCTCCGAGCGATGGGAGGCTCCCGGAGGGAAGGAGCAAGCCTAGCAGCTCTGCAAGTGCTGGCCTGAACTGGGAGCTGACAAGTGCTGGCAAGTGCTGGCAAGACTGGGACTGAAAGAGCTGAAAGTGCAGGCAGGACTGGGGCTGACTGGGGCTGATTGTAGCTTGCTGACATTCCCTGTACGCAGTAGGAAGAAGGTAGTACGCAGTAGGAAGAAGGAATGAGGTGGGTGGGTGGATAGCCCATGGATTAGGAGCATGGATAGAAGGGTGGGGCTGCTTTAATGGGCTGCTTAGGCACAAGACTTTATAAGGTGGCGGGGAACACAGAGCAATAGCTCCAACAATATTTCCTTTCATTGTTTATGGATGTCAGTCTGTACCGATAAAGCATCTTCTAACCATCATCATCAAGGTTTGGAGTCTTTTATTTCGGAACCTGTAACAATCCTAGACCAGGCCAAGTCTAAAAATGCCAGGGAATTTCTAGAAGCCTGGCACTCTGACAAATCAGTCATCAATAGACACATAGATATTAACAACATCTATAAACTATGCAAAAGAGACAATCATCCAGCCCAAAAGAGAACAAAAACACTCCAGCACCTCTCCACCTTAATCAGCACCCAGATCAGCATAGATTAAGTCCAAGATTAACTTCAGATCAACAATCAAGTAAGCAATACCCTGATCAAGAAAACTGCCAAAGAGCCATCAGTAAACAGCCCAACCAACATCAGTAAATCAGTAAACAGCCCAAAAGAATATCTAAGACCACCCCACCAACACTGAAAGGCAAGCCCCCAGAATATAAACTGATAGCAAACAGCACTCCTTACTAGGACTGATGATCTTACCTAGTTACCTAGCTACCTAGTTACCTAGTTAGGATAATGAAACGTCTGCAAGAAAACAAGAAAACAAGAGCCTTGGTGGTGCAGCAGACTAATGCACTGTTAAGTAATACCAGCTGCCTGCAATTACTGCAAGTTCAAATCTTACCAGGCTCAAGGTTGACTCAGCCTTCCATCCTTTCCAGGTAGGTAAAATGAGGACCCGGTTTGTGGCAATAAGCTGACTTTGTATAAAAAAGAACACCGCTTGGTGGGGGTCCGAAAGCCCTACTAAGCAGGTATATGCAAAAGTATGAAGGCTATTGCTTAACGCACTGTAAGATGCCCTGAGTCTCTGGAAAAGGGCGGCATATAAATTGAATAAATAAATAAATAAATAAATAAATAAATAAATAAATAAATAAATAAATAAATAAGAAAACTCAGAGAACACCAAGATCCCCTCAAATATGCTAAGCCATTTAATTTGTAAATATGTAACTTTCTGGAATTTTAAAATAATCCAGGAATATGCATGCATTCTTAAGCACATAAAGGAAAAAGAGAACAAGTTTATATCTAAATTCAAAAACCCGCGCCTCCTCGAAGATATGCTGAACCACACATATCCTTATAACCAGACCTTTGTGAGTGTTATGGTCATTCTCAGCATCTCATAATGAATTGGTGAGTTGCAAAGGTTATTCTGGCAGTATAATCCATTTCCTTTTAATGCAAACTTTGAAACAACTGCCTCTCACCTTTCAAAATCATTGCCGGTGTACATTGTAATGCGATCTACGGACTAGCATTGCAATTTAGAGGCTTCCACTCTTTAAATTGAAAGGAATGGACAGGCCTGTTCAATCCCTGCTATTGTGAATGATGACCCAAATAAACCTTTGTAACTCACAACCTTTCTAGCAGAATAAATTTTACCAGGAGAATTGAACAGAAACAGTCTTGAAATATGTTGTTTTCCTGAGACACTTTATTTGTCTATGTACTGGTATGAAAAAAAAGTTATATTGAGTGTTAAAGTGCAAATTCACCCAGATGTTGTGTGCTCTTTCCTAATTCTTTCTTTCTGGGGAACATATCATTAAAAAAAAAAAGACAGATTATTTTTAAATGCTTTCCCAGGTTCCCCTTTTAAATGATACCTTGGGGAAAATAACCTGATTTAATGACAAATCTCATTCCCAGTGTATTACTGGAGCAATAATATCCTTTTCTCTCTCCTAAGCGGTTACTTCTGCATAATTATTATTTTTTATTTCCAAATTCCCGTGTATGTCTTTAAATTAAAATATAACCCCTGAGCTAGTTTGTGGTTGAAATGAAGCATGAAGGATAAAAATAAATGGTAGGCTAGTGTACCATTAGTGTACTATTTCAATGCTAATAAATGTTGAAATTTAAGCCTAAATTATGCATTCTAGAACAAGAAGCCACAAACTCTTTTCTAGGACAAGCCCTACCTTAGTGGACTTGTTTGCAACTGGAAAGGATATGTGTGTGAGTTGCAAATTCAACAAACATACAAACACCAGAAATAAGTGTCTACTCAGCTTCTACTGGTTATTAGTGACCTCATAATGCCGCTGGAATGGCAAGACTAAAATGGGTACCATGAGCCTTGCAGAAGATTAAGGTCCCATTTTGCCCTTATACTTCCATCCAAGTGGAAGAATCACCTTGAATTTTAGAAAGTTTAGAGATTACCCCCCCCAAAAAATGAGTTAAATCAGGGGTGAAATCCAGCAGGTTCTGACAGGTTCTGGAGAACCAGTAGCAGAAACTTTGAATAGTTCGGAGAACTGGTAGCAGAAATTTTGAGTAGTTCGAAGAACTGGCAAATACCACCTCTGGCTGGTCCCAGAGTGGGGAGGGAATGGGGATTTTGCAGTATCCTTCCCCTGGAGTGGGGTGGGAATGGAGATTTTGCAGTATCCTTCCCCTGCCATGCCCACCAAGCCATGCCCACCAAGCCACACCACACCCACCAAGCCACGCCCACAGAACCGGCAGTAAAAAAAAAATGGATTTCACCACTGAGTTAAATGGGTACTATTAAGCTCAAACAACTCAGATTTGTGTGTATCTTAACCCCACACCTTCAAATGTGAAGAAATGGCCCTTCCCACTCTGGAGTTGCTATAAGATCTATGGAGATTCCCAATCATCCTGATCTTGGTTGTCCCAAAGGTGCCTTTTCCAAAAGGCAGCTGGACTTTCTTGGTTTTTTGTTTGAAAATGTTTCATTTCTCATCCAAGAAGCTTCTTCAGTTGTAACTGTCCAGAATGTGAACTTTACTGTCATCAAAAGAGTGAACCCTTGTCTTTCAGATGCAAATGGACTACTGAATCCTCTTTGTTCTCCTATGTTGTGCCATGTGTTTGAGAAGTGGTTGTTTTGTTTCCCCAATATGCAGGTCTCACATGCCTTGCTACATTGTACTGCATATATCACATGGCTCTGCTTGTGTCTTGGTGTTTTGTCCTTGGGATGGAAAAGCTTCTGTCTTGATGTATTCCTGGGTTTAAAGCATACACATATGTTGTATTGGTTGACAACCCTCCTGAGCTTTTCAGATATTCCTGCAATGTATGGAATGATAACATTGCTCCGATTGTTGTTTTCTTCTTTGTCTGTTATGAAGGAGCTCCGGCTGGATCTTTTTGTGGATTTGATGAAGGTCCAGTTAGGCTAGCCACAAGTTCTGATGATTTCCTTGATGTGTTTTTGTTCTTTCTCTTTGCAAATGAAAACCAAGCAAATCCAGTTGCCTTTTGGTAAAAGCACCTTTGCTGCCAGGTTGCTTTGAAAGGATGAAAGAGGCTGAGGGACCCATGGTGTTCACAATCCATGGCCCATTGGTAAGAGAAATGTAGTTACTGTGTGTAAAGCAATTTAGGTTTGGGGCCTGGTTATTAACATGTTGAAAGGAAGAACTTGGTTTTGCATCATAGTTTTGGTCACCACGATGTAAAAAAAGATGTGGAGACTCTAGAAAGAGTTCAGAGAAGAGCAACAAAGATGATTAGGGGACTGGAGGCTAAAACATATGAAGAATGGTTGCTGGAACTGGGTATGTCTAATTTAATGAAAAGAAGGACTAGAGGAGACATGATAGCAGTGTTCCAATATCTCAGGGGCTGCCACAAAGAAGAGGGAGTCAAGCTATTCTCCAAAGCACCTGAGGGTAGGACAAGAAGCAATGGGTGGAAACTAATCAGGGAGAGAAACAATCTAGAACTAAGGAGAAATTTCCTGACAGTTAGAACAATTAATCAGTGGAACAACTTGCTTCCAGAAATTGTGAATACTCCAACACTGGAAATTTTTAGGAAGATGTTGGATAATCATTTGTCTGAAGTGATGTAGGGTTTCCTGCCTAAGCAGAGGGTTGGGCTAGAAGACCTCCAAGGTCTCTTCCAACCCTGTTATTCTATTCTATTTAAATTGTGCATTCTCTGTAGATTACTTTGGATTTTCTAAGCTATCTTGCTGTTCTTAGATGTAAGAGAAGGCAATGGCATGTTGCCAGCAGTCTCTATCTAAAACAAAAAAAAAAAAAAGAAGAAGGGGCACCCTTCTTACAGTCTATCTCCAGGAGGCAAATGTCATCTTCTTTGTCACTACTAAAGACGTGACTGCAGCCAAAACATCCTCATTCCTACTCCACGTTTTTAATGGCAGCACAAATTCATGCGAGAAAGCTCACAGCAAGACATATCTTGACATGTTCTTTCTAGGCTAGGAAACAGGACTAGAACACACTTAATTCCATCAGCAGACTGCAAAGGTAAGTGAACAAATCCTGATTAAGATCTAATCCAGAGCTGCATGGTGATTGGCTGACTAAACTCAATACAGCCCAGTCATTTCTTAAAAAGGTGTTACTGTTTTTATTCAGTATGGAGGAACTACAGGTACTGTTCATTGACACGTCTCTACTCAGAACATAGAGAAAATACTTCTCCATTTAGATCACTTTTTTTTTATTGCAAAAGTTTTACAATTACATTTTCACCCCTTTTTCCCCCCCTCATCCCACCCCAAACTTCCCAACCTCCCTAACCCACCCTAACCCTCCCCTCCCCCCCAGACTTCCACACAATATACTCATATCAAGTAAAAGGAAAAACCCTCCTTATATAAAACTTGAACCCCTCCCTCCCCCTTATAAATTTTTATCTTCCTTACATTAACCTATTTCTATCTTAATATAACATTTTTGAATAAATTTTCGTCCTCCTTACCTTAAAATATTTCTAAATATAACATTTTCAAATAAATTTTTCATCCTCATTACCTTAAAATATTTCTATCTTAATATAACATTTTCAAATAAAAGCTATTTGATACTTCCTAGTTTGATATTTGTTCTGAACATAATCTATCCACCTCTTCCATTCCCATTCATAAGTCTCTTGTGAACAATCTTTTAAATATGCTGAAATCTTCGCCATCTCTGCAAAACTGGCCATCTTCAAAGTCCATTCCTCAATCGTGGGCAGCGCTTCATTTTTCCAGTATTTACCTATCAACAATCTTGCTGCTGTTATCATATGCAATATCAGTTTTGTTTCACCCAATGTAAAACCCTTAACTATACCCAGTAAAAACAATTGTGGAGAAAATTGAATTTTTTTCTTCAGAACATTCTGCATGACCCACCAAATTTTTATCCAAAAAGCCTTAACTTTCTTACAGGTCCACCAAACATGATAATATGTAGCATCTAGACAATCACATCTCCAACATTTAGGCTGCACATTAGGGTACATACACGACAATTTTTTGGGGTCTAAATGCCATCTATAAAACATTTTATAAAAATTTTCCCTCAAATTCTGCGACTGTGTAAATTTAACATTCTGAACCCAAATTTTTTCCCATGTTTCCAACATCACTGGTTCCTCAAAATTTTGTGCCCACTTAATCATACCATTTAGATCACTTTTTTTTATGAACATCTTTAATTTGTGATATGAACAAATCCACAGAAATGTTAAAAGAATTTTAAGTACAGCTGAATGCCATAAAGCTTGTTTTGAGATTGTGTTTACAGTACTAAGTGTTTGTATGTGTGTCAAATACTAGTATTGTAGTGATATGATTCTTTTAAGAAACATCCATTGATATAGTGATAAAAATATCTGGGTGAATCTATAACAGTAATACTTTGTTTGGCTATGAGGAAAATCAGAGAGAAAGAGATAAGGAAGAATGCCATAGCATTTTCTTATAACTGCTCATGTCATTGTATTCAGCTGTCACTTAAAATGGTCTCCAACGGGGTGAAATGCTCCCAGTTCGGACCAGATCACCCGATCCGGTAGTGATGGCAGTGGGTGGTTTGGAGAACCTGTAGCAAAAATCTCTGCCCCCCCACTCCACCATGCCCAGCTGAGCCACGTAATCATCAGAGGCTTTTTTTTAAACTTTTTTTTTATTGAAAAGTTTTACAAAAAAGAAAAGATTTCCACCCCGTTCCCCCCACCCTTTGCCCCCCTTCATCCCACCCTCCCCTCCGACTTCCCAGAGCAAAATACAAGGTATTTCATTTAATCAAACATAAACTAGATTAATCTACTTATCCTCAAAGTACTACCTCCCCCTCTGACACCTTAACTCCACTATCGATAACCAAATACTTCTAATACTAACAGTCATTCATAAGCTATTTGATATTTTCTTGTCTGATACTTATTTTGAATATAATCAATCCATCTTCTCCATTCCCATACGTATCTTTCTTGCGTGTGGTCCTTCAAATACGCCGAGATTTTCGCCATTTCTGCTAGGTTTGTTACTTTCAATGTCCACTCTTCAATAGTAGGCAAAGAGTCCTTCTTCTAATATTGAGCTACCAGCAGCCTAGCTGCTGATATTAAGTTCAAAATCAATTTAGTCTCTGAAACTGTACAGTCTGTAGTTATACCCAATAGAAACAATTGAGGAGTAAATTTCAAAGTTCTTTTCAAAATGTTCTGCATCACCCACCAAATTTTTATCCAAAATGCCTTGATTTTCTTGCAAGTCCACCATATATGATAATAGGTTGCATCATTACATTACATTTTTTAATTTTTAAAAGCATTTTTTCTACAACCTCTTCGGCTGAAAAAATGCTTTTAAAAGTTAAAAACAAAGCCTCTAATGACCGCGCGGCTCAGCTGGGATCATCAGAGACTTTTAAAAGCATTTTTTTCACAACCTCTTCGGCCAAAAAAATGTTTTTAAAAGAAAAAAAAGCCTCTGATGATCAGCCAACTCAGCTGGGATCGTCAGAGGCTTTTAAAAGCATTTTTTTACAACCTCTTCAGCCAGAGGTTGTAGAAAAAATGCTTTTAAAAGTAAAAAAGAGCCTTGATAGTACAGTGGTTTGGTGCACCCTGTCATTAACACAGCTGCCTGCAATTTCTGCTGGTTCGAATCTCTCCAAGGCTCAAGGTTGACTCAGCCTTCCATCCTTTCTAAGGTAGGTGAAATGAGGACCCAGTTTGTGGGGGCAATAAACTGACTTTGTATAAAAATATACAAAAGAATGAAGGCTATTGCTTAACGCATTGTAAGCCGCCCTGAGTCTCCGGAGAAGGGCGGCATATAAATCAAATTTAAAAAAAAAAAAAAGTTGGCCACGCCCACTCAGTCACATTACCCCCCCAAACCACGCCCACAAAACTGGTAGTAAGAAATTTTACATTTCACCACTGGTCTCCAAGGGCAGTAGAGTAGAATCCAGAGTAGAGTTGATCTTGACTTTGGTCAATAGCATCTGTTCGGGCCCTTAAAATTAGTAAAATGGGAGGTGCAGCATGATGGCAAGCATGATGAAATGTGGGATCTCAGTCTCCCTCACTCTCTACCTGAGTGAAGAGTCAGATTTTCATACCTCTTCTAAATACCAGCAGGGTGGGGGCCATTTTGATTTCAGGGAACATCCTCATTTCAGAATGTAGGTGCTGCTACAGAGAAGGTGCACTTCCATTGTCCCAAAAGATGGCATTGTTTAATCAAAGGGACATGTAGCATGCTAACCCTGTCAGATTAAAGTGGCTGGGCAGATACTATGGAACACTGGGGGGTTCTACAGATTATTATTATTATTATTTATTGAATTTATATACCGCCCTACTCCCGAAGGACTCAGGGCAGTGAACAGCCATACATATTATACAAACGTTAAAAAACCATTTAAAATACAATTAAATAATTTGGCCCCCCAAAAAAATTTAAAACACCCCAATTTATAAGACAAATTTAAAATTTAAAAAACAGTTTAAAAGAAAAGTTAGGCCAGGCCAGCCTGCTGGAATAGGAATGTTTTGAGGGCTAGATTGAATAATAATAATAATAATAATAATAATAATAATAATAATAATAATAATACACGACCGAGTTGCTAAATTAATCCACTGGTCATTATGTAAAATATACGACTTACCTATATTCAAAAAGTCATGGGAACATAAAGTGGAAAAAGTTATAGAAAATGAGAAGGTGAAGATCTTGTGGGACTTTTGAATGCAGACCAATCATCACTTGGAACACAATATGCCAGATATCACAGTTATTGAAAACCGAAACATACAATTTATTGACACCAATTTATTGGTACCAATTTATTGGTACCAGGAGATGCCAGAGTCGAAGAAAAAAAACTGAAAAAAATCATGAAATATCGCAACCTGGCCATCGAAACTACAAAGCTATGGATGAAACATGTAACAGTGATACCCATTGTCATCGGGGCACTTGGTACCATGTCCAAGAATTTTATAAGATACATCAACAAATTTCAGCTTCCTGCAATAACACCAGCGGAACTGTAAAAAACTGTGCTACTTGGAACATCGTACATTTTAAGAAGGTACTTGGTTAATACCTAAGATGCTGGCAGCAGCCCATATCAATCATCAGCACCAATTAAAGGAATTTGTGATGCATTTTTGAATGTTCAATTGACTGAGTTTCATGTTTAATGAATAAAATAAATAATAATAACAACTTTATTGTCATTGTATGTGTATACACAGTTTATCCATACAATGGAATTCACTTAACACACAAAGACCAGGTCCAACACACATAACAACCCCCAAACACACTCCCACCCACCAAAATTCCCCACCCCTAAACCACCCAAACATTCACACAACAAACCAAGTAATAACCAGGCTCTATGCCATATAGGACTTTGTAGGTAGGAATCAACATCCAGAATCACACCCATAAGTAAGCTAGTTCCCAAAGTTACTCAGTTACATAAACATACAGAGGCATGTCTGCTACTGCTCACACTGCCACATTCTAGACCAGTTGAAGCTTCCAAGCAGTCTTCAAAGGCAGTCTCCAGTAGGCAGCATCATAGTAGTCAAGTTGTGAGGTGATTAGGGGACAAGTAATATGTCCATTAAGTCCTTGATTTCAAAGCTTGACTTTGAAGTAGACTTTAGTCTATTATGAAAATAAATGTTACATATTTAGATTTTGAATTATGATACAACAGCATCCTGGGAAATAGGGTGTAGGGGTAGGTAATGGCAGTGGATTTTATTCCGCTAGTCATTGCTAACTAAAGGGGTTGGTCATCTCATCTCCATTTCAAAGGCCATTGAGCCAGCATTGTCAAAAGATGTTTCTTTGTCATGTGGTCATCATGATGTCATAGGGCACTGTTACCTTTCCACTGAAGTGGTACCTATTTATTTACTCACATTTGGATGCTTTCAAACTGATAGGTTGGCAGGAGTTAGAGTGAGGACGGGAGCTTACCCCATCACACAACACTTGGGTCTTGAACCTGGGCTGTCAGCTTTCCAGCCAACAAGCTCAGCATCTTAAAAGCTGAGCTTCTGCGCCACCTGCCGAAAGGAGTAGACAGGATGTCATTTAAGAAGAGGAAGATAGGAGGCTTCCCAGAGTCGTCTCCCAGCAAGATGGGCAACAAAGAAATTACACACATACATACATCAGTGGTGGGATTCAGCCGGTTCTCTCTCGCGTGAACCAGTAGCGGCGACTGCGGGAGGGTCCGCCCACCTGCCCGGATGTAATGTATGACTACTGTGCATGCGCAGGAGGCCACTCACATTCGCAAACCGGTAGGGAAGGTAAGTGAATCTCACCTCTGACATACATACATACATACATACTACATACATACATACATACATACATATATACATACATATCACATACATATTTTAGAGAGCCAAATGCATATTTCAGTTAAGTATATATTATAACTTTGAAGGAAAAGAAGTATCCTCATTTCTTCCCTTGCCATTGATGCCTTCTCTCTTCTCTTTCCTTCAGCATGCTGCTTATTTCCAAAACAATCTGCTCTGCTAACAGCTAAAGTATGCACAATTGCTCAGAGAATCAGCAAATATAACAATGAATTCAGCAGCAACAAAAAGTACACATCTGAAGATTGCAAATCAACACCAATTCCAAGATGACATATTTCCCCTTCTTTCCCCCCCGCCGCACTCCCTAATTTGACGCATCCCATTTAAGAAACATGAGCTCCAAATAATGAGAAAATTAAGCAGTCTTTAAGAATAAAAAAAAAAAATATCAGGAGGGATTTGCAGACAGTGTTTCCACGTGGCTAGCAAGTTTCACATTTTGAATCAAACTTGGAAGTTTTTCAGCTATGACATCCAATTATGGTTCTTAACAATAAATTGAATCTGGAAATAAGCAAAAAAAAAAAAAAATAATAAAAAAAAATTGACAAGCAGCCCAGCAAATTTTCCAAGGATTCTGTATAATACACCGAAGATTGTAATGTTTGCTTCAAAACTTTATGATAAGTTCCAGAGGATTGAGCCAAGGGAACATTATGATTCTATAACTACACAGTGGAATGGAAGCCTTTAATCTGCCAATTATGTTCTTATGCTGCATTTCATCATGATTGTTTAACAACCAATCCATTCTATTATGTTCCTAATCTGCCTTTATGATGGTGACGATGATGATGAGATGGGTTTGGATCAGTTGAATAGCCTTAATATTTTGTTAGGGAAAATAAAATATTTTAACACATAATGTTAAAATGGATCATTAATTCTCTATCATTCACATCCTACTCTAAGTGAGTTGACAGAACATTTAACCATTATAAAGGAATAAGAAGAACAATATCTGCGAGCCATTCTATTTTTAAATCTAATGTTCGCAGGAGAAGCACACTAGCTTTGATATGCTGCATGCAGAATTACCTAGTATATATGGTAGCAACCAACACTCCCATTTACAACCCTACTGCTTGGTTTAACCTAACCTTGCGTAGCTTTTTCTCCGGTAATATTGAACTGCAAACTAGGGCATACAAAGCTTTTGCCAGACCAATTCTTGAATACAGCTCATCTGTCTGGAACCCGCACTGCATATTGGACATTAATACAATCGAACAAATCCAGAGATATTTCACGAGAAGTGTCCTCCACTCCTCTGCTCACAACAGAATACCTTATGCCATTAGACTCGAAATTTTGGGTTTAGACAACTTAGAACTTCGCTGTCTTTGTTTCCGACCTAAGTGTAGTACATAAAATTATCTGCTACAATGTCCTATGTGTCAGTGAATACTTCAACATCAACCACAACAATACATGAGCACACAATAGATACAAACTTAAAGTGAGCCGCTCCAAACTCGATTGCAGAAAATAAGACTTCAGCAACAGAGTGGTCAATGCCTGGAATGCACTACCTGACTCTGTGGTTTCTTCCCCAAACCCCCAAAACTTTAACCTTAGATTGTCTACTGTTGACCTCACCCCATTCCTAAGAGGTCTGTAAGGGGCTTGCATAAGATCACCAACATGCCTACCGTCCCTGTCCTGATGTCCCCTTTTATTTGTATCCATTTCTTGTATTCATAATCATGTTTATACTTATATCTGTTATCTAATACATGCTTGATGAAAACAAACAAACAAACAAATAAATAGGATACGAGTTCTTTAAGAAGACAGTACCTTGTGCTTTAATGTTTCTTTTCTTCTTGGCATAAGAAAAGAAGGATTAAGAATGCAGGTACTCTTGTCTGCCAGCTCTGAAGGATTGATAAGGAATACAGCAGGACCTCCAATGTTTAGTGGAAATGTCAAACTGTAGACACATGCCTCTGCACAGAGATAGGCTAACAGTACATTCTTTCAAAATTTGATGTCACTTTGAACATATTGCCTTTTGCACTTACAAGAACTTTGGTAAATCTCCTTGAAGAACCATTGCTTGAAGTCCAAAACTGAGGACCTTCAGATCTGTCAAAGGATCACTATCTTTGCTTGGAACCAAAGGTGACTTAGCCTTCAGAGCTAATATCAGAAAGCTCTGTTTCCTTCAGGTTCCTCATCTCCTGATCAGCCTTAAAGCCTGTGCTTTTGTCCCTTATATGGCAAGGGATGGTGGCCTCTACTGGACAAAAGCTAGACTTCTTCAGCTTGACTTTCCCAGTGTCATAGAGCAAGGGTTGCACGGATTTCAGAAATGATCCAGAAGAAGCGTATCAGACCTGGTGCATACGAGAGTAAAGCCGTGCTTTGCCATTTGTTAGGTTCTTAAAGCGGTAGCATCTTTCACACAGAAGCCAGGCTCCTTTAACAAATAGCAGTGGGATGCTGTGCTCATAAGCAGTCAGCAGCGCTTCTTCTGAATCATTTTCAAAACATGCACAATAATAAGTAGTACCAACTTTATACATCAGTTCATACATAAACTGCATAGATAATAGACTTGTGTAAGGCTGCTGCAATTCATCTCGTACAAATAGAAGCTTTTCCCTGTTACTGAAGGTGTCAAAGGAGGCAATAAAAGTGATGTGAAATGAAGCAACAGTTTGTCTTTTCCTTTATAAGCAGGGGGTGCTGCATAGTTTGCAAAAGCAGCTTTGAAGGTTGAAGTAAAACACTCTAAGCTTGACACACCTCAGACAGAATGGTCCATGTGCATGTTAGGTGGCAATACCATTTTCATGGCTGGGCGTGTGTCAAGACTAAATTTCCTTTAGCAGAGTATCAGAGTAACAGAGTTGGAAGGGATCTTGGAGGTCTTCTAGTGCAACTATTTGCTCAAGCAGGAGACCCTGTTCCGTTTCAGACAAATGGCTGTTCAATCTCTTCTTAAAACCCTCCAGGGATGGAGCAACCCACAACAACAACTTCTGGAGGCAAGCCGCTCCACTGGTTAATTGACTAATTAGCACGTGACAGATATAAGTAGTCTCCTTCTTATGGAAATTTTCAGTAAACGTTTTGCGCATGAACACTAGATTAAGAAGAATGAAGTCGTGCCAGATGGTCTTTGGTAACCCTAACAGCTAGCATAATGGAGAAATTAAAAAAAATATATTTGAGAGAAAAATAATGGAAAAATAGGGATTATTTGACAATCTGCCTCTCCTAAATTACATCTACCTATCCCATCAAGTCCAGCAGAAGAAGCTTGTGATGGACTCCATTTAGTAGAGATTGACATTTCAAGGGTCCCAGGAGGAGGACCTTTTTTCTGTTGTATCCACCCTATGGAATATGATTCTCAAAGTCTGGTGGCTTCGAACCTTGATGGGCTTCTGGAAGGGCTTGATAACCTAGTTTGTGATCTTGGCTTAGGAAACAGAGAGTGGTGCAGAGCCCATAAAATAGCTGTAATGTTGAATGACTATGATTTCCCAGTGATTGCACCGTATGGCATTAAACAATTGTTGGATTGTTTTTAACTTTTGCATTGACTATGTGGCTGCTTTATTTTTTATTATTTTTTGTATTGTTTATGTTTTAATTAACCACCACATTGGTGGTGCAGCGGACTAAGTGCTGTTATGTAGCACTTAGCTGCCAGCTGCCTGCAATTAGTGTGAGTTCAGATCTTACCAGGCTCACGGTTGACTCAGCCTTCCATCCTTCCGAGGTAGGTAAATTGAGGTCCCGGATTGTGAGGGCAATAAGCTGACTTTGTAGAAACACCACTTATGGGGGGGCCAAAAGCCCTAATAAGCAGGAATATACAAAAGAATGAAGGCTATTGCTAGTGCATTGTAAGCTGCCCTGAGTCTTCGGAGAAGGGCGGCATATAAATTGAACTAATACATAAATAAATAAATAAATAAATAAATAAATAAATAAATAAATAAATAAATAATTGTAAGGCACCCTGAGTCATGAATGTGAGATAGATAGTATATAAAAAGAAGAAAGGAAGGGAGGGAGGGAGGGAGGGAGGGAGGGAGGGAGGGAGGAAGGAAGGAAGGAAGAATCTCAATCTCATAATGAAGAAATCTCAAATGCCAAGCTGAGAAGATTTTGCATAAAGCAGCAGAGAAAGCAATTATGTTGAGAAGAGTTAGAGGTAAAAGGAAACCAGGCCGCCAAAGAACTCATTGGCTGGCCACCATCAAAGTTGACACTAGCCAGAGAATAGAAAAACTCAAAGAAGCAGTGCAAGCTCTGAAGATGTGGAAAAAACCTGGATCATAGAATAGGCAAAAGTCAAACACGATTGAATGGATAACTTCATTGTCATAAATATAACCCTTCTTAGATATGGTGGAATTGATTGTCAGGGCTGGGTGAATATAGAATGAATTAACATAAGCACTTTTTAAAAAGCCAGCTTGGATTCGCTGAATTTTGCTAATAGCACTTTGGATTTTCTGAATGACACTGTTTTGGTTATGTGAGCACTGCTATTTGGACACCCAGATTAGCATAAATGACAGCCTAGGTTTTACAAGAATAAAGTTTGCAGCCAAGATTTTGGAGGACGAAAACAACTAAGGCTGCCTCTCCATTTGCCTTTTTTTTTTTGGTTCATGATAACACTGATGGCCACTATCCAACTCAGATTTAAGCACATTTAAACATGAGTCAAACCAATAAGCTTAGCTGTGTTCAATATTGCAATGAATTCTGGCCAAGATTTTTCAAGCATAATTATTTTGGACTTAGCAGGATGTTGCCATATGTAATTGTTGGATACCAATCCATATTTTTATCCCTGTTTCCAGAGAAGCTATGGAAATCTCACAGAGGAGGTATGAAAATCACTCAAGGATTCAGTTTATACCTCTTACGTTTGTGATTTGGATTCCCTTTTCTAATGCTCAAATTCTGCAGAATGCTATGGCACTCTCATGCAGGGGTGAAATGCTTCCGGTTCGGACCGGATCGCCCAATCCGGTGGCGATGGCAGCGGGTGGTTTGGAGAACTGGTAGCAAAAATCCCTGCGCCCCCCTCCCCCATGCCCAGCTGAGCCATGCAATCATCAGAGGCTTTTTTTAAAAAAAAACTTTTAAAAGCATTTTTTCTAAAACCTCTTCGGCCAAAGAGGTTGTAGAAAAAATGCTTTTAAAAGTTTTTTTTTTTTAAGTTGGCCATGCCCACCCAGTCACATTACCCCCCACCAAGCCACACCCACCGAATTGGTAGTAACAAATTGTACATTTCACCACTGCTCTCATACAGTTTTCTATTTTATTTTGAACGATTAAAGACTAATTAGGAGGAAGCTATTAGAGACCATCTGAAAGCTTTGATGCAGTTTTCTATTTTCACATAAGAAGAAATCAATCCTCAAATACACTGAGTTTTGTTGTTGTATCAATATAATTTATTTTCTTAAAATCCCAATGATGTTTCAAGCTAGAGCATGAAATTGTTTTATATACAAAAGATTATCTGGAATTCTGAATTAATTAAATCACAATAAGAGCATTTTGGAATCCCTGCTTGCTGCTTCCCCATTCCCAAAAGACAATTTACTGGTGTAGCATCTCTGTATTCCAGAAGCTCCACAAAATATATTGTTTATATTTAGGTATTGACCTTGTTTTGCCATCAGATCTGTAGTGTAAAAGCTCTTAAAGGTACGTAGCTTTTGGAGGTGAGTTTTTTTTTTTTTTTTTTTGCTTCGATATTATGTTTCATGTACACGAATCAACTGGATGTGAAGTTATTTCTTTCCATATTTCATCCACTTCCCTTTCTTTGGCCATGATCATGCTTCATGTTCTCTGTGACTATTGTTTCTTAAACTTGTGAACTTTAAGCACTTCAACTCCCAGAATTCCCCAGCCAGTTTAAAATCCCCAAGGTTAGGAACTCCTAGTGTAGCTTGTTTACAATTGTGACTGGGGGATTCCCATTCTTCTTTAGCCATCCTGGATCATAAAAGAAAGAAAACATAAAAGAAAGATGAAAAAATAAAGCCATTTTTTCCCAGCAAGGTAAAGTACAATGAGTAAAAGAGTACCTTAATTTCAGCCGTAATAATCCAAGGGCTATCAATAGATTCAAACTCAATGTAATTTGCTCTAATCTTGTAGAAAATACAACTTCTGCAATAGAGTAGTAAATGTCTGGAACACCCTACCTGATCCTGTTGTTAGTCTCGCTAATCCCCATACCTTTTACCTTAAACTGTCTACCGTGGACCTTTCACATTTCTTAAGAGGTCCCTAAGGGGGCGTGCATAAGCACACCAGCGTGCCTACCATCCCTGTCCTACTGTCCCATTTACATGTAATCGTTCTATGTGTTTATGGCTATGTTTTGCCTATTTATATCCTTTTATTTGTGCCAATTTTTTTTTCATGTGTCCATGTCTATGTCTATTCTTGACATAGTATGTTACTTGTTTCCTTGTACTTTTTGACAAACAAATAAATAAATAAACAAATGAGAAAGAGGCAAAATTCTTGTAAATGTCACCGGATTAAGATAAGATCACACAAAATACTTCAAGCCATTTTTCTCGTTTGCTACAGCTAAGAACATCTGCTTAAAAATATAAGCAGTAGCTGCTGGATGGGACCGCATCTAATCCCTCAGTCTGTTGTCACAGTTACCAACCAATTGCACAAGGAAGCCACTGGTCTCCTACTGGATGGCTTTCAGTAGTTGTCACTCTGCTTTCAAGGCTGATATAAATGATCCTCAATTTACAACCATTCAAAGTTACGACAGCATAGAAAAAAGTAATTTTGGGCCAGTGCTTATGCTTACAGTTGTCCTAATGTCTCCATGATCATGGCTGCTTGGCAACTGCCATATATTTAAGACAGTTGCAGCATCCAGGGGGCCACACAATTATTTGTCATCTTCCCAGATGGCTTCTGAGAAACAAAGTCAATGGGGGAAGAGAGATTCACTTTTTTTTTTTAATTTGATTTATATGCCGCCCTTCTCCGGAGACTCAGGGCAGCTTACAATGCGTTAAGCAATAGCCTTCATACTTTTGTATATTTATACAAAGTCAGCTTATTGCCCCCACAAACTGGGTCCTCATTTAACCAACTTAGAAAGGATGGAAGGTTGAGTCAACCTTGAGCCTGGTAAGATTTGAACCTGCAGTAATTGCAGGCAGCTGTGTTAATAACAGGGTGCTCTAAACCACTGTACTACCAAGGCTCTTAACAACCATGTGGCTTAGTACCGTGGCTTAGGGCCAGGGTACCTACGAGACCGCCTGCTGCTACCAATAACCTCCCACCGGCCAATATGCTCTCACAGAGAGGGCCTCCTCAGGGTGCCGTCAGTCAAGCAATGTCGGCTGGTGGCCTCTAGGGGGAGAGCCTTCTCTGTGGGGCACCCGCTCTGTGCAATGAGCTACCTCCTGGAATACGACTGATCCCGGACCTCCGGACCTTCCATAAGGCCCTGAAGACTTATTTATTCCAGCAAGCCGGCCTAGCCTAAATGGTTTTTAATGGGATTTTTAAATTTTATAGCCTTGGAGTTTTAAATTGGGAGGCCAATTGATTTAATCTCTTTTAATTATCTTAACTTTTGTATTGTATGTATTTTAATTTTGGCTGTTCACCGCCCTGAGTCCCTTTTGGGAGAAGGGTGGTATACAAATTAAATTAATAAATAATAAATTAATTAATAAAATGTGACTCCACAGCTCTGGCAAAATAACAATAACAACAACAACAACAACAACAATAATCAACTCAAGATCTTGTGGGACTTCAGGACTCAGACTGACAGGCACTTGGTCCATAGGACACCTGACATAACAATAGTTGAAAAGAAAAAAAGTATGGTTCATTGACATTGCAATACCTGGTGATGCACGGATTGAAGATAAGCAGCAAGAAAAAATCACAAAGTACCGGGACTTGCAAATTGAAATTGAGTGACTGTGGAAAAAGAAATTGTGTGTTGTCCTGATTGTAATTGGATCCCTTGGAGTAATACCCAAAGGGCTACCCCGCTATTTAGAAATTTTAAATTTACTGGACTTGAACATTTTGACTCTACAAAAACCACCTTACTCGGAACAGCTTACATCCTCCGATGATACCTTAACAGTTCCTAGGTCCTTGGTATTAACTGGTGCTGCTGAGCTGCTGAGCTATTAACCAGCTTAAGTCACTTAATGACTTAGCAGTGAAAGTTCCAGTCTCAGTTGTGGTCATAAGCCAAGGACTACCTGTAGCCATTATCTCCTTGACTTCTACAAATTGATTCAACCCTTTTTTGAAACCAGACCAGCTGATAGCCAGCAGCATATCTCTTGATGATATGGTGACACAGCTTGATGATGAATATATTCCAAACTACACTAATTTTCTTTCTCTATCTGAAAATAATACCAGAGTATAGCTGAAAGTAGTTTCCAGAAAATATGAATATCTAACTTTTTGGAGAACTGAAACTCTGTTGCATGTCACCTTGACATAAAGCTACTGTGAGTGGAACACACAGGAAGCAAAATCTCTCACCGTGAGCAGTGCTAACAGTAAACAATATCTCTTAAAAAGATCTGCTCAGTGGTTTTCCATATTCATAATTGGATTTCTAATCTTGGACAGACTTGAGACAGAAGTAATTTGCTCTTAGTTTATTGGAATGAGATGAGCTCTGTACATCTTTCACACCAACTTTGCTGAAATCATAGACACGGACAGTCACAGAAATAGAACTAAATTAGGAGCACACAGATGGTTATGTTGGGGTGCCAAGCTGGGTTAAGATTCCTTCTTTGCAATAATCTTGTATTTATTTACAGCCAAAAGATTCAAATAGGATTTCCTATTTGGTACTTCACACTAGTGTTCTACAACCTGGTCCTCTACATTCCAGCCAAATGGGTGAGGAATTTTGCATAATGAAGTAGATAATGAAATAGATTTATAGGGCATCAGGTTAGAGAAGGCCACTCAACAACCGCAAACTGATAGAAAATTGGAATGCTTACCTTATTAGAGCCTTGTAGAAGAAATGATCAGCAGGTCATTTATTGATGAGTTATCCAGGGCAGCTTTATGCTGAAATGGTCTTAGATTTATCTTTAAAAGCTTTGTCTCTGTGAAACACAGAGGAAAAAAGGGGAAAAATTACATTGAGGTCAAACTGGAGTTCAAATCTCAAGTTTCAGCACAGGGTAATTTTTCAGTTGATGGAAACTTTCTTAACCAATTAATGGGCAGCTGAGAGAAGGTAGGATCACACTTTTTATTCATAGGCAGAAGTGTCAGTATAGTTATGAAAGTCGAAATGGTGACCAGGACAGTGTGATCAAAGCTCCACATGTGTGATACACACATAAAAAGTTGGCTCTTCAACTGAACTATTGTAACTGCCATCTTGACTGTTTCATCACACCTTTCAGCTACCCCCGCCCCTAAAGCTATGAATTAGAAGATCATATGATTATCCATGTGGGAATTAAGTTTGTTCTCTACCATGTATACCAGGTCTTATATTAATTTTTGTTCTAAAAGATGCATTAGGGCTTAGTTTCTGGTTAGGTCTTATTTTGGGGGAAATATGGTACTAAATGCACCCATTTGGCTGACAATCTTAACTGGGGCTTATTTTGGGGGGTAGGGCTTATATTATGAGCATCCTGAAAAATCATGCTAGGACTTATTTTCCGGTTGGGTCTTATTTTCAGGGAAACAGGATAGCTGCAGTTCATGTACCATTGTTGATTGATGGCTTGTATGCCATCAAGTTGTTTTCAACTTCTAGTAACCACACTGTTCTGTCCCCCGTCCTCACACAGACAAATGCAATATCAAACATGCCTGCCAATAATTTATTGTATAAACAGACCAGAATTCCTGGCAGATGAGAGTTCTGGCAGCTAACTGTAAAACGCTTGCCCAATCCAATTAGTACTCCCAAAAAGCAGGAGAGGCCCTATCTGCAGTCCGTTTACAGAGCGACAAATTATCCACAAGAGTTTAGTCCAAAATATATCTGAGCCAAAGTGCAGGATTCACAATGTGACTCTTTAGAGTTTAAACTTTTGTCCATCACAAAGCCTGCCGAGCAATCACACCCCCTTTTATCCCTTGTGGGGCGTGGCTCAGTGACTCAGCTCAATCCCTGGCCCTCCCATGCCTCTTCCTTTGCTGTACACGCTTCTCTCTGTGACACTGTCTGGGATCAAGCCAGGATTTATCATTATCACTCTCTATCAATGGGTGCTCTGAAATGCCTTCCTCCTGGCCCATCCCAGGCTGTTCCTCCTGGCCTTCGGATGGAACCTGAGGCATTTCCAGAGAGGAGGGTCCTGGAGAGGGAGGCCTTGTCAGTTCCTCCCCCTCACCTTCTGAGTCCTCTTCCTCCATGAGGACAGGCTCGGGAGTCGGAGTCACAACACACACAGATACATTTTCTTCTTGACAATCTATCCGTAACAAGTTTTTTTTAGGTCTCACAATGGTAAATTTATCACCACCTGAGTCCAGAACTGAAGAAGCATCTTGAATGAGAAGTGAAACATCTTAAAGAAAGATCAGAAAACCCAATTGCCTTTAAAATAAAAGCATCTTTGGGACAACCATGACTGGAGGAATGCAAACATCCATAGACACCTGAGTCAGCCTGTAACTGAGCCCATCCACCTTGTTGCTGGTCGTCCTTTTCTCTTTTCTTGCAGATGAAGCTCATCTTTTAAATTGCAAAACTTTATTTTATATCTTAGTTTTTCATCAGTTTAGCACTTGAAGTAAATACATACATAACTCAACATATATATATATATATATATATATATATATATATATATATATATATATATATATATATATATATATATATATATATATATTTGCCTCCCATGATTATTTACACAAATAAAATGACAACTTGACTCCAGAACTTTTAACAGACAAAAGGAAATGTAAGCTGTTTTCATAGTGGATGCACAAGGGAGAGATAGCTGTCTTTTCCAGAGGCCAGCAGAGAACTAGTGACAGCAGTATTAACCTCTGGTGAGCTGCTCAGGAGCATATCTAATCCTTTGAATTTCAATTCCTTTCATTTTTCATGAAAGAAGTGGGAAGATTTTTGACACTATGTGCATCCATTGGGTGACAAGGAAGGTAACTGTGATCTCCAATGCAAACACATCTGTGTGTGTGTGGGAAAATACCAGGGAAGTGAACAAAACAAGAAGAGTGTGTATCAAATGCTATTGATGATACATTAGGGAATCTGTGGCCTTAAAAACTTGGTTGTTAAAAAAAAAAAAAGCTTTATTTCTCCTTCTGAGATGAAGGCATCCATACCAGTGGTGGGTTGCCCCTGGTTCGGACCAGTTCGCAAGAACCGGTAGTAAAACCGGCGGGAGGCCCCAGTCACCACCCTGGATGTTGTCATCAGTGATCTGTGCATGCGCAGAAGCAAGTGAAGCGAGCACACATGTGTGATCCCATTGCGAACCGGTGGTAAAGGTAAGTAGAACCCACCCCTGATCCAGACATATTGTTCCAGCAACGTCCTTCTGTTTGGGCAGGCTTAAAAAGTTAACACTGATACTGCCCCTCATGATGGGTGAGGTTGCCTCCTCGTGAGTAACCTGGCTGACTGGTGTTGTTCCTGTTGCCTCTCAGTCCTGCACAACCTTGGTTGGGGGGAGGGATTGACTCCACTTCCTCATCCTCTTTGACTGCTGGCAGGTGCTCTCGCTCCATGCCTGGAACCTCCAGGCTAGCTTGTTGCAGCTGTGATTCCTCTCTCTTCAAGCTCAGCTGGCTGCTCATCTGGTGGCTCTGGCTGCAGTTGCTCCATTGAACTCTCTGCTCCCAAGTCTGCATCTCCAACAACTCCTGGATTCACTTCCCTATTTTTTCCAGAGGTGCCCGGGATGACTTCCTCCTCCTCCTCCTCCTCCTTCCCCCCCTCTTCCTCCTCCTCTTCTTCTGATTCAGAGAAGAGACTGAAAGTGTACCCATTACTGCCTCTTATCAGTTTGTTCTTGTTAAAATAATGATTATTTAATAGCTGAACAGCTGATGTAAGGTTGTTAGCTGAAATGCTGATGCAATGAGAATGAGTCAGCAGGGTTATCACTTTAAGAGGCTGTCTATATAAGAGAGGTCCTGTGAGGGCAGTCTCTCCCTCCGTGTATTTCTCTCTGTGTATGCTTCATGTTAAAGTTGAATATTGATTGCCTGGCTTTTGCTGGCTGGTGGTTCTTCTCCCTATCTCCCAAATTCATTCCCATATACCATTATATGCATGTGGGTGAATATATCCATGTAAAATGTTTGTTCTTGCAAGTTTCATTCATTTTATTACTAATTTACTAGAATTCTACTGTTTCTTATTTGGATTTGGAGAAAGGTAAATGTGTTTCTCTACATGCTGTTTGTTTTTAGTTGCAACATGATTTCAAAGAGAGGCATAGCTCATTACTTTCTTCCCTATAACTTTTGTGTTTTCCATCAAACAGCACAACATTTCCAGATATCTTGCTATGCTTTCAAGACTTTGTCACACTTTTGACGGTTTTCCAAAGGTATTCCTATTTTAGAAACAATTAGAAAAAAAATATCACATATTTTAAGCCCTATTCATGTTTTGTGTAGTATATGAATGCAAGATCTCCGATCACATAAAGAACACTAGTCATGGATTGTATAAACACAAGTTACTTAAATTATCTCATTTTTGGGCTTTCCCAGAAATCAGAAACCATACAAGCAGAGTTCACACAATAGGCTAAGCCACAAAAGTGGGGGGGGGGGGGGGGAGAAAACAAAGCAAAGCAAAGCAAGACTACCATCATGATCCAAAATTCAGGACAAAAATTAGCTAAGACTAATATACAAACATATTATCATGTTGTGCGAATGCATCTGCTACACCTTTAACTGACTTTGTATGATAAAAGGGCAGGCACCTCCTCTCTATCACATTCAACACATCAACAATGGCTCAGACATTCAAATCAATCTTCTCTTAGGCATGAACTTTAGTACAATGCAAAAAGAGATTATACCCAAAATCTCACTTTTGGAGTTATGCTATGCAATTGGTTCCTTTGGATCCAGACATAATGAGCACACCAATGAATAATGAAATTTTAAGGTTCATTATTAACTCAAACAAAAAGATTTTAAAGCATAATATAAAAAGCATACTGTAAATACCAAGCAAAAAAATACCCACATTTCTTTCAAGTTGTAAGGAACTCTTTAATAATGACAACGGAGATACTCCAAGGGCAGTCAATTTCTCCAGAACCCAGGGCTAGGTCTGTGCAGTAGTGTACCCATCTTAAAAGCCAGTAATAGGGTAAAAAAAAAAAAAAAAAAAAACGCTCAGTGGCTAAGACCCTGAGCTTGTGGATTGAAAGATTGGCAGTTCAGCAGTTCAAATTCCTAGTGCCGCGTAACGGGGTGAGCTCGCCGTTACTTGTCCCAGCTTCTGCCAACCTAGCAGTTCGAAAGCATGTAGTAAATGCAAGTAGAAAAATAGGGACCACCTTTGGTAGGAAGGTAACAGTGTTCTGGGCACCTTTGGCATTTAGTCATGCCGGCCACATGACCATGGAGACGTCTTCGGACAGTGCTGGCTCTTCGGCTTTGAAACAGAGATGAGCACCACCACCTAGAGTTGGGAACAACTAGCACATATGTGTGAAGGGAACCTTTACGTTAAATAGGGTTTTGTTAAAACTGGCATCATGGCTTCCTTCCAGGGGTGAAATGCTTCTGGTTCAGACCGGTTCGGCTGAACCGGTAGCGATGGCGGCCGGTGGTTCAGAGAACCAGTAGTGATGGCGGTGCGAGGCTCTGCCCACCCACCCGGTCATCATTACTTCCTGGTTTTAACCAGGAAGTAACCTGCTTTTTACCCTCTGCACATGCACAAAAGGGTTTGCGCATGCATAGAGGGTCCATGTGTGCATGTGACACACGCATGGGAGTGAAGCATGCAGGCACGGCGCATGCACTTCTGAACCGGTTGGGAAGGTAAGCAGTGGTGGGATTCAAGTAATTTAACAACCGGTTCTCTGCCCTAATTATTTCTTCCAACAACCAGTTTGCCAAACTGCTCAGAAAGTTAACAACCGGTTCTCCCAAAGTGATGTGAACTGGCTGAATCCCACCACTGAAGGTAAGTAGATTTCACCCCTGCTTCCTTCTATAGTTATGAGACCGCAAGACCTGATCTTGGTTGGGGGGCACATTACTCTAAGAGAGAAACTGAAAGCCTGAGACTTTCACTGATAAAGAAAGCTTTGTAGCTATGTGAAAATTCCCTCCTCCTTTATTCAACAAGCAACATTTAAAAACAAGCTGAATGCCAGCTCAGAATGAGCTCTAAACTTTTAAACTTTTCTTAATATGAAGGAGAAATCAAAATATGTCACCAAACTCCTTGAAATGCAATGGTTTTCTGCATTGCCACCACAGGTTGGAAAACTGCATTTTGAACTCTGGGGAAGGAAACAGCAGGAATGATGTAGGAGGAGGAGAGAATCTCTTCAGCCTTAGATAAAAAGAAAAATCAACAAGAAGTTGGAAGAAATTCAAGAAACCAAATAGGAGCTTCGGTTTCAAGCAAATGTACATCCTAAAAAAAAATAAATAACATGTCTAGTTAGAAAGTATGCATTAATTTTTGTTAAGATGTGTGTTTAAGCGTATTTTATTGGTTTTGGTCATTACTGTCTCTAAAATTTATGTTCTCTTCAAATGTTCTGTAAATTCTGTGCTTTATGTAACTCCACATTCTATATCAGTGTTATTTTTTATATTAGTAGCAGATCTATGAGCTTGTGATATACTCAGGACCTTAAACCATTTTTTTTAATTCTGTAGTTTTGACAGAAAGATTAAGATTAAGCTCCTGTCTGTGATTTTGGCATTTTTCTACTTTATCTCATGCTGATTGTTTTACGTATGCCTACTTAAAATTGAAAATGCATTGTATCATTTCCCCCTTTTAAAAATAAAAAAATAATTTTATTTACATCTTGTGAGAGAGATCTGTGTCCCAAAGAAAAGAGGCGGGGGTGATTTTCCTAATCACAATGCGTAGAGTTAGGAGGTGGTATTATTCTCCAAAGCACCTGAAGGCAGGACAAGAAGCAATGAATGGAAACTAATCAAGGAGAGAACCAACCTAGAACTGAGAAGGAATTTCCTGACAGTTAAAACAATTAATCAGTGGAAAGACTTGCCTCCAGAAGTTGTGGGTGCTCCAATACTGGAGGTTTTTAAGAAGAGACTGGACCGCCACTTGTCTGAAATGGTATAGAACAGAACAGAACAGAATTCTTTATTGGCCAAATGAGATTGGACACACAAGGAATTTGTCTTTCATGAGACAACAGATGAGTAACCAGGAAGATAGATTGGGAGATGTCTTAAAATGTAGGAATGTGGCAGAATAAAAGAAAATAAAGCAATGATGCTATATTAAACAGCAAAATCAAAAAATAAAAACAAAAATGCCTGCTTTCCCCAAAATACAGAGGACTTGCATCAAAGGCAAGCACATGGCCCATTTTTAGAAAATTCTACTGTCTTATTTAAATATAGAATTGTTTATATATATTTCCTTCACTTGTCATCTCCAAATATTCCTGGAGATTATGCTAAAATGTGGGCAGGCATGAGCATGCATGCACAGGCCATTGTTTTCCAATCTAGCAGTTTTCTGCTCTATATGCTTCATTCCTATGTCCTTCCTGTTTGTTTGTTTTTTCCATTTCTTATGTAGGTTCATAGACTGGATGAGTGAATATGGATAAGCTCAAATGTAATAGCAATATACAATTTGTCTTCATTTCTATTGTTTTTTTTTTATAACTACATTGAATATACCAATAGGATTCATTTGTTTCTAAAATGAACGAAGACTGTAAATATTTCTTCTCTCTCTCTCTCATTTCTTCCCCACAACCCCTGAAAAGAAAATCAGAACTTTATTGTGTTAGAATTGTGAGAATAGAAAAATTATTAATCCTTTCCAACTAATATTTTTTCTTCCAAATGGGAGATTGATTTATAGCTTAATTGTTTGCCTACTTTATATGGGAATGAATCTAATTGTGTTCATGATAATTACTCTGAAAAATTGGTTTTCTAATTACCTTATCTGATTCATCCGTGGGAAAAGTTATTCTGAGTACAGAATTTTCAGTTTGAAAGGTTTTCAAGAGAAATGTAGAATTTTCATCCTTACTTACCCCAACTAAGTGGCTCAGTGGCTAAAACACTGAGCTTTTCGATCAGAAAGGTCGGCAGTTCAGCGGTTTGAATCCCTAGTACAGGTCTCCTGCATGAACAGGGGATTGGACTAGATGACCTCCAAGGTCCCTTCCAACTCTGTTACTGTTAAAAGTATAGGGCTGCCTGCTCGACACAGAAGCAGCCACTCTAGAGGAAAAAAAAGTTCTCCTAGTACCTACTTTTTTGGAACTGCCAAGGCATGCTGCTTCTCAGAACAAGGGCTCTCTGGAGACAGAGGCCTAGTGAACATTTAGTTAGCATCGTACCTAACTGCACTTAGGAGGATGCTAAAGATTGAATTGTTCCTGAGAGCATTCAAACTACTTTGGGCATATCATTATTTTAGAGATTTTGTACTGTTTTTCTTAAGAGGGACGTGATGGCTCAGTGGCTAAGATGCTGAGCTTGTAGTTGAAAGGTTGACAATTCAGCGGTTCGAATCCCTAGTGCCGTGTAACGGGGTGAGTTCCCGTTACTTGTCCCAGCTTCTGCCAACCTAGCAATTCGAAAGCACGTAAAAAATGCAAGTAGAAAAATAGGGACCATCTTTGGTGGGAAGGTAACAGCGTTCCGTGCTCCTTTGGCATTTAGTCATGCCAGCCACATGACCACAGAGACGTCTTCGGACAGCGCTGACTCTTCGGCTTCGAAATGGAGATGAGCACCACCTCCTAGAGTCAGGAATGACTAGCACATATGTGCAAGGGGAATCTTTACCTTTACTGTTATTCTTAGAATTGTTTTAATTGTTTTCTATCATGTAAGCCACCAAGAGTCCATTTGATTGCAGAGGGATAGGAAGGAAGGAAGGAAGGAAGGAAGGAAGGAAGGAAGGAAGGAAGGAAGGAAGGAAGGAAGGAAGGCAGAAAAAAAAGGAAGAAAGGAAGGAAGGAAGGAAGGAAGGAAGGAAGGAAGGAAGGAAGGAAGGAAGGAAGGAAGGAAGGACATTGGATACTGTAGATATCTCTGGATGTATATATTGAGGTCTGCTGTAATAGTGAAGGAGTGTGGAAAAATAAAACATTGTTGATTGATAAATGAAGCACTGATTCTGCTATTATTGCAACCAAAAGTCATATGAGGCATCAGCAAAGTAATAAGAGACAATTTCCTGACTGTGGTTATTTTTTAAAATTTTGATCTAAAGTTCTATTTTTTGAGGTTTTGACTCTCTCTCTATTTGTGTGTGTTGTATTGACTATGGATCTTCAATTATGATCTATAATTAATTTACCAACTTCTTTTTGCTTACTTCATGCTCATGCATCAGAGGTAGTGAAAGAGTGCAAAGGAGTGAGTACCAGCATCTGAAAATTACCCAGTGAGTTTTGGAGATGAGATGTCTGCAGTAGCTATTGACTCTTCCTATTTTGACAGAAAAGAAATTGCTTCCGAAACATGGAAAGAAAAAATAATTGAAATTATCATGATTAGGATGTACAATTTATGCACTTTTCTGAGTTGATGGTAGCAAAGATGTATGTGCAATCTTCTAGTTGTTCAGTTCTTTCTTTGCAAGTCTGAATTTATTTATTTTATTTAGTATATGGCATATCATACAAAGACTTGACATTTATATTAACATTTCAACTAGATTAGTAGAACCCAATAAAATATAGATGTTAAAAAGATCTATGTTCAAATACCAATGTCTAGGCCGGTGATGGTGAACCTGTGGCATGAGTGCTAGAGGTGGCACACAGAGCCCTCTCTGTGGGCATGTGTGCCATCACCATCCGCTTTTCTGGCTCATGCCTGCTGGCCAGCTGGTCTTCACAGGTGCCGGAGCACCAGAAAATGGCCTGAAACTGCCCCAAAACCAGCCAAAAAACAGACAACTTTTTGGGCTATTTTCCAGGCCATTTTCAGGCTATTTCCAGGCCATTTTTGGGCCATTTTCTGGCTGTTTTTGGGCCATTTTCAGATCATTTTCCAGGCCATTTTTCAGACCAAAAAGTGCCTGAAAAGGCCTGAAAAATGGCCTAAAAATAGCCTGAAAACATCCAAAAAATGGCCAAAAAACATACCATTTTGGGGGGTTGTTTTCCAGGCTGTTTTGGGGCCATTTTCTGGGCCATTTTCAGGCCATTTTTCAGGCCATTTTCTGGGCTGTTTTTCAGGCCAAAAACTGTCTGAAAATGGCCCAAAAAACCCAGGTATGTGTGCGCCGGCCAGCTGGTTTTCGGGTTCCCGATGCTCAGGGGTGGGTTCTAATTTTTTTTACTACCGATTCTGTGGGCGTGACTTATTTTGTGGGTGTGGCTTGGAGGTCATGTGACTAGGTGGGCATGGCTAGCTGGTCAGAGTCATTTCTGGAAGGTCCTCGCACTTACAACCAGTCCTCGCACTTACGACCTGACTCATTTGTTTGCTTTTAACACTGATCAGCTGTAGGACGGCCCTTTGAAGCCCCGCAGCAAGAGTTTAAACAGTTTTTTTCCCTCTAGTCATCAGCTGGGACTCAGGAGGCAGCAATAGATTGGGGTTAGGACCAAATAAAAGGTAAGAATAATGTGGGTGGTGGTGGGGGGGGAGAGCAGGGGGGGAGAACCGGTTCGGTGATGTCATATCGTCACCGCTACCAGCTCCGCCGAACCGGACCGAACCAGGAGGAACCCACCACTGCCGATGCTCCAGCACACACCCATGTATGTTCATGTATGTGCATTCCTGTTTGGGCACTTGGTGTCGAAAAGGTTTGCCATCACTGATTTAGGCCATCTAACCATTGAAGTGCAGTATCTTTTATATTTAAAAAATCAGATACTGGACAGGTATTTGTCTTCAGCTCACAGCCAGACACGACGTGATCTACAGTTTGACCTGGGACCCCACGGTCACACTGAGGGGAGGATATTATATCCCATTTATACAGAGAGTCCAGGCAGATGCCATGTGAGGTGCGAATCTTATTCAGGATTGTCCATTGTTGACAGGGCAGTTCAAAGCTTGGCACCTTTTTTGTCCAAATATGAATGATTTCTCAGTTAAATCCAATGGGTTTCTTTTAGATCAGGTAAAAGGGGGAGCCCAGCAACCTGTAGAATGATGGACAGATGTGTAATTGAAAATAGTCGTACCCTTGGCCATTTCACTAAAAGCTTAATCAAAAGGTATTGAAAAGGAACTTTAAAACACCCTAAAATGCAGCTTTATCACAGGGGAAGGAAATTTTCAGCAAATTCAAATGCTCTTCAGGCCCCAATTTTGGGATGCAGAATAAACATGCACAAAATAGTTTCCAAGACGATTAAGAGAGCAGCAGATGGATTCTTGATAACAACTTTTTAATATATCTCATAAATACCAAGCGTCTTAAAAATTTTATGTCAGCCTTTGTCCTGTGACCTGAGCTGATGTAAGATACTCGGATTCCAATTTTACCCTTGCTAAGTACTTCTTATTTAGCTTTAAGCAACAAAATAATGCCTTTGCTAAATGCATTCTACAGCTGGTGAGATAAGAAAATATTGTCATCTGCTGCAGAGATAAAAGCCGTGCTCAAGAACATGTTTTTAGCTTGTTTAAAAACATTTTGACGTCAATAAAATTTATGATTTGTTCATGTGTGTCTATGTTTGTTATATTTCCAAGTAGCTAATGTAATGTAGGAAAGGGATATTTCATACAAATGGTCTCCTCATCTGAAGATACTAATAACAGGAGATGAGGAGAATTTATATTCTCCTCATCTGAAGATACTAATAATGACTTAATATTTTTTATTTGCTGTAGAATATGACTCACCAAACATTGTAAAACCAAGAATTATATAAAGTGTATATCAAAAATTCATTTTTTTAAACAAAACATAGGTTTGTTTCTTTAAATCAGCTCATTCCTATTATATTAAATGAAAGATAGCCATTTTCCTGGTAGGCAAAGTGGTGTTATTTTAACTTTTCTAGTTAAAAGTAGCAGTTGAGCTCTCTATACATGTATAGGTGGAACCTTCTAGCTCAAAAATTACTGAAAAAAGTTCTCCTCTGTTATGTTCTACCCAGTGGTTTCATTTGAATTGCAGTGTGATGGAATGTTGTCCAGGTTTCCAAAGAGGGAGGGAGTGCATTCCAGAGGAACAAGAGACAACTCAGTTCAGATAGTTTGTGTGAAAGAAGAGGGTGAAGATAATTCCTCCCTAACAGTTCCCAGAGTATATCCTTTATGGGGTGGTAGCAGAATTGGTATTCAGCCGGTTCGTACCAGTTCGGACGAACCGGTAGCGGAGATTGTGGGTGGGCCTGCCCCCGCCCCGGCTCTATGCCATCCTATTTAGGCATGGTTTTGAGGCTGGGTGCATGCACGGAGGGCGCGCAAATGAGCAAAGTGAATGCACGGAAAGCTAGGAGTATTTGCGGAAGGTGCGCATGCAGGCCGAACCGATGGCAACAAAATGTGAAACCTACCGCTGGGTGGTAGCATGCTTTAGTTTGGCAAGATTGATGTCAGGTTCCAAAAACCAAGAAAGAACATAGAGATTCTTCCAAGCTGATTTATTTAGTGTTCTTCCCATATAGACAGAATCTTACCAAACTAAAGCATGCTACGACATCCACAAATTATGTTCCTATGATATGTTTAAAGAAAACATCTGATAAATTGACCATTGTAATCCAGGCTGGAGGTTATTAAAACAGATTCTCCAGGGCCTGGTGGTAAGATGACTGGGAGCATGTGGGTTGTTGGGCAGGTGGGCGTGGCCAAGTCAATGTCACTTCTTTGCCCTTTTTTAACCTACAAAACACAACACAACACAATTGGCTCACCCACAATATAAAAGCAGCAGTGCTAGACCCAAAATTGCCCCTGCAACAAGCAGGAACCTCACACAGCCACAAAAAGCCCAAAAAAACAACTTTAACACTTTACACACACACAACAAACACAACACAACTGGCTCACCCACAATGTAAAAGCAGCTGTGCTAGACCCAAAATGGCCCCTGCAACAAGCAGGAACCTCACACAGCCACAAAAAGCTCCAAAAAACCAACTTTTACACTTTACACACACAAAATTCCACATACAACTTTGTGAGATTTTGTGTGTTTGTGTAATTAGAGTGAAACACTACAGAAACACACTAAATCTCAGAAAGCTGCACAAATATTATTTTATTTATTTTATTTTTATTTTTATATAAAAGCAGCTAAATTTAAAACTTCCTAAACTTTAAATGGCTAGGTCTAAAAAAAAGAACAACTAAAAAAAACCCCAATTAACTATTTTTTTAAAGCTCCCAAAGGGGGAAAAAACTTACCCAATAGAACAGGAGTCTCCAACCTTGGCAACTTTAAGACTTGGAGACTTCAACTCCCAGAATTCCTCAGTCAGCTTTGCTTTGCTGGCTGAGGAATTCTGGGAGTTGAAGTCCACAACTCTCTGCTTGCTTGATTGCAGGCAGGGAGATTCAGTTGCTTGCTGATGCAATGGATTGCAGGGATTACAGCAAAGCATTGCGACCAGCAGCTAAGGTAAGCAAGCTGAGGGGGGAGGAGGGGGAAGGATTTTTGCTACCGATTAGCAGGCAACAGCTGAGATCATCAGAGCTGAGATCGTCAGAGCTGGGCTCTCAGAGCCATTTTTTTAAAAAAAAGGCTCTGATGATCGTGCGGCTCAGCTGGGCATGGGGGGCGGGGGCAGGGATTTTTGCTACCAGTTCTCCAAAGTGCCCACCGCCATCGCTACCTATTTGCCCGAGCCGGTCCGAACCAGGAGCATTTCACCCCTGCTCCAGGCCAAGAATAGCTGCAGTGGAGAAACCAGCCAAAGCAGTGAATTGGTAATAATCATGACCACAGCAGTCAACTCCAGAAGTTAAGTAGAAAAGTGTTTCCTTTGGACCAAATTAGTGTTTAACAGTGACTGAACTTTCTTGTCTTTGCCACCATGGCAATGATGCAGTAAGTGATGGAATTAGATGGCTCACATCTTGGGCAAGAATTACGGGCCTATTTATCAGTATGATTTGATAGCTTTAATCCTTTCTAAATCTATTACAATATAGACTTTTAACCAAGTCATCTGAAAAAACCAATTAAAAATGTCTTTGGATTTTTATTACTTTGCATTAAATATCAAAGGGTAATAATTTATACCTAGTCTGAAGACATAATTCTCTTTATTTAGAGAAAGAAAAAACTTGTGAGATCCTAATTGGGTTTTAAAGCCAAAGAGAACATATATTTTCATAATACCCAATTATTTAACTGCAAACTTATGTTCTTACATTGGCAAAAACATAGCTGTTGGAGTATCTAAAGGTGCCAAGGTAGTTTTAAAAATAGATTTTAGTAATTTACTGAAACAGATCTTTAGAACTGATGTACAAAGCAGAAAAGCAGAAAACAGAAAGGTTTAGAAGGTCATTTAAAGAAGACCAAACATTTCAAACATATATTATACAATGCTAGTTAGATGGGTGTAAAATTATGATCACATTCTTTATTCCATCAATAAAAAAATTAAAAAGAAAGTTGTATCACATATCCCAAGCAAAGAACAGAATAAGTACAACGTACATGTCTCAGGCATTCCAATTATCCAGCTAATGCAGGGTTCATGATTTTCAATTATGGGACTGCATTATGTGAAATAATGTACCACAGAGTGTTAAGTCTGAAAAATCACAGCCGACCAGTTTAATAATATTCAGGCTCTATTCTTTTCTCCTTGCCTTGTTTATTTCTGTGCATTCCTTCTATGCCAGGACTATTTGTGCATCAATTTACTTATCAATGAAATGGTTCACTCACAAATCCTTTTACTTAATTCTGTCTTTCTCCTGATATTTTTAAAATCAAGCCAGGGGTGAAATGCTCCCGGTTTGGATTGGATCGCCCGATCCGGTAGTGATGGAGCGGGTGGTTCGGAAAACCAGTAGCAAAAATCCCTGCCCCCCCCATGCCCAGCTGAGCTGCGCAATCATCAGAGGTTTTTTTTTTCTTTTAAATGCCTCTGACAATCCAAGCTGAGTTGCTTGATTGGCAGAGGCTTTTTTAAAAGTCTTTTTTTTAAATCTTTTTTTTAAAAAGCCTCTGCCAATCAAGCAACTCAGCTTGGATTGTCAGAGGCATTTAAAAGAAAAATGCCTCTGATGATCAGGCAACTCAGCTTGGATCATCAGAGGCATTTATGCCTCTGACGATCCAAGCTGAGTTACCTGATCGTCAAGCTGAGTTTGATGATCCAAGCTGACCATCCAAGACGATGCCTGACGATCCAAGCTGAGTTGCCTGATCGTCAAGATGAGTTTGATGATCCAAGCTGACGATCCAAGACGATGCCTGACGATCCAAGCTGAGTTACCTGATCATCAAACTGAGTTTGATGATCCAAGCTGATGATCCAAGATGATGCCTGACGATCCAAGCTGAGTTGCCTGATCAGCAGAGGCATTTAAAAGAAAAAAAGCCTCTGATGATCAGGCAACTCAGCTGGGATTGTCAGAGCCTTTTGAAAGCATTTTTTTACAACCTCTTCACCAAAGAGGTTGTAGAAAAAATGGTTTTAAAAGTTAAAAAAAATTGGCCACGCCCACCCAGTCACATTACCCCCCACCAAGCCACGCCCACAGAACCAATAGTAACTAATTTTAGATTTCACCACTGGATCAAGCTATAGTCTTATCATCAATTCTTTCAGTTTCTCAAACCATTTGGTAATCATTTCTGAGCAATATTGTCTGTTACCAGATTCATTTGCCAGATATAAAAGAAGCTTGTTTTCCTATATTAATTTTTTTTTACATCTCTATTGTTAATTACTTTTTCAGCATAATGTCAAAAAGTTCTAAGTTTCACTTTGTTAGGAAATTATTGTCCTAGCTTTGGTTTTTATTAATTAGGATGAAAATGTGGCAATTCTGAGCATCTCCCATATCTGAAAAATGCAATCCACTATATCTTAATAGATTGAAATCTGTGGAATTAGGATCAAAGCAGATACATTAACTGTCAGGTTTCGGTGTCGTCTCAAATTAACTTTGTCACATACAACTGATTGTGTTAATTTTATTTTTCTGTGTCCAAACAGAGGAGGAAAAACTTTCTCCTCCAAACAGAAAGCTTAAGACTCTTAAACCTATGTGAGGCTGTCATCATATTTTTAAAACTAAAATAGCAGGTTCAATTACTTGCTGCATGTTTAATATAATACTTACCTTTATATAGAAGAAATCACAGATTCTGCTATTCCTTGACTAAAAGACTGATTCAAGGGTTTTCTTTTGGGTGCATTGTGGGGCATTGCAGAAAGTGATCATAAATGATCACTGAGATTTTTGGAGTCCAGATATTTTTTAATCTCCTGATGGATGTCTCTGTTTCAATATCTTGTTGAGTGCTGAACATATGACAGTTTTGAACCTAAGGGCTGATGTGTTCTCCATATATATATATATTCATAATGTAAAATCTAGCCTTCGTTGCATCTATCTAGCCTTGGTTGATTCTAAAAAGCTAGAAGAGTGAGGTGATCAATTCTTTGATAGGAACAGCCAGAAATCCCAGGGCATGGACTAGATTGGGAAGTCAAAGGATACAGAAGATGGCAGTGATCACCCACTCACAACATGGAAACATGGAGATAGCAAGGAATTTTGATTATAGCTACACAACTAGCATGTCCTCTACATAGAATACACCAGTAAAAATCTGAGAGTGGAGAATTTTAATAATCGTTAAATGAGGAGAGGAAGTAACTCTAGTAACATTAAATATGTTAAATCAAGCTGTTCTCGTAGAATAATTGTGAGGCAATTTCTTTCTGTTGAAGTCCATGTTCTCTTCTGGATAATCCTTTGGAAGAGGACACTCTGTTTTGAAAGGCAAGATCTCAATCAACAATGATGGGGACTATCCTTTTATTTTTTATTTTTTGGTCATTCATTGGGTGGCCGCTGAACTGCTGACCTTTCGATCGACAAGCTCAGTGTCTTAGCCACTGAGCCACCATGTCTCGTAGAGTTAAGTATAGATAATATTTAAACATATTTTAAAATAAATATTTTAACAACTTTTGAACTATTAAGATACACCAGCATTTTATACACTTTATTTAAATTAATATTATGGATTACTTTATTTTATTACATTGTCTTTCCTTATACTCAGTTACTCTTGTAAATGTCATTACATAATTGAATCTGGGCACAGGATAGTCAACGTCTTCACTAAGTATTCTCTGCTTGGGTAAGTTCACCTAAATGCTTGCAATTTTGAAGGAAAAAGAAGACATAACAGATTGATTTTGATAATAGGGTAGAAAAAAATAACAGCTAGGTATTGAAAAATCTACTTTACTGCTATTTTCAAAATTAACTTGCGGCATGTACAATTTATTAAGCTAACAGGTTTCATCAAGTTTAATAAGACACTGATTTTTTTCCTCCAAGTGCATTTTACAGCAAGAAAAAAAAAACAGGAGGTTGCCTAGATTACATTCCATCAATAAACCATTTCTTTATTCACTTATTTGTAACATAATTTCATAAAATAATAGAATTACAGAGGGGACTATCTTGGTTTCCCTTCTCAGGAATTCAATTTAAAGCATTCCCATAAGATACTTATCTTCTTACTGATGCTACTAACCCATCAGTTGTGTATGCATTGTCAGGTGCAAGAAATCAGGAACCGGGAGTGAATTTAAATGTACACAAAGTTTATACAAGTATACAAGAATCTGAACTACTAATAGTCAAGGTGAATTAGCACCAGATAAGGGTCAATGGACTTCAAGGGGGCTGGACGTAGGTCTCTTATGGGGATGTAGAGATTCCAGACTGATGATGCACTTGACCCTGCCCTCAGGCTCAACATACCTGTCTTCTATATGTAAATACATTTCTACAAACAACCAGAAATAGTGCTTGAAGCTGTTACAACAAGCCCTCTAAAAACATGGCTATTTCATCCCTACTATAAGAGAGGCTTATGCTTACAAATTTGGGAAATTTTATTTTCAGAACCTTTGTCCAATTCTAATTATTTCTTTCAACTTCATATTCAGTGTTTGAGTTTTTTTAAAAAAATCCAAAGAGCATTTTCCATATTTTATTCAGAAATAATAATAATAATAATAATAATAATAATAATAATAATAATAGTTGTTGTTGTTGTTGTTATTATTATTATTATTATTATTATTATTATTATTATTATTATTATTTATAAAATTTGTATGCCGCCCTATCTCCAAGGACTCAGGGCAGCTCACAACAACAATCAACCGAGCAACTGTTAAAATCAATAAATATACATAAAAATATAAAAAAAATTAAAAATTTAAAATATACTAGCCCATCAGTCCAGGTTGGGGGACATAAATAGCCAGGTTTTCAATTCACAGTGGAAGGTGCGAAGGTCAGGGGCCAACCGGAGCTCCAAGGGAAGTTGATTCCAAAGGGTGGGGGTGCTCACAGAGAAAGCTCTACCCCGGGGGTCGCCAGCTGACATTGTCTAGCCGACGGCACCCTGAGTAGGCCCTCTCTGTGAGAGCGCACTAGGCGTTGGGAAGTTGATGCTTGTTGAAATCCCATTATTTTTTATTTGTCAATCTATTTTCCAAATTTGGAGTTAATCAAAAATGTTATTTTTTTCTGCAATTCATGGAAGAATCTTATAAGATTTCTGAGATACCAGCTTGGAATAGTATCTCACCAAAATCATTTATCAACATTATTTCATTTGAAAAGTGCTAAACCTTACCTCCCAGAATAGCTTGAGAGTACCATGTTATATTGCTCCAATGCCTTCTAGGAAGAGTAGGAGTTAAGAATCAGGAGACAATGGGATTCCCCCACCTTTTTTTTTTTTTTTAAATGGAATACTCTTGTCCCCTCTTAAATGTCTAACATAGCAGTTCATCTGTCCACCCACTGATAAAATATATTGGAAAAAATCCCTCCCCTCCTAATTATTTAAGAGGGGGTTGAGTTTTCCTTACATTCCTTACATATGCCTGAAAACACAATACATTGTGTTACCATACAGTATCATTGAATGTGTTGGCTTTTGCGTAATTCCAATTTGTGGTGATGAACCATGTTTTCCAAAATTATACCTGATTCAGAAATTCTCTACGCATTTAGCTTTTGAATGGTATCCAAAATGGAATGGATGGGAAAAGTAGCAAAAATTTCTGACTGCACAGACAATTAAATTCAATTAATATTAAATGTAGTTAATATAATCACTCTTCAGACATGTATCTAAACCAGTGGTGGGTTGTCCCCGGTTCAGACCGGTTCTATAGAACCGGTAGTAAAACCGGCAGGAGGCTCCGGCCACTGACCCCAATGTCATCAGGAAGCTTCTGTGCATGTGTATGGCACCGTTGCGAACCGGTAGTAAAGGTAAGTAGAACCCACCCCTCATCTAAACCCTTGGAGGTCTTTTTTTTTTTTAATTTGATTTATATGCCGCCCTTCTCTGGAGACTCAGGGCGTCTTACAATGCATTAAGCAATAGCCTTCATACTTTTGTATATTTATACAAAGTCAGCTTATTGCCCCCACAAACTGGGTCCTCATTTAACCTACCTTAGAAAGGATGGAAGGCTGAGTCAACCTTGAGCCTGGTAAGAGTCAAACCTGCAGAAATTGCAGGCAGCTGTGTTAATAACAGGGTGCATTAAACCACTGTACTACCAAGGCTCCTTCATCCAATCCTTGCACAAGCAGGACCTCATACAAGCAGGAGACCCTATACCATTCCAGACAAGTGACTATCCAGTCTCTTCTTAAAAGCCTCCAATGATGGAGCTCCCACAACTTCTGAAGGCAAGCTGTTCTACAGGTTAATTATTCTCACTGTGAAGAAAGTTCTTAGTTATTTCCTGGATTAGTTTCCATCCATTGTTTCTTGTCCTGCCCTCTGGTACTTTGGAAAATAGGTTGACCCCCTCTTCTTTGTGGCAGCCCCTCAAATATTGGAACACTGCTATCATGTCATCCCTTGTTTTCACTAGACTATCTAGGTGATGTATAGGTCACCAATATGTAGATGACAAAACCAATATGTAGAGAATATCTTTTATAGGTTTCTAAGAACTGCACTTAGGGCTTTTGGTTCATGTGTCCCTTGGATTGTAGTCTTGTAATGAAACATGCAGAAAAACTGTTGGAACGTGTAGCAGCATTAGAAGAAATAAAAGGAGTTCAACTTAATCGGAATTGGATAAATTTCCATCATTGTAAGGAACCATGGTGTAAGGAAAAAATCAAACTGAACAGAAGTGAAATGAAAATGTTGTAAAACTATTCTACCATTCAAAATCCTTTGAATACTGATGTTCAAACTAACAGAAGTATCTGGGCCACTTTTGCAATTCTCTTCAGCAGAAAAGAGGATAAGAGTAATGCTGTAACTCAAGTGAGTCCTTCTCACATTTGCAACGTAAAAAAAAAAACACACGTTAAATGTGAAGCGGTAGATCTCATCTAGAGAGAGATTGCAAAGAGATGAAAAAGTAGTTCTCGGTGACTACTCTTTGAAAAAAGCACCGTAAAGACAATTCTTTGGCAGGGTGAGAGGGGTTATGTTTTGAAGCTGTCATTTCAAAGTGCTTCCTCTTCACTTCTTTTTCAAAACTATGATAATGAGGAGGGGGAAATCCTTCAAGGTGTAACAATGGCATTCTGATGCAGATTTGTCTGGTGGTATGGATGCCTCCACACTTGAGCATTATTTGAAATCCAGTTCACCGTAGAAAGAAGATTGTGAGTTCTAGTTCCCCTTTAGTCATGAAAGCCAACTGGGTGACTTTGGGCCAGTCACTGTCTCTTAGCCCAGTTCACCTCACAAGGTTATTGTTGTGGAGAAAAGAGGAGGGGGAGGAGGAAGGAATATTGGTGTATTCACTGCCTTGAATTGTATAGGAAACAAAAAACAAAGGGATAAAACTCTAATAAATAAATAAATAGATAATTTGGTACATGCTTCCTATATTTTGATCAATGCTTTCCCCAATTCATGTACAAGGGGAAAAAATGAAAATGAAAGGTGGGTGGGGGAGGAATTCCTAAATCCAGCCTTTGTTTAGTATATTTTCTTTGTCAACAGTACCAAAGAGAAGCACAAATATAAATAATACACTCTTACATTTGAGGCTTTTTATTTGAGGTTAAACCACAGGGACTATTTAGTTCTTTTATTGATTCATTATATTTCTCCTGTCCCACCCGCCTCACCTAACTGATTCTTGGAGGCTTATAATAAAAAAAAAGTCCTAATATAAAAGCATAAATAAGAACGAAGTTAGAAACAGAATTAAAAGTTAAAAAGATGGAAAGAACATCCTCACAACTCCAAACATCCTCTGTTTTTCGTAATACTCTCCAACTTCCATGTCAGTGGTGGAATTCATTTTTTTTATTACCGGTTCTGTGGGTGTGGCTTGGTGGGCATGGCTTGGTGGGCGTGGCAGGGGAAGGATACTGAGAAAAATCCATTCCCACTCCACTCCAGGGGAAGGATACTGCAAAATCCCCATTCCTTCCCCACTCCTGGGTGAAAGATACTGCAAAATCTCCATTCCCACCCCACTCCTGGGGGAAGGATACTGCAAAATCTCCATTCTCACCCCACTCTGGGGCCAGCCAGAGGTGGTATTTGCTGGTTCTCTGAACTACTCAAAATTTCTGCTACTGGTTCTCCAGAACCTGTCAGAACCTGCTGAATTTCACCCCTGCTCCATGCCAATTGCAGAGTCATAGCTTAACACATTTTCTGACGGCCAGAAGATGGAGACCCACCTCTCTTCTGGATAACAACAACCATGAAGCAACAACCAGGCCTGACCAATAATACAAAAAGATAAACTGAGGTAGAACATTATCCAGAGAGGGGAAAATCGTTTTAGAAATAAGTCTGGGGGTGGGGGGGAAGCCCTCTGAAGAACCGTTGAAAGGTTGAAAAAAAAAGATATTAAAGGGAGAGATGAAAATGGTGATCAAATATCTGAAGAGCTGTCATTCAAAAGGACTGCACAGACTTGTTCTCTATTATTTCAGATGGCAGGACTTGAAGTTTGAATGTACTAGCAGGCATTCTAGTCAAAGGCAGGGTGAGTGAAAGATGCAAAAAGGACTTCAGTCAGGAAGGATAGGGCCAGGGACAGGAGAGAAAAATGCCATACTTTGAAACAAAACTGTCTGTTTGCCATAGCCAGAGCACACAATGGAACAGACAGCAGCAGTGAAGAATGAACTGGGCTTCTCCAATTAAATGAAAAAGTTCTTAAACAATATTGTTTTCTTGGGAAAGCTCTATTTCAAACCACATATAATTGTGAAAATTATGCCTATAAATAATGCTATGCACATGTAATAATATATGTTATGTATCTAAATACAAAATAATCTTTGTTATCTATGTAAATAATACGTAATTTTATTTATTTATTTCAGTGTTCCAGAAAAAACCCCAACTCCAAATAAAAACCCTGAAACAAGCATTTTTCAAAGTTCTATTTACTAGAATAGGTATGTAATCTGAGAGGTCCGGATTTTCCCTCAGTAAATCAAAACCCCCAAAACCATCCCCTCGCTCCTCAATTGATCACATGCTCCAATCACCATCCATCCCATCTCGAGACAGCCCTCTGACCACTCCTTCTCCAGATGAAGGATCGGCCTGACCTTGACCGACAGGAAGAATGCTATTATGTCTAAAGACAACCCCTCTACTAAATCCCCCCTTCTACTTTCCCACACATGAGAAAGTGGCAGCATGGAAGCTTCCGGCCTAATATGGTTTCCAAAGCTGACATTTCTATGCCTTCCATCTCACCAAGGTGACTCTAAGTAGCTTACAGTCATACCATTAAAATACCTTATAAAATCTTAAAACAGTAAATAAGTCCTATAGAGTTAAAAATTCAGATAACAATTCAGTTAACCGTGATGGAAAGGAATTGAGCACATGGGGAGGAGGTGGAACCTAAGTAATCCATTAATCAAAACCATCCCCCCATTGGGGCCCCAGGTCAGCTGGCAGAGTCAGGTCTTTATGACATCTTGTGGCCCGTCAGCGGCCTGTGCAGCTAGTACCTGATTCCGACAGTGAGGAGGCTGGAGTGGTGATGCACCAGCAGCCTGTGCAGCTGGCACTCGAGCCAGACAATGAGGAGGCTGGAGGAGATGTGGTGCCAGAGGCAGGGATTCAGCCAGGGTCTTCAGAACATCCAGAAGCTCCCATAAGTGAAGAGGAAGAAGAGGAGGAACCTCTTCTTGATGCACGGGTGCACAGAGTTGCCAAAAAACAGGAGTGACTCCTCAGGAGGAGGTCTCCTCAAGAGTAAGGCTTGGGGCTAATTGACCACTCCCCTAGCCTATTTAAGGAAGGATAATGAGTGAGGCAATTTGCAGGAAACAACCTTGTTCATATTCCTTTGTGTCTTGATTCCAGAAACGTCTGATCGGCTCTTGCTCCTTTCTTGTCAGTTTTCCTGAAAATTGCTTCTGGGCATTCTGCCAAGCATAGTAAGATTACAGTTATCTGAAATACTGTGCTTCAGAATTGAGTTATTATTCTTTGGATTCTTGTCAGCTGTTAATGAAGTTAAATTAACAGCCCTTGTTCAGAAAATACTGATTTAAACTGTACTTGTGTTCGAACAAGTACTAAGAAAACTCATTAGTAGTTCTTAATTAGTAAACTAAGGTTTGTATGGACTTTGTGTGTGCTACGTTCTTTGAGGTCCATAGCTGGGGCAGAACACATCTATGGAGATTCTCAGTCATCCAGGTCATGGTTGTCCCAAATGTGTTTTTTCAAAAGTCAACTGGACTTTGTTCTTCTTTGAAGACATTTTGTTTCTTGTCCAAGAAATATCTTTTTAAAGACCTTTTGGAAAGTCAGAAGGGTAGGCGTGGATCTCACCCCAAGGGGCAGGTTATTCCAGATGATGGACAACATGGCAGAGAAGATGTTTCTCCTGGATCCTGCCAGCCAAAATTCCTTGACTGATGACATCTGAAACATGCCCTTTCTGCTAGCATGCTTGGGGCAGGCTAATTCCTTTGGGATAAGCCAGTCCTTTCAATTACCTGGACCCATGTTTATTATGTATGTATGTATCATTTCTTTTCAAAAATCAATGTGAAACATTACAATCAATAAATATTCAAATCAAGGCAATATCTCCAATCTTGCAAACAAACTATGTTGTAGTCATTGAATAAAGGACACTGTAGGCAAGGTAGTATGTAAAGAACATATATTCCCCGGAGTTGTATACAATGAAGTAGAACTGCTGAGTAGATAACGAAGCTGCATAAATATATTATTCATGTATCACCCATCTTTCAAATGAATTCGAGGTGGCTAGCAATCACCAAAAGGTAGAATGCAACAAATACAGTTTCAAAGGCCAACCAAGGGAAACAGGAATAGTAAAAGGCAGGCATCTTGGCTGCTCTTTTAAAGGGAAAGAAAGTAGGGAGCAAGTAAAGTTCCCTAGACAATCTCCCATCACTAAAAAACTTTGCATCAGATTAATATATACCATGTGTATGATCAAAAGTGCAAAGTTGTATGTGTTTGTCAGTATGAGTTTTATATAAAGTGAAAAATTTGTTGGAATGATTTATTGCTCTGAGATGGGCCAGATATATAGTGATCTATATTTTTGATTTATTTGATTGATGGATCGATTGAGTTCTATAATCGCCCATCTCACGATATCCTTAGTAGGGGAATTGTATTCCTTTCTCCATGCTTGAAGACTTTCCTCTATTAGTTAGCTGAAAGTTTTCATAGATCCCTAGAAAATTTTCCATATTTCATTCTAGGATTCAAGTGTGCACCCTCCTTCCCATGAAAACTATATTTCTGAATATTCAGTGAAAAGCACACTGAAAACCAGAGGTGATTGTCACAAACTGTAATGACCAGTTCGACCAGCACCGGAAATGTGAGTGTGCGCGCATATATGCAGTGTCACAAAACACGGCAATTCGCTTGTGTGCACTGTCTGCACCAGTGGTGGGTTTTGAATTTTTTCACTACCGGTTCTGTGGGAGTGGCATGGTTTGGTGGGTGTGGCTTGGTGGGCGTGGCAGGGGAAGGATACTGTAAAATCTCCATTCTCACCCCACTCCAGGGGAAGGATACTGCAAAATCCCTATTTCTTCCCAATCAGCCTGGGACTCGTGAGACAGAGAATAGATGGGGGTGGGCCCAGTCAGAATTTTTACTACTGGTTCTCCGAACTACTCAAAATTTCCGCTACTGGTTTCCAGAACTGGTCAGAACCTGCTGAAACCCATCTCTGATTTGCACGTGCAGGCAGCGTCAAAAAACATGGCAATTTGCTCATGTGTCGTCCGTGCATTCATGCAGCATCAAAAAAACACAGCGATATAGGATGGAATTGTGCCGGGGCGGGTGGGCAGATAGGTGGGCTGGGCAGGCCCACCTGCAGGTCGCAACTACCAGTTTGCCTGAACCAGTCTGAACTGGCAGCAGCCCACCACTGCTAAAAACTGGAAAAATTCTGACACAAAAATATCTAACAATGGAGCAGAAATTCATTTGGGTTATTTTTTAATGTGAACTGACCCTATTGGCATCTCTGAAGCATATTAATGAACCTGAATATAATATTGAGCTCAAGTCACGACTTTTCTAAATTTTTATGATGGGCTTCACACTTCAACAAATGTTATTAAAAATTCACATTGAGACAAAGTGCGCTCAAAAAGCATTCATTTGGTAAAAGTAGGAGCGAAAGAGGTTTTTTTTAAATTTGAAAAAAAAAACTATTAAAAAGATTGAGGCAAGGAAGAATACGTGGAGAAATTCATTTAAACATTTATAATGTTTACATATGTGTGAGTTGTGCATGTGGGCAAAGGTTCTCCTCTCTTCAGAATTTGCATACCGATGGAAAATGGGGACAAAATAAACCTGTTCAATTAATGATGTTCAATTAATTAATAAGTACTTCTAATTGGATGTCCTTCTTCCTTGCTATATTGTGCAGACTCATATGCACAAAGATGGATTAAAGTAAGGGACTCAATGAATGTGGCTACTTTGGGCAGAACAGCAGTGGGCTGTTGAAGTGGGCTATGGGCAAGTGACCACAGGAATCTCTTTGCTCTGGAAGCTTCTCTCCCATGATAGCATCCATATTCAGTTTGGGTGAGGATCAAAGAGGATTTCAGATCCTTCCCAATACTTGAAGATCATGCAGAAAGGCAGAATAGCTATAGCACTTAGACATATATACCACTTCATTGTGCCTTCACAACCCTCTCTAACCAGTTTATAGAGTCAGCATATTGCCCCCAACAATCTGGGTCCTCATTTTACCAACCACGGAAGGACAGAAGGCTGAGTTAACCTAGAGCCAGTGAGGATCAAACTCCTGGCAGTTGGCAGAGTTAGCCTGCAATACTGCATTCTAACCACTACAGCATCATGGCTCATTATGTGAAAATTTATGTAAGTAGCCAATCTACTCTTCCTAAAGGGAGGATAACTATATTTCTCTTCTACACATTATTCCAGAATTCTATTCTTTTTATACTGAAATTTGCAAAGACTTAATTTTTCAATCATCTTTAGCTTCAATAAACTTAATTACTAGTGGTCTCTGTTTACAAAAACAAACAAACAAAAACCCTTGAAAAGTTAATTGCATCACAACACTAAAAGCCAAATAGGAAATTATGGCAGCATAAGGATACATAGCAAATTAGACACAACTTTTGTGTGTTCAGATGCAAGTTCTCTGGACTGTGTGATGGGCTGATGAATTATTGTGGTCGTACAAACTGCTAAATCATAAACTATGGTTTATAAAGTACAATGGCTGGGTTTAATTTGAAACTCTAATTTCAAATCAAACATAACATTATGGCCTCATATGATGAATTCGGTTTTTGTCTTATTACTATTTAAGTACTGCAATCAAAACTATGGTTTCTTTATGTGATGTAGTAGTTATATTCAAGTAGGATCTCTAGCTTTAGTTATGGAACCTCAATGGATAACCTAAGACCTTTTGTAATCTTAGCTCAAAATGTACTTGTAAGGAAAAAAAAAAGAGAAAACACTTGGATGGCACTATACCGTATTTTTCAGAGTATAAGACACACTTTTTTCCCCCCAAAAAAGAGGGTAAAAATCTGGGTGCGTCTTATAGTCTGAATATAGCCCCACCCAGCCTCGAAAATGGAGATTTCAGTGGCTAAAAGAAGCCTCTGAAAGAAGCTTCAGAAAAAAAGCCTCTGAAAGGCTTTTATCTAAAATAATATGGCAAGCAACAAAAGAAGAATCAGTACAGGTTCTAACCAACTATGCTAACAAATCTGGAAAATGACACAATAACCAACAGATCCAAAGAGGTTAATCTACATACCAATACCAAAGAAAGGAGATTGAACAGAATACAGATAGTCGTTCAGAATAAAAGCCTCTGAAAGAAGCTTCAGAAAAAAAGCTTCCAAACAGAGCTTTAGAAAAAAAGCCTTTTTTTCTGAAGCTCTGTTTCGGAGGCTTTCAGAGGCAGGGAAAAAAAAAGCAAGACACAGAGCTCACAACCAAGGAACCTGTTGCTAAAATTCACCTCTGGGAAGAGCTGATTGGGGGTATTCCGGGAGGCTGATCCACTGACCAATCAGCTTTTTTCTTATTTTTCTCCCCAAAAACTAAGGTGCGTCTTATACTCTGAAAAATATGGTGCGTCTTCTAGAAAAATAGGAAATCAGTCAAACCAACCAACCTATAAATTTTGTTTCCCAACAGATTTTAAAACCCTTACAGAAATAAAATTCACAGGATCTGAGACATTTTTAAATTATACTATATTCAATTATACTCAATTTATCTGTTATAGTAATGCATTACTAGCCAAATTTGAAAACCTTGCAGTTTTGTTGAGGAGTTCAGGAGCAAGTTGAGTTCTAGAGCAATACCAGGATCATCGGTGTAATTTGCTGTGCTATTACTGTGATTTGCTGTAGCATTAATCTGCTTGAGGTTTGTGTATGGGTATATACACAAGAGAGTGAGAAAGAGAGAGAGAGAGATCCGGATAGACCAGGGGTGTCAAACTAGATTTCATTGAGGGCCTCATTAGGGTTGTGCTTAACCTTGGGGGGCCAGGGTGGGCATGGCTAGCTCGACATCACTGGTGTTTGGGGTGCCTGTGGTGGCCTGAGTGCTCTAACAAACAGGCACTCAAGCTCCATTTTCGTCTGTGATGAATTCTTGTAACCCTCTGCCAGTGAAAATGGAGCTCTGTGGCCCTCACAAGCTCAGTTTTTGGCTGCGACAGCCTCTTGCAACCTTCTGCCAGTGAAAATGGAGTGGCTCTCCTAAGTACCATTTTCACTGGCAGAGGCACCATGGGCTGGTCCTTTGCTGTTTCCAGGGCGGCCCTGCTGGCCAGATCTAAGCACTCCATGGGCCGAATCCAGCCCCCAGGCCTTGAGTTTGACACCCCCGGGATAGATAATGAAACCATTTACATTGATAAATCATATATAGCAGGGTGAAATACAGCAGGTTCTGACAGGTTTTGGAGAACTGGCAGTGGAAATTTTGAGCAGTTCGGAGAACCAGCAAATACCACCTCTAGCTGGCCCCAGAGTGAGGTGGGAATGGAGATTTTGCAATATCCTTCCCTCAGGACTGGGGAGGGAATGGGGATTTTCCAGTATCCTTCCCCTAGAGTGGGGTGGGAATGGAAATTTTGCAGTATCCTTCCCCCAGGAGTGGGGAGGGAATGGGGATTTTGCAGTATTCTTCCCCTGGAGTGGGGTGGGAATGGAGATTTTGCAGTATCCTTCCCCTGCCATGCCCACCAAGCCATTCCCACCAAGCCACACCACGCCCACCAAGCCCACAGAACTGGTAATAAAAAAATTTGGATTTCACCACTGATATATAGGGAACAAAAAAAGCATGGTTGCTACCGTTTTGTAGCTCTTCTTCAGTGAAAAAGAACCATCACACGAATTACAAAATCTATGGCCTGCTTTCAGTATGTTATGAATGATATTCTAGCAGTTCCAAACAAATATATACCTGTTGGAGGAAAAGGTGCCTGAAGCTACAAGTTAGATAGCATGATTTACCTCTCTAATGAGTGCATACTTGATACATAAAATAAAATTTCAGAACATGACATTCTTCTTTTCACATATGACACTTCCAATTCTTGCAAAGAATGATATGCTAGAGGAATGGATGCCTCCTCGTCCTTTAATTTGACAAAATAAATGAAAATGAGAACGGCAATTCTCTATTGGTAATCTTGGCAGAGGGTTGTATATCAGGAACATCTGAACTGATATGCATGGCTATCTCTCAAGACTGGAGTCTATGAGTGGAGAAATAAAGAATGGATGTGATGGCATTAATCCATAGAACTCAAGTCCCTAAACAGAAGGGCCTGACAGAAGAACAATAAATAAATAAATAAATAAATCACATGGGCTTTTCATTTATCAGGGTTAATGCCAGGATACAGAATGCTAAAATGTGAATAAATAAACCTCAAGCCTTCTTTCTTTAGCGGTTAAGCTGGAATCTCCCTGAATTGTTTGTGAACATCTTTTTCCCAAACTGATTAACTAAAGGGCTTTTTTCTTGTTTTAGCTTGACTGAAACATCCATCTGGTCCATTTTGTCATATTTTGAAACACTCCTTTTACAAAGAATTTCCACATGATGTAGCTCACCATTTTTTTTTCCTTTCCTATTTATTTTTTTACTGGCTATGAGTGTTGATATTGGAATATTGCTACAAAGAATCCAGAGTCTTCCCATAGATTTCCAGTTCCCAATATTCCCCGTTTCTTTCCATCTGCCCATCCATAGCAATCTTCTCAAAATCTTCTCACCAGCCTTCTTAATGCCCTTCTCTTCTTCCACCTTTCCAAGGCCTTCCCATTACTGCCACTGAAGCTCCCTAACCATTTTCAATGGTATGCTTTAAAACAACTATAAACACTATGTGTTTTATTTAATGACAAATGACAAAAATGAGGTGTAAAAATGGCAACATTCAGCCACCAGTTTCTTTACACCAGATCCCAAATAACATTTATTAATTTATATTTTTTTAAGAATAGAATAGAATAGATTTTTTTTATTGGCCAAGTGTGATTGGACAAACAAGGAATTTGTCTTGGTGCATATTCTCTCAGTGTACATAAAAAGAAAAGATACGTTCATCAAGAATCATAAGGTACAACACCTAATGATAGTCATAGGGTACAAATAAGCAATTAAATCTTATTAGGAAACAGTCAATATAAATCGTAAGGCTACAAGCAACCAGGTTACAGTCATACAGTCATAGGTGGGAGGAGATGGGTGATAGGAACGATGAGAAGATTAATAGTAGTGCAGACTTAGTGAAAAGTTTGACAGTGTTGAGGGAATTATTTATTTAGCAGAGTGATGGCGTTCGGGGAAAAACTGTTCTTGTGTCTAGTTATTCTGATGTGCAGTGCTCTACAGCATCGTTTTGAAAGTAGGAGTTGAAACAGTTTATGTCCAGGATGTGAGGGGTCTGTAAATATTTTCACAGCCCTCTTTTTGACTCGTGTAGTATAGAGGTCCTCAGTGGAAGGCAGGTTGGTAGCAATTGTTTTTTCCTCAGTTCTAATTATCCTCTGAAGTCTGTGTCTGTCTTGTTGGGTTGCAAAACCAAACCAGACAGTTATAGAGGTGCAGATGACAGACTCAATAATTCCTCTGTAGAACTGTATCAGCAGCTCCTTGGGCAGTTTGAGCTTTCTGAGTTGGTGCAGAAAGAATATTCTTTGTTCTGCTTTTTTGATGACTTTTTTATGTTAGGTGTCCATTTTAGATCTTGCAATATGGTAGAACCTAGAAATTTGAAGGTCTCTACTGTAGATACTATGTTGTCTAATATTGTAAGAGGTGGAAGCATGGAAGGGTTTCTCCTAAAGTTTACTACCATTTCTATGGTGTTGAGTGTGTTCAATTTCAGACCGTTCCAGTCGCACCACAAGGCTAGTTGTTCAACCTACCATCTATATGCGGATTGCACTATTATTGCACTATTATTTGATCAACCCGAAGCAGCAGAGATACTGCCTCCTATTTTGCCCCATAAAAATGGTCCTATGAGATGGTTTGGACTTAGAAAGTATGATTGAATCATAGTCACCTAGCCAGCTTTTATGCCTCAGACAGGATTAGAATTCACAGTCTCCTGGTTTCTAGCCCCATTCCTTAGCCAGGACACTCAAATGGCTCCCAGCATCTACATCTGGAACTGACTGGATAACAACAGTGCCTCCCATTTAGCCTATAGCAGCCCTTAGCTCATGTTGCCTAGGCTTCAAAACAAAGTAGAGCCAAGTCTACTCAAAGGTTAGAAAGTGAAGCTTTCAATGAACACTATCTTTAAAAACAAATGAAAAAGGCAGAAGCAAACCACTTCTGGACTACTTCTAGGAACCTGCACAGCAGTTTCTGTATATTCACAATATATCGAGCCTGACTTGCTTAACTTTCCATTTCTCAAGCCAAAACAATTGAAAGTAGAATTTTAGTCCCTGTCCATTTACTTTCATATCATTTTATTGGTTCCAAATCTCTGTCATTTTTTTGTCCTTGTTTTCTAACTTTGCTTTTCTAACAGAAGGACTGAAATTGAAACACATATCATGAACAACTTGACCAAGAAAATGAGAGATGGCAGAGTGATAAGCGAGCTGCTGCTTTCTTTTTCTCCATCCCTGTTAATACTGAGAAATTTTACATTGGATAAAAATCTATGGAACACAAGCCAATATACTAAGCCCTTGCTTTCTAAAGAATAAATCATTAGAGAGGAGGAAGGAGAAAAACTCAAACTAGACCTGCAAGCTTAGTGTTTTAACTTAATTCTAATTGAAAGCACAGTCTAATTCTATAAAGGAAAAAAAAATGACAATCTATGGCAATGATGGCTAACCTTTTTGCCGTTGCGTGCCAAAAGTGGGGGGAGCATGGGGGGGTCACATATGTGCGTTCCCACACCCATAATTCAATGCTCCCCACACCCCCTGCACATGTGCACGCAACCTCCCTGTGCTCCCCCCACTTTTGGCACACGATGGTGGGCCAGGTAGGCCTGTTTTTCAGTCTTCCCAGGCTCCAGAGTCTTTCTAGGAGCCTGGGGAGGGCAAAATGGTCTTCCACACCTACTGGAGGCCCTCCAGAGGCCGGAAACTGCCTGCTCTAGACTTCCAGTGGGCCAAGAAGGCCCAAAAATCAGCTGGCCGGCACTAACATGTGCGCTGGAGCTAAGCTAGGACATTGCTTACATGCCCACAGATATGACTCCGTGTGCCACCTGTGGCACGCATGCCATAGGTTCGCCATCATGGATCTATGGCATCTTTCCTCCAACAATACCACTAGGAATGGCACTATTCCATGATAAAGCATTAATTTCATTGGACTTTAATCTCCCCTCATCCCAATTTTATTATATCACAATGTACCATCTTTATTCCTATGGAGGCATTAGCAATATCAATAGCATTTAGATTTATATACCACTTCATAGTGCTTTTACAGCCCTCTCTAAGCAGTTTACAGAGCCAGCATATTGCCCCCAACAATCTGGGTCTTCATTTTACCAACCTCAGAAGGATAGAAGGCTGAGTCAACCTTGAGCAGGTCAGGATTGAACTCCAGGCAGTGAGCAGAATCAGCCTGCAATATTGCATTCTAACCACTGTGCCATCATGGCTCGTTATGGGAAAATTTATACAATTTATAGCATAAATTTACTCTTCCAATCTACTCTTCCTAAAGGGAGGATAACTACATTTCTCTTCTACAATTTGTTCCAGAATTCTATGAAACTCATTCTTTTTATATTGAAATTTGCAAAGATTGAATTCTTCAATCATCTTTAGCTTCAATAAACTTAATTACTGCTGATCTCTGTATATATATATATATATATATATATATATATATATATATATATATATATATATATATATATATATATATATATATATAAAAGTTAATTGCATCACAGCACTAAAAGCCAAATAAGAATTTACCGCAGCATAAGGAGACACAGCAAATTAGACACAACTTTTGTGTGTTCAGATGCAAGGACTGTGTGATGGGCTGCTAAAATCAGTAGTTATTTCCCTAGATTGATGAGACAAATTTTATTTTCCCATCAACTAGGTTTGAAAGTAGCACGTTTCTAAATCCAAAGGAAACTAGAGACATATTTTATAAGATTTGCCTCTTGATAATCTTCCATTTCAGTTTCCCACAACAGTAAAAGACCTGTTATTTCAAATTATATAGTATAGCATATTTTCAGAAACATTCAGAAAATTTATACTCTGGGATACTTTTCCAGTGCAGTAATTTGTCTTGTCCACAATCCTGAAGAAAGTACATTACAGAGGGAGGGAATATTACCCCTGTTAACATTTTATTCTATTCTTCTGCACTCTTTTGGAGTTTAAAAGATTTGGAGAATTTTTGGTTAGTAACTGTTATTTCAATATTCATGGCAGAATGTATTTCAGTCTTCAAACAGTGTTTCTTACTTCTCATCTCATCATGATGCCAACTTAGGAGGAATAATGAGAAGCTCAGAAAGAAATAATATGAAAGAAATTTTCATATATGGCAAGAAGAAAGCTTCATGAAAGCTGCCTTCCTTGGTTTCGCTATATGGAGGTTTATTTGTCCTTCTCTACCATGGGTTTCTATTACTTGTCTGATGGGGTTACAAAATAAGTTAGCATAGGGCAGTGATGAAATCTGAACTGGTTTGCTACTGGTTTGCTGGCCACGCATGCATGATGCACACCAAGTGCACGCTCTGTGTGTGCATCTGTGCACCATGTGCCAAATGCACACTGTGTGAGCATGCACAGTACACACCAAAAGGAGGCTTGGGAAGGTAAGTAGAACAGCGAGGTGGGGGATCAGCTGTGCTGCGTGATTTAGCAAGATTTCCTGCTTTCTATCAAAGCTAAACCATGCGGCACAGCTGATCGTCAGAAATACCAGTTCGGAGGAACCGGTGGTTTTTATCACTTCAATTTCACCCCTGGCACAGGGGTGTTAAACTCGTGTCATCATAGCTTCGTCATATGATGTATCACACTTTTGCCCAGTAAATCAGGAGTGTCTGCCCAGGCCCAGACACTCCTGATTTAGCAGAAAGAAATAGAGAAAATGAGAATTATCTACCTTGTGGCATGAGAGAACGTTGGAAGAGATGTGAATTTTCCTGATCCAGTTTGAATGAAAGATTCAAAATACTGAATCGTTTTGATCTGAAATGGTATTCCAACTCAACAGGATAGAAATGATTTGATCCATTGAATTGAACTATCAGTTTCCTTTGAAGGTGGCTTTTACACAGACACAAATGCAATCAAATTGATTCAACGTGATTATTTAATTGGATGAAACAAATCAATGATTCAGTCAGACTAACTTTGAATCAAATGTCTTTGAACATTCATAGAGAATTTTCTCTGCACCTGCTTCTCCTACATGAAAAGAATAATAATGATGGCATATTTTAAAAGATTGCTGGGAAACTATCCGAAACATTGTTCTCTGACCTTACCTGGAAAAATGGAAATAAGTGTTGAGTTGAATATAAATGTATTGTATATACTTGAATATAAGCATATATAGAATATAGTTGAATATGAGTATATTTATATACTCTTGCATTAATAAAAAGAAATTCTTTTTGTTGTTGAAAAAGTGTATGAAATTCAAGTGGTCAGAATGGAGGAAAAACTAATCTGTACTGCCAAAAGGAAACAATTATGATTCTGTTTGGGTAGTTTGTGGTGGGCAACTCCCAGCCCTCATATGGGCCTCTAGCACATCATTTGTGGATCCCCAGTACTCCAAAATATTGTTGCCAAAATCTAATAATAAAATCTGGCCAATGTTGGCTCATTTTTAGAGTTTTTTTTTTATCATTTTCGGGGGTGGGAATGAAAATGGCTTCACTCTAAAAGCCTTCATGGCCAGTTTAACAGATTTAACAGATTAACAGAGTTGGAAGGGACCTTACAAGTCATCTAGTCCAACCCCCTGCCCAAGCAGGAGACCCTACATCTGCCTCTACCTAGGATCAAACTCACAATCTCCTGATTGTGAGGCAAGAGTTCCACCTCTAGGCCACAGCAGCTGGGCTATTTTAAAGGGACACAGAATCAGGCTATTGGATCCTTCATGGGAATATCACTCCAGAGGGCAGGTGCTGATAGACATCATCTAGAACCTATCAGATGATGCTAGATGATAGATGGGATGAGTATTTTTCTTATCTGATAAGATATGACATCACAAGACCTGTCACAACACCCTCAATTGACACACCCACACCTAAGCCCTTATAAACAGAACACTGACACTGACATCCCCTAAACTGCACTGAATATGTTACCTACCCTGGTAATGAAACATTCAGAAACCAATCCACAAGCTCAGAGAATAAACCTTTACCCTCACTCACAGATACTGTATGTCTGTAATATCAACAGATACCTCTGAGTTGCTTTTCTAGGCACTATGAACACAAGAAGTTCTTGTATCTTGTATATCTTGTATCTTACAAAGCTGAAGTATTTGTGTCTTGGGCAATATATAAACTCTTAGTAATTTTCTAAATTTTATACTTCAGGGGCAAATGTGTCAAATGTTTAGAAGCAACTTCCCCTACAAGCATCTCAAATCTTGTTCTCTTTTTGGAATCTTACCAACCAGGTTGAAAAACTAGGATAGTAGCACAATCTGTAGTTTCAGAACAGGCCTCACAAATCTGTGACAATGCTGTATATTTGACCACATAGTTGATATTTGATGAATAGCACAATTTGTGATAGCTTCTCATTTTGTTCTTCATTGTCACAATGTGTTGTTATTTAATTTTAAAAATAAGGTAGCAATAATTGTTGGAATGTTATAACTTGCTAACAGTTCTCTATACCATATGTATATTTCTTTATCTGTTTGTAAGAGATATTTTCAGAAACTGAATGAACCATTTCAGATGTCTCCTTGGAGAAATTCTCATTTCTTCAGTTTCTACTTAGGAAATCCCACCTACAGGTTTGTGTGAGAGATTTTAATTTCCCAGCTTGAAGATAGACCTTCTAATATGAATGTCAACAATACATCAGCAAATGACACATTTTTTCTATAGATAGCGTCCCCTCTGGCTTTTTGGAATTGGTGTATATTTTTAGAATTTGGAAGATATTTGCATCCATATGTTTTACAAAGTATGTAGCTTCTTGTTTTTTATTAGCCACCAATGAGATGTGGCTTGCATTAGCATAGCAACTCTGGTTTCAATCTTATGTTCATGATAAATTATCAATATCAGGCAAAATCAGTAGTCCCGCCTGGACTACTGCAATGCTCTCTACATGGGGCTCCCCTTGAGGAGCACCCGGAGGCTCCAGCAGGTCCAGAATGTGGCCGTGAGGGTGGTTATAGGAGCGACGGGGTGCTCCCATGTGAACCCCCTCCTGTGCGAGCTGCACTGGCTCCCGGTGGTCTTCCGGGTGCACTTCAAGGTTTTGGTTACCACCTTTAGAGCGCTCCATGGCTTAGGACCGGGGTATCTATGAGACCGCCTTCTGCCATCAGTAGCCTCTCACCGACCAGTATGCTCCCATAGAGAGAGGCTCCTCAGGGTGCCGTCGGCCAAACAATGTCGACTGGTGGCCCCCAGGGGGAGAGCCTTCTCTGTGGGGGCACCCGCCATCTGGAATGAGATACGGAGGATCCCGGACCTGCGTGCTTTCCACCGTGCCATCAAAACATTTTTTTCCAGCAGGCCGGCCTGGCCTAACCTCTCTTTTAAACTGTTTTTTAAAATTTTTTAAAATTTTTAAATTTTAAATTTGTCTTATGAATTTGGGGTGTTTTAAATTTCATTTTCCGGGCCAATTATTTAATTGTATTTTAATGTTTTGTTTTATTTTAACATTTGTATTATATGTATTTTATTTGGCTGTTCACCACCCTGAGTCCTTCGGGAGTAGGGCGGTATACAAATTCAATTAAAAAAAAAATCAGTTTGACAATAGAATGGAAATCGTTTTCTTGCATAACCTTGATTGAAGGTAGAATACAGAATATAGAATAATAAGATCAGATGTCTGCTTGTCTCTTTATTTATCATTGGAAGAGCTACAACAGAAATGTCATTTGCTAAAAAGTGTGGAACTGAAATAATCACTGTTAAAGCCGTATTAGTTAAGACGTGGCACTGTTAGCAAAGATCCAAGTTCTAATAGAAGAGATGAAGATCTATATAGCCATGATATAATACTATGATTTGCTCTAGCTCAGGGTTTGTCAACCTCAGCAACTTTAGGGAAGATGTGCAGTCTTCTTAAAATACATTGCTGGATGGGGAATTCTAGAAGTTGGTGGAATGAATAATGTTGGTTTTGAATCAAACATCTTATAAGCCTACATTCCAGGTTAGCAATTCAACAGAATAACCCTCTACAACTTATTTATTTAATTTATTTATTTGTCAAACATGTATAAGATAACAGATATAAGTATAAACATGATTATGAATACATGAAATGGATACAAATAAAAGGGAACATTAGGACAGGGATGGTAAGCACGCTGGTGCGTTTATGTACACCCCTTACAGACCTCTTAGGAATGGGGTGAGGTCCACAGTAGACAGTCTAAGGTTAAAGTTTTTAGAGTTTGAGGAAGAAACCACAGAGTCAGGTAATGCATTCCAGGCATTGACCACTCTGTTGTTGAAGTTGTGTTTTCTGCAATCGAGTTTGGAGCGGTTTACCTTGAATCTGTATCTATTTGCTCATGTATTATTGTGGTTGAAGCTGAAGTAGTCATTGACACGTAGGACATTGTAGCAGATAATTTTATGTACCACATTTAGGTCAGACCAAAAACTTCAAAGAATGAAGAATGGGTTTCAGTTGGAGTACCCTTTCTAATGTAGAAAAGTAAAGAAAAAGATACTAATCCTGGCAACTATAGGAATATTATTTGCCTTCATACATCTATGTTATTTATAGCAATAGTAACAAAGCTAGTGAAAATTAAATGAAGCAAAACAGAAACTTCTGAAAATTCACAAGCCATAAAAGGCCACTTACTGATCGAAGGAAAAAGAAGAAATAGAGGCCTTTTAATCGATTTGATAAACTATAACAAGGCATATGATCAGTGGTGAGATTCAAGTAATTTAACAATTGATTCTCTGCCCTAATGATTTCTTCCAACAACCAGTTCACCAAACTGCTCAGAAAGTTATCAACCAGTTCTCCCGAAGTGGTGAGAACTGGCTGAATCCCACCACTGCATATAATTCATGTCTTCATATCTGGATCAGGAAATGTCTGAAAATGTTTATGATTAGTAAAAAGTGTTCAAACAGGCCAGGGATGCTTTGCGAGTTGTCAGATACTTGAAATGTCAATGAATGGACAGAAAACAAGTTAAAAAAAACAAATGGTGAATAGTTCAACAGAATCAAAATTAGGAGAGGAATATTCTAAAGGGGTTTACTGTTATCTTTATGGTTTGTTTGATCACTGATCCTGCTTACAAATAATTTAAGCAAAACAAAATATGGCTTTTGACTCTCAGAGCAAAGACAAATTGGCTATATATTCAAGATCTAAAATTATTCTCAAAATCAAAAGCAAAGCTTGAATCTCTATTAAACGATGCCGATACATTCAGAGAGGATATCAGAATACAATTCATCTTAGACAAAGGTGCAAGTTTAACAATTAAAAGGGGCAAAATTATTGAAGGAGATTAATTCCAGCTAATCAATGGGAATGTCATAAGACAATTGGCACCAGAGGGAGATCAAAATACTTAGGGTTAATGGAAACTTCTGACTCATGAGCAAATTAAAAAGAATACTAGCTCTAATTATAGGAAACGCATTAGGAAGAATTGTAAACTAATGCAGGAACATAGTGAAAATCATAACCACTTGGGTTGCTCCTATTATTCAATATACAGCAGGTATAATTAATTGGATACAAGCTGAATTAGACATACCTGATGTGAAAAACAAGAAAATTAATGACCACGGATTATGTTTTCCATCCAAGAAATGTTCTTGAAAGGCTCCACTTTACCAGAAATATGAATAGGAGAGAACTCCTTCAAGTAAAGCAAAAAACTGGAACTTAGACATAGACTTCGAATAACTTTATATTCACTTGAAATGTACACTAATCGGCGGACATTAAAATGAAATTTTATTGCATACAGCTCTCAAAAAGTCACCATCACCAATATACATTACATAAACTTAAAGGAAGGAAGGAAGGAAGGAAGGAAGGAAGGAAGAAAGAAAGAAAGAAAGAAAGAAAGAAAGAAAGAAAGAAAGAAAGAAAGAAAGAAAGAAAGAAAGAAAGAAAGATGTATATATCTACATACCCACATATCAGTAGTGGGTTTCAAATCATGGTGCTACTGGTAGCGCACAAGTGCAGGCACTCACTTTGCAAGCGCATGGCACTTCTGCGCATGCGCAGAGCATTTTTGATGATGTCTGGGTGGGTGGGCGGAGCCTCCCGCCACCACCACTACCGGTTCGCCCAAACCGGGGCAAACCAGGAGCAACCCACCACTGCCACATATACTGTATTATATGACACAGAGAAACCACACAGTCTAGTTTGGATGTATACATGTACATGGTGAAAAAAACGGATCTTGCGAGTTTACCAGATGGATGGTATAGGGAACAAAGCTGTTACAGAATCTGGTAGTTCTGCTAGAAATACTTCAAAACCTCCTCCCAGAGGGGAGCAACAGACCATAAAGTGGGTGTGTGCGGTCTCTAACAATGCTTTGAGCTCTAAGCACATAGTGCTTATAAGCAGCATCCTGAATAACAGAAAGTGAGCATCCTATAATGTTCTCGGCTGTCCTTACCACTCTCTGTATGAACTTTCTATCTGAGATAGCACGTTTGATTTCGTGCTGCCACGAAATCAAACGGTAATGCAGTTTGTTGAAAGGCTCTCAATTGTGCCTCTGTAAAAGGTGGTCAGGACAGAAGGAGAAAGATGTGCTCTCCTCATCCAATGCAGGAAATACAGACACTGGTTTGTGCACTTCACTAAAGATGACTTGTGAGAGACCAATTCAGATTGTTAGTTATCTGCAGTATACTTAATACTGTTGATCACCTCTACAGCTGCATCCTTGATACTGAGTGGAGTATGACTATGCTGACTCTTTCTAAAATCTACAATGATCTCCTTTGTTTGGTCAACATTTAGAAGCAGGTTACTTTTATTGCACCAGTCCATCAGAGCCTTCACCTCTTCCCTCTAAACATCTTCATTGTTGTCTTGGATAAGACCCAACACTGCCAAGTCATCCACATACTTCACAATATAATTTGGCAGATTTGGCACAACAGTTGTGGAAAAGTGATGATTATATTAGACCTAGTAGAAGTTTATAAAGAAAACCTACCTGTGATAGAAGGTAGTAGGCTGGATTTTTAGTGGGGTGAGGTGGAGAGAAGCATTCCAAAGAGAAGCATTCCAAAGAATGCTTTTCATTATGAGCCGAGGTGGCGCAGTGGTTAGAGTGCAGTACTGCAGCTAGTTCAGCTGACTGCTAGTTCAGCAGATCAACTGATCAAATCTCACCAGCTCAAGGTTGACTCAGCCTTCCATCCTTCTGAGGTGTGTAAAATGAGGACCCAGATTGTTGGGGGCAATATGCTATTTAGTATACTGTCTTTGGTGTAAGCCACCCAGAATCCTCAGAGAGTGGGCGGCATAGAAATATGACTAATAAATAAATAAATAATAAATAAATAAATTAACAGGAAACTCAGTTCAGATTGAGTGAGAGATAGAAGATGAAGGCAGCCTCTCTTTTAATAATTCCCAGAGTCTATCCTTGATGTAGATAATAAAGTGGTTCAGTTTGGAAAGATTTTATCTGGCCAAAACATGCAACTTGCATATTCTGTGATTACAAAAAGATTTATATCACAAAGATAGAAAATCACTTATAATTTATCACTTATAAGTATTTACTTCTTTCCATCTTGCAATAAGTAATCCATGTCTAGGAATTTTCACTGATGGATTATTTATAATAGTTATCTGAATATAATACCGTGTTAATTATCCATTTTTAAAAACTTTTTATAATATCAGAACTTAGTGATCTATAAGTGGCAAGGTCTGTAATGAGTTGCCTTGAAGTTTGCAGAGAGCTTCTTTAGCAAGGCTCTATTGAAAGGTTCATCAGGGTTATGTTGGACTTATAAGTTCTCTGGTCTTCTCATATAATTGTCACATTGATATTACTGACATTTTAAAGCAACCAAAGTGATATAGCCTTTGCATTGCTACAAGCTGAATTGTCCATGTCATTTTTTGGGAACTGAATATTTAATTTCCAGATTTGGAATGAGTAAAGTCTTTTTTGAATTGAGCTCCTGGGGCCTCATGGATACATTCATGGACTTTTCCTGGGAACGATGCAAAGTGCTGTTGTATTCTGACATTTTACTTGTTTTTCTGCATTCCTTCTCAAACCCTACAGACTTGTTGTTTGAAGGTCTCCCTTATACTGACAAACCAGGCCTGAGTCTGTTTATCATGAAACCCAGACAAGATAGCCAGTCAAAAACCTTAATCACATTCTAGGGCAACTCTATCAAATATGGCTAATTTGATAATTTACTAGGAAAGTAAATCTAGTTTTAGACATTTGTTCACATAGGCTGGTCACTCTATTGTTTTTCAGAAAGAAAAACTGAATTGGGTTACTCTAGTTATAGCAATATTTAATTTCAATTTTCTTCCAACTCCCTTTGATGGGCATAGTAATATGGAAAGTGGCAGGTTCATTTTCTAAATCTGAGATTCAAGTACCTTCAAATTCATTACTATTGCAACAAAGAAGAAATGTTTCACTTCTGGCAGTGAGTCTCAGCTGCATAGCTTTTGTGAAGAGAATGGAAGAAAACTCATAGAAGAAAGAGAAAACTCCACATACAGCTTTGCTTAAAATATTTAAATACAGTATGATCACATCCTGTTCTGCATTGCACTGGTATTATAATCAATACCCTTCTGAATTTTGCTAAAACAAAATAAATAACATTGGAATTAACTGAAGAGTTGTTATAAAATGTATCTGCCATCAACCCCCTTCTCCAGGAAAATAGATTGCTTGTGAGACTGTTAAGGATATTGTTGTGTTACCAACCAGCAGAATAAGTGCACAGAGAAACGGTACTGAGAGCAATGAATACAATACATACAAACTGGTTTAACAAAGCTTTTACTTTGTAGTGAAAAACAATTGCATAGTCTTTTAGCCAATCCAAGTCTTTAGCCATTCAAATCAGTCCGAAGTTACAGATATCTTCTTACCAGACAAACAGCAGTTGGTAATAAATAGCAATTCAATGCTGGTAACAAATCACGATGGTAGCATATCCATCCACGTCTTCACACATGACAGTAACAGTTCCAACCAGCAAGTCAAGCAGCAAGTCAAGCAATGATGAGAGCAGGTCCAATAATGACTATAGCTCGGCTTCCTTCTTATATACAGTTTACACTAGTAATTATCCACTTAAGATAAGTGAAGTCAGCAGTGCAATGACTCAACAGTACAATTATGATAATTGCAGTCAGCATTCAGTCAGCAGTCATTAGTCATTACAATGACTCAGCATTACATCTTAGAGTTACAGAATACATTTAAAGTTATAGCACACATATATTGCCTGGACAACTTGTTAGGCTTACACCATATCCTAACAGAGACTAAGATTTGCAGATTTGTGTCTCCAAATCAGAAAGCAGTAACAAAGTTCAGATCTGTCTCAAATATTTCTAAAATAAGAACTGAATGAGAAAGATCTGATCTTTGGTACTACTGATCTTTGCTGTTGAGTTCCCATTAATATCCCATCACAGATGTTATATTACTGGTTTTCTAAATTGCTGCCCTATTAAAAAAATCATCATCATTGTCATTGTCATCATCATCTGCTCTTCCAGTCTTTAAATGGAACAAGAAAAATAGTAAATGTTCTGATTTGTTGTGACTTCAGTCTCTCGTCTTTAGAAAATAGTTGAAAGAGGGACCAGGCTAATGATGAAACCCAATGCCCAGAATAGTGTTCTAAATAAAAGAGTTAGATGTTTTACTCTTTTTAAAACTGAAAGATAGTGGCAAATATGTCAGGCACAAAGAATCAGAACAGAATTAAGTTTCAGGTAAGAAGATTTATTGTTCAAGTCTATACACAAGAATCTAGTCAACTAACAGTCAGTACTAAATTGGCCTAGACGAGAGTCAACAGAATTCAAGGTGGAGTGGTGGCGGCTGGATTTGGAACATTTATGGACATGTAACGATTCTGGGCTGAATCCTCTCTTGATTCCATCCCCAGTTTCTGCCTCTTCTTCTCCTATGAATGTGCCCCTTACCTTGTCTCCTACACCAGGTGTCTCCAACCTTGGCAACTTTAAGACTTGTGGACTTCAACTCCCAGAATTGGAGTTGGGAACTGGGAGTTGAAGTCCACAAGTCTTAAAGTTGCCAAGGTTGGAGACTCCTGTCCTACACCATTACCCTGCCCCTTACCCTGTCTCCTACCTACACCATTAAGCAGAAGAGAGATTTTAGCTCCACATAGCAGGGGTTTCTACTTTGTAATGGTCATTCATTCTACTTCAAAACATATTCATATGACACATTACAGATCTCAAAGTAACCTCTTCTCCCTTTAAAATCCTTTGATGCATTCTACTAATTATAGGAACATTGGCTATAATAATCTAATGATTAAGGGAAAGCTCCCTTCTATATACTTCACACAGTAAACAGGTAAGTTGAGAGAGCTTTTTAAATATGGTACAAGAAAACCAGCTGCAGATTGAAAGCTTCCTATAACAGAATTGTTTTCCATTTTCCATTTGGTATCGCAAGAGTCATTGATCTGGGAGGACGAGGCCGTGCTGAAAAGGGTAACTTTAAAGAAGCTCCGTTATGCTTTCTTATTACATTTTGAAGGGCAGTTTTCCTGGTTGCCCTGTTAAAATTTATTGAAGCCTGTCACTTGGGTTTTAGTTACACTTCCAGCAGCAGCAGCAGAAAGCAGGATGAGTTCACTTTTTAAAAATACAGGAAACATTCTGGACCTAGTAACTCAATTTGAAGATCAATATTCTTCCATTATTTAGCATCCTGTCCTTCTGGGGCACATTTTATTGTGCAGAGTTTAACTGGTGAGAAAATGTAGGAAGCTTTTTATTCTGTCTGCCATTGTATGGTGCACTCTAACATACATTGTCAAATGGTTCGAAATGGGTTGGAAAAAAAAGTTGCCTTAAGGGCAAAAAAAAATCATTGTTTCCAACTGGATTGAGCTGGGGAAAAATATTGATTCTTAGGGATAGATTCATAAGGTCTCCCTGTTTTTCTTTTTCTTCTTCTTGTGGCATATCCATCATCGGATGTTGGCGATCACATTGGCAGTCCTATTTTTGTCAACAGCTATATGAAAAAGTGCTGCTGAGTTTTGTCCGAACTCAGGTTTGGACAAAACTTCAGGTTTTGAAGCCATGATAAAGGTTTACAAGAGTTGGCAATTAGCCCAGAAACCAGGTTTGCAAGGAAAATTCACTCTCAAATGCTCAACGAACGACTGGATGAACACACGTTGTTCCCTGCAACATTTGCCAGCTGTGTGCAAACTTAAATAGGCTAAGGGAGTGGCCAATTAGCCCCATGCCTTACTCTCGAGGAGACCTCCTCCTGAGTAACCCCTCCTGCCTTTTGGCAGCTCTGCGTGCTCGTGCATTGAGAAGAGGCTCCTCCACTTCACTCTCTACACTTGAAGGAGCCTCTGGAGGATCTGAAGGCCCTGGCTGAATCTGTGCCTCTGGCACCACATCTTCTTCAGCCTCCTTGCTGTCTGACTTAAGCGCCAGCTGCACAGGCCACCTCCTCGTTGTCAGGATCAGCCATAATCCGCACAGGCCGCTGGCGGGCCACAACATCATCATAAACATGAACCATTTGCCAAGCATCTGAATTCTGATCGTGTGACTGTAAAGATGCTATAATGGTCGTAAATGTAAAAAACGGTCATAACTCACTTTTTTCAGTACCGTTGTAACTTTGAATGGTCACTAAATGAACTGTTGAAAGTCAAGGACTACCTGTACTGCAATCCTGACTAACTATTCTGATTTTCAGGATAGCTGTGTGAGCCCAGGAAAATTCACATTTGGATTTGAAACAAATTAAACAGGTGACAAGAGAAGATATGTAGCCCAATGATTAGCTGCTTCCTAATTTATTCCATTCTGATAACTGTGCATAATGAATATATGCTCGGCTCAGAATTCAGAGCTTTGTTGAGTTCTATAATATCTTTTGCTACTTAAAAGACATGATAATACCCACAAAAGTAATATGCGGCCCAACTAGACTAAACTTTGGAAACTGTGAATGTTCTTTTCTTACCTGTTCTGTACCTTTCAGTTTGTCAAAGCTGGCTAAAAGCCCTGCCTCCATGTTTCCACTTCCCCCTCTGCTTTCATAATTGATTACTTAATTGTACAATGTTGTGGCTTGCTAGGACTGTGATTGATAGTCTCTAGATGGGGATTACTGACTTCTGTACAGTTATTCAATTTGTTTTCCCCGAGAGTTCACTGTGGAGAGTTTAGTCCAATATCACCAGGGACATGAATGTCCCTCCAATCACTCATTGCCATTACCTGCAGAAATACACTAGGCACCAATTTACAGGCCTGCAATCACAAATTGGGGAAGCAAAGATCTATACTGTTTGTACCAAAAAGAAACGTTCTATGTAAGTAGCTTTGAAAACAATATACCGGTTGCTAGCTAACTCCTATTTATTCTTGTGTTGACATAAGCAAGAATTACACAGTTTATTCCAGGCAGAGTAGATTGGTAACCCATAGATTCAATGAAGCCCTAAAACAGTCTTTTGTACGTCCCATTGTTACTGCAATACTTACCTACCTACCTACCTACTTACTTATCAAATACTGGATGGAAACTAATCAAGGAGAGAAGCAACCTAGAACTAAGGAGAAATTTCCTAACACTGAACAATCTTCAGAAATTGTGGGTGCTTCATCACTGGATGTTTTTAAGAAGAGACTGGACAGCCACTGTCTGGGATGGTACAGTATAGGATCTCCTGCTTCAGCAAGGGTTTGGACTAGAAGGGGTCTAGTTTGGGTTTGGACTCCAAGGTCCCTTCCAGCTCGATTCTGATTCTGATTCTATTTATTTATTGATAATTTGTGTGTCCCCCCACATCTTGCCACAAGGCATTTGATGTTAATCAAATGAACTATTTAAATCATCACCATTTTGTTGCTATTTTCTCTGTGTGTCTGTTTTCTTCCTATCAAAATAAGAGTCTATTGTACCTAAAGATGGAGAGAGCTTTGAGTAGAAGATAGATTTTATATTTTTGAAAATGGTGAAGATAGGACTTAGTCTATATCTGTTTCTTTCACTTTCCCAGCAAGCTTTTAGAAATGCAACGTGGAATGGTAGCAGCACCAAGAAAAGCTTAATTTGAATATTTCAACTTTAAAGCTTGCCAGGGATGATGGGACCTGAAGTCCCTCAATGTGTCTGGGGAACATTAGTTTAGGGGAGGTTGTTTCCCAACAACTAAGGTGAAATTAAATTAACTTTTAATCTTCAAAGGAGGAGAGAGACAGAGAGAGAATATTCAATTATATTACAAGAGGTCCTCTTTGATCAGAAATACCGTTCAAGATAACATGCCATGATTTAATCTCTTTAAATGTATGCAGCCTTTTCCTCTCTCCTTCCTCCTCCCACAAATTTCTACAAAGGCAGCTTTCAATAATTCACTATGTCTAATGTCATAAAACGTTTAAAAGGCTTTAGGTATTGCAATCAGAAAAAGAACTTTTGATTTTATATTTTTCAAATCAGGGCCAAAGCATAGCCAAATCAAAAGACCCCAAAATGCATTCCAAACTTTTTATTCTTGCGGGGAGGGGGGGAATTAAAGCAAACCAGTATGCATCATCACTTTCTAAGAAAATAAAAAGTCAAATAAAACTTTCTCTCATTTTAGTATCTCTTCCTCCAAGTACTTATTGGAAGATTTGCTTCAATCAATGTATCAGAGTACTACTATTTTTTAAACTTTTTGGTCTATTTTTTTTAAAAAACTCTGTATTAGTTGCTCAGGATACCAATGGCAAATTGGGTAGCCATACATATTGGTTCCTGGCAAATAGATGGGGAAGAAATGGAGGTAGCGACAGATTTTTTTTTTCCTGGGCTCCAAGATCAAGATGGGGACTGCAGCCAAGAAATTAAAAGACGCTTGCTCCTGGGGAGGAAAGCTATGGCAAATCTAGACAGCATTGTAAAAAGCAGAGACATCACCCTGTCAACAAAAGTGTGTATAATCAAGGTTATGTTTTTCCCAGTTGCATGGCTGTGAAAGTTGGACCATAAGAAATGATGAACGCCAAAGAGTTGAGGCCTTTGAACTATGGTGCTGGAGAAGACTCCTGCGAGTCCCTTGGACTGCAAGGTGAACGAGCCGGTCAGTCCTAGAAGAGATCAACCCTGACTGCTCTTTAGAAGGCCAGATCCTGAAGATGAAACTCAAATACTTTGGCAACCTAATGAGAAGGAAGGACTCACTGGAGAAGAGCCTAATGCTGGGAAAGATTGAAGGCAAAAGAAGAAGGGGATGACAGAGAATGAGGTGGCTGGATGGAGTCACTGAAACAGTAGGTGTGAGCTTAAATGGACTCCAGAAGATGGTAGAGGACAGGAAGGCCTGGAGGAACATTGTCCATGGGGCTGCAATGGATTCGACACAACTTTGCAACTAACAACAACATATTCGTTAAATAAACAAATGCATATGTTCCAAAGATATATCAATTTGTTAACCATCGTATTATTTCAAACTTCTTGAAACTCCAATTTATTTTGAAGTAGAAAGTTTCCTTCCCATTTATTTTAAACAAGGGAAGATTATGAAACAAATATGAAGAGTAATGAAAAATAAGGTTAATGCCATTCATTGTTCTCTGTTTTCTCTCTCAGAATATCGGAAAGAGTGTGATTGCATTTCAGAACTTCATCCCAAGAAGATGGCATATTGGGTTTTTATTGCTGACTTGCAAAACAAAAGCAGAATCCAAAGGAAGAGAGACAGAGGCCAATAAACTGAAGACTGAACTATGGGCAGTGAGGAAGATAATATTCTATTTTTCGTTTGCTTTTAAAATGGGAAAAATACTTCAAGTTAATTATAAACAACAGATTGAAAATATGCTAGTCTTGCTTTCTAAAGGCTAAAGTATCTTAATGTAAGGCCTAAAGTAACTATTTTACGATCCTACACTAAACCATTTTTTGAATGTTTAGTGGACAGTATTTCATCAAGTGTTGAAGGATATAAAGGGTGACCTTTATCTTGTAATCCAAACTTTAACTTTTTCAACTACCAGGGGAAGCCTGGCATCTTCAAAAGAACAGAGACAATGATCATGGCAGAGAGCTGGAGAATAAATCAGTTCAACGGAACTTCTCCAGGAGATTACATACAGATGCTCTGGACAGCTGGTTCTCACGAGGAGACCACAGAAAGCAAAATTCCACAGATTTGAACCTGTGATTCTGTGATTCAGTGATTGAGAATCTCCATATACTTATAGAGGGTCAAGGATTATCATTCTGGTGGTGGTGCAGTGGTTAGAATGTAGTATTGCAGGCAAATTCTGTCCACAGCCTGGAATTCGATCCTGAAGTTGACTCAGCCTTCCATCCTTCTGAGGTTGGTAAAATGAGGACGCAGATTGTTGGGGACAATATGCTGACATTGTAAACCATTTAGAACGGGCTATAAAGCACTATGAAACCGTATATAAGTCTAAGTGCTATTGCTTCAAATTAGTTTTTACTTGTGATAAAGATTGGATGTTCATTTATTTATTTATTTATTTATTTATTTATTTATTTATTTATTTATTTATTTATTTATTTATTATTACATTTATATACCGCCCTATTCCTGAGGGACTCAGGGCGGTGAACAGCGAACGATAAAAATACATGTAATACAAACGTTAAAAACCAATTAAAATATACTAAACACTCAGGTCCTAGATAATTCAAGACATCCCAGTTTAAAACAAAATCAAAAGCAATATAAAGGGAAAGTTAGGCCAGGCTGGCCTGCTGAAACAGGAATGTTTTTAGGGCACGGCGGAAAGTGCGCAGATCCGGAATCTTCTGTATCTCTGGGGGGAGCTCATTCCAGATGGTGGGTGCCCTCACAGAAAAGGCTCTCCCCCTGGGGGCCGCCAGTCGACACTGTTTGGCTGACGGCACCCTGAGGAGCCCCTCTCTATGGGAGCGTACTGGGCGGTGAGAGGCTATTGGTGGCAGAAGACTGAACAGAAGGATGTTGCTTGTTTAATTATGTATTTTTCTTACTTTTTTCATTTTAGTTTTTTCCTTGCAATCTCTCTCTCTCATTTGTATTTGCTTTTATTATTGTAATCAAAACCTTCAATTAAAATTATTATTAAAAAAGACACCAGGACTTTAACTTTTAGAAGCTTTAAAAGATTTTAAAAGTTCATGTGCTTTTATTAAATTTTTAAAAAAGGAGCTTTCATTTTCAATATTTTTATGCCCAGTTTTTAATGCAATTTTAATGAGACTTCAAAAGCAAAGAAGGTTAATTCTTCAGGTAACAATGTAAATTCAATTTCTTGATTACCTGAATTGTAAATAACCCAACTTTTGACGAGCACTTGGAGAACTCAGTAATTCATTTGCTGCTTTGCTTTCTCAATATAATATCCCTTTACAAAACACAGCCACTGTATTTCAAAAGCCATTGCTGTTCACTGCTATTCCCTTAGCAGGACATCTGTTTCAACATTCTATAAACAAGGAGCTTTATTTACTTACCTGAAAGCTTACCATGCTCATTCCTGAAAAGATTTCCCCAAATAAGAGTTGTGCTGTTCTTTGGTTTTGATGGCAAAAGCTGCTCCGGAATGGATGGAGCCCATGGACCACTCACCTATAATTCCCAAAACCAAATACACCTTTTTCTGGGACTGTAGTCAACATCAGAAGATAGCCAGATGATTCTGTGAAAAGGCATATGGGAGGGAGGGAGGGAGGGAGGGAGGGAGGGAGGGAGGGAGGGAAGGAAGGAAGGAAGGAAGGAAGGAAGGAAGGAAGGAAGGAAGGAAGGAAGTTGATGTTAATGCTTTATTTTACTGCAACAGAGGGAGTCGGAAGTCAACATTTCTTTTTCTTTTTCCCAGCCCTTCCTCACTTCTCTTCCCCCACTTCCCCTCACTGCTTTGCTTTTTACTTTCGTATTTTGTATCTTATTTTATCTTATAACTTAATAAAAATGCTACTAAAAAAAGAAGGAAGGAAGGAGGGAGGGAAGGAGGGAGGGAGGGAAGGAAAGAAAGAAGGAAGGAAGGAAGGAAGGAAGGAAGGAAGGAAAGAAGGAAGGAAGGAAGGAAGGAAGGAAGGAAGGAAGGAAGGAAGGAAGGAAGGAAACAGATTTACTTTTATATTGTGCTAAAGGCATTCCTTTTCATGTGAAAGAGGCTTCTAATTTTCTATCTCATTTCTGCATGCTTAATTTCTTTTGAATTGTTCTTGATGGTGTTTTGAGCTTTATTACTATGTGGTGATTATGCTGTAATTTATTCTGTTGTATTTCTCTGTACAGTGTACATCTCTGTTATGGCATCTTCCCTCTAGAATAGTATCCCCATATGGCTCTCACTTTGATGATATTCAAAAGGTCTATGAAAACCTGGCTCTATCCTACTGGGGTAGTGATTGTGAAATGCCCTATATTTCTTTTATGTTTGAGGTGGATATATGGTCCATGCCCTTTTTATCTGTATCTGTACAGTCTTTTCCCCCCCTATTTTATTGTTTTCCTAAAGCTTTCCCTTTCATTGGCATGTAGCAGAATTCAACAAGGCAAGTACAGAGAGGAAATTGGAACAAGGCCAACTGATTTCATCTAGGGAAAATGCTTCAGAGATTCAGCTCCTAAAATATTTAAGGCTTTAAAGATGAGTGGTGTCAGCAGCTTGAATTGGTCTCAGAAGAAAATAGGCAGCCAGTCAGGTTTACATGACAAAATG